>CM046475.1:21544672-22160052 GCA_025506415.1 Flaveria robusta
ATCCCGAAACCCTACTCCCAAAACCTCAGCCTTTTCCTATAAGCACTTCAAGTCATGTGGCCCCGAACCCTTCACGGGTGAAGGGGGTGCCTTTAAGATGCTTGAATGGTTTGATAGCATTGAAGTCACATTCATCAATAGCGAATGTCCCTACGAACTTCGGACTCGTAGTGCCACCGGTGTCTTCACATCGAGGGCACTTGAATGGTGGAAAAGTGAAAGGAGCACTCGTGGAAACGAGGTCGCCTTCTCCCTACCATGGGAAGAAGTGAAGCAACTCATGATAGATAAGTTTTGCCCTCCTCATGAAATGCAAAGTCTTGAAGAGGAATTTTGGAACCTCAAAGAAATTGGAGGTGACAACTTAACTTACACCATTCGCTTCAAGCAGCTTAGTATCCTTGTCCCTCACTTGGTCAACACCACCGATCGAGCCATAGCCAAGTACATAAAAGGCCTTCCCTCTATTATCCGTGACTCCGTCACCGTAGCCGAACCCTTCTCACTTGAGCGAGCCATCCGGTTGGCGGCTACCTTGTCCGACAACCAAGTGAAGGACGGATCCTTGTCTCTTAAAAGCCCCTCCAAAACCGCCCATCAAGCCATCTCCGAAACACCTAAGGAACCCAAAGACTCAAAAACATCATCCAAAGACACCCGTCACAACAAGAAACGCAAGTTTCAAAGCCGCAACTATGCCGTGACAACACCAACAACCCAAGCTCCCATCAACTCGAACCAAGAACCACCTAAGAAAGCTTACACCGGTACATTCCCCAAATGTGTCAACTGCCAATACCACCATCCACCCGCCTCTCAGTGCTGTCAATGCACAACATGCAACCGTTATGGGCACTTTGCCTCATCATGTCGAAGTGGTACTAGCTCACACGGTAACCCACCTTTGGCTCACGCCGATACCCAAAGACCCCCGACTAATGCAAACGGTCGTGCTTGCTTCAAATGTGGTGACCCAAACCATCTTGCTCCTCAGTGCCCCCGCAAGAATCAAGTTCAAGTGCAAGCGCCACGTGGACGCGCATTTAACATAAATGCGCATCAAGCTCAAAACGACAGTGACGTCGTAAACGGTACGTTTCTTATAAATGGAGTTTATGCTTCTGTGTTATTTGATACTGGTGCGGATAAAAGTTTTGTTTCCGTAAAATTTGAACCAATGTTAAAATGTACACGTTCTAAATTGCCAAAATCATTCACCGTTGAAGTCGCTAACGGAAAATCTATCACCGTTGATTCCATTCTCTTTGATTGCGTTTTAAATCTTAATGAACATGAATTTCCCATCGAACTCATACCCATGCAGTTGGGTAGCTTTGATGTCATAGTAGGCATGGATTGGCTTGCCAAGGTTCGTGCCGAAGTCGTTTGCTTTGAAAAATATATCCGTATTCCTCTTCCTTCTGGCGACGCCTTACAAATCTAAGGCGAGAAACCCTCAAACGGACTCAAACTTATGTCCTGTACGGAGGCACGGAAGTGCTTACGTCAGGACTGTATTGTCTTTTTAGCCCATGTTGTGACAGAAAAAGAAAAGGGAAAGAGTGTGAAAGACATTCCAATCATTTGCGACTTTCCCGACGTGTTCCCTGAAGATCTACCCGGCATTCCTCTCGCTCGTTCTATTGATTTTCGGATTGATCTCATACCCGGTGCTACACCTGTTGCTAAATCTCCCTATAGACTTGCACCCTCGGAAATGCAAGAGCTAGCTAATCAACTTCAAGAGTTGGTTAATAAAGGCTTCATACGTCCTAGCTCATCCCCTTGGGGTGCTCCAATTCTTTTTGTTAAGAAGAAGGATGGTTCGTTCCGCATGTGCATTGACTATCGTGAACTCAATAAACTCACTGTCAAAAACCGTTATCCTCTTCCTCGTATCGATGATCTCTTTGACCAACTCCAAGGAGCAACTTGTTTCTCAAAAATCGACCTGCGATCTGGTTATCATCAGCTTCGAATCCGTGAAGAAGATATTCCAAAAACCGCTTTCCGCACAAGGTATGGTCATTACGAGTTCATGGTTATGCCTTTTGGTTTGACCAATGCACCCGCAGCCTTTATGGACTTAATGAACCGTGTGTGCAGACCTTACTTGGATCGTTTTGTAATTGTGTTCATTGACGATATTCTAATCTATTCTAAAACCGAATCCGAACACGAACGACACTTACGTTTAATCTTGGAACTTCTTCGAGCCGAACGACTATACGCCAAATTCTCCAAATGTGAATTTTGGTTGAAAGAAGTTCAATTCCTTGGTCATATCGTAAGTGAAAAAGGCATTCATGTTGATCCTACAAAAATCGATGCCGTCAAAGGGTGGATTGCTCCTAAATCCCCTACCGAAGTACGTTCTTTCCTCGGATTGGCGGGTTACTACCGTCGATTCATCTCCAACTTTTCAAAAATCGCGATTCCTCTCACCTCTTTGACCCAAAAAGATAAACCTTTTGTTTGGGGTCCCAAACAAGAGGAATCCTTTCAAACCCTCAAGCGTATGCTCTGTGACGCACCCATCCTAACCCTTCCCGATGGAAATGACGATTTCGTGGTTTATTGTAACGCTTCTAATCAAGGTCTCGGTTGTGTCCTTATGCAACGAGGCAAGGTTATCGCTTATGCGTCAAGACAACTCAAAACCCACGAGAAAAACTACACTACCCATGATCTCAAACTCGGAGCCGTTGTTTTCGCTTTAAAGATTTGGAGGCACTACCTTTATGGTACTCAATGCGTGGTTTTCACTGATCATAAGAGCCTCCAACATATCTTTAATCAAAAGGATCTCAACATGCGTCAACGACGATGGGTTGAATTGTTGAACGACTATGATTGTGAAATTCGCTACCAACCCGGAAAAGCGAATGTTGTGGCTGATGCTCTTAGCCGAAAGAGTCACGCCAATGCTCATAGCATTTGTGTAACCAATCGCGTTCGTTGTTTGCAAATCCAAACCAACATTGAAACTCGTATTCGCGAAGCCCAACACTCATCGGTCGTCGAAAACAATTTGTATAACGAGATGCAATGTGGCGTTGAAGACCAGCTTGAGTCTAAATCTAATGGAATTCTCCATTACCTCAATCGTATTTGGATTCCGAACCATGACAACCTTCGTGCTCTTATGATGAATGAAGCACATAAATCACGATATTCCATTCACCCAGGTGCAGACAAGATGTATCAAGATCTTCGTTGTACTTATTGGTGGCCAGGCATGAAAAAGGATATCGCTCTTTTTGTAGCCAAATGCCTCACTTGTTCAAAAGTCAAGGCCGAACACCAACGACCCTCTGGTTTACTCGAGCAACCTGAAATCCCGAGATGGAAGTGGGAGGGTATCGCAATGGATTTTATCACCAAACTCCCTCGAACATCCTCCGGCCATGATAGTATTTGGGTAATCATCGATCGATTGACCAAATCAGCTCATTTCCTTCCCATCCGCGAAGACTATTCCATTGAAAAGCTAGCTCGTATCTACACTTCTGAAATCATTAGCCGTCATGGTATCCCTCTCGATATCATCTCCGATCGTGATGGTCGATTCACTTCTCGTTTCTGGAGAACTTTTCAGATAGCTTTGGGCACTCAACTCAATCTTAGTACGGCTTTTCATCCTCAAACTGATGGACAAACTGAACGTACTATCCAAACTCTCGAAGATATGCTTCGATCTTGTGTTATCGATTTTGGTGGCAACTGGGATGTACACCTACCATTGGTTGAATTTTCGTACAATAACAGTTATCACTCTAGTATCAGCATGGCACCCTTTGAAGCTCTTTATGGTCGCAAATGTCGTTCACCTATTTGTTGGCACGAGATCGGCGAGACACAAGTCACCGGTCCCGAAATCATTCAAGAGACAACGGATAAAATCTTCCAAATCCGCGACAACTTACTTGCCGCAAGAAGCAGACAAAAGAGTTATGCCGATAAACGACGAAAGCCTTTGGAATTCAATGTCGGTGATCTCGTACTCCTCAAGGTATCTCCTTGGAAAGGAGTAGTGCGCTTTGGTAAGAAAGGAAAACTTGCCCCTCGATATGTAGGTCCTTTTAAGATTCTCGAAAGAATTGGTAAGGTGGCATATCGACTTGATCTACCATAATAACTTAGCAACGTTCACCCGACCTTCCATGTCTCTAATCTCAAGAAGTGCCTAGCTGACGAAGGACTTCAGATTCCGCTTGACGACATACGTGTCGATGATACCATGCATTTTGTTGAAAATCCTGTTGAAATCATGGATCGTGGAGAGAAGCAACTCAAGCGAAGTCGTATTCCAATTACTAAGGTGCGTTGGGAAGGAACACGTGGTCCAGAATTTACTTGGGAACGTGAAGATCAATTCAAGATCAAGTACCCGCATCTTTTCCCAGAATCTTCTTCTAAATAAATTTCGGGACGAAATTCCCTAAAGTAGGGGAGACTGTAACGTTCTGTATTTTCCATTTATTTTTTTTATGTAATGTTATTCCTTATTCAATCCTTGTAATCTCAAGACTTCATCATAGTGGAAATATTTATTTTATATCATTATTGTTGATTAAATGTTTGTGCAACGCTTAAACGCAAAACCGTGTAACTTATCGAGACTTATATTTTTGGAAAATTATTTATAAGTTTTATTTTTATGGTTCATATGTTAAAATACTTATGATTAATCAAGAGTTATGGTGCAAATTAATAAGTAAAATAAGTTAAGGGGTTGAAATTAAAACTTTAAATTTACTCTATACTCATCTTCCCAATTACTTTCTTTAATGCCCAACCATAATTTCCATCTATAAATACAAGCCCAAATCCCTCCCTAATCACTTTCATCACTTTAAACTCTCTCATAATCTCTCTCATTCCACCCATCAACTTCATCTTTTGAAAGAAATCTTCAAGAGCAACTTGTGAGTTTTAATTATTTTTTTTTTCTTACTTTCTTCTTCCATTTTTTTACCACTTGGAACAACCTCTTGGACTTAACCACTTAGTCACCAAGGTGAACAAGTAAGGTAAACCCCCCATTTTTTGAGGTCCAAGTTGGAAATATCCTACTTTTCTTGTCTTGTTTTTAAGCGTTTTATATACTAAACCAAGTCACCAACAACTTTAATGTTGGAAGGCTTGTGTTAAAGTTATATTTTAGAAATTTTGAGACTTTTATACCCCATTCTTTCATCTTTATAACACACTAAGTGATCTACAAATCAAGAAGTGGATGAAACCAAACCGAGCCTGCAACCAATGTTGAAAGGCTTGTGTTATGGTCTAAAATGGTGATGTTGAACCTTGGTTCTACAACTAATCTATCCACCATACCCCACTTGAACACTTAGTCAAACTAGTTAGTTTACTTTAGTATTTTTATTTATGTACTCATGACCATCCGAATCACCTTTATGTGGAGATTTTGTGCAATGGTGACAATCTTGAGGTTTGTGGATATCCCCACCTCTAATACATGACTTATATGAATATAACACTTGAGGTTTGTGGATTACCCTACCTCTAATGCATGACTTATATTTATATCTACATAATACTTAATCAAAACCAAATCATAACATCAATCAAACCATGGTTGAATGTTATGTGTTAAGGTAGACATTATACTAATCTTATGATTCCTTATTTTGGACTTCCAATGAGTGACGAATACTCATAAAGAACACATACTACATGGTGTCCAAATAAGTGTCTAAGTAGTATATACTTTCATGTACTTCTCATATTTGTAACTTTTGTATACTTTCAAATTTTAAAATCTCAAACTTTGAATCCTAACCTTACACCCTTTTGTTTACCTTTTAGGGTGACTTTGGTGACTCAAACCTTTAAATTCATTCATCTATTCTTGTGGATTCTAATCGCCAAACCGTGAGTCATACTTCACCCCTTTTGTTTTAGCACTATTTGGGTTGCAACATGTATCAATTATCAAATACACTCAATCATACATTCAATCAATCTCATTCTAAAACTCAATTCATACAAACATGCCTACTTGTTATACTATTTGTGAATACATGCTAGAATACATTATCTTGCAAGCAATCTAAACCTCCCTTAACATGTATAGCGCTATAGGACTAGCACATCCGCCCTATTATGATGGGTCTATGTTAAGTTATTCAATCTTTACGGTCTTAGTCATTTTTATGCTAAGATTACGCTTGTGGACACTTTGGTTCGATTATTGGCTTGGCATGCTAGCAATGTACAAACTTTAGTATACTTGACTCATGTCGAATTGAGATTTTTTTTTTTTTTTTTACTATTATGCTATGTATTCAAACTTGTATGCTCACCAACATATTCATATGTTGACCAATATTTTATACATGTTGCGGAAATGCTTGAAGCTTTATCAAGAAATTCAATTAGGTGGACTTAGAAACACACCAAATCTATCATCTTGTTATGTTTGTTTTAGATTTGGATTTCTCAAAATTATTGTATGTTTATTTGAAACTTTGTAATGTTATGTTGATCAATGAAAATGAAATTTAATCTTAATTTATTATCACTTTAGTTCTATGATGTCTTTGAACAATCTATCACTTCTCGCGCCCCGATGTTTCCGCCATCGGTTGGGGTGTGACATATTGGATGAGACACTGAACAGTATAAGAAATATCAGAACGTGTAAGAGTTAAATATATGAGCTTTCCAATCAAAGTTTGGTACACAGTAACATTTTCAAGAACAATCACCAGAAGCCATGTTAGAACTATCAGACACAAGGAGATTTTGTTCCATAGGAGTGCTAACAGGTTTACAAGCAAGCATACCAAACTCTTTTAATAACTCCAAACAGTATTTTCGTTGATTTAAACACAGACCCTGATCTGTCTCAAGTACCTCAATTCCAAGAAAATATTTTAAGACTCCCAAATCGTTAATCAAGAAACTTTGTTTTAGCATTTGCTTAACCATTTTTATTTCATCTTCACAATTTCCAGTTATAACAATGTCATCAACATACACCAGAAGCATCACAATTTTAGACTCACATGACTTAACAAATAAAGACACATCATTCTTGCTTTAAGAAAAACCCATAGACTTAAGTGTGGTTGTTAATTTTTCATTCCACTGTCTAGGAGCTTGTTTAAGCCCATATAATGACTTTACAAGTTTACAAACCTTTCCATCATTAGCTTTTGAAACAAAACCTTCAGGAATGAACATATAAACATCCTCATACAAGTCACCATACAAAAAAGCATTATTTATATCAAGTTGAAATAATTTCCAGTCATATTGAACAGCAACAGCAATTAAAGTGCGAACAGTAGTCATTTTAACCACAGGAGCAAAAGTCTCATCAAAGTCTATCCCCTCTTTTTAACTATAACCTTTAGCAACCAATCTAGCTTTGTATCTTTCTATTTCACCATTTGCCTTATAGAGCCACTTACAACCAATGGCTTTCCTATCCTTAGGCAAATCAGTGATAACCCAAGTCTTATTCCTATTTAACGCCTCAATTTCATTATTCATAACGTGAACCCAATTTATATCTTGACAAGCTTCATTATAAGACTTAGGCTCAACACTTTTATCAAGTAAAGACAAAAAAGACACATTATCAGAAGACAAATTGGCAAAATTCACATATCTATCAACACCATATTTGACTTTCCCTTCTACAACATAATCAGAAAACCTAGAAGGAAATGAACCCACCCTTTTTGATTTACGAGAAGTCCCTTGAACTGTTACATTTGTGCCCTCAGGGACGTCAGACTGCTCTACACTGTCCTTATCCGCATGTGGAATACCAGCGGTTAGATCACTCTGATCCTCAACCAGATTTCTCCCATAATCTGAGGTCTCAATTATGGATGTAGGATGACTGGCATCAGCAGCAGATTTTGGGTCAGTATTTGTTCTAAAACTACTGTCCAAGTCACCTACTCGACCATAATTATGCCCATCAGCAGGAACAGAACCTGTCTTGGTATTATCAATACCAGGAGAAACCCTGGGAACATCATGAGACCCACCCTGGCTGGTAGTACCATTGGATCCCTTCCCCTCATCATTGGGCAAAATAATTTTCTCAGATTCATTGGTGTCAAAACAAAAATTAAAGAAATTAAGATGATTCAGGTCTATTGAAGTAGATTCAAGTTGCTTTTCTCTTAATGGAAAACAGTTCTCAAAGAATTTAACATCACGAGAGAAAAAAATAGAATTATCATCTAAAGACAGTAGTTTATACCCCTTTTTTTTCAAAAGAATAGCCTATGAAGACATATTTAACAGACCTGCTATCAAATTTATGATTAGGATTTAAATTTGTAACAAAAGTTAAACACCCAAATGATTTGAGATGAGAAAGAGAAGGTTTTTTGTGTAGTAACAGTTCAAAAGGAGATTTCCCATTTAGCACAGAGGATGGAGTCCTGTTAATCAAATAGGTTGCAGTCAAAATACATTCAGTCCATAATTTAAGAGGGATATGACTTTAAAACAACAGAGACCTAGCTACATTCAACAAGTGTCTATGCTTTCGCTCAACAATGCCATTTTGTTGAGGAGTATACACACATGAGGTTTGATGTAAGATACCATTGGTTTGAAGAAACTCAGTCAATTGATTGATAACAAACTTAGTACCATTGTCAGTTCTGAAACATTTTATACCAATGTCAAATTGGTTCTTAAGAAATTTAACAAAGCATTGTATATTATAAAAAACCTCATCTTTAGACTTTAATAAGTAAACCCATACAGCTCTGGAATAGTCATCTACCACAGTCAAAAAATACCTATGCCCTTGTCTACTAGTTATTTTGAAAGGACCCAATAAGTCAAGATGAATAAGTTCACCGACTTGATGAGATTTATGGTCACTATTAGAGAAAGAGTTTCTTGTTTGTTTAGCACGTTGACAAACTTCACATGGAAAATTGGAGTCAATCTCCTTAATTTGAAGGTTATGACTTAAATTTTTTAGAACTTGAAAGGAAGGATGACCCATTCTAGAATGCCATATCTTTATATCAGATTGATCAGGTCTAATACTATTTCTGCATACAAAACTAGAAGAATCAGGATGCCCAAAGTAATACAAGCCATTCACCTGTTTACCAGTCAGAAGAACCTTCGTCCGGGCGAAGTCCTTAATCCAACAATCAAATTCATCAAACCAACATCCAAGTTTGTTATCTCTCGCAAGTTTGTACACAGACAGGAGATTGACACTATATTCGGGAACAACCAACGCATTTACAAGAATTACATTGTTAGATAGTTTTAGTTTACCTATTGATTTAATGACTGCCTTAGTTCCATTGGGATGCCCAACAGTCATATTATAATTAGACACAGCAATTAAGTCAAACATTGAAACATCTGATAAAACCATGTGTTGGTTTGTCCCAGAGTCAATAACCCATCCTCTATTCTGCATGGAATCAGACTTAGATACACCACAAGAAAGCACAGCTACTACCTAAGGCAGTACCTGCCATGTTTGAGGTGCCTTGATCACATGCATTATTGCCACTAAGAAGATTCATAAGCTTAGCATATTGATCAGCAGACAGCTGAAAAGACTCTCTTTTACTTGCAGTAGCATCACAAACAACATTGTTAGCTTTTGGTTTATTTCCCGATCCTTTCCCTTTGTAGTTTGCTGGATACCCGATAATTTCAAAACATTTTTCAATTGTGTGACCATTCTTATTACAGTTAGAACACTTTAGGGAGGAACCTTTAGAGGGAACTTTTTTCACATTACTGGTTTTAGCTACAAAGGCAATCGGTTGAGATGGGTTTGATGAAGTTACTTCTCTATAGGACTCTTCACCAAATATAAGAGCAAATGCAATTTTTACAGAGGGTAATGGTTCTTTAGACAGAATAGAAGATCTCAAAGGTAAGTATTTTTCATCAAGAACCATCAGAAATTGCATCAACTTTAAGTTTTGATTGTACTTAGAAACTTTTTCTGATGCATCACAAATGCAGGTGGGTAAATTAGTTAATATATCTAGTTGCCTTCACATGGAGGATAACTTGTGATAGTATTCTGATATTGAGTTACCATTTTGTTTCAAACAGTTAATTTGTTGATGCAATTTAAAGATAACAGACCCATCAACTTTAGAATATGTTTCTTCTAACTCAGACCAGACATTAGATGCACGTTTTGAAAAAATTTAACCCACAAATAATTCCTCAGAAATTGAATTGAGTATCCAGGATAAAACTACAGAATTGCACCTTTCCCCTTGTCTACCTAAGACATCATCAGTAGTAGATTTTACACAAGAACCATCAACAAAGCCAAATTTGTTTTGACATTAAGAGCAAGTTTCATAGCATTAGCCCTGACATTGTAGTTTTCTGTACCTTTAAGCTTTATGGACATAATAGTAAGCGACCCTGTGTCACTAGCATGTAAGTATAGAGGGTCACCAAAGTCAAGGCTACTAATCAGTGTCGGAGTAGGATTGACAACAGCCATAGTAACAAACAGATTCAATAAAGTACCTGAAACAAGAACACTCAAGCACAGCACCAACTGAATAGCCTTCACTTAGGGCTATTCAGATTTATAAGGGAAGAAACCCACGACAGCAGAAATCACAAGACCACCCTTCTCTAAGGATCTTTCAATCTTCTGAGAGCCCAGATCCCGTGAACCACAATTTGACCACACAAGACCACGGGTTATGTGAAACCCTAGGAGGAGATCGATCTTCAGATAACCAGCCTTCAGAAGAACTTACCACAAGGTGATGAATCAGAGAGATATTGATACACCAATCAATAGAACCCAGCCCAGAATCCAATAACCTAATCGGTTTTTCACAATAATCAAATAGTTTATCAATAATCAAGAGCACATGGCTCTGATACCATGTTAACTTTCTGGATTCAAAGATTGATTGCAATATCTAACAAAAAAAAATATGCGAAACCCTTAAAATCTCATAATAACAGAAATGAAGAACAAAGAATCTAGAGAATGAAAAATACACCTTCCACAATGAAAACTCTCAATCAGACAAACTAGACAAGCAACGATGAGTTGCTTGACTTTACAGATTGAACTAAAGATCAGTGAAGAAGATAACCAATCTCGTAAACTTGAGTATGAGAAAACCCTAATTGCTTTGTTGATTCTACCAGGAGCGTATGCAATGAATATATAGCAGCAAGAGACACAAGAATCCAGGATGAGCAGCAATAGTCCTTGAAGATTAGAAACTTCACATAATGCACCCTTGAACAATATAACCTCAAAATAAAAGAAAGAAAGAAAACAAAATATTATTAGGATTGAATTGAAGCAAAATATATACTAAATTTAAGAGATACGAGTGGAGAAAGTGAAAATGGAGAAATGATACGAGTGGAGAAGGTTACGTTGCTATTCAAATGAAGAAAATTTCAAGTGCATTGGTATGTGTATGACATTATTACTGAAGTGGATTACAGCTGTTATTAAATAGAAATAAAGCTTTAAATTTTATTAAATAGGGTTGTTAAATTTTACTAAGTAGAAATAATATTACATAAAAATAGGTTTAAATTTTTTACAGGTATTATTTTAAATTTTATGTACATTTATATATAATATTACATATTTTTTTCCGGTTGTTAAATCTGGTTCGACCGGTCCGACTGGCCAGCCAGTGAACCAAAAAGGAGACCAATTCGATGTCCGATCCGGTTATAAAAACATTGGTTTTGCTTCAGTTTTGACATTTGACATTATTTTTGTTTAAAGTTGTTATTTTATTCGAAGTTTTAAAATGAAAAAAAAATATCTACGAATTTCCAAGTCAAGATTACACTAGGTTATAATCATGCATTTCTTTAACATGTGATTTTCAAGTCAAGATTACACAAACTAATAATTTGTGATAATAAATCCTTGATAAGCATAAAACCTAACATGAGAAGATTATAATAAACATTTTAGTTTTTCAAACATAAGCATCATGATGGACATTCAAGAGTTATTCAATCATAATCAACATTTTTTTTTGGACTCCACACATTCTCTAAAAAGTTCTGGTCTGTATATATAAGAAAAGGAGAAGCACGGTTGTGCTTAGGGGAGTCATGGTCGTGCCTTTATGCTAGTCATGATCATGCCTAATATGAAACACGGTTGTAAATGAAGGTGTTGACCGATCTACTTCTTCCATTGGCCCTTCGTTTTTCGATGCACTACTGACCTCTATTCACTAGGGTTGGATCTTCGAGATACGATAGTGGTAAGCAAGCACATGTAGATTTAGGGTTTTCAAGTGAAAAGTGATAAACATACTTGTGCTCAAGGGAGCACACATGTGCTTATCTATTGAACTTCTTCATATTTTATCATAAACCTTCCAAAAGTTCCATATTCTCTATCAAACCTTGAAAATCTAAAATTAAGGCCAATAAGTATCTAATCTTGTGAAATTTTCAATAAACATCCCTAAAACAAAGGTAAAAACATATAGTAATAATGTATAATTTTGAGCACATCAATTATATATATAATTAGTTTCAAACTTTTTTTGTGTGATTGAAATTAAGTGAAAATCTATAAGAATTATAAGAGTGAGATAGCTATAAGGGGGAAGGGAGTCGTCCTGCGTTCCCTAGTTTTCTCGAGTTGACACATTAGATTTTTTTTCAATTTCTCTAGTTTTTCTTGTTTAGAAAGGTGTCATCCTATTTTTTCCCATTTTCCATCACATTTTCCCTTTGTGTTTTGTGTGGTATTGTATAATTGTCAAAACACAAGTTCATCTAATGAATTTCGCTGAGAATTTCCCGTTTTGAGGGTTATTTTTTTTCACTGGAACCAGGGGATGGTGTTCCCATCCGAGGAGAGGATTTTATCATCTCTTCTCTAGTGTCACTCTGTGCCTCCTAAGAGAAGAGATAGGTTGTCACCAATGAAAATGTACCAATGTACGGAAAAGTCTATTAGAAATATAACAACGGATTCAGTAAAAACCTAGCTTAATAATTTCCCTTTTTAAGTTTTGGAGGTACCATCAGAGATATAGTAGCAAATTAAGACGGGCATATTGTTGCTTAAATGATAATCTGCCATAATCTAAGATTAATCCTTTACCACCGTAAAGCCTTTTTTGAAATATTTCACAGTGATTAGTCCGGTAATGATTTTTAACTGCCAATCCTCTAAAAATTTGATGGTTTCCAAAGATACACTCTTCACAACCTAGGATTTAAGGAATAAATACTAATTTGTCTTGTAGACTTTTAGATGAAGTTTTCACCGGTTATAGTTGAATTTGTCTTTATAAATACTAATGTGGCGCAATTCAAGTCTCCTAAGCCTATAAATGGTAGCCTCCTGATATAAAAATTATGAAAGATCATTGTTTGGGCGTTGTATGTACATAACCTACTAGGGGCACGTAAACGAGTTAATATTAAAGATATTGTCAGCAAGTTGTTGGAATTAATGATCTTGGAATATAAAAGATTTGTCCTGTGTACATAATCTCCAAGGGCATGTTAGATTGGGTAGAAATTGTTGGCCTTAAAATATAAAACAATTTACTATGTGTTCGTAAATTGGTAAGGGCAGGTCAGATTGGGCACGAATTGTTAGCCTCATAATGTGTAATCAGGCTTGTTCTTATCGTTTGCACTTATATAAAGTTTTTTATATGTACTGCCGCATCTAGCCATCAGAGTTAATCTACCCAATGAAGTCTTGGGTGCCCACGTCATATGCACGAGCCTGAGCTCACATGATAATAGTGTAATGTAATTCATCTACAACATCTTAATGTTATAGTTTGTGTAATTTACATATATAGTTTTTTTGTTATGACCTATTTTGTTTCTTAGTTTACGTAATCAATACAAGTCACTAACATATTATAAGGTTCATCAATGTAAAATTGAAAAAAGATGTCATATATAGTAATTTATATTTGGCCTGAACGCTGACAATTTTTTTAATTGTCACAACACGGTGCTATATACCATGGTGTCTTTTATGAGAGGGGAACGAAATTCATGAAGATATATCAAAGGAAACAAATTTCAAAAATTGTGGCATTAGAGATGACCCTAGATAATTAGTTTTGGCTCATATTCGGAATCTAGATGTGAAAACCCGTGTCCTTGGACATCCAGCCCAATCTGTGTCTCCCTAGGTGATGACGTAGGTATTAGACTATATTAAGTTAGTATTTAGTAATGATTATTATTAGGATTAAAACCCACGGGCCCGTTTAAGTTTTAGGGTTTTATTGTAAACTTTATATAATGTAACCTAAACTATCAATAATTTTCAATGAACTCTTTTACCATCTTACATGGTATCAAAGCTTAGTTCTGGTTACCTTCTTCTCCGCTGCACCACCATAAAAAAACAAACCCTAGCCGTAACCACCACGTTCAAACCCTAGACAGGGCGGCGGCCGCCACCCTGTCCATTCTTTTTGCTTTTAGTTCTTTTATCTTTTTCGTTCTAAATAAAGATCCGTCTCGGTTTTATATTTAAGCCACTTATCAGTGGGCTCAACCCTAATAATAATAATTACTAAATACTAATAATAATATAGTCATAGTAGGTTGTCGACGATACAAATATAACTATTGAACAAGCTATTTAGAGATTTAACATGCCATCGATGTTAAGGTCTTTTCTATATAACCATATTAACCCGACTACAATCACCCATTGTTCAAGTATTGGGTAATCTTGATAATGTACTTGATAAAGTTACGAGTCAAATGTCTAATTAGGAGAGTCTAAATATTATGTATTTGTAAATAGTTAAAAGAGTCATTATGTATACATGTATGATTAGTAATTGATCAGGAGAAGTCGTTTAGATTTTCATGTGAAACATTGCATATGTAGCATTAATATATAGCCGATCATGTGAAACAACAGAGGGTTACAAACCCTAGTTGAAAGTTCAAGTTTCTTGATTAATATAATTGTTGTCTCATCTTGTTTAATCTTTCATTAAATGTACAAATATAATTCTGAGCAACATCGAAGAACAAGAACCCGAGTAGCATTACTAATAAATCATTCAATGTATTTAACACAAATTACATATTAAGCATCAACATCCAAAGAGATGAAGATGCCAAAAAAAGAATCACATATTAATTGAAGCAACACCACAATCATAATAACTAAGGCATCCTATCTTAATAACATTTTCAAACTTCAAATATAGTACTAGAGTAACAAATCAATCAATAATAAAGTCCATTCTCCTTCACCTTCCCCTTCACCATCATCATCACCTTCATATTCGATTTCATCGTCGTTGAGATCCAATGTATCAGCCTCAGAATTGAATACACGCGAATCATCTGATGCGATTGAGATTGATGCTTCTTCTTTCTTTGTTTCACTAATGAGAATTTTGTCTCCATTCATCGACTCCTGAACGTGGGTTTGCATGTTGTTGATGGTTTGATCTTGGCTCTCTGACATTTTGCTCAACTCTACTAATTGAAATCACTTCAGAGGTTTGCATGTGTTGCTTTTATAGCAATCTCCACCGACTTACATTTTTTGTTATATTAATCCTAATCCTAATTAAAATCCAAGAATTGAGATTATCTTATCGACTTATCGTATTGATGGATATCAGCACGGAGAATTATGTTGTTTTGATTTTATTCAAATTCAAACGCCCATTACTTGATTTAATCTCTTCCATTTTTCCAGCATAAGTCGCTAATATTTGTTTTACACCCCAACTCGCTAGATCCACCACTGCTAACTTGTGATTACATTATCAGAAAACAAGAAAAGTTAATTATTAGTTAATAACATATTATTTTAAATGTTTCAAAAAATAAATAAAATAACAATAAATATAATAAATATAATAATAATAATAATAATAATAATAATAATAATAATAATAATAATAATAATAATAATAATTAATAAATAAATAAATAAATAAATAAATATTATTATTATTAGTATAAGGTTAAAAACAATAAGATCAGATGAACAAAAACAATATGGTTTATTCTATTAGGTATAAATTTAACAATGTGTTTTTGTCATGTTATTGGATTTTGTAATATAATTTAACGTGTTTATTTTAATTGATATTCACGACCTATATGTTCGATAACAGTATTATGACATTATAATAACGAATCGCTAAATCATGTGTAGATATCGATAAAAATCCGAATGCTTATATTATTGAACTCATTAAAACCAAGATAATCTCAAAATTATCATTACAAGGCTTTCATGTTTATTTAAAACCAACTGTTAACCTACTTATATATGCCCATAATTGCAATTATTTCATAAATATTTAGATGTTTGTTTTCAATAACCAAATTCAAACTATATCAATAACCAAATTTGGTAATTTTCATCTTAATCTAATTTGGACACTAATTTTTGAATTTAATTTCTTAGGAAATATTTAAGAGAAAATGCTGTGTTTCAGTTCGCATTCAGAACTATAAATTATTTTATTTTATTTTTTCTATTAAGTTATGGGTGTTTGCAATTTTAAAACAAATTCAGATGATGTTCTCGGTGATTGGTCTAGTAATGAATTTTAACTACCAATCCTTTAGAAATTTGACAATTATCAAAAAATACACACATCCTTACAACCTAGGCTTTTAAGTAGAGATTCTTGATTTGTCTTGTAAACTTAATTTTCGGCATGATATACGTCGTTTATTTGGCGAATTTGTCTTTATAAATAACAACATGGAACCTATCGAGCTTAAGCCTAGCTAGAAATGGATATATAATGTAGTGCGTGTATTAATTTACATATATAGTTTATTTGTTATGATTATTTTTGTTTCTTAGTGTAAATAATTTATACAACTCACTAACACGTTACAAGATTTTTCAATGCTCAATCAATATACGAAGTCATACCTAGTAATCCGTTGGTAGTTGGTACACCCCATTGATTGAATTGTTGTAATAAGCATGTTTTTCTAACTAAGTCTGTAACAGATTATGTATATAAATCTTTGTATGGTTTAAAACAAACTCCAATAATATATATAAGTAAAAATCTCGTTTAGGCTTGCGAGCCGGCTCCAGCTCGAGATGTGAAGCTCGGGATCGAACTCGATAATTAAATGAGCTTTTTTTTTATGCTCTGGTTGGGCTGGAGCTCAATAAGACTCGACTCGCTTTAAGCTTCTTATCGATCTAATCTCGAGTGGCTCGCAATCGACTCGGCTCGTTTGCATCTGTAATATTTTGATTCAGGCAAAATCATCCTACAACCTCATTCAACACTACCGTACCGAAAATTAACACTTCTGACGAAAAAAAGAGATGGGACGGGGCTCCCCCGGCCCCTTATATCCTCCGCCCCTTATAGCAATCACCACTAATGTAATTTTTCTATAACTGATGTAAATCTCAAAATCGAGATTATCTTATCATCTTTTATAGATATGGCCACCGAGGATTTTGGTGTATTAATTTTATTCCAATCTCAAATATTGATTTCTAAATTCACTTTGTTTCATTTTTCCTACACAAGACCCTGAATTTATATTATTTTAAGTTGCCCCATAAATTATTAATAACTTAGGTAGCGTTTGGTACGCATCAATAATGGACGGAATGGAATAAACTATTAGGGTGAATAAATAAATACATGTTTGGTTGTTGAATGTAATGGAATGAACCATTACATAATTAATTTCATTCCCTCAAATTCATTCCATCAATTCCCCCTTATTTTTTTTCATTCCATCCCTTCTTTTATCATTACTTACCAACGCCAGCCACTCACCCACCGCCATCGACCATCACCGCCGCCAACGCCAACCACCGGCCACCACCGCCACTAACTGCCGCCGGCCACAACCATCGCCGGCCACCACCACCGCCGGAAACCACCACCGGCCACCACCATCGCCGGCCAACACTGTCGTCAGAAACCACCACCATCGGCCGGCCACCGCCACCGCCGGAAACCACCACCGGCTGAAACTACCACCTGCCACCACCATCGCCGGCCACCACTGCCGCCGGAAACCACCACCGGCCACCACCATCGCTGGCCACCGACGCCGCCGGAAACCACCACCGCCCACCACCATCACCGGCCACCACTGTCGCCTGAAACCACCATCGGCCACCACTGTCGCCGGCCACCACCGCCGCCGGAAACCAGCACCACCACCGCCGGAAAACCACCACCTGCCACCACAACCGCCGGAAACTACCACCGGCCACCACCGTCGCCTGAAACCACCATCGCCGTCCACCGCCGCCGCCGGAAACCACCACCTGCCAACACCATCGCCGGCCACTACCCCCGCCGAAAACCACCACCGGCAGCCGGAAACCACCATCGCTGGCCACCATCGCTGCCGGAAACCACCATCGCTGGAAACCACCGCCGAACACCGCCGCCGCCTGAAACCACCACCGGCCACCACCATTGCTGGCCACCACCGCCGCCGGAAACCACCATTGCCAGAAACCACTATTGTGTTTACTGACCTTTATGTGTTTCATTTCGGAGAAAGTTTACCGGATACGATTGCTGGAAAACAAATGATCATCGGGACGTCGGCGATTGAGGAAGAAGAAAGGGGCAGTGGTTCCATGTGTGGGAAGGGGAACGTGTGGGTTTGTTGTGGGTCCACCATTTGATGATATTTATTTGTTTATCTTTTTAATGAAAGTGTAAAATGGTTAATTAATAATGGTCTTTGAAAAGAGCGTTTGACTCGTGAAAAATAGGTGTTACGTTTGTTCAAACATTTCAATTAAACCTGTAACTAGCAACAGGAACATGCACATGCACGGGTTTTATGGTACTCAAGTATAAATTAAAATCATCAATTTAAGCAATAATATAATAAATAAAATATATAACTAGCTTTTTACCAGCCGCGCGTTGCGACGGTATCATACACGTCGTGACAGATTATAGACTACAATCGGCCCGACTTGTTTCAGAACTAAATTTACGTCAAAATGTAGAATAACTTGAACTTATTGCATTGAATGGAAACATATTATATTTGAACTGACTATTTTCTAAACAAATTTATGTCGAAATGTATACCAACTCAAAACGACATGAAAAAGTAAATGCAGTGACACCGTATGTGACGTGAAAAAAACATATATTACAATCACGCTCGACTTATTTCTGAACTAACTCTACGTTGAAATGTATTTACACCGTCAAAATGAAACGTATTATATTTGATCCAACTCGTTTCTGAAGTAAATTTATATCGCAACGTATATATCGTCGAATGAAACATATTATATTTTACCCGACGCATAAATTTACGTCGAGACATATTCATAGCGTCAAATGAACGTATTATATTTGACCTGAGCCGTTTTACCAAACAATAAACAAATCTTTCCAACCAATAAACAAATACAATAAAAGAAAAAAAATAAAAGACAATAATAATTGTTATTTAGTTTCTAAATTAACATATATATAAAACTAAATTTATGCAGAAATGTATTTATATCGTCGAATTTAGAACTAAATTTACGTCAAACCGTATATACTGTCGAATGAAACATATTATATATGACCATGCGCGTAAATTTACGTCGAATCATATTTATACCGTCCTATGAACGTATTATATTTGATCCAATCTCGTTTCTCAAACAATAAACAAATACAATAAAAGGCTAAAATAACTATTCTAAATAAAAATTAAAAAGTTTGCTTGTGATCAAACTTAAAGAAACCATAGAATAGGGTTAAAAATAAAAATAATGAAAAGTTTTGTTACCAAAATTAAAGAAACTAAACTCTTCTATTCATTTCATTTGCTTTTTAAATATATAGGATAATTTTTATCTTTTAAGGACGAAAGGTGCAATTTAAGTAAACCTTGGGGACCATTCGTGTAATTATATATACTAATTATCAATTTTCTTATGCATTACGTGGTGTACAACATGCTTTAGGAGTTGTATCCATCTTTTGTCTTATTTTTATTAATTTTTATCTTTTTTGTTTTAACCTAATACTTTTATATCTTTTATAATTTAACCTAAATATTTTTTACTTTCAACTTTGGTCCCTATACTTTTTATATTTTAAAGAGTAAAATGTCATTTTCCTCCCTGACATTTCGTTTAATTTGTCATTTCAATCCAAAAACTTTTTTTATTTGTATTTTTTGCAATTTCAATTACTATAGTTTCAAAAATATTGTCATTTCCATCCACCCAACTAACACCGTTTTAAGCTACCGTTAAAATGGAGGGTATTTTAGTCTTTTTCATATACCCTAGTAATTTAATACAATTAAAACCATTTAAATAATTTCCCACTAATATTTTGACTACAAAAGTCAAACCAAATCCCTAACATTTACGTCTGGTGTATTTTAAACCAAATCCCCAACAAATCACTTTAATCAATTAAACATGCAGTTGAAACTAGAAGATTTACTTGCAATACCGTTAATTATGTGTCGTCACTTTGCTATTTGTAGTATATGTAATGGGTTATGTGGGTCAAATTGAACATGGTTTGCTATTGTTGCGGTTATGTTATGAAATGGATCATTTGGGTCAAACTAAACATTGTTTGCTAGCCATGATTATGTCTTGCTACTGCTACGATTATGTTATGAAATGGGTCATTTGGGTCAAATTTAACATGGCTTGCTACCCGTGATTATGTCTTGCTACTGCTATGATTATGTTATGAAATGTGTCAATTGGGTCAAGATGAACATGATTTGCTACTGCTGCACAGTTGGGTCAAACTAAACAAGTTTAGCTATCTATGATTGTGTTTTGCTGCTGCTGCGATTATGTTATGAAATGGGTCAATTGGGTCAAAATGAACACATTTAGCTAGCTTTGATTATGCTTTAATTCTGCTGGTGTGATTATGCTAAACTCTTGAAGTATCAAATTAATTATAACATGGAAGATTGACCTTAAAGTCAAAATAGCTAACTACATTCATGTTCTGCAGCTAATATATTTGACTGTGGTCATGTATATATCTGGATGTTTAAACAATTAGATCATTCTTAAAAGTCAATATAAGGGTTTAAATTCAAAAGTCAAAATAAGTAACAAATTTATTAGCAATTCTTAATGGTTAGTGGATGGGGTATGACTTTTGTGGTCAAAATGATAAGTGGGGAATTGTTTTAATTGCACCATTCTAAAGGTTAGAGGGTTGGGGTTTGACTTTTGTAGTCAAACTATTAATGGGGAATTATTTAATTGGTTTTAATTGTATTAGATAATTATTAGGATGTGTTATAAAGACTAAAATACCTTTTTAACGGTAGTTTTAAATGGTTTTAGTAGGGTAGATGAAAATGGCAACATTTGTTAAACTACGATGATTAAAATGATAAAAAAAAGTTTTTAGATTGAAATGGTAAATATAATGAAACGTTAGGGATGAAAATGACATTTTACTCTATTTTAAAAGTTTTTGTCTTACGTTTTTTACGTGTGTGGTTCAGTATTTTTACCCATATTTTTTCCCGTTTAACGACTCAGTCGTAACGCGCTGGTACAAAATCAACTTACATATTGTTTAGTATGTTTTATGTTCCACATAACGGTGGTGTGTCCTTAGTGCTACGTTACAGTCCAAGTTTGATTTTATTTTTTCCGTTTTTTATACGAGGTTTTCAATGTTGGTGGTCGCTAATGGTGGTGTGTCCTTGGTGCTACTTAATATGATTTTACGCCCTCTATGACAACACAGGGGGTTTAATACTAATTTACTTTTAATAATAACATTAAAATTAAAAAATAGGAATAAAAACATAATTTTTATTAATAGAAGTACATAAGAACATAAATATATACATGAAATAAAAAATACTAAACTACTCGTAGTCCGAATTCGGGATGTTCAAGTTTGTTGCAAAGTGTTCCATAAGATATAATCAAATTTAAAATTATGTATTTTGATCTTGCAACTCTGAAATGATATTGGTATCAACAACTACATCCGTCTAAAAGTCCAGAATGTACACTAGATATAGTGTTCCCGTTATGTTGTTAAAATCATATTCTGAAATATAATCATTGTGTACACCACATTTCTTATCGTCTTGCGTTTCACTGCCTATGCTGGTCATGGAATTATAGTCTATTTCAATTTTAAAATACCAAAAATCATTTGAGATCTTTTTTTGCCCACTCTTGTACCATCTTCAGCTTTTTTTCCTTACGATTGGTTGGCCAAACGAAGGATTTCACAAAAGTAGACCAAGTAGGGTGTATCCCATCTACGAGGTAGTAGTCACCCCTTGTACTGTCATTTGTTAACCTTAAAAGGACATGATACGTGCCACTCCCCACGTTAATTAGCATATTTATGTTTTATTTGTTTCTTAATTGTTTTATTTATGTATGCATGATCTCCATCATCTTAGGTAGTGGGTTAGTTAGTTTTCATATTTTGCATATTTAAGAATTTGTATGTGAATTATTAAAGAAGTAGAAAATTGGATCAAAAGTTTGTGTCTTTATTCTCTAATCTTTACTTGGAGCCTAACCCACTCAACGGGTCTATCGGGAGATTGACCATCTCGAATCGGTCTCTATCAAATGGTGCTTTCATTCTCGTCCTCTCCTTCCCGCACGGACACACCGTCGTTGGATGACACGCTTGCTAGATCACAACAACTCTTGAATTATTTCACAGCCAACGCCGACCAACTCGTCGCCAACTTCCGCCGTCGAGTTGCATCCCTTTCCACCTATCAAAAAGCCGCCATCAAAGCCAGCCTCGATAGCATGACCGACCAAATTGCTAAACTACGTTCCCTTTCTGATGCTGCAATACCATCACTGTCCTATCCGCCTCAACCAACGCCATCACCTCTACCTTTTGTGCTTTCTACCCCACCAACAATCACCCACACCAGCCGCATTTCAACAGCCCCTCTTCAACTCATTGCACCATCACTTGCACCCTCACACCATAACCCAAAACCAACACCTACGTTTGCTACTTCTATGCACCATCTTGCCAAATCAACAACTTCACCCAAACCAGTCCTTAAAACCGCATGCACATCTACCAAAAGTCGAACCCACCACCACCCCCACAACATCCGCGTTTTGCCATTGAAGAATGAGGCAACGAAAACAATCAGAACACGTGAATGGCGACCACCGTGGCGTGTAGTTGAGACCCCTCCGAATGCCGATGGAAGATTCGAATGGCGGCCACCGTGGAGAACAAATCCCGTCCTTGAGGACAAGGACGTTTTTTAGGGCGGGAGTATTGATACGTGCCACTCCCCACGTTAATTAGCATATTTATGTTTTATTTGTTTCTTAATTGTTTTATTTATGTATGCATGATCTCCATCATCTTAGGTAGTGGGTTAGTTAGTTTTCATATTTTGCATATTTAAGAATTTGTATGTGAATTATTAAAGAAGTAGAAAATTGGATCAAAAGTTTGTGTCTTTATTCTCTAATCTTTACTTGGAGCCTAACCCACTCAACGGGTCTATCGGGAGATTGACCATCTCGAATCGGTCTCTATCAGGACACCTCTAAGCGGTTCCATACATTTCATTATTAAATAATAGAGATTACTTGAGAAACATTGACATTGTTTTTGAACCAATAATAACAAAGTGAATATGCCTAAACCATAAATCATGTGATGCTAGCCTTCAAGTATTATCATTGGGTATTTGTGATCATCTGGGTGATATTGGCATCGTAAACTCGTTGGACAATTCTCCAAACTCAATGTGTATAGTTGATGTTATCGTCATCTGATGTACATGTGTTGGAAGTGTGTTTTGATATGTTAATAATTATATATATTTACAATGCATATTTCTTTTGCATTTTAAATAATTTTTGTTACAAAATTCATAATTTAGACACTTATTTGTGTTTTATTTGAATTTTGTAGTTGTTGGATGAAGCTCGGTAATTTTTGTGAAGAAAACCCAAGATTTGAAGAAGTTCAAAAGGAAAAATATTTTTGATATGATTATATTAAAGCTAAATATGGTCATATAAGTTGTCAAAATCCAAATAGCTTACTTTTGAAGCTGAATATGGTCATATCGCTTGAGATATTGTCATATACGGGTAGAAAACGAGTTTATAACCTAAATGCACCTCATTTCCATCATAACTTTTATTTCTTTCAAAACCCTAGCCTCCCTCAAACTCTTAGGTGACTTTGAGATGAATTTAGTATTTAGAGCTATTGTGTCTACGAATCGATACTCGGTTCTTACCTCAAGCTCTACTACTATGCGATAGGTGCACTCGCCTATTGTGTGTGTAGTTAGTCTCAAGGTGATAATAGTTTCTTTTATTAAAACAAATTATGTGATTTTTCATATCAAAAATATATATACATCAACACACATCATGTTTTAAGTGTTTAATTGTTAAATATTAGGTGTGATCACTAGGGTTTATGCATTTGATTGTTTTAAATAAAATAACTATGAGTTGAAATGATTTTGTAAATAAAATGATCAAGTTGGAAGCTTACATGATGAATAGAGGTGTTGGACGGGTCTAGAAATGAAGATATAAAGTACAACAGAAAGCCTTTCACCGTAGCCTAATGCAGCCACCATAGGCTACGGCAGCTTCATTTTTAAAACAGTAGAATAGCCCCTAGTGTAGGCTATGGTGGTTGGCGTAGCCTACACTAGGGCCTTCGTGGAACACCTATAAAATCGCGTTTTTGTTAAGTTTCAGCCAGCACTTGCCTCTCATTCGACCTAAGACGATTTGAGATGAATTTTGTGAGTTTCTAGATCATTGTTTCACCATTCCAACTCTCTCCAACAACATACAATCATCCATTATACAAATCAACAACAGTTTTGAAGATCATTCAATAACGATGAGCTGCTAATATTCTCATGATCTACTTTGGGTAATAGGTTTTGTGTGATTAGGTTTTTGTTTGTGTTTAACTTGTGTTAGGATTAAACTTTAGAACCCATTAAGTGTTTTTATAAGTTTAACTTGTGTTTTGTTTATTTTTTTAACGGCAAATCTACTTTACTCTTACACTACACCAAATTACACTATAGCTTGTGTTTTGGTTATTTAAACACTTGTTTTGGTTAACCTTTATTTTAATGTCATATAATATTACGCGAATTGTATAATTGCAAAATTTTGGTTATCTATATCACTTAATCATCGCACACATAGAATCCCCCTAAAGGATTTTCCATAAAGTCAGACTAAACAATTATCGAAAACCAAACCTAGATCCAAAGTGGATTACTCTTTCTCATAATTGTCTTTTTAATCAAGTTTCATTTTTGCAATTTCTTTTCCTAGTTTATTTGTTAATCATTTCAAAATCCAAATTTCACAACCAAATGGCAATAGTTTAATTAATTAATTTAATAATATAATTATTTTCTTATAAATCAAAGTACAATGCACCGACCACTAATTCCACGAAAATCGACAACCCTACTTACCGTAACTAGTTTAAGGTGAATACGAACACACATTTTAACATCTTATTTTATTGATACTTCGACATCGATCAACATCCTACAATGCCATGTCTATTTTCACGTTGACCGTACAAAATTCAAGTCGTGGTTAGTTGGTGCACGTAAAGATTCTTTACCTAATAAGATAACAATAACATTGTAAAAGTATTCTAGGCATTCTGATTATCTACTAGTAAACATAACTAAATATCTATCGTATTCCCATTATATTCTAGGCTATGTTATTATGTACTAGTAGACATGACTAAATATTTATTGTATTCTAGTCATTCTCATTATGTACTAGTAGACATAAATAAATATTTATCGTATTCGTTGAAAACATTACCGGTCGCATGAATCACCGCTAATGCATTTTATGTAATAAGATGATACTTATTTGCATTATTGCATCAAATCTTTCTTGAAACCATTCATATTTAGCGTTTATATCCGCAACAGCTTTTAGAAATAAATCTTTTGACATCCGAAATATCTTTCTACACGTATCTTCCTCGTATTTTGGCTTGTCTACAAAGTAATCTCTCATTAGAATCTAATGAACATTTACATGACCGCAATGCTTATATACATTTGAATACGTCTTATCTTCAACTTCGGATGCACCTTTGACAATATTGGCAAAAAAAATTGAATCTTGTTAGATTCAGATGAATCACAACTACTGGATGATGAGGGTAGAAAATTAATATGACGTCTCATTTTATTGAGTAAATGAAAGTTGTTTAAAAAGAAAGAGTAGAATAAAAAAGAAGTTATTTTTGGTGTAAAAATACATTTATAGTGATTAAAAATTTGGATTCTTTCTCAAAATGTCGCAACGGTTAGAAATTAACGATATTTTTATTTGTCCAACAGCCAAAAGCCATAGTTAGGGCAGACCCTTTTTTTTTTCTTTGGGATCCGTTTTTTCAATTCTAGAAAGAATCTCAAATTGATGTTGAAATTTTCGGTTCTAGTCGGGAATGTCAAGTAAATAAAATACAATAACAAAAAAAGAACAAATATACGATTTGTTTTAAGAAAATGATACATTATATACTTGTTGTTTACGGGTATTCATTTTTCAATAACCACCCATTATATTTTCATTTGAAACCTTCTTAAAGGACTTTTTTTATATTGAACAAATACAAGTTCGAAAAATCTTGTATAGAGTTTGAATTTCAAACTGATTCTTAAGGATGAGATCTGTACTATATCGGTACCATACTGAAAAATACAGATACCAAAATTGAAAAAAGTGAACGCCCTACCGATTTTATCGGTTTGATGTCAATACCAGTACAATTGAAAAAAGTGAAACTGAATGGTATCGAAAGTAAAGACATGAGAAAGTGAATACCAATACCTAAATAGATTGTTTTTGGTATGCTACTAGTACTTAGTTAAAAAAATTGCATCCTAACAACCCATTTCTTTTTTAGTTTCTTTCTTAGATTTGAGAAATTTTAGTAACTTTTTTAGGTGAAATTTGAGTGGTAATTAGTAAATTCTAATTCCCTAATGTAAAAGTAATTTGGCTTTTAACTAATTATTAAAATTTTAGTAGACTTAATACAAAAGAAAATTAATTGGTGATTAGATAGACTTATTATTTTTAATATAAACAACTTCAAAAGTTAATTTTAATGGGTTAAATAACTTTTTTTAGAAAAAAATCAGGTCGATCAAGAATCATTTTCATCCGTTATAAAAAAATAATGCATGGTTGGTTCACCCCTCTTCATTTTTACTAGGTCCGCCAATGGCTAGGGGTGTAAACGAGCCAAGCCCGAGCCTTGCCCTACTCGAGCTTGGCTCGTTGGATTTTTCAAAACCTCGAGCTCGAACTCGTTCGAGCTTTTATTCTTAGATCGAGCTCGGCTCGAATAGTGAAACTAAAGCTCGAGATCCGCTCGCATAAGCTCGGTTTAATCTGCGTACAATACAAATAACGAGCCAAAGCTCGGCTCGAGCTCGTTTACGGGATAACTAATAGATTTAAGCTAAAGCTCGGCTCAAGCTCGAGCTCGATTTGGCTGCACTTTTTCGTGTCCTGTGTTTTATCTAGGACTGCATCAAGCTCGCGAGCCTTAGCGATCTTTGAATGCAAGGCTCGAGCTCGGTTCGACAACTAATCGAGTCATACTTCAAGCTCGAGATTGGCTCGAGCTCGTCCAGGCTCGGCTCGTTCGAGCTTTTTACCGAGTCGATCTCGAGTAGCTCTAGCTGACTTGATTCGTTTACACCCCTACCAATGGCCACGATTTTAGCAAGTCTTTAGAACTATAAACCGAGCTTCACCGCAAGACGTACTAGGTTTTTGCATCTTAATATCGTTCACCACTATGTTTAAATTTATATTTTATACATCTACGACACTTCTACAAATAATAAAAGTTACCCATCATTTTTCACCAAAAGCAAAGTTTAGGGTCGTGGGGGCCCTCAAGTCGCACCTATCACACTACATCACACACCCACCAATTAAAACATATCACATCACACCACACCAATTTGGCAATTTAAAGGGACACTCACCACAGTACACGACACCAAATTTTTTTTTAATTGCTTCATTAAAATAAAAAATAGTTTAAAACTAAAAAAAATACAAGAAAAATAAATCTCAAGGTACCCGAAACCTATTTCTAAACATCTTGTCTGTGTATTTTGGGTTCTCCACTAAATAATCATTCATAAAAACGTTATTAGCCCAACACAATCACATTTAAATCTTTTTTCACGAACTTTCAGCTTCCTTGACGTATTCGGCAAGAAAACTTAAAAATTTCAACCAGTCAAAAGTGTTACCATCCAAAGAGAATGAGAAGGAAACATAATAAATATCACGATAAATTTTTTTAAAAATATTAGTGAGTATAGTAGAGGAGATTTTTGAATTTTTGTGTATATTTCGTGAGTTTAGTTTGTATTTATAGTATAATGTTTTTAAAATGGCATTGGGGTGCGGGTGCGGGTCCGGGTGGGGGTGGCATCTCAAACGAGCAAATACTCAACGATCAAAAAATAGTGTTGTAGTGGTGTGGCACCGTGCGGCTAGGGGTGTTCATCAGATCGGATAACGGATTATTCGGATTATTCGGATCGGATTATTTGGATATGAAAATTTCAGAACCCTATCTGAAATATGATCCGATCCGAATAAGGATATCTCTATCCGATCCGAATCTATCCAATTCAATTCGGATCGGATTCGAATACATATCTGAATAATCCGAATAATCCGAATAAACTAAATAACAAAAATTTTTATTATTTTGTTCTTAATTTTTTTTTTGCTAATTTTTTATTCTTAACATTTTATAAGTTTAAAATCATAATAAAAGATATAAAATCTGAAAATACAAATTTGGCGTGAACCCAAATTGAAACATAATAGCTAATTATATAAAACCCGAAGATTATAATCTCTAATTTAGAAAATCAATCGATTATTGTATACTTGTTTACGATTAGAGAACTAAAATCTTTGTACTCTAATAAAAGAGTATATTGGGTGACACGTAACGGCACCACATTCATTCTCACCAAAAGTTTCCCGCTTCTCTCTCCTATTAAACAATTACCTTAATTATCAATAATATTATTCAACTTTTTTATAACAAAAATAGCTTTTTTAATAATTTAAAAAAGATCTTCTTATTAATGTTATTTCTAAAAATAATTTTTATAGAATAAGAAATTTTTACAAAACATCAAACTTTTTTAAAATTAGTGTTTTAAAAAAAGTTTATTTTTTATAAACAAAAAATAATTAAAATTGAAATTTATAATGAGAAAATTTTTAAAAATGATATTTTTAATACGGTTTGTTTTGAAACAAAATATTTGTTATTTTTTTTTTAAGAAAAAAGTTTTAAACCAAAAGTTTAAAAAGTTGATATAATTGTTTTATTACATATTGTTCTTACTATACGTAATTTCAATTATATTGTATCGTAAAATATTGGTTTATAGTTGATAAATTTTTATTATATTTAATATTTTATTTGTTCAACCCGTGTAGTACACGTGTTTACTAAAGCTGGTGTGTTAATATTCTTTAATATTGAGTTGAAAATATAATAGGTAGTTGACTAATGAGTATTGGGTTAAAAACATAGTTGAATCGTTATTTGGATTAATCGGATATCCGAATAATCCGAATAAAAAAATTATGAAATCCGAAATCCGAATAAAGAATTCGGGTCGGTTTATTCGGATTTGGATATGGATCGGATTTCGGATATTTTCGGATATCGGATTTTTTGAACACCCCTACATGCGGCTGCGTGACCCGACGTTGGAATTTCGCCGACAATGGCCCCACTCCCCCTAATCCAACGACGGGGACGGGGCGTTTGACTTTTGACTAAAATCAACACCACTTCTTCTCAAAACCATAAATTCTGACCCACAAATAATGTACTCTTTATCCCTCACTTATCACGACACGTGTAATTCCATTACTGACTCTCCCCGTTGAACGCAGTATACCACCAGGGACAAATCCGTCACTTCACCAAATACCACCCACCGGTTCATCTTTTTGACTTCTCTCATATAATAATAATATTATTTTCCCACTTCTAATCATCACATATTCTCCGACGTCGTTCCGATCGCCGGAAAATGAAAGAAATCGCTGTCCTTCAAGCCGGAGCCGCCGGACTTCAAAGCCTCGAGACTCTAACCGGAATATTCTCCGCCCATTCCCACCGTAAACCACCGTATTCCGCCACCGATTACGCCGCCGTCGCCGATACCGCCGTAAACAACTTCAAAAAATTAATCTCTCTCCTCGATCGGACTTCCACAGGTCACGCCAGATTCCGGCAAGGACCCATTTCATATCCGCATAAAAACCCTACATTGCCGCCGGCGGTGTCGCCGGTCCGGCGACCACTATAAACTTCGCCCCCACTGGTTCTCCGGCGACGTCGTTTTTGTCATCGTTGACCGGAGACACGGAGGGGTTCCAGATCACGAATCTTTCTCAGGCGTCTTCTTGCGTCCGGCAAAATCCATCTTCTTCTTCATTCAAACGGAAGTGTAATTCGACGAAGGATTCTCACAATAAGTGCACCAATTCTTCCAGTCGATGCCATTGTTCTAATAAACGGTATGAATAATATTATTATTTCAAAACTGATTGTTTTTGTTTAAAGTCGATTATTATTATTATTATTATTATTATTATTATTATTATTATTATTATTATTATTATTATTATTATTATTATTATTATTATTATTATTATTATTATTATTATTATTATTATTATTATTATTATTATTAGTATTAGTATTAGTATCAGTATCAGTATTAGTATTAGTATTATTATTATTATTAGTACTACTGCTGCTGCTATTCCTACTACTATTACTATTACTATTATTATTATTATTATTATTATTATTATTATTATTATTATTATTATTATTATTTGCAGGAAATCTAGGTTGAAGAGGGTGGTAAGGGTGCCGGCGATAAGCTTGAAGATGGCGGATATACCGCCGGACGATTTTTCGTGGCGGAAGTACGGCCAAAAGCCGATCAAAGTGTCACCGTATCCGAGGTAAACTCTTTGTTGTATCAGTGAAGATGTTGAGTCAGAGTGATTAACTCATTGAGTCGATGTATAACAAACTCGGTTACTGAGTTAACTCGGGGGTTTAAATATGGTTATTTAACTTATTTTCGTTAGAGTTGGGGAATGTAGCCGGCCCAAAAGTCGTAAAGTACGATTAATAATAGTTTTTTATTTTTTTAACGGAGATTATCTATATCTATACTACTATATAATACAAAACCCATGGGTTGATTGGTAATTTCCTATTTTTATAATACACCTAAAACAACTATTTAAGCATATGGTACAAGTGTTTTATGCAAGTGTTCTTAAATTGTGCTCATTGCAAGTGTTCCTAAATTGTCCTCATTTAATAAACTTATTCTAATTAATACATGAGTTAATGCATATGATTAAATTCACTATATTAAGTATTACTTTATTTATAATAATATAAATTAACATTATATTTATATTTTTAATTTATATTATTACTATTTAAATTAAGTATTATATTATTAACTGAATACTATTTACCAAATATTTATATTATAATAATAATAATAATAATAATAATAATAATAATAATAATAATAATAATAATAATAATAATAATAATAATAATAATAATAATAATATAATCAGTATTTAAGGTTGGTCGGAAAGAGACTAAGTAGCATCCGCGCATCAGCCAATTCATTATACATAGCATATAGAAAGCAATAATGAATATCTATATTATATATACTATTTATAAAGCAATTATGATGTCAAAATATTAATTTTATCTTGATCTTAAGACATCTATACGGTTAGTATGTTAATATTATGGTGGATTTTAATTTAATTTTTTTAATCCATATGAATTCACTGAATTTAAAAACAATAACAACAATAATAATAGTATAGTAATAGTATTTAAAGTAATTATAATAGTTATTTACAAAATAAAAACAATTTTAGTAATAACTAATAAGTAATAATGTGTAATAATATACAAGTCATCAAACTAAAATATACAAGCTCTCAAAACTGCTTCAAGGTTCTTAATCTTATATCGTTTTTCTCTAATAATCATGATGGTTTATAAAATCTAAATTTGTCGTTGTGATGTGCTAAATTATATCAATGTTTCGACATGATTTTTTTCCAAAACAAAGTTGTCAATATAATTTTTGTCCATGTCTACGGATTGAATACTAATATACAAGTAATTGAAATCAAGTGTTTTAATTATAACACCCCGCGGCAAAGCACTGGTTCACACACGAGTAATAGTTTAAAGGGTAGTTCACTATTAATCTTTTCTAAATTCAAATCGTTCTACTCTAATAAAAGAGTAACTTAGGGTGACACGTGTCAGCACCACATTTAATCTCATCAAAATTTTCCCGCTTCTCTATTCTATTAAATAATTATCTTAATTACCAATAATATTATTTAACCCTTTTTAGAATAAAATTAGTTTTTTAATAAATTAAGAAAAAAATATTTTTATTGGTGTTATTTCTAAAAAATAAATTTTTATAAAAGATCAAACTTTTTTAAAATGAGTGTTTTTAAAAAGTAATCTTTTTACTCTAATAAAATAGTAACTTGGGGTGACATGTGTCAGCACCATATTTAATCTCACCAAAATTTTCCCGCTTCTCTATCCTATTAAATAATTACCTTAATTACCAATAATTTTATTTAATCCTTTTTAGAATAAAAATAGTTTTTTAATAAATTAAGAAAAAAATATTTTTATTGATGTTATTTCTAAAAAATAATTTTTTATAAAACATCAAACTTTTTTAAAATGAGTGTTTTTAAAAAGTAATCTTTCTACTCTAATAAAATAGTAACTTGGGGTGACACGTGTCAGCACCACATTTAATCTCACCAAAATTTTCCCGCTTCTCTATCGTATTAAATAATTACCTTAATTACCAATAATATTATTTAACCCTTTTTAGAATAAAAATAGTTTTTTAATAAATTAAGATAAAAATATTTTTATTGATGTTATTTCTAAAAAATAAATTTTTATAAAACATCAAACTTTTTTAAAATGAGTGTTTTTAAAAAATAATTTTTTTATAAATAAAAAATAATTAAAATTAAATATTATAATAAGAATTTTTTTAATTTTGAATATTATTTGTTTTGAAAAAAATTGTTTTATTATGTTTAATATTTTATTTGTTAAACCCGTGTAATACACGGGTTTACTATAGCTAGTCTATATATAATATTAAAAGAGTAACTTGGGGGGACACTTAGCATATTTCTAGGCCCCTTAAATTTATTTTTCCCGCATCTCTTTCCTCATAAATAATTACCTAAATTAAGAAATATTAAATAATCTTAATTCTTTTTTAGATTACAAATAATTTTTTAATAAATTAAAAAAGATGTCTTTTTTTTTATTAATGTTATTTCTAGGAAATCTTTTTATTCTAATAAAAGAATAACTAAGATGTACACATGACATCATCATATTTTTTCTCACTAAAATTTTTCTGCTTCTTTCTATTATTAAATAATTACATTAAGCACTAATAATATTATTTTATTTTATTTAGATTAAAATTAGTTTTTTAATAAATTAAAAAAAATGATCTTTTTCAAATGTTATTTTTAGAGATATAACTTTTTATATCATAAGAAAACTTTTCAAAACATAAAAAAAATATTTTAAAAATACGAAATATTTTAAAATTTATATTGTTATAAAGAAAAATTTTATAAACTAAAATAGTTAAAATTTGGAGCTATATAAAGAAATTTTAAAAAATATATTTTCTAAAATGGATTAGTTTGAAACAAAATGTTTTTTTTTTTTTTTTTTTTTTGAAAAAACAAAAATAGTTTAAAACAAAATTTTAAAAAGTTGATATCATTATTTTATTAATTATTACTTATGGTCCTCACATATATTAGAATATCATTTAATAATTAATAAATTTTTTATTTTATTTAATATTTTATTTTTTCAACCCCGTGTAACACACGAGTTTATTAAAGGTAGTCCTTTTATAAACAACCACCTTCAAATGTATGTCTCTCGTTTGTGAGGTAAAAAAGTCTAGATTTATTTAAAGTATATGAAGCAGATATAGCTTGGAGTAGGTGGGAGTAAATTAGGGCCGTTCTAAAAAGTAAATATAAAAATCCTTTTTATGAAATTATGCAGGTTTGAATTTGTTTTGAAGTAGTTTAAAAGTCTTTTAAAATATAATGTATAATTGTTTTAATATTTAATATAAGTTTTCATTAATTAAAATATATAAATTGTTTAATGTAAAGATCTGAAAATACATCTTCAAACCAATGTTTTCAGAACCGGATCGTACGTCGAACCGGACGCCTTACTGGTTTGGTGGTCGGACCGGATTTAAGAACCGGATGACGTCATAATTATATATATAGTTATATATATAATTAAAATATAAGTAATTTATATATGTATTTTATAGTTATATATAAAACTTAACTATATTTTTATATCCAACATACCAATTTATGGTTCAACATCCCGTTTTTACCCATTAAAATCAAAAAAATAAAAAATAAATAAATAAAAATACAAAATCCGGTCCGAACCGGTCCGGTTTCCCGGTCCGACCAGCGGTTCGGGATGAACCGGCCGGTTCGACCGGCCAAAAACGAATCGATGAGAACCGGACCGGCCACCCAGCCGATCCCCGGTCGAACCGGTCGGACCGGCCGGTCCGATCCGGTCTCAAAAACATTGCTTCAAACAGAAGCTTTAGTGGACTTTCAAATATTAAAGACAAATGGTCAACGTTTTATAAAATGTCAACTTACACTCGTGTATTCATTGATAAGGTAGACTTTGAATTTTCTATCTCTATATATTTAACATTTTCTATTAGTTACAATTATAATAAATGCCGCCTAGGCTGCAGCCGTATGGTTAGATGTAAAAGTTTTATTGGAGTGAACACGTGTTTAAGTTCGGCGAAAAATAGTTTAAGGTGATTTAGTTTAGTTGTTTCATATTTGCTGTTTAAAAAATTATCTATATATTAAAAAACAAAGTGGAGGAACAGTAAATTTCGTGTTGTGCGCCGTCCATTTGGGAATCACGGTTGTGGTGTCTATTTTTTTTAAATTGAAACACGTATCTTCGGATGCTGACGTGTAGCAACACGTCTTCTCCATTTCTCCGCCTTTCTGCTTCGGTTGATGATGATGATGGTGTTGTGGAAGGCAACAAAGACATAACTCTAATGATTTGAAATCAGGTTTCTCTAATGGTTCGATTTCTATTTTGCCTCCAAGTTCAAACCATGATTAGGGTTTCTCTAATGGTTCGATTTCTATTTTGCCTCCAAGTTCAAACGATGATTAGGGTTTCTCTAAAATGTCCGATTTGTATAGTGTGTCCATCATCCGGTGTTGTGCCCGCAATTAAGGGTCTCAACCAATGTTAACTCCCCCTCGATTGTTATAGCCCTTTCAAAACATCTGTTGCCTCCTCTTCCTCTGTATGACTGTCTCTCGTTAGAATAAACAAGTTACTATTTTGATAAATGTAATGTAGTTAATTTTGGATTACTTTAAAAATTGTAACTTAATTACTTCTTAGTTTTTTTTTTATCATTGTAATTAATATATAGAGAGATGCATTCAATAATGAAAAATTAATTAAAATATCACAAAAACATTTGTACTTATTTTTTTTAATTGTTTCCGCATTTATCTACTTATAATTGTTGTATGTATATTGAATGAACTATATAGTGTGTAAAATAATTACATCTGAATGTAACATACTTTTATTCAGTATTATACAATAATGATGTTTCAAATAGTTTTTATATTCTCATTACTTCGTATTTGTTACTAATGTTTTAGGGTTATTACATGTGTAGCAGTTTGAAAGGTTGTCCAGCAAGAAAACACATTGAAAGAGCATTTGCGACCCGACAATGCTTATAGTGACGTATGAAGGCGAGCACAATCATTCCTTTAAAGCAAAGGACTCGTCGTCGACCACTATCTTTGAATCTTCATAAGTTTTTTTTTTTTGTATAAACAGATAAAAATCGATCTTTCTACCTTTGAAGTTGTGAAGGCGATGTTAAGGGGCTCAAATGTCAACAAAGAATAGCGTGCATTTCGCTATCTTTATTTTTCAAGAAAGTAAAGAAAAATTCGTATGTTTTAGTTATCAAAATTTTAAATATAGAACTGGTCTCGATGTAGATTTCTCAAATACAAAAAGATTTATTTTTTCTTGTTTTTTATTTATACAGCTAAAAGCAACCACGAAAAGAATTAAAATAAAAGTGTAAACTTTCATTTTGAAGCATTAGGGTGGAGAGAGTGCTCTCACCATACACATTACATCATATGCCAATCAATTAAATTTTACCATGTCACATTGCAGCACACTACACCACCATACCACACACACAAGAGTTCACGGTCACAAGGGGAGGATTGTCAAAGCACGGTTGACCGTGAAACACTCAAATCGTGGCGTGGAGGGGGGCGGCGACAGTGTTACAGCGTGACGCCCCACGGCTGATATGACCCGCCCACCTTTATATTTTGTTTCAATTTCCCTTCAAATCCTTCCCGGTTATTTTGTGGGTTCCAAAACTTATCATTTGCCATAATTAGACTGACACCAGTAAAAAAATCTACAAATTTTTGTTGTCAAATGACAAAAATGTCCTTAGTATTAAAAAATATTAAATGTTTTTCTAATTCTATACTCTCTTAATCTACCCACTCTCTACAACTCTATTCTCTCTCTCTCTCTCTCTCTCTTTATACTTGTCAGAAAATGACAATGTATATTTATTAATCTCAAACCAGTCTATAACACAAACAAAACATGAACAAACTAAGAACAAGAACAAGATCTAGACTACTAACAAGAAGATTTGATTCAGAAAACCACAATAAAAAGTCAAGAACAGACCAGACTCGTCATTATGACAGAGCCCTAATACAAAGACAAATTATAAAGACAAACAAAACAACTATGAACACCATCATGATGATCATCAACAGTAGATACAATAAAGAAGAAGAATAAGACCAAAACAAATGGATCAAGAGACGATAAAGATGACATAAAATACATGAACTAGTGAAGATGAAGATCTGATAAGAATAGACAACCATTTTATAAGAAATAAAAGAGAACCACCCACTTCTTGTAACAACAGAACTATATATCCATGCATTTTTCCTATAGTTTTAATTGTTAAGAAATCCAACTCATCAGTTAAGAAGCCCACTAGATAAAAAACTCAGCTCACAAGTTGTTTCAAAACCATCCAAATAGCAAAATGCAAAGACAACAAAAAATATCTCATTAGTAATAGTAATAAAATGTTTGATATTGAATTGTAATATATATATTTTTAACAATACTCTCCCTCTCCCTCCCTCCCTCCCTCCCTCTCTCTCTCTCTCTAATGTCCTATTTCTCTACCAACCTGCACCACAAAGTTAACAACACTGTCATAACGAGAGGTCATTTATGATCCGATATTGGCCTTTTTAAAATGCTTTTTGCTCATCCGTCACTATCGTTAGCGCCTATCTAGAATTTAGATATTCATAACCCATATTTAACGATACACGACCCCTAAATCGACCTTCTTGTGTAATTAGAATTTAGCTTGCATCATGGGGATTCTACCAACATTGAGGAACCTAGAGTTTTGGTGGAGATTTGATTTATTTAAAACTAGATTTAGTAAACCCGTGTATTACACGGGCTGGGCTGATCAAATAAATTATTTTATAGAATAAAAATTTATTAATTATAAAACTATATTCTAATATAATATATGGATAAGGACTATAAGTTATAAAACAATTATATTAACTTTTTAAATTTTTATTTTAAAACTTTTATTTGTTTTTTCCCAAAAATAAATTAAACATTTTGTTTCAAAACAAACCGTTATAAAAAATATATTTAAAAAAGTTTGTTGTTTTGAAAAGTTTCTTATTTTATAGAATTTATTTCCTTAGAAATAACACTAATAAAAAGATATGTTTCGTAATTTAGTTATAAAACTAATTTATATCTAAAATAATTAAATAATATTATTAGTAATTAATGTAAATATTTAATAAGAATGAGAAACAGAAAAATTTTGATAAAAATAAATGTGTTGATGCCAAATGGCCCCCCCCCCCTAGATACTTTTTTATTAGAGTAAAAAAATTGTGAATGGTCAAAACGAGCTTGATGCAAGGATTGTACTTTTTTTCAAAATAGATTTGAATATGACTTTGAGAAATCATGTAAGAAATCAAAAGTAGTTGAGAACAACTCCCGCTCAAGGGCAAACAACAATTGGAAGCGAAGGGGTATATGAAACTTCGACGTAAATACGGTTTAGAAACGAATGGCGAAGTTTGAAATTAGCCATTCAACAACTTCGGCGACCCTTGGTTGACCAGAATGATTCAAGAAACTCTCTAACTACATTACACTCGCGTAAGTCTTGCAACCTGTAGATGTGATTGTTTAAATTACTAGAAGCAAACAAAAAAGATTTAAAAATAACATTTGAAAATTTACAAAACGAATACAAGATTTATCGAGTCTCGAAGACAAATTATTAATTGCATAAGAAAATACAAGATTAAGAAGCACAATCCGGACCATCGTCTCCACTCTCTGACGTAGAACTTGCCTACGATTTTTTAATGGATTTATATCTTCTTGTTTATAAAATTTTAAATATTAATAAAAGTTAAAATTTTGTAATTGATTTATTTTTAATTTTTATTAATCCAACCTGGTTTGAATCTGGTTTTGAACCCCAATTTGGTTCCTATCAGGTAGGGTTTTACCCTCAAGAACATGACCCAGATTCGGTCATAACAATGACCCCAACCTCGACCGGTTTCAACCCAAACCAGTTTGAACTTAATTTGTGCAACACTATCTGTCTATCTCAAAGCAATCTCAAAATGTCGGATTGATTCAATTTCAAACCAATGTCGGACCTAATTTAGAGATGTGCAACTGGCTTGAATTTTGAAACATAGGGTCCAATAGCAAGAACCGGTAGAATAGTGACAACTGACAACTTTTAAAGGAGCCCATTATAGGCCCAATAAGTCCATAACTAAAAACAAAGCAATTTATTGAAACAGGCCCATTTTTAATATTTTTGTACGGTTATACACTTGCATCTCAAATCTTCTTTGTCCTTTGTATTTTTACTATGTTAGATACCCGTGTAATACATAGGTTGAAAATATAAAAATTATATAATTCATAAATGTATAAATATTTCGTATGATTAAGTTACGTATTATATAAAATAATAAAAAATAAAAAGTTACATTTTTAAGTAACATATATTCGAATACTTCTTTGGATAATATAACATATAATTGACCCGTGTAAAATAAAATCAGTTGTCTTAAATTGACACTAACCCAAAATATATAAATATATCAATAAATGTTTTTCTTTAACTTTTTTCAATTAAATCTTATTTGACTAAAAAAGTATGTATAATTCAAGATAACATATGTTTTACAATTTAGTTGATAATATAAAAAAATTAAATTAAACACAAAATGAATTACTAATTTAGTTTCTTAAAATAAAAAACTTGACTAAAATAATATATTAGTTTAGGCGGGAAATTGTTTTTGAGAAGAAACAATAGATTGCCATGTGGCATCGTAGTTACTCTTTTATTATATACTATAGATATAGATTTCCAAATGTTTTATATCATGGTGACATGTTCAAAAAGAAAAAAGAATTTAAAATGTCTTATGGTGCTTGAAGTCGGTTAAACTTCTTTGCAAAGGATATTAAATAAACAAGTTAAACAGAATACCACTTACAAAAGAACCCATATTAGTTGTTGAAACGTACTTGAGTTGATAGACTGGTGTTTAGAGTCAAAGAATACAACTAAATTATGACATAACTTAGATAAAAAGTTAATTTAGTTTAACAGTAAAAGTAGATGAATGCATAAGCTCTTGTTTTAAAATAACTTGTTGAAAATTGAAAATTAAAATAAAAAACATTAATTAGCTCACGTCTTTCCTCTAAATAAATGATAGATTCTGGATCACAAGTCAATGTCAATAACATCTCATATGTGGGTTTTAAACCAAGTGGAATGAGCACAAAACACGTTTAAAAGTTATTCATAGCGTCAAGTCTAACTCTCTCTTTATATTAAACTAGGTTAGAGCTCGTATGATACACGAATGATTTAAACAACCAGATTTTCATTAAATATTAATTACATAATATTTGTAAATATAATATGATGTATTTAATTTTTATAACATAAAAGTTTGTACGAGTAACATATAATTATGTATAATATTATTAGGAGGTTGAACTTAAGAAAGTAATGATTTATTGAATATTTAATTGATTTCTTAAAATGTTTTATTACTGAAATAAAATAAATAATTATTGAATAAAAGTAATTAAAAAGAATATTATGATTGATAGGATGTATGATAAAATATAAAAAATAAATGTTAATAAATTTTGTAAGATAGATAGATTAATAAATTACTGGTAATTACAAAATAGTTTAAAAACTAAAAGAATATATTTAAATGTTTATCAGTATGGTAAGTATGTAATATATTAAATTTTAAAAAATAACATAAATTACCGTAAACTAACATTATATTATATTACATATTAAAAAGCAACTTCACTGCTACAGTGAAGTTTGCTTTTTAATATATTGGCTACTTTTTTTTTTAACAAATTAGTGTTTAAACCCAATTAGGATTATTTTTTTTTTAACAAATTAGTATTTAAACCCAATTAGGATTATTTTTTTGGTTTTTTTACATGCTATTATTGAGGGTTTTTTTTATTATAAAAACAAGTGAGATATTACAACAAAGTTTTATATTTTTGCTTTTTGACCACAAAAGTTTATTTTTTTTTTGTGTTTTTGAAATTAAACATTGGTGAATTGATATTTTTGTGGTGTAAGTGAGGTGCTACAACAAAGTTTTGTGTTTTTGTTTTTTTATCATGATTTTTTTGGCATCTAGCATTGGTGAATTTATAGTATCGTAATCTATTACAGTACTACGACGAACCGACGAACCGACGAAACAAACCAATTATGAGTAAACATCATCGTTGCCGATATAGGTATTATCGGAACCGGTATAGGTATTCGCTTTTGTGGTTTCCGATAAGTCGAGCCGACAATGAACAAAGTCACGTCGCGTAAGACAATGGAAAACAACCAAACTCTCGCGCGCATAGCGCTGGAGAAAACACTAGTTATATATTAAAAAGCAACATGAGATGCTAAAATGTTGTTTTGAACTTTTGAAATTAACCACTATAGTTTTCTAACTTAAAGTTTTCACACACATGGACATATGTCTTGATGTAATAATTATTTTTTGATCAATTCAAAGTTAATATTATACTTTAGTTATGTTTGCATTTTATATATTCAAATTAAGATTTTAAGATTTTATGTTTTTAGTTTATAATTAAAATATTTTAACAATTTATATATTGTAACATTTAGACTTAAGTATATATTGTATGCATATATACATGTTTATTATGGATCTTGAGTAGGTATGTTTTATGGTTTCTTTTGTAAACGTTACACTATAATTTTTTTTTAAATAAGGTTTGTATTTAAATTTGAATAATTTTTTCGGATATAGCGAGTGACTTTACCATTGCGGTATCGTAACGAACCTAACCGTTTATGAGTGAACAACGCCGTTCCCAATGTCTTGGTATAATCGGAACAAGTATCGTTGTTCGCTTTTATGGTTTTAACGAACTTAACCAATAATGACCAAACTTTTGTTACGTTGCACAGGAAAAAAACGACCACACTCCCGCCACGAAGCGCGGGGGTTAGAACTAGTTTGAAACAATATGGTAACTATGGTTGAATTTATTGAAAATGGTTATCTTTTATAATTAGAATATCAAGTATTAAATTATTTCCATATTTATACTTTTTAGGTAGAATATAATGTATTTATTTTATTTATTTTCATTCGTAGATCTGGAATACAAAAACAACTCAATAAATAAATTTCATATTTAATTTTGAATACAAAAACAACTAAATTAATTAATTCCATATTTAAGTTAAATATCAATTAGAAAACACATAATTCATATTCCTAAATTGAATGTCATTTAATTCATTGTTGGTTTTTTAATTTTAAAGTCAAAGTTGTTAATATTGATTAATTCACTATTAATTCTTACCATAAATTGTATTAAAATTTCAATTTTTGGTGAAATCCAAATTCCCCCCCCCCCCTCGTTTTTTTATATTTAATGACACAGTTTTAAAGTAAATATCACAAACATTATATATAATAATTAATATAAATCTGTCAATTATATTATATATCTTCAAGCCCTAAGTAATATTGACCAACGAAATGTGAGACATCTTTTAGGGTAGCTTAAAGTAAATCAAAAAATTTAAGTTTTTCTAATGAAGTTGTCATGTAACTCTTCAAGAAAACCTAATTACTACTTGTAAGGTTTTCGTATTGTCATTGTGAATGTAAGTGTTTGAAGATTAAATAGGTACACAAATTACCCCACTAAATTAACACAAAACAAAAATAATCTAGTTCAATCAAATCATTTATGAATACACAATTCCATGAAATCCCTGTTCAAAGTTGTAGATCTAAATCATAGTAGAAATCAATATATGAAAATTGAAATTAAATTAAGAAAACACAAAATGATGAACCCTAATCCTAATAATATTATTGTAGACACATACCTTGACAATCGCTAGATGAATAAGCAATGTGAGGAAGCAGATTCGCAAGGCTATTTAGATAAATGACCAGTTAGGGTTTACGAAGATAATGAAAATAAAATCAAAGTTCAGCTATCATCGATTTAGTTAGAGAATTATGTTTAGGAAGAAGAATGAAAGATTAGGGAAATAAGAGTACATGGTTAGAAGGTTTGAGTACCAACGAAGATGGAAGAGTGTTTTGGATCTAGGGTTTTGCTTATGAAAGAAGAAAAGGGGATGAGATAACCGGGTATTCTCATGGGTTAAAAGGGTCGGCATGAAAGGTAAATATGGGTCAAGGTTTAGGCGGGAATTGAAAAGAGAGGTGGTGTAAGAGTTTGCCATGTGTCAAAATGATGGTGTAAGAGAATGCCATGTGTCTTCAAAAACTTTGCTTTATTAGAGACTATAGATATAGATCCCCCATGAGATGGAAATAAATAGAAATCAATTTTTGCCTATAACAAATCAATTTACATCTAACCAACAAAATAAAAAAGATGATAAGTGTAAGTATATATGTCTCTTGCGCCTAAAAATGCATGCTTGGTGATCTTCCACGACTATTGTTGTCTAACACGATTTCAAACAAATCCCCATCAGACGACTCGTCATAATCAGACATTCCTCTGTTAACACTCCCAAAATATTGCACATTTCTCTTCGTAGATCGGTCTAACCAGTGTGCGTCTATTCTTCCCATTGAGAAAAGCTCTCTGCTATCTTCAAATCCTAAAATCGGAGAACCTGCTGCTTGTCCAATGAAGCAAGGATTTGGTGTCCTATGCAAATTAGCTTGTGTATATTTAAAGACATTTTGTCCAAAATTTACAAGAACCGTCACATCACTATTTGATGCGAGTATTGGATATAGAGGCGTTTCAAATTCTTCTGTAGTGCAGTAGATTTCACGTACGAGTTTGGCATCTACGGTGAAGTAAACTTTCTTCTGGCTTGGATTGTACCCGCACCCAATCACCTTATCAACTTCTCCCCATTCATCAGCTTCTAACTCGGTTGTCAGTTTAACTCCTACAAAAACAAAAGTTAAGAATTTTCATTTTTATTTATCTAAAATCAAATCTAATTAATATGGAAATTCAAGACTGAATTTAGTGGTTTTAATTCCTATACAAAAACTTATCTACTTCACAATCCTTCATCACTAGTTACTTAATATATATTTAGATTGTAAAAACCAATTTGAGGACAAGACACAAGGACTAAAAAGAACCTTAATACTAACAACAATGTTGTGGGACATTTCATGTATTAATATATATTTTTACCAACCACAACAAATAAAAATGTAATTGTGGGTCACATGTGTCCTAGGGTGGAGTTCCTGTAGTTGCCTTTTGTCATCATATGCTTCTTAGTTGATTCTTTAACCCAAAATATAAAAAATAAAATTTGTTTTTATTATCCTCCGTTGTTAAATAAACTTTAGCTGATAATTACTTAAGTTAAACAAGCTATTCCCTCAAAAAAAAAAAAAAAAAAAAAAAAAAAAAAAAAAAAAAAAAAAAATATAATATCTATTTTTATACAAATATTATGTTTATATAAATAAATATATATTCAAGATATTAATATTATTAATTTCTAGAAGCTATTTTACCTTTTCAAATAAGTGAATAACCAACGGAGGTGTGTTTTGACTTCAAAAAATAATAATAATAATAATAATAATAATAAAACCATACCTTCTAGATAAACAGAGCCGTCGGAGTTAAACCCGATTGACCCGGGGTAACTTCCGGGGACCTTCGCCGGCAACGACCCACCGCCGGCGAGCCCCACCGATAACGCAATTCCAATCTCCGATCCCCCCTCAACTACATCCTTTCCTCCACTCCGCCCCCTCAACTCTTCACCTTTGGCAAAACCACCCCTCGTACTTACACCATGAACCAACGCCTCCGATGAAGCTTTCTCGCCGGCCAGAACCCCCTGAATCAGCTTAATCCTCTCTCCTTCCGTTTTTACCCTCGTGTTCTTACTCGATTCGTCTCCAATTTCATCATCGTACGAGGACAAAATCGTAATTTCGAAATACGCCTCCTGTGGGAACGGCGATGAGTTCGCCAACGCCGGTCCCGGCAACGGCAACGCCGATCGGACGACGGAAGCCGCCGCCGTAGAAGAAATATTCGCCGGAATATTCTTTCTTAACCCGGAGTTCAGCCGGATCTTCTGCATGAAGTCGCCGGAACCCTCGCAAACCTCCAACATAACCTCCACCGGCGGCGTATCCTTTCCGTCGCCGGCGGAACCGCAGTAGCCGAGGATCGATTTCCCCGATGGGATCGACGGCGAGGATGCGAAGCTACTGAAACCGAATCTGGACCACCCGTTCTCCACCGCGTCGGCGATCAGAGAGGGGTTATCGGACCAATTGAACAGGGGTTTCGACGAAAGCCCTCGTCGGAGAACGTAGTAGTTGGTTCTTCGTTTGTTGTTGAAGAGGGTTTCTCGTTGATGGAGTTTGGAGATGCCCGTTTGAAGGGATGATGCGCGTTGGATTGGGGGCGGTTGTGGGTGGTTTTTGTGACGGTGGCAGAAGCGTCGGGAGAGGAAGAAGAGGAGGAGGAGGAATATTCCGGTGGCTGTTACCACTAAGGCGATCAGTGGCCGGCGGTCCATTCCGGTGGGATGTGGAATATTCCGGTGGCGGGAGGGTGGTGATGGGGGCTTTGGTGATCGGAGATGTGAGAGGCGTGGAATGGGACTAGTTCAAGGAAAGGAAGCATTGAATGGAGAAACATAGAATCAAAGTGCAAAATAAGATAATATATATTAATCGATTAATAAAAATATATAATAGGTATATATGAAGTGCGATATAGGTTTTTTGGCAAAAGATTTTGTCCATGGACTGCCTTTAATTAGGAGTTAGTTATGCAGATGTATCGGTGCTATACTAACAAAACTAAGTTTAAAATTTTTTTTAAGAGTCATTGAATTTTAATAATCTCAACTTTTATTTATTGGTCGAGATTAATCCCAACTCAAAAAATGTTTACAGACACTCTCAACTTTAAGCTTATTTTCTTTCAACGATCCCTAACTAACTAAGAATTAACACCGTTAGTTTTCGATGACATTGACTATTTTTACGGCCAAAACGCTAAGCAGAAAGTTGAAATCAATAATCTGGTCCATCAATTTGAAACTTCTGCACCCTAAAACCCATCAATCTTCACCTTCTGATCTGAACCACTTAACTCATTCGAGATAGATTTCAGGTGACGTGAGATGCTAGATACCAAAAAACGGACTTGATAGAGGTTGGGCGGCAGCGTAGTTGAAAAATGACTTAATGTTGGCCTCATTTTATCAAAAAAAAAAAAACTAGCGGCAATTAACTCTTAGTTAGTAAGGATCGTTGGAGGAAAATAAATTTAAAATTGGGAGTGTCTGCAAACATTTCCTAAGTTGGGATTAATACCGGCCAATAATGAAACTTAGGATTATTAAAATCCAATAACCTTTTTTTAAATTAGTTTTTAATAATTCAAATTATATACTATTGATCAATAGTAATCTTAAGTTCTTAACTAATAATTTAACCAATATTAATTCTAATTTTCAATTTATTACTAATAACAGTTTCAGTTTAACTGTTTGTTAACTCCGTTAGTTTTGATTACGTGGAACCTGACGTTGCTCGTGACGTGGCATATGACATTATGTATTACATAATTAAAATAAAAAGAGTTATTGGATTTTAATAAAATCTCAAGTTTTATTGATTGGTCGGGATTAATCCCAACTCAGAAAATGTTTGCAAACACTGTCAACTTTGAATTTATTTTCCTTCAACGATGAAATGGGGCCAAGATTAAGCCATTTTTCAACTACGACACCGCCTAGCCTCTATCAAGTCTTTTTTCCTGTGTCTAGCCTATAACGAAACCTGAAATCTATCTCCAATGAGTTAAGTGATTCAGATCTGAAAGTGAAGATTGATAGGTTTTAGGGTGTAGAAGTTTAAGATTAATGGATCAGATGCTTGATTTCAACTTTCTACTTAGTTTTTTGGGCATATAAATAGTCTACGTCATGTCATTATCGAAAAACTAACAGTGTTAACTCTCAGTTAGTAAGAGATCGTTGAAGGAAAATAAGCTTAAAGTTTGGAGTGTTTGTAAACATTTTCTAATTTGGGATTAATCACGGCCAATAAATGAAATTTGGATTTTTAAAATCCAATAACCCAAATAAAAAATATATATGTATCACTAAATTTTTGTGTATATTTGTCTCCAAGTTAGTCAATCGGCGACAAAAGCGCTACGTTGAATAACTTCATAAAATTATTTTTCATAATAACAAAGTGTAAGAAATAGATAATAATTATGTAATACGTCATATCACGAGCCAAAACACGTGATACATCATTAAAATCTAACAGAGTTAATGAGCAGTTAGACTGTGACTTTTTTATTTTATTTTGCTTAAGGGAGAGTGAGTTCTTCAAAAATTCCTTATTTCTAAATATGTTTTTATCAGCATCACATCAATTTTCTTTTATTTTTATGATTTTACTTGTTTTTTAGTTTTGAAATGTGTTGGATTTTTTCACTTCCCATATTTTTTTCTTGTGTACATATGTGTGTTGTTTTGTACAAACACTAAAGCTTTTGTGTTTTCAACGAGAAACGAGGAATATTCCCCGTACGCATCCAATGGGGTGGTGTTCGTAGGTTAAAAAATTCCCATGTCCGTGAGGGATTTTCCTTGTGTCCACTCCATCCCATCTTAGAAGCTAAACATATTATTTTGGGTAGGGTTGTAGAAAAAAGAATGTTTAATCAAAACCTAAAAAGGATTATGGGTTTGGTGAGTATCATTTTATTGTGTATCCTTCTATTGTTTTAAATAGGATGACATTTTAGTTATTGTGTCAAATATTTCAGCTTATTTTGTCTTGTATATTTATTGGGTCATATATTTTACATTATTTGTTATATATCATTGTGTTTTACGTTTTAGATCATTTTTTTTATTTTTGTTATTGTTTTTATAAATTATATAAACTTGTTATCTATAATTATGTTTTACAATTAGCAATGCATAATAATATACTTTCACCTACGTATTTTTTAAAACTTATAGTGTTAAAAATAAAATAATGTGTTATTTTTGTCATTATTTTTAATAGATTATATAAACTTGTTGTTATCTATTATTGTGTTTTACAATTACAATTGCATAATAATATACTTTCATCAATGTATTTTTTAAAACTTATAGTGTTGAAAATAACATAATGTGTTATTTTTGTAATTATTTTAATAGATTATATAAGCTTGTTGTTATCTATCATTGTGTTTTACAATTACAAATACACAATGATATTATTTCAAACATAATAACGATCAAAAAACACAATGAGACATTGTGTTATTTTGTTATTGTTTTAGCGTATTAACTTAATTAGTTGTTAATTTATTATTATGTTTTACATATTAGAAATACACAACAATGTTAATCAACTAATATATTTTTATTAACATTTATTATTTTATAAAAACACAATAGAATTCAGAAAAGCATAATATGTAACAAAAACACACAATCAACCGCACTAAAGACACAATGACGAGCTATAAGCGTAAAAATGTAAATTTTTTAAATTTCCCTACTCTAATAAATGGTAATTAGGAGGGACACGTGGCAACACCACATTTCTCCTTATCAAAGTTTTATGCTTCTTTCTTCTATTATATAATCACATTAATTACCAATAATATTATTTAATTATTTTTTTGACTAAAATATTTTTTTAATAAATTAAAAAAGTAGATCTTTTTATTAATGTAATTTCTAAAGAAATAACTTTTTATAAAATATTTTTTTAAAATCAAACATTTTTTAAAATACAAAATATTTTAAAATTAATATTTTTTAAAAAGTAAAATTTTTATAAACAAAAGTAATTAAAAAAGGAGTTATAATAAGAAAGTTTTTAAAAATGATAATTTTAGAACGCTTGTTTTGAAACAAAATTCTTATTTTAAATAAAATGAAAGATTTTAATCATATTTATATTAGAATATCGTTATATAAATAATTAATTTTTATTATATTTTAATATTTTTTAATCCGTGTTATAACACGGGTTTACTAAAGCTATTCTTTTTATATAACAATATTGTACCCGTTTTAAAGATTAAAAACGCTTGTTTTTATGGCTTAAGTTTTATAAAAAAAGTAATGTTATACATAAAATTTATGAAAATTTAAAAAAATAAAAGAACATGCAAAAAGTCAAAAAAAAAAAAATAGTTATTATTAAAATACCATTCTTACAAATTTTTCTCTAAAATTTGATATCAACCATTGAGTAAAAAGATTGATGGTTGAGATTACTTATTATATTTTTTAATTTTAGAAGCCTTTTTATCTGAACCTTTCCTATTGTTTTATTCTAAATACAAGAATTATCTCTATAATTAGCTCTTTAATAAATAACATTATCTGATAACAAAAATTTAGTTAATATAAAATTAAGTAAGGTTGAATAAGTAAAACAGGAAAATAGTTATACTAATTTGACTTTTTATTATAAATTTTAATAAAAGAAAGGTTTAAATAAACTGTGCAATCTTTTATATTTGATATAGTTCTGATATTTCCTAAATAGTTTATGTCACAAACAAATAGGATTCAATTATATATCAAAATTACTTGTAGAACCGTTTAAAATAAGAGTGGTGCAATATTTTAATGTTCAATTTTTTATTCATACAAATCTAAGAAACAGTCTGTTTGACATAATAAAACAGAAGACTGTACAAAAATAGACACGATCAAACAAGGAATTAAATTAATATTCATATCTTTGTTTCAAATTTTCAAATTGTTTATGACACATTTGTCAGATTTCTATACAAACTAATTATGTTGACTGGTAATCTTGGCATTGATTCGTTTTACAATCCATAATCTATTCTTCTCCGGACTCAATAGCCGTTTAGTAGTCTTTTGATTGTTATTAAGATGCTATTTTTTAATTGTTTATAATATATTAATGCTTAAAAGATAACTTTAATGTTAAATGGTTAAAAGCTATCATTAATATTTAACCTCTTAACCATTAAACATTAAGATTACCTCTTAACTATTAATACGTTATGAACCATTAAAAGTTAGTCTTTTAATGATAATTAAAATGGCACAAAAGATAATTATATTAAGGATGTAATTTGCTGGGTTTGATTATGATTATCATTAATTCTTTCTTCAATATCCTCTTTGACTTGATATAAATGCTATGACACGTGACGCCATCATAGAAGGCCGGGCTTTTGACTAATCAACAAAATGCTCAATGTATAATCACAAAGCTTATGTGTATAAATAGCTAGGCTACCAATAATCTAAAAACTCAAGTGTTTAAGATAAAATACCTAAAATAATTAAAAAATGACAAGTTTTTGGATTCGAGTCTCACTCAGAACAAAAATGTTTTGAGTTGAGACAGAAGATTTTTTCAGTTGTGGACTCTTTCTTGAGAGAATTGGAGGTACAGTTGATCTGGTTGTCGAGACTTGATTAAAAATAAGTTAATGTATCGGTCTTAGCTACATTTATTGTGTAAGGGTAAGTAAAGTCATCTTTACGGGGAATATGTGGAAAGTGTTTAATCAATATGACTCGATTAACTTAAAGACACAAACTTTAGAAATAAAAATCAAAACTTTGAATAATTTGTAGAATACTATTGTAAAAAGCAATAAACTTTAAAACTAATTTATTTGAATAATGAAAGACAATCAATTCCGGATCCTCAATTATGCAAGATCAACAAATTATATGTCTCACTAGGGTTTGTCAAAACTTAATTCTCAAGACTTCAACTTTTGGTTAAAGTAATAACAAAGGATCAAACTTTTAAGACTCGTTCATTCAAAATGTTATTAATTCATTTATATCAAACTACTTCTCAATCTTAATGAGTTCACGATGCAAGAAAACCGAAAAACTAATAATCTCAACAAGCAACTTTATTTATAAACGAATCTTTTAACTTAAACAAAAAGTAGAATTACATTCAAAAACCATTGTTTAACAAAACCCTAATGAAAACACATAAAAAGTCTTACTTATTAACATAATCGATTCTACTGAAAGCAATCACGAAAGAACTAGCCACTCATTCTCTTCGTTATGCCCTCGATCTTGAATTGGAGAATCTTTGTGGATGATTTCGGGAGTCTTGGAAGACCAAAAATAACCTAAAGTTCGTCAATTTTCGTCTCCAAGAAGTTCTAGATCGAATTGTGGTTGATTTGGTTTAAATAAACTTTAAAATCCACAAAATCCGGATGCTGTTCGGCCACCGGCGTATCATATGCCCAACCGGAGTATCATACGCCGCCTCATACGCCCAACTTTCTATAATTTTTTCCAAATACGCCCACTGATACGCCGCTCGGCGTATCATACGCCGGTATCCTGAATTTTGTGTCTTTTGCGTAACTTTTGATATTTACATCTTCAGTCCTTGTAGTTATGTATTTTTCTTCTTTTGCATCCATTTATGCTACTTGAAGCTTCAAACACCTATGAATCAAAACATAAACAAAGTCAACTTATTCCATAATAATCATGATGTAAAATCAAACATTTAGATCAATTAAACACTAAATTATTGTCACGCGATCAACAGTCCCGACTGGAAAACGAATAAGATCGTATATTTTTCGTTGAAGCAGAAAAAAAAAAGACTAACATATAGGTGTTAGCCGTTAACCTTACAAGTAAAGGGTTGGCATTAGGGATGTCCAAGATATCCGAAAATTTCGGATAGTAGATTTCACTATCTGAACCCGAATTCGAAATTTAGAATATATGAATTTAAAAAAAACTGTGTTATTTAATAAATTTATAAAAATTTAATAATTTTTGTTGAAAAAGTTTTTGGATATCCGAATTTTTCACAAAAATATCCAAAATATTTGAAAACATACAAATATTCTATTTAATATTTTATAATTTTTATAAAAAATATTTTGGATATTTCGGATATCCGAATATCCGAAAATGCTAAAAATTATTATCCGAATCCGAATTTTTGGATATCCGAATTTCGGATTTTCCGATATTTCTGATTCGGTTTCGTATTCGAATATTTTTGAACATCTCTAGTTGGCATGAATAAAAACTAAGACACATTTCTGTATATGCTGACCATTTGACCATCAAATTGCCAACCGATCTATAAAACCAATGGTTAGTGTAATTGAGTGTAAATAAGTATAACCGACGGTAAAACAAAACTTATAAAAAAATTTTCAAAGCAATCCAGTGCATTATCCCTAACTTGACCAACATATGGATCTTTTACACACTCATTGCAAGTCTGCATATTAAACAATATATAATGAGTGTAAATGATTCAGGCCGGCTCATTAAATGCTCGTGATCGGCTTGATAAAAGGTCGAATCGAGATGAATTTATACAAGCTTAAGCTTGAGCTTTTATTATGGCTCATTTAATAATGAGTTTGAGCCCAAGCTCTAGATATAAAGCTCGAGCCGTGTTTTTTCATTTAATTTTCAAATTATTTTTAATCTATAAAAATACTTATTATTATATATAATTATGATAGAAATAGTTAAATAATATATATTATGTTATATATAAAAGTATAATTATAAAAATATAAAATTTATTATAAAGTATATAAATAAAGTAATTAACTAATAAACGAGCCAAGCTCAAACTTGAAACATTTCTCATGAGTTGTGCCTCAGATCAATCTCTTTTAAGTCAAAGCAAGTTGAGCTCAGGCTTAACTCATTTACAGCCTTATATAAATCTAAATTGGTGAGACCAACAAATTATTTTGTATATAAACCAAAAAAATAAGTGGCATAAATAAGTATTTGACCATGAATATAACCTCTCTCAAGCATAAAACATTGCATTATTTTCAATGCAACCTTTACGTTAAAATTGTTTACTTGAAATGTAAATAACAAAATAGTAAAAACAATATTAAAAATAAAATAAAAGAGTTAAAGAACTCACTTATGTGAGAATCAAGGTTGCATGTGTCCAATGAAACAATCCTTATAACCCATCCTTTAGTAGACCATATATAACATCCTTGATTTTTTATTCTTAACCTACTTTTTTAACTTTTTTAATGGCTATAGTTTTTTTTTTCATATGTAAACAGTTATTGAATTCAATATTATGAAAACTATCTTATATTCCATACATTATGGTTTACTGTACTACTATTCATGCTAGTGTGAAATCATAATAATACGTGTGTAAATACTAGATCTTGCTATAAACAGTAACTTGGAAGTGCCCTAACATTAGCCAAATTCTATAACAATGCAAAATTACAACATAAGTGAAACATATATAACTATAAGGGTGAAAAATTTACATATGTGTAACTTAGGGTTACATATGTAACTTTTATTCAAATAATAAATATTTAATTAAATTAAGTCCTATAATTATCTAGACATAATATTTATATATATATATATATATGTATTTATATATATATATATATATATATATATATATATATGCATGGATAATTACAAAATTATATATATTATTTTATTATTTTAATCATTTAAGAGATATATATCACATATATTATTAAATATTTAACCAGTAATTATCCTAAATCTAATAATGTCACACCCCCACTATCAGCACACAGCGGAAGCAACGGAAGTGCGACTAGACTGAATATCAAGAACAACATTGTTTACAAAAGAATAATAAAAACTTTATTACATCAAATATATTCTTAAATACTTCGTAGTCTGGGCTTCTAGAACTTGGTACAACTGCTACGTGAGGTTCTTCAAAATATATAACTAGCCAAAATATCTTTGGTTTCCGGTAAAAGTATACTAAAAGTGTCAACTAAAAATAGTTGGTGAGTTCGCAGGTTTAACGAAATAGAGTTTAACACGTATGATGTCAATTAAATAAGTCCACAACCAACCCTGTACCCGGTTATCCAATCCTCATCTAATATGGATTGAATACCCGAATAGCAACACCCGAACTGTCAAAGAATAAGCATGTGCAGATAATATGCCGCGTAGACACTACAGGCTCAGCGGCACTGTATGTCTCAGTGTTTGTTTGCCTATCAATAGGACACACTGTGCATGGGGGATTCCTCAAGTAGTACTACCCATACGATCCGTCGGTTTTATCCAGAATTAATGGTTGTGTAAAACGACAGTCGGTGTATGTGCATAATAGCAAAAGAAAGTCTTAAATCATTGCACATCATATAAAAACGAGCATGCTTTTCACCCCAAAAGTAATTTAAGTAAAAAGGGGCTGCGAAGACTCACCTTTGTTCTCTTACAAGTATCCGTATATTTATGTTGAAACCTCATAACTATGTGTAGGAACTCACCAATGCAATCCCAATCCTAATTGCGCATCTATCGTCAGTGTTTAATAATACAATAATCTCATCACATGTGTGGTTGAGCTCTTTGTATAAGTATATGTGTAGTGTTATATTTTTATTGTTCTTGGATTGAATTTTAGTTTCTTGTAGAAATATTAGATCATTTTACCGATGACACTTTTTATGTATTAGGTTATAGAATACTTATAAATGCATATTTGTGTCCATTAAGTTGTAATAGATGTGTCATAATCCACACCAAATAAATGCAGCTTAAATTTGTTAATTAAATATATTTACGTCTCAAACATTATATGTGGTTCATGTATCGCAAATATATTTATATAAATATATATATAACGAGTACAGTTAGTTGTATCACTTTTTCGTGTAATTGTTTATTTATAACTTACATTATATATATAATGATTGTATGATAATTAATAATAACTATATAAATTAATAGTTTAAACTGAACATTGGTAATTATTTTTTTATTAACATAGTTGTATCATTATCAACAATAATACTAATTATATTAACAATATTAACGGTAAGATTATTAGATTACACAGGCTTTAATCATTGTTTTAATCCATAGTATCTAATAAAATAAGATTTCTTTTACCACTTGTCACTCTTTTAAACCACTTGTTGACACATGTCATTTTTTTAAATATCCTCAATTTATTTTCCCTCTAAAAGAGTATTATACTAATTTAATCACTCAAATTAATTTCTCTCTCTTAATAAAAATTAATTTTATTAATTAATGTATTTCTCTCTCCCATCTAGATTTTTTAAAATCAAGTTATGTTTTTAAAATTAAATTTTATTAAGAAAATCAAAAATCAAATCTTTTTATTAACAAAGAAATCATAAATAAACAAAATTTTTATATAATATGAAATTTTCTAAAACACTAAACCTTTTTGGAATAAAATATTTTAAATCGGTCTTTTTTTAAAAAAATTATAAAATATATGAAATTTTCTAAAAGTATTTTTATTGAAACAACCATAATAATTAGAAATCCGAGCTTTTAATAAACATGATTTTTACTTAACAATAAATTTTTTATAAAAAAAATCTTAACATGAATGTTTAAAAATAAAACTATTTAAATAAGAGAGTTAAAAAAAAATAGTATAATTTATTTATTTATTCAACTATTACGTATATATAATTTTAATCATATCTTATAGTAAAACATCGTACTATAACTTTTCGTGTTTATTACTAAATATAATACGTTTAATAAATAGGTTTCTAGCTTATATATTTCTTTATATATATATATATATATATATATATATATATATAACAAAAACATATAAAAAGTAAGACTTGACACAGTTGTAAGTTTTATCATACTAAATTTCTCATTGTCTTTATTATCATTAATAATATTGAATACTAATAATATTACACATACCATTTTCAAATTAAAAATTATATAATTTAATAAATTAAAACCTATTTTTTTATTAAGAACGCACTTTTTAAACACAAGTTTTACAAAGTACAATATATAACAAACTTTTTTTAAAATAAATTCATTTTTCTTAAAACAAAATATTTAAAACCCATATTGTTTTATAAAATAAAATTTTAAGAAAAATACATTATTGTTTATTTACTTAAAGTAGCTATTGATATGCAATTATAATCATATTTTATCTTTAAATATGTTTTTATAATTTATAAATATTTATTACTAATTATTTTATATTTTATTTACTCAACCCATGTATACACGGGGTACTAACCTATTACTCATAATATTAAAAGAATTATTTGTAATGCTTAATATACATGATTTTTAATAATAATAATAATAATAATAATAATAATAATAATAATAATAATAATAATAATAAAATAATCAATTCATATAATAATAATTATTTCTTATGGTGGTTTTGAAGGAAATAAATAATAGAATAATTTACTTTTTATTAAATAATATTAGTTGACTTCAACATATATATTTATGTCGTAGTTTATTTTTAATAACGTAAATCTTATGTTAACATTGTTGATCAATTATCACTTGCAACTTATTTATCTTTAGAAATTCGATGATGATATAAAATAAATTATAAAGATGTTATAATAAGTTGCGTTTGCTATTTTCAACCTAAAATAAATATCTTTAAAGTTTTTACGCGTTTAAATTAGTATTTTCAATTTAGAGTTAAATAAATCTAATAATTAATAAAAATTATTAAATAATATTGAAAAAGTTATAAAAATTTAGTTTTAACATTCTCATATTATATGGTGTTACTTTTTGGAGTATTTTAATATGATTCGAATCCCGGATCTTATAAATCAATTTTTATATATTAGAATTACATATTATATAAAATTACTATATTTAAGTTTTAAATCATTTTAACACCATATTTTACCATGAGAACCTATTATTAATAATTTATGTCCATGTTTTATTAATGTTTCTAAATAAACTTACAAAACATGATTTTTAAATAAAAATTAAGATAAACGTAAAAACAAATACAAAACTCGGTAAGTTATTATACTACCTTCGATCCTCTCAGAATGTGAAGTAATATTCAATAATCGTTTCCCCGAGTGTTACGTAACAAATTTTTAGAGAGAGAAGTCGTTGGTTCTAGAGAGAGAAAAGATGGTAGAGGGTTCGTATGGTAAAAAAGTCGTGCAACGGTGGTTCGGGGTGGTACCGCGGTGGTCTAGGGTGGCTGTAGAAGGCAGGGAAAGGGCTGGAGAGTGGTGATTTGATGGTAGTTTGGGTGGTTAATTGGTTAAAGTCTAGAGAGAAAGTTATGTGTGTGTATTTGTTTAGAGTGACAGCGAACAGAGTGAGTAGGGTGGTTGAGTCATGTTACTAGTACTGTTGGGGTGGTGGTGTACCGTGACAAGATAGGTGGTGAAGGGATGGGGTGACGGACCAGTGATGTCGTCGATCGGGGCATGTATGTATGGAGTTTTATAAGGAAGCCGATGGGTGATGGTTGGTGGAAGTTGGCGGTGAGAGCATGGCCTTGGACGGTGGTGATGATGGCATCTAGTGAAGTGGCGTTTAACAAAACAGAGATGTTTTTAGTTAATGTTAATTAGTAAAAGTTTAGGTTATGAATTTTGGTTAGTTAGCAAGGTGTTAGAAGAAAGTTCTACAAGAGTTTTGAGTTAAAAACAGAGATGTTTTTAGGTGTTTAACAAATCCTATTAATTTAATTTTTGAACCATGTGTATACGTTGAATTTATAACAAGTGATTAAAGATCGTATCTAAAATTTAATAATTTAATATTTATATAAAAAAAATATTACGAGTGAAAATAAAGTCTATTATTTGTATATAATTATTATTATTACGCGCTGAGTTTCATGGTTGTCACAAATAACTAACAAATTAAACTAATCCTAACCTATAATTATTTATAAAATTTTGTTCACCCACCTTTATCACTTACAAATTATGAATTTTATTAATAAAATATCAAGAAAACCTATCCAAATTAAAACCTAAAACCCTAATTTTTCAACTCAAATAGAAGGTCTTATTCTCATTATTTTTTTACACCAAACTCTAAATCTAAAGCTCTCATAGAATCAAATATCAACTCATAGAACCTCTCTTGAAGATCCAAGAAATTTTCCCTATCGAGTAAGTTTGAATTTTTTTTTTTTTTTTTTTTTTTTTTTTTTTTTTTTGTGTGTGTTCTTCGTGTTCATACATTTCCAATTTTGTTTTATCAAGATTCAACCATAACTAGCTTGGATCTATGATTACATAACATGTTTGTGTAGTAATCATAGATCTAAGATGGATCAAAGTATTAAATAAACAAGAAATCATCAAAACTTTATTTAAACATATCAAACTTGAATTTTTCGGATTTTGACAGATTCATAGGGTTAACTATGCATAGTAATATTTCACTCATAATAAATCCTTTTTCAATGATTCTTTTTTTCAAATTTTAATTCAAAGTCTTATCTTTCTAACCATATGAATAACGTCTTCTAATTCATTGATTTAACCCTTCAAAACGTCCTTTCAAGTTCAGTGCGCGAATCTGTTCAAAGCTGTCAAAACCCAAAATTTTGTAACTTTTCAATATTTTCATAAATATGATGTAAAGCAATGATTTTTATTATAAAATAAATAATATAAACATGGTTCAAACAATAAAAATAAACTTTAATAATTTTTATGATTATCTATCAACTAAAATCATGTTTCTAGAAAATTTATTTATATTTTCAATTGTAACCTTATCCTATACAAATTGATTATTCACATCCTTGCTAAACTTATATTTAAACTTATTTCATATACTTTATAAACATACTAAACACACCTTTGACTTGGTCTAGTATACATCTAGAATTGTTTCACCCGGTATGTAGTTATATGGCAAACAAAAGGTTCTGGCTAAGGAAAGACGGGGTACTTAAGTGATGAAAATCCACCAACTCTTTCCTGGGAATCCTTTTGTTGGATGTACTACTTTGGGATGACACATATCTAATATACGATAACCATTCTTGAACTTTTTACAATAACAACCCCTAACTATCCACAAAGTACAATAAACTAACTTAATAAACTTACTTAGGGCAATACTCACTCCAAGTTACTACAAGTTGCAAGATCAACCCACCTACTTTACAAGGTGAGTTCATAGCTTCTTTTTCTTTTGTATTTTGGGGTGGAAACATACTCTCTATATCAAACTGTAAATTTAAATTCTAAAGTCAAAACTAGTCTTTGCAAACTCAATAATAAACTTTCTTATATTAGTAAAACTAAACTGATTATACATGTTGCTATATTCTATGGACACTTTTTACTACAAAGTCCCTCTACTTTTCTAAAATCTACACAACCATTAACTTCGGGGAAGCCACGGGAATACGTAGATAGATCTATTGGCCTAACAAGCCCATTCGGTACTCGGGTTGACGCATGTCAATCAATCTCGAGCGTCCTTTGAGTCAACGTATTATTTTTGACTTGAAAGGAGTCGGATGTTCAGAAACTGCATACTAGACAAATATACTATTAGTCTTACCTCTTGTGTCAAGGGTTAGACGGGAGGGCATTAGATGAATAGGGTTGGTTGTGGACTCATGTATAATAGTTTAACTACTTGTATTGGAAAATTGTTTATTGGTTTATACATGGTTGCCTATTATATGTATACTTCTAATCTATGTTTTCACCAACTTTTTAGTTGACATATTTTAGCATGTTTTCAGGTAATGGAAACTAAGTTCGTTGCTTTGCTCACGCTAGGATTCAAGGATAATTTTTAGTTGGATCTCGTTAGACTTTGATTAAAATAAAAACTTATTTACTTGTTGGTTTATTTACTTTTAGAATCGGATGTAATCAACTATTTGGTTTTAAATAAGTAATTTCCTTTGGTACTCTTTATCCTTGTGTTATGATTCAATTTCATCGCGCCTTTGTATTTCCGCTTTAGTTGGGGTGTGATACCATAATATACAAGTAAAGTTCAATTCAGTAAAACTCCCATTTTATTCATAGAATTTTTAAAAATTGATATTGGAACTAAAAGATTTAACATTTAAAATCTTGTTTGGTTGGTTAACATATGGAATTAGAATTGACAATTTTTTCCACATTTATTGGAATTCACGTTTATTTCACTTACCTATAAAATCTTTAACAATTCAATGGAATATTCAAAATTAATATTCCAATTTCACTTAAAATTAACTAGTCAAACATGTTATCAATTTTAACAAGATTTCAATTCTAATTCTAAATTCATTTCTAATTGCAATTATTTTGCAAAAACATTCGACGAATCAAACGGCCACTAAAGATTTCTAATTAACATACCCAACAAGTTCTAAGATTATTAGGATTGTAATTTGAGTAGCTTTAATTATGTCTTCGGCTAGATGTATCTAATTTTCCTCATGATGGGTAGAGCTAGTATGTAACTAGCCAATATCTAGCTATCTCGAATAGCTTTAAGTGCCACAATAATCCTAAAAGTTTGTATCGATAGATAAAAAAGTGACATTAAAAAGCTTTAACGTCATCACTTCTACGGGCTCTTTTTTGTGTGCTGCTCATTCCAACAAGAGTTTTTAGTGGCACTCTTTTGATTTTCTATAGCATTTTTTGTAATGACTACTGAGTTTCCCATGTAGGCTTGGTATCAAACATGTTGACTCTAACACTATCTTACTGATGGTTAACATATCCGTTGGATATCTTGGGAGTATTTTCAAACATTTGTTATATATCTTCACCTTCAATTCTTTCTCTTTACACAAACTTTCTTCCCTGACTTTTTCGATTGAACTTATAAATATGGGGTGAAGGTAATTAGGTGAAATTTTGGCTAATAATATCCCTAAGAACTAAAAATTCCTATTATCTTTCTCACTCTTGATTGAAATTACATGCACATAGAAATCACTTCAATTCACTTAAGATTCAATCGAGAATGAGATAGTTCCCATGCAAAGTTTAAGGTGCAGTTTGTTTTTTCAGAGGTAAAATGTCTACAGTATATGAACCATATCTGCGAACGTCTGTACAAAAATAGGTGGATCAAACCTCTGCAGTTTTCAAGAAAAAAGCTATTTGGTTTTTGACTTCTGCGGATTGTGAACAAATCAAAAGAATCAAAATTAACCCACATTCAACCCATCCACATGTATGAAAACAAAATAAAAAAAGATAAACATGTTACCCGATGACTAGGAGGGTGGCCGACGGCAAGATGGGGTGTGCGACGGCTGTGACGAGCGACGGGATGGGGTGCGAGAGGGTTTAGAGCTCGCGAGGGTTGGGGTGTGACAGTTGCAGGTGACCGACGACGACGAAGAGGAAGGTCGACGGCGAGGGGACGGTGGCTGGGGCCGAGGACGATGGTGGGGGTTTGGGAGTTATGTTTGAGAAGATAATAGGTTTGAGAAGAGGTTTAACAAGTGTTTAGAAGTTATATTTTATGTTTGCACCAAAAATACCACGTGCAGACGTTTTTTAATGAAATATTTTCAAAAAAACAAACAGTCTATAGACACTGATGTCTGCGCGAGTCTACGCAATACAAACAGAAGAGGATTCGCAAACCAGAAAATAACAAACGCCTATTACTATTTACATTTCGTCTAGTTATTACGAGTAATGTTTACAAAGTGATATTGGTACATTAGTATGTTGTATTAGTTAATTGGCTTAAATATTACACAATAGTAGTTGTGTTATCTAATTGGCTTCAAGATTACATGATATTAGTTGTATTAGCTAATTGGCTTCAAGATTACACAACATTTGTTGTATTAGATAATTGGCTTCAAAATTACACAATAGGAAACTGCAACTAAACGTTGGGGCTATTTACTAGTTTTTACTAAAAATTCATATAGTAGAAGTAGATTCTTTTTAAAAATACTTAAAAAATTAAAACAAATCAGCATTTTAATAGAGATTAAAAGATTACTTCTATCCGTGTTATTTCATTTGAAGTAATATAAAAATAGGAGTAAGGTAATTTGTTATTAAAAAGTGTATTTATATACACTCTTTTTGAACAACATCAGAAAAAAAAGGCTTTAAAATTTAAAAATTGAAATTGATGTGGAATGAGAGACAAAAATTATGGCCATAATTTTCGTGGGGTTCAAACAAGAAAACACACCATGTAAGTAAGAGCTTCTCCGATTCATTTGTCTCCTAGTACAAAACACAACTCCCACAAACAATCATTGGCTTGTGCCTACAAAGTTCACTTTTATCCTTAATTTTAGAAGTGACAAAGATTTATTTATGTTTTCTATAAAGATATATTTATTGAATGGGAAACATAGAAAATATAATTTTTAGTTCTTTTTCTTTTTTTTTTTTATTATTATTTTTTTTTGAATCTTGAATTATTTTATGATATATGTGCACATATCCAGTTCCATCGGTTATTACTCCGATGTAGGAGAACACTTCGGCTCCAAGTTGTGATGGTACTTGCAAAAGGAGAGGAAATACTTTCTGTTGAAGAATTTTAACATATGTAATCATGAACAAGTCCCAAATTAATCATTCAGTGAAATCAGTAAAACGTGAAACAAAATATGATTAAACAGAAACAAGGTAACGGATTCATTTACTCAATTGAATTTGATAGAATTAACCTTGCTCTGATACCACATGTAGAATTGAATTCTACATATGATATCATTTATATAAATCCCAAATCAATCAATATATAGTGAATTCAATAAAACTTACTTGAAGGAGAGGGTTCCATCTTCTGATTATATGATGATGATAAACTCATGATGATTAATCCAATTGAGAGTCTTGTTTGCCTTCAATTGATGGATTCAATTTTATGGTGTTAGGGTTTCCTTTTGTTCTCTGATGATGATACGTAGAGAGAGAACAAAGAAGAAGAATAATTATTTATTAATTGGCAAACAGACTCCTAAATTATTTTAACCACCAAATTTACACATCAGTCCCTTTAGGATATTAACTTCCATCAAATTATATACCCTAAGTATTAGGACTACACACACATAACCCAAATAAATGCCAAATGGTCAAAAGGCCACATAAATATTTCTAACACTTTCATGTACCTAAGAGGTTTTATTGACCATGAGTCTAACCATAAGGCAAAGGATTTTCCATTACCTAGAGAATCCATTGATCTATCTGTTGATATCTATAAAATGTTTTTTAAAAATCATTTTAATGTTGTTAATGTTCTTTCAAATGCTCCATAGACATGAATTTAATAACAACAAATTCAATTGCCTTCCTTTGACATGGATGGGCATTTAGTACTTCTGAACTTAGGTGAGAATTTATATTTTTGAATCTCCACCATTTAGTAAGTACTTCAAGAGATTTGATGTCTGTAGGCTTTTGATTAACTGACATCTGAACTTTTCTTGTGCGGTAATCCTGTTCGAGACACTATCATATTTTTTTTATTGGTCATATCTCATCCCAAAAGGAATTTCCTTCTTATTTTTTTCCAACTCACCGTGTTTACCTTTTGGTGCTTTAAAAATTGAGAAATGGTATAATGGTAAGCTTGCTAAAACAGACTTTATCAAAGCTATTCTTCACCCGAAACATAATGTCTTTGTTTTCTGTTTTGATTCGAAAATAACCAAAAGTTGGGTTCTAGGAGTTAACTCTATTCATGTTGGCTCCAACTGGAATAAGAAGATGAATAAAAAGGAATGAACTTGGGTTGCAATAGAGGGCGTTTTTCATCTGTGTGACGTCATTGGAACCCACGTTTACCTTGAGAATGTAGGATTTGTTTAAAGTTTTTTTAGTAAAGTTTTATTTGACTTCATGTGGATTGAATATTCTTGCTATTTGATTCTGTTATGTTATAAAAGCTTTATGCTATAAAAGCTTTATATTATAAAAGCTTGATTTATAGGTTCATTTTAAGTTTTCTTAACCATTTGAGTCATTTTGGTTAACTCCGTTAACTTTTCTATTACAATTTTTTAAAGAGTTATTGCATTTTAATAATCTCAACTTTCATTTATTGGTCGAGATTAATATTAATTCGAAAAATAATTACTAGCACTCCTAACTTTAAGCTTATTTTTCTTCAACAATTCCTTACTAACAAAGAGTTAACACCCGTTAATTTTTTTGATAAAATGAAGCTAACTTTGAGTCATTTTTCAACTCCACTGTCGTCTAGCCTCCATCATATCTATTATCCAGGGTCTAGCCTCCATACAGTTGTGTATTTACACAATATATATAGTACCCACTAAACAACTCAATTTGCCTTTGGCCTTTATCAACGACAAACCAACATACTCTTATCTACATGTGTTTGATTGTGCGTATCACCCACATCTGACGGCCACTCAACCACATAAAGCTTCCTTTGCTCTATTTGATGCATTTTCCTTGGTTATCCACATAATTTTTGTGGGTATAGATGCCGACCTAACAACCATCAAAGTCCATTTATCCTAACACGCCATTTTCGACAAGAATTCCTTTCCATTTAATGAACTTCTCACAAGGAAAACCTACTACTTCCATGAAGAACCCTTTATTTACCTTACTCTTGCCACCCAACCTACATCCACCACTCCAACATACACCACTGTCACCACCCCACCTACCAATCATCATTCTCCATTGCCCCACTCTTCATCACCATCTCAATCACACCACACCCAAAGCCCAGCCCGCCCCCACCCCCCAACCTCTAAATTCAGCCCATTATAACCCTCCAGCCCTAAATGAACATCCAATGGTCAGCCAAGGTAAAGCCTGAGTCGATAAACAAGCATCCACTTTAATCTTTCTATTCATTCCATCTTTCCCATTCCCACTTCATATGTGAAAGCCTTAACTAACCCTAACTGGAACATGCCATATCTTGCGAATTTGGTGCTTTGAAGGGTAATAATACTTGGGAGCTTGTTACCCAGCTAACAAATTGCCCCATAATTAGATGCATGTGACTTTTCAAAAACAAATTCAAACCGTATGTAACATTGGAAAGATACAAGGCCCTTCTAGTGTGTAATGGAAAATCACAAAACATTGGCATTGATTGTTTTGACACCTTTAGTTGTCTAACCAATACTATTCGCACAGTTTTCTATCTAGCAGTATTAAGAGCATGGCCCACACATCAATTGGATGTTAAAAACATGTTTTTGCATGGATCCTTGCCAGAAATCATTTTATACACCAACCTTCAAGTTTTGAGGACCTTAATTTACCTAATTGCATATGCTGGTTAAAAAAATTGTTGTATCACTTCAATCAAGCCCCACGAGCATCCTACCATAGATTTTTCTTTTTCGTCACGTCTACCGGTTTGAAGGGAAGTTTATATGATACATCACTTTTTATTTACCGCAAAGGAGACTACTTTTTATCTATCCAACAAGTTTGCTATGTCTGAACTCGACCCCCTGCACCACCCTTTAGGCGTCACGTTCAACCGAGGCGCAATAGTCACTTTTTATCTTAATCTCGGTATGCCCGTGATTCTCCATCATGCTGCCATGACTACATCAACACATTGTCACACTTTAGTCAACACTTCTTTAAAGCATAGTGCAACTCGGGGGAACTTTTCATCAATGGCAGTTTGTATCGAAGCCTTGTCCGGGATCTTCAGTCCTTACATTTACACGGCTCGACATCGCCTATGCCATTCAATAGATTTTCTTATTCATGCATACACCATGAGAGTCACATTTTTTTTTCTCAAGCAGATCTTACGAAACGTCCAAGCAACTATTTGATGTGGTCTTCGCCTATCTCCTTTTAAGTCTCACTTGCTAACTGCATATTCGGATGTAAACTGGAATGGGTGTCCAGATTCTAGGCACTCAACTTCAGGTTATTGTATTTATCTCGAAAATAATCTTTTTTCATAGTCGTCCAAATGACAGCCCACTATCTCTCTTTCAAGTGGAGAATCATAATATAAGTCGGTCGCTGAAGCTAGTTGGTTACGTAACCTTTTGCTTAAGCTTCGAGTCCCAGTTAATAAAGTTAGTGTGGTGTTTTGTACTTTTGTTTACTTACCAAAGCTAGTATTGTTATCATGTATGGTTAACCATATAAACAATTGATATAGGAATAAGTTCTTTATTAATTTTATTTTTTTTAGAATTAATTAGATAATACAACATATTTCTTAGTATACGTGTTAGTTAAAGATTTTAAGGGGGAGGTGGGAGGTTTTGCCTCTCTTGAAGGTTCAAGGTTCAAACCTTGGCATTGGCGAATATTACTAACTTGGTGATACTAACTACTAACCACTAACCAGCCGTTTAAAAAAAATAAAAATAAAAAATAATTTTTATATCTGAAACGAATATGTATGTTAGATAACTTAGATTAACGAGAAGCCCAAAAATTTGTTTAAGCGACATGGAAATTGAATGGACATTGACATTTGTATAAAAGAATAATTTTGATTGGTTACTCATGTCAATGTGCTCGACCAAGCCCACAATCAACCCTTCCCTAGGGCCCACTATGAGTGAAATAATAAGATAGTGTCTCTAAGTGAGTACATGACCCGGTCATGCGGCCCAATATCAATACTATCACAAATTCTCAAAATTATTACATGTCCTATGCAGCAATATAAAGCTTATTCTCATTGTTTAACAAACAAAAGTTAAGAAAACCCTTGAATTGTATTGATGATGATACCAAATGCACATTAAAAAATATCGCTGAACTTCGGAATGAAATGATACTAGAAAGAGATGCATCAGACAATTAGATACACACCGTCTCGAGTGAGTAAACCATGCCTTAAGCCCATACAGAGCCCGCTGACCACGGTTGTTAACTTGCCAGATTTTTTTTCATCCGACAATGTAAAATGAGCTCCCATGGCTCACAATGGAATCGGAAAGTGATTGAAAGTGTATGTGGACTCTTATTGATCAATAAGAAGAAAACATATTATGTACAAATTGGTCGTTTGTGCAATGATTTGAGGGTGCTAAAAGCATCGTACTATAAAGAAAGCTTGAGGTAATTGCTATTACTTAAGTTTCTTAGTTAGGTTACACCCAAGTGAGTCTTTGATCAAATAGGGTGCAACAACTCTCACTTAACCATGCGTTAATGTGTATGAGTTATAATAAGGTTTAATCATGCTTGTGTTTATAAACTGTTTTTTTCTTATTTTAAATCTGTATTTTTACCCACCATAATTAAAGTTTATGTTTTATACAAAATATTTAATAATCTGTTTTATGTGGAATGATTGAATTATTAATTTCAAAAACATAAGCTAAAACATATATATTGTAAATTAGGGGTGTGTAAAAATATCCAAGTCTAAAACAGAATCTGTATTATCTGAAATTCTACAACCTGAAATACTTGATACTTCGAATATCCAAAAATTCGTGTATTTGAAATTTTTGGATTTGAATTTAGATAAGGATTTTGAAAATTTTCAAATATATTGCATACCCTAATTATTCGAAATATTTTGCTAAAAAGTATTATAAGATACATATCAAATAGAAATTTTGGATTTTTCAAATACTTGTTTAAAATATACGGATATTTGAAAAAAACTTTAACATCATTGTCAAATTTTTATAAAAATTATTAAATAGAACATATTTTTTATAATTTGGATATTCGTTTGGCTATCCGAATTTGAAATTTCGGATATTTAAATTTTGGATATCCAAAATTTCGGATTCAGATATTAAAATACACTCTATTTAAAATTTTAGGCATCTGAAATTCGAATATCTTCAAATTCGGACATTCTAATTTTAACACCGTACTGATTAAAATTGTAAACTGATGATTTCAATTGAACATATCTATATCTCTTAGAGCTTATAAAACCGCTAAAGTTAACACGTCCATGATTGTTCGAACCTTGGCCTCAGCCTGAACCCTTACGTTTTTATCGAATATTTTATCACTAGAGTCATCCTTTGTGAATAGCAATTTACTTTCCTTCTTGACCGGTTCTTCTTGCCCCTTCATTTGTTCTTCAAAGCTTTTATCATTGCAATGCAATCTTCGAATGCCAGCGAATTTAGATCCATAATTTTTTCTATTGTAGCTACGATGGTTATGAATCTAGCTGGCATGGAGTCGAGAATTTTGTTCTTGGCTACCTTGTCTTCCAAGGTGTCATCCTAGCCATTAAATTGTTTAGAAAGTCTTTCTACAAAGTTTTCAATGTAGTACTTCACGTTCATATGTAGCTTGTGAAAGTGTGACATACATCATCAAAACAGGTGGATTGACTTAGACTATGTTTAGTACCTTACACACATTTAGGCACGTGATGTACTTGTTATACATAATTTGGGCCTAGAATAGATTAGTAATTTGGGCCTAGAATAGATTAGTGGGCCTTGGAGATGGTGATAGTAAACGTCCACCGAATTTGACTTAGCATGATGGTTCTGTGCTTAGAATTTGATTAAGGATTTAAAAAACGTAAATATAAAAAATTTATGTTAAAGCCGCAATAAAAGCCGAACATGAGTAAACTTTACCTAAAGTATACTTAATAGACTTAACATGGATAAAAATTTAGCATTTAAATAATTTATATATATATATACACATATTGTATAATAGCTCATTGAAATCATAAAAATGCAAGGAAATTAAAAACACAAAAATGGAAAAAACATGGGACGAGATGGGATTGGAAAAGTACAAGACGGGCCAATGGCCTGGGAGGCCCACCCATGGCCCCCTTGGCCGAGATCTCAAACAAGGGGGTCTCCCATTGTTTTTCATTAATTCCTTCATTTTTTTCAAATTTGTTCTCAAGGTTAATACTCTAAAGAAAACCCTAGCTACCACACACCTTCTCCCTCATTCATTCATCATCATCAATCATCATGTAGCCTCCTTCCATCGATTTTGCCCAATAACAAGTGTACAAGATTGGATTTTATTTAGGACTAAGTCATCTACACCTTCCGGTAAGTGCTATTCGATTCATTACGGTGTTTCGATGATTAATAAGTCGTATTCTTGAGTTTTTTCATCATCTATTATTAAAATAATCATATTATAATGATAGAATTTTTATTTTATGGGTTGGATCATGATGAATTTCACTGCACAGTGTTCGGATCATCACAAAACGATAAACCCTAGTTTATTGATCTATATTCGTATTTGTATTCGTATTAGTTGTAATCCATAAATCGTTGGTCCATGTGAACAAACTGGGAAAAAATTGTCATAAAAATATCAAAGGAATAACAAAGAAAATTTCAAACTTGCATTAACATGGAACGGAATTGGATTTTTAGTAGTAATCGACTAGAAACGCGAGCCGAATGAATAATACATAACTACTTGAATTGGGACTTACATCTATGATAGTATAAGGGTCTAATACGATGGATAGGTCAAATGACCTATTGAATAAACATCCGTTTAGGTCTTGGGTCAATCATGATTAAAAAAAAGAGTTTTGGATGCAAAGAACAAATGTTAGATTTTAGATATCTTACTATAGGAAAATTTAATCATTTTGTACAAATCATAACTTGTTCATACAAAGTACAAAACAAAGGAATTTTTAATCTAAAAATAAGTTCAAATAGTCTACTTTTCAATCCAAGTGGTCTCGTCAAAAAATGATAAGTTTTTGCCCCCGAACTGTTCATACAAAAAGATTGATAAAACTGAATTTTCTAACATATTGTTTGGTCCGACTTTAGATACACATATCTCTTTTAGTTTTGATCAAAATGATGTCATGTTCTCCCGTAACAATTCTATGTGTTATCTTTAAAGTCCAATTGGTCTCGTGTCATTTTGTTATTGTTTTGATCTCCAAATGGATTTACAAAATCTATACAAACAGTAACGAATGTTAAAATATTTTCTAACAATTACTAATTTGAGAGTTGGACAGACCCACGACAACTTTTTCTTTTATTGAACTTTAAAGAAGAACTTACAAGACTCTTTTAAGAAGTTAGCATGCAACCCAAATCTATTTATTAGACTCAATGGCTTGATTGAAAAGTTAAAAAAATACTAATGTATGTTCTAACGAGATTAATTTACGTCAAACAAAACAAATAAAATCAACAAACTCGACCTACCACATGGTATGCATCTGCCGTTTCACATGAGTGGTATAAATCTTTACCTTTGGTATATGTAAAAAAAATTTAATCCTTGTAATTAGTACTATTCTTAAAAAGTATTCCGGTTGATGTTAGTGAACTTGAAGATAAGATTAAATTATATGGATGATTCTTGAGGTTTACTTAGATTTCATTTCTTGACAGAAGTTAAGAAAAAACACAGGTTTTAAGAAACAATCAAACCTGGTTTTAGACTAAAAGAAAAAGACTAAACTTCAGAAGATAAAAAAAATAACCCGAAATGGTGTTATTGTGATGAGAAAAAGCAAAAACAAGATTACCAAAACAGAAGAGAACAGAAAATAAATTGATTTGTGACTTGAGGGTTTTGATCTTCAAGATTCTTGATTTTTAAAGTACCGTTGAGAAATTCGGTTTAGGTGTGATATTTTTTTATTTAAAGATAACACAGGAGTAGAACTACACTATTTTAGAAAATGACAATAAGTCCCAAATCAATTGATTTGAGAGAAGTTACCTTATAACTTTTCAAAGTATAGGTCATGAGTTCGAATGTTGCTCTAATGGATCAGAGGTTTTAGTACAATAGACCATTGGTTGTGGATTTCCCCTACAATTGTGGGTTTTAATAGGATAACTTCACAAAATACTTACAAGTTTTAAAAGTGTTCCAATTAGATTATTCAATTTTAAATAGTATTTCAATTGAATTACTCAGCTTTTATTTTTTATTTAAATTATAGGTTTTAATATGTTTTTTAAAATATTTTTTTTGTATCAATTAATAAATATTTTTTTTACCTTTTTTATTATAATGAATATCTTTTTTAATTTTTATTAATATAATTATATATATATATATATATATATTAGAAATCCCGACTCTCACATATTCTTCTTCGTTTCTTTTTTGACACAAAATTTCCAATGATGATTTGATTTGATGGTTGGATTAGGATAAAATATGCATAAGTGATTTAATTGAAACATTTTTAAAATTTAATTATTATTCTATAACATTTTTTCATTTTATTAATAAATAAATTTTCAAATAACACTTCTTTAAGGAAAAAAAAACTTCATACATTACTGTAAGACGAAGGGGTATATTACTACATTAAATTTGAAAAGGGACATGTTATAGATACACCCAGATTGATATCTATAAGCTCTTGATACGGCCCATATTGACCGATACGACCCATATTGGTCTGTAAATATCAAATCAGTCAATTCATGATTTTTTACGGCCCGTATTGTCCATTACGGCCCGTAAAACCAGAGCCGTAATGAGCATTATGACCTTCAGTAAGATTCTGAAATTTTTTTTGTTGATTTTTTAAACATTTTTCATTCATTTATGATTTAATTATTAAGGCTTGGGTTATATGAACACCAAAACTTGTTATATGAACACCCATATCTCCCTCTCTCTCTCTATGTATATATGTATGTATAGAAAGAGATATAGAGAATGTGAAGCTATGGGTGTACCTATAACATACCTCTTTATTGATTATTAATAATTTTTGGGTTTATTTTTTGTTTTTATAAAATACTTATTTATAATTTATAAGTTATATAAATAAAGGTTTTAATTGAAGCATTCACATTCCGTTCTCTATAAATTTATGAGTGTAATCTTTATATTATATGAAATATTTGTAAGTGAATTACACAGAAAACATTACTCATTTGTGTTAGGGAAAATGTCACAAAATAGTAACCAAGTTTCAAAAGTATTTTAGTTTAGTCACTCATACGTATTATTCTGAAATCGGACCACAAATCGATCAAATAAAGTCATCATTAAATTTTCTTACGTCAAGAAAGTAACGCTGAAGAAGACATGGGGTTCAGAATTTCAATATATAAAATTATATTAAAAAATAAAAAAAAACATGTTAATTATGAAAAAAAAAAGTATCTAAAATTTATGTCAACGTTCCATATCAATATCAAAAGATGGAAAAAAAATATTTTCTAGTTGAAACCAAAAGTATAACATGCTAAAAAACATGTTAAGACTTTTAATTTATATAAAATATAAAAGCTTGAGTGACCTAATTGGAACACTTATAAAAGTTGGTTACTATTTTACAAAGTTACCCCTTTGTGTTATCAGAACATTATTCTTCCTCTCTCGCTCTCTTTATGCGTGTGTGTATACAGAGAGATATAGAAGAAGAGAATATCCCAATAACCAATATATGTATTTAATAATATGATCATATAAATTAATTTATAAAATTTGTAAATAAGTATTTTATAAAATAAAAAAATAAAGATAAAGAATTTGAATTTACTTTTTAAAGGTACATATAAAAGTAAAAAAATTAAACTAAAAAGTACTATAACCTAATTAATTTTAAAATATTAAAAACAATTTATTAAAAAAAATGAAAATTTAAAGCAAAAAATAATTAAAAAAAATATGAAATTTTACCTATGCTCATAAGCCTTGTTACGACCCCGTAAGTTAAAGTCATTATGGGCCGTAACGACCAATACGGGGCCGTAATGTTTTATAAATTGACTGATTTGATATTTTGCAAACCAATACGGCCCGTAAGAGCCTTTAGGAGCCGTAAAGGAAAGCCAAAGGGTGTTTACATAACACCTGACAGGGTGTTCCTTTATCGGACCCCATTTGAAAATCGTAAACAATTTCAAAAACCTAGGAATTAGGATTCACCAAAGTAATCTATTGTAGATGAATTTCAAGTCAAGTAAATGTACATCAAACAAAAAAGATGAAACAAAATAACAATTTATACAAGCAGTCATCTTGATTTCGTGTTCGACTATGAAACACACGTAATTATTTTTATTTTCTAAGCAAGAGGATATCAATTCATAGTCTTTTTGAAGAAATAAAGGCAAGAGGTTCTTATGGGTGAGCTCAAGATCTAAATTGCAAAGTATGAAAAGACGTAAATCAGTCTTTATAATGTAATTTGTTCTCTGATTCTCGGTATTATTTGTGCTAGTTTCATGCTAGTACTTTTGTTCCCTTTTTGTTTTAATAAAATTTCCGTCTTTAAAAAAAATGAAGGTCCTCTGTTTTGTCATCATAATATGCAATATCTCGCAACCTAACTCCATTACGTCTAAAATCAAACATCCAATTTTTTTCTTAACAAAATTACCAAATTTATAGGCATTGATGAAATAAAGCTTAACTATATTAGGTTGATGTATTATATTTTTAGGCTTAATCTATCATAAACAAGCCGGTAGAAACATTAAAATACAACTCAAGACCCAATGGACATTAGATGAATTAAAAAAAATAAAATACTTACACCATATCGATGGAGTGATGGAGTGATGGACTCATGGACCAAGCAAAATCATGAAGTTTTCGTGGAAGTGCATCTACAAAATGCTTCATATATACGGAGCTTGTGTACATCTTGTCGTCATCAAAGGGCAAAATACACAAAGATTGGCCAACACCTATCTTCACATCACCCTCATTTTTATCCTTATTAAATGTATTATTATAAATCCTATTAGCTCTTTCATAATTTGGATAAGCTGTTACCCATTTTTATAAATTTCATCTTTAAAATATAATATATGTTGTTCATTTTAAATAATTTGGAGGGCTGATATCTATTATTATGTGGATAAGGTATAGTGGCACCTTGGCCTACCCCTATAACTAAAAGGCATTTCTGTTCAAGTACAAAAATAAATAATTCATTCTGCAATTCGTTTTGCCCCACCCGTTCCTTCTCTAGATGCCCTAAAAATGTAGGCCACCAAACTTTTTCATGTGCAACCTGATTGCATGTCAAGTCATTATATTTCCTTGTCTTAAAAATACAATCTATGATTAAATAAATATTGTAGACATTTAATATTTTTAATTGATTTAAACATAACATTTTAAGTGAAAGGTTCAATTATAAAATTTTTAAAAACTAAAAAGTGTAAGAATAACTGGGATGTTGATACAAGTTTTTTTATCAAGATATGATTAAGAGCAAAATTGGTAATATTTTCTCTTCTCTAGCTTCATTTTTTTCTAAAAACGTTCATAACTTTTACAAACGATATTATTTTGAAAAAAAAAACTATATCATAAAACGAATATTTATCTTTAAAAAGCGAATAGATAAATAAAAAAGTTCATGTTTTTTAGCTTATTGTGTAAATTTGTCTGATCATTGTGTAATTTTGTCTGATCATTGTGTAATATTCTAAATTGACAAAGATTATACAATTACCTCATGAGGCTTACATAATAAACTAGAATCGTAAAAAGTTTACATTTATTATTCAAAATTTAACATCCGACCCCTCATGTCATCAATATTGTCTACTTTGCCTACGAAAAGCTCATGGATTTACTTTTGGTTGTCCTGCTAGAAACTTCACATGTATATCCCTCATCCCTAGATTGCTATTGCCAAAGCACGCTTAATTGTAAAGTTTTTTCTCATCCACAGCCAAAGCGACCAAAATGCATTGGTGATATTAAATACATGTGGCCCCTCATACCACTAATATTGTCTGATATGCCCATGAAGAGCTTATAAATTTACTTTTGGTTGTCCTGATGAAAACTACATAGTGAGGTCACCTATCTCTGTATTACTACCATCTAAACATGCTTAACTATAGATTTCTCCTCTACTCCACAGTCAAAGCACCCAAAACGCGCTGGTGATATTAGAAAAACACAATGTATAACACAATAGTCAACATTAGACATTAGACACAGTGGATAATCAATATTAGACACAATGAAGACACAACGAATAACCAACATTAAACTCGATAACTAGCATTAGACACTGAGCTGCTTGACGAGGATTAAACATTGACCTAATTCGGATACACAGTGAACTGAAAAATGTAAAACAAATTACATTTTCACCATTGTGTTATTTAAAAATTATTATTTTAGGAAAACATAACAGAAAACACAATGAGTTAATAGTAAGTTTTTAACAAATTTATTTTTACTAATTTGATTTTTATTTAATATCAACTCACAGTAACGTGCTCCTACCGTAAAAAATGAAACCGATATCAATCAAAGAGCGTCGGCACTGCTTGTAAACGTGTGTGTACGAATTGTATGAAGTTTATGCAAAGAAGAATACATACGGATGAAGTTATCACACAAAAGGGTTAAATATCACGCATGAGGTATTCTTGCTTGATCGTTCTATCACTGCGGATACTTTCATGCAAGTATAATCCTTCTTGCCTAATAATTCAACCCTTAGTTTATACACATTGTATCAAAACTAGACTTTGTATTCTAAACTCTATATATATACGTATATACATACATGCATGCATGCATATAGCCAATGTTGCTTTCACTTAAATTTTGACACATTTTTAGGCTTTAGGTACAAATTGCTATGTATGTTTTTGTTGTATAAAGTTACGTATGTTATCGTTTCCTTCAACTTGTAATGACATTAGTTTTTTCATGGTTTTATGACTACATATTTTATTGAATGTTATCAACTCGTCCATGTTTTCTTTTTGTACATAAAGTTATGTATGTTATTAATGTATCTTTCAACAAGCATGTTCATTACAACTTTTCGACGTGACATTTTAAAGGTTTTACCCTGCCGCAACGTGCAGTCATAATACTAATTAGAATCAAGTGACAAAATATATTATTAAACATTGTGATATCTAATCCTGTTAGCGGAAAAAAAAAAGTTATGTAAGAATCCAGCAGATTGAAACCATTAGCCAAACTATGAATTCAAATTATCTCCACCATTGTGAGTCCAACTAATTGATAAGTCTAACATCTGAGGTTCATCGTCATCTTTCCTTTTATAGTTATCAATAGCTTGCACCAGGTAAGTCCTAAATTCCTTGAGGAACCTTTCGGTGACGTAATAGGATCCTTGTTTCGTGTCTCGTGAGTCCCTTAAGACATAATAAACGAAATGTTGGCATATATAGAGTCCAAATCTTGCGGTATCTTTATAACGAGAAAGCAGCCAAATGATAAGAAAAAAAGTAGTAGAAACAATAATGGTGACTACTGGCAATGTAATCATGTCATATCTATACCCTACAGCATGTTTGTAACTAACAAATTTAAGTGTTGCATCAGTAATTTGAGATAAGATACACTCAACGACGGACCCAGGAAATTTTTATGGGGGTTGGGATAATTTTTTGATGGTCCATTGGCTATAGTAAAAAAAATAAATTCTTTCGGTGTGATTCGGGTTGGGTCAAGTCCATTGGTTATAGCAAATATGAAATATACAAATGTTGTTAATTTCTTGTTGGCTTGCCGATCGATTTTTCCATCACTCCATCAATGGTTTAAGATTAAAGTTGTTTTAGTGTTTTAATTTGATCGTTATGTATATTGGCTAATTGGATAATAAAAGTTGGACGTTAAGGTTAAACGTATTGGCTTATTGGATAATAATTTGATGGGTTAAAACTCATGAGTTTAATGTAAAATGGTCCAAAATCATGTTTTAATAAGTTTATATTTGTTATTTTTTGTTAGAACGTATAAGTTTACATTTGTAAAAATTTTAAACTTTATATTTTTTAGGGTCATTGGTAATAATAAAAAATATATCATTTTATGTTTCCAAAATCATGGGTGTCGTCACCAAAATTCTTAGGGTTTGATCAATAATATAACATATACACGACTATAATTTTTTTTTCATGGGCGTCGAGTGAACCCCAACCATTGTGGTTGGGTGGCTGGATCTGCCCCTGGATACAGTGATGAAGCTTGAATCAAATTATAGGAGGGATGTGTGGCGAAGGTAAATTCTTTTAGACGGGACGAACTCTATATATGTATAAATTTAACAATCGGACTGAAAATTAACACTACTACCCATCACTAAGCTTCACCATTGATAAGACATATTGTTATCGGAGGTTATTATCTATTATATTTATTACTAGCTATAGTAAACCCGTGTATCACACGGGTTGAATAAATAAAATATTAAATATAATAAAAATCTTTTAATTATAAAATAATATTCTAAGATAAAATACAATTGAAATTACATATAAATAAAGACTATAAGTAATAAACAATCATATCAACTTTTTAAACTTTGTTTTTAAATCTTATTTTGTTTTTCCAAAAAATAAATCAAACATTTTGTTTCAAAACAAACCGTTTTAAAAAATATGTCCTTTTTAAAAATTTTATTACTATAACTCCCAATTTTAATTAGTTTTTATTTATAAAAATTTTTTGGTTTTACAAACAAAAATTTAAAAATATTTGTATTTTTAAAAAAATTTGATGTTTTAAAAATATTTTATTTTATAAAAATTTATTTTTTAGAAATAATATTAATAAAAAGATTTTTTTCTTAATTTATTAAAAAACTATTTTTAATCTAAAAGATAATTAAGTAAAATTATTAGTAATTAATGCAGTTATTTAATAAAAGAGAGAAGCGGGAAAATTTTGATAAAAGTGAATGTGGTGATGCCATGTGTCACTCTTAGTTACCCTTTTATTAAAGTAGAAATATTAATGATTATATCATTTATATTTAAGTTTCTTTGTTAGTTATTATTTTATTCTTTGGTTTAAATATTAAGATAAACGTTTCATAAGTATTAGCTGGTTAGCTTTATGGTATTTTTTATTTTTAATTGTATATAAGATTAATTTAGTGTCTTTGATGAAACACATATTTATTCTGCATTTGGATATGGTCCAAAAACTAGTGTATTCAGTGGTTGAGTGTTACAGGAATCATTTAATGGTGGTAGGGTTTGTGTGATAGCTTGTCTATTACCAAATGTTGCAACTTGCTAATGTTGCTACCTTTATCACCATATATACATTTTCATGGCTATTGGCTTTTGTTTGATCTTAAATCTTAATCAACCATCTGCGGTTAGTTAGTGACATTAGTGTACGACTATTTGATCATATGCGCTATCGTAATCAAGAAACAAGTTGACAACATATGTCATTATTGGATAAAACACAGCCACCACATGATATAGAAATCAAACAAACAGATCGAGTAACATTTCACTCATATCATAACCAGAAGTATGGTCGGATGAGTGGAATGGAGGCAAAACTTTTTTGCATTATGGTACATAACTCATTTTGCACTAAACTTGATAAAAATATCATGAAGAAGAAGATGATGATAAATAACAAGGAAACTTAACATTTGACATTTGAGCATCATCGTCATCTTTTATTTTAAAGTTATGCTATTTATATGTAACTCCTTTTGGTTTTACGATATTACCAATGACCCTCAAGTTATACACCCTCACATCATAAATATTACATATTCCATTCACTCAATATATGGTTACACTTCTAATTTAATTCGTCCACTGAGTGAAAGTTATTATTTTGAACTTTTTTGGAATATGTTAGTTAAACAAATAAAGTGAGATGCGATAAAAAAAATACTCTTATTGTTTGGTATGTTGTTAAATTTATTTAAATTAATAATCATAAATGATAAATCTAAGACAATTATATGTATGGTTAAAGATGAGAATATCGTTACTATCTTAAGGATAGTATTGAAAAAATTAACGTGTAGGAAAATGTTGGCTGTAAAATATATATTTATGTTTAAGTTTTCTTTTTTTTTGGTAGGTGCTACCTGTTAAATGAGGATATATTGTGTTATCCTATAAATTTATAGTCACCAATAAAACAATGTTTTTGAATTCACATGACATTCTTTTAAACCATCATTTTAACATGTGGCAAACTCTTACACCACATTTCTTTTTAAATCCCGCCTAAATCTTGACCCATATTTACCTTTCACGCGGATTCTTTAAACACATGAGAATACTCGGTTATCTCATACCATCTTCTTCTTTCACACACAAAACCCTAGATACAAAACACTTTTCCATCTTTGATGGTACGCAAATCTTCTAACAAGGTATTCTTCTTCCCCTATCTTTCATTCTTCTTCCTAAACACAATTCTTTAATTGAATCGATGATTGCTGAACTTTGATTTCCTTTTCATTATCTTCGTAAACCCTAGCTGACCATTTATCTAAACAGCCTTGCGAATCTGCTTCCTCACATTGCTTCTTCATCTAGGGATTGTCAAGGTATGTATCTACAATGATATTATTAGGATTAAGGTTCATCAATTTGTGTTTTATTAATTTGATTTCAATTTTCGTACATTGATTTCTACTACGATTCAGATCTGCAACTTTGAAGAGGGTATTCCATGGAATTGTGTATTCATAAATGATTTGATTGAATAGATTATTTTTGTTTTGTGTTGATTTAGTGAGGTATTTTGTGTACCTATTTAATCTTCAAACACTCACATTCGCAATAGCAATACAAAAACCTTACAAGTAGTAATTAGGTTTTTTTGAATAATTGCATAGCAACTCCATTAGAAAAAATTTAGATTTTTTGATTTATTTCAAGCTACCTTAGAAGATGGCCTTACATTTCGTTGGTCAATATTACTTAGGGCTTGAAAGTACATAATATAATTGACATCTTATAATTTAGTAAGTGTTAATAAATTTTTAGAAAATTAAGATTTATATTAATTATTATATATAATGTTTGTGATATTTACTTTAAACCTCTGTCATTAAATATAAGAAAAACAGGAGAAAAGAAATTTGGATTATACTAAAAATTGAAATTTTAGTATAATTTATGGTAAGAATTAATAGTGATTGAATCAATATTAACAAATTTGACTTTAAAATTAAAAACCAGCAATAAATTAAATGAGATTCAATTTAGTAATCCAAATTATGTGTTTTTTTTAATATGGGAAATAATTGATATTTAACTTAAATATGAAATTAATTAATTGAGTCGTTTTTGAATTTAAAATTAATTATGAAATTTATTTATTGAGTTGTTTTTGAATACTAGATTTACGAAGAGAAATAAATAAAATAAATACATTATATTCTACCAAATGCAACCATATTTACCGTATTGTTTCAAATGTTAGTTAACGGTAAGTTATGTCATTTATTAAAAATTCAATATATATTACATACTTACTATACTGATAAACATTTAAATATATTCTTTTAGTTTTTAAAGTATTTTGTAATTACTAGTAATTTATTAATCTATCTTACAAAATTTATGTAAATTCATTTTTTATATTTTACCATACATCCTGTCAATCATAATATTTTTTTAATTATTTTTATTCAACAATCATTTATTTTCATTCAGTAATAAAACATTCAAAGAAATCAATTAAATATCCAATGAATTATTACTCTTCAAAATCCAACCTCCTAATAATATTATACAGAATTATATATTACTAGCACACACTTTTATAAAAATTACTCTTATAAAAATTATATGTAATCAAGGTATAATATAAGTCTGATTATTTAAATCACCCGTGTATCACACAGGCTCTAACCTAGTAACGTATAAATAACTAGTTCAATTTAATTGTAAATGCGAAGATCTGGCGAGTTTGTATGTTCTTTCAGAAGTCCTGATTTACTATATGAAATCTTTATTTCATAATAGACTTTTGATCTGCACACACACAAACAACACAGGTTAAGACCACAAGAAGAGAATTCTTTCTGTAACAACCTTCCGACATATGAATAAGTATGAATCCAAGGATATAGCTAAAAGAGATAGACATATAAAGAAGAGAGAGAATTGTGTATCAGGAATTCATCCCCTTTTATCTTATATTTGTAATGTTTGATTATGTATGGTTGATGGTAATGCATGGTGATTGTGAGTGATCCTAAATAGTTTGTTACATATGTGGATATCTCACACGATGAACATGTTGTATTTCAACGGCTCAGATTGGTCATGATTATTGTTTTCTAGATAGTCGACATGTGTCTCTTATTTATTTTAGTGAGAACCAACCCGACCTTGAAGTTTTCGGGTCCGGGTCTTACGTCCACAATAAAAATTTTAGTGGCACATATAGAATATAATTTATACTAAAGGAAAATATTTTTGGTTTAGTTTGCACGCAAGCCTAGCTATGTGCAATTAGGGGTGGATTATATTATGTGCAGTAAGATGTGGATTATATTGTTTGTCTTTGTCTTTGCTCCACCAACTTGAGTGATGTTTGAAGAAAATGTGTTATCCCATTCAAATAATTAATTAAGAGTTATCTATACTACTATATAAAGTATATAGGAAGGATATAATTATAATTTTATTTAAAGTGTAAGACATCTAAGACAACTTTTTAATCACAATATACAAGTGTGTTATGCAATAGTTCCTAATTTGCCCTTATTAAATATACTTCTTCTAATTAATGTATTATTTAATTCACTAAATTAAGTATTATCTTATTAATAATGCTTTTAAAATAATAATTAAATTTACATTTACTATTTATATATTTAAAACTATATATTATTAAAATTAAGTATTATCTATACTACTATATAATACATATTAGAAGGATAAGATGGTAATTTTATTTAAAATGAAAGACACCTATACAACATTTTAAGCATAGAGTACAAGTGGTTTATGCAATAATTCCACTTTTGCCCCCATTTAATTAACTTTTTTTAATTATTTAATTTATTTAATACACATTATTAATACATTATTTAATAATATGATATTATTTGATTCACTTCATTAAGTTTTATTTTATTTATAATAATATAATTGACATTTAAATTTATAATTACTAATCATACTTTTAAGACTAAAGTTTTATTTTTATTTATAATAATATAAATTCATATTTAAAACTATAATCATTGATCATATTTTTTAACTAACTACTATTTAAATTAAGTATTATTTTATTTAAATACTTATATTTATACTACTTTATAATAAATCTCTCTAGATAGAGATGTAATTTTGCCAAACATACAAGTTTTGAATCAACATGTACAAAGAAGTGTAAGACATTTAAGAGGGGTAGAATAGAGAATTGATTAAGATTTTAAGATACTTTACGGGCAATATGTTAAATTTATCAATTAAATTTTATATACCTTGGTATTTTTACCCTGTAAGGATTATAGAAGAGGCTGATGCACTCAAAACAGTCAGGGTGTCTCCTGCATGCATGCACATTATGCATGGTAGAAGTTACTTCGGAAGTTTTACACTCAACAAGAAAATTAGACAAGTGTAAAATCTTCCGAAGCCAAAAGACCATTTCTTCCGAAGCCAAAGATAAAGTCTTCCGAAGCTTAGAAGACAAAGTCTTCCGAAGCCTCAAAGATAGAAGACTGATTTCTTCGAAAGACAGAGAAGACATGCTCTCTGTGATCAACAACTTTTCAGAAAAGCTGACCAATTTTCCGCTGCCACTCTGCAAGCTCACCAACTTTACACAAGTTGGTGAAAAGGTCCATGCTTAGGAAGGTGTAGATTAAGGTCTTGAGTCTGTAACTTTCTACTTTATGTACTTTTATCCTTTTTGTATTATAATAGGATGTGAGCTATGGCATGTCATAGTCACATGTCAAAAGGCAATCTGCCTTTTGACTTTACATTGATCTTGTTGTCTAGATTAGTGTTTCCAGCTGACTTTCAAAGTATGGCCGGCTGTAGGATGTAGTATAAAGTATCTCAGGTTCTTATATTTTATTCCTATGTTTTGTAACACTTGTAATAAAACTTGAAATATACATCTTCCTTGAAAACCAATTATCTTGTTCTTAAGCTTTCTGTCTCTTGTTTACTTGTGTTATCTTAGTATCATATTATCCTGCCAGTTCCCTATTTGATCTGTTAAGTGTTCTAAGTCTCTCCTCATTGTGAAAACTGAGTTGCTCACCCTTCAAACGGTCCTACATACCCTTGTCTCTTTCATGTATTTAATAAACATTATTGATACATTATTTAATAATATGATATTATTTAATTCAGTTCATTAAATTTTATTTTATTTATTATACTATGAATTGACATTTAAATTTATATTAGTAATTATATTTTTATAACTAAATATTATTTAAATTAAATGTTATTTTATTTAAATATTTAAGTACATAACTTATATATATATATATATATATATATATATATATATATATATATATCTTCATGTTTATAATAACTATAATACTAATATTTTTCTAGAGGCATATTGTGAGTTTAATAATTTTAATATTTATCTATATCTTTTATAATAAAAGTGAAAACATGATTGAATAATAATTTTACGTATGGATTAAGACACTCATATGAGAAGTCATGCTTAAATTTCAAAATATTAATCATTTTATTTTATTTATACCCTTACAATAAAACATAATATATGATAATTATAATACAAATGCTAAAGCATATACACGTGACCAAACAAAACCGTCATTTACTTTCAATTCGATTCATCCACTACGATTGAGCGGTAATCCCCCTCTTTCCCTTTTTCTTGTTGGTTGTTAAAAGCTCAATAACAATAAAGATGGTAATTTATTGTGATAATTTCTCCATTAACTTTCTCCGGACTATGCAAATCACCACCGAAACTTGCCTCCGATGATCATAAAACTCTAACCTATATTAATAAAACAAAACCCCTAAAATCTTGGTAATAAGCGATTTTCGACCACAAATACCACCCATGCTTTCACTAATCTTGTTGGGATAATATAACTGTCTTAAAGACTTTTGTAATATACGTACTTGTTTTCTTTCATTCAATTTTTGTAATAATTATATATTGATTTTTTAATTTACATCATAATGCACCGAGCGATACTGACTAAAATCGAATTCCCAAAAAATCACGCAAAAGCCGTACCGCCGCAACGCGCGGTCATTACCACTAGTCTAATTTATTAGTGAATGGTGAGTATTAATAGCAAAATAACCAAAAGTTGTGATTCCTTGTAAACATGAACGGAACCATTAAAATCACAAAAAAAATAAATAAATAAATAAATAAATAATAAAGTTAAGAAATGAAAATTTATATCACGTGTTGCTAGGTAAGTGAATATCATAACCCGTAAACTTGAGATGACTACCGATAGTAACTTAAAAATTAGGATTTGATCGTTGTTTATGAGAATGACTTTTCAACCATCAGTGATATGAAGTATAAGATTTTCTATAAAAATCTTGTCCAAACTTTTCAATCAAGAGTCATTATGATAGGTTTATGACATGTATATGTAACGCTAACCTAATATTAAAAGTTTCTATTTATGGTACTACGAGCTTGTGTGAGCCCGGCCACTTCTATTTATGATAGATTTTCTATAAGATTTTCTATATGTTTATTGTTGTTTACACTTGGTTTAGGACTTTCTCCTATTTAAATATCATGACATGATAGTGCTGATATTGCAAATTACACTATTACAAATTGTCGTATCTATTGTTTAATGGTTAATTGCTGAAATTGTCAAGCATACAGGGATCTCATGACAATATTTTCAAATAATATAGTTGGGGTGATTCAAGGGGAAATGTATCTTATTAAAAAATTAATTTTGTTTAATATATCAACAAATAACTCTTTAAGAGTTTGGTTGTTAAATATTATTTTGAAAAAAAACACTATAGGTTAATATGTTTTTACACATTAAAATTAAGTTATTTTTGTAGCTATGTTAGATTTTCGTAACGTTATGACCCGTACTTCACGGTAAATTAGCATGTCTCATTAGTTTTTTTTTCTTTTTTTTTCTTTTTCCTATAAACAAACTTTTTATTTGCAATATTATCATACCTATCATCATACATGCAAATATGCAATCTCGTTGTTTTCAAAAATTATAACATTATTTTGAATAATAAATTTATCTTACTAATACTCTTAAATTACACCAAACTACTCTATTACAAGCTTGGATTTAAACACAATAGCTCACAATTAAGAAACAAGAGCCTTGAACTAGTTTTATATTGACAAATCATTTGTAAATTTATTTATATTTCACATATATAGTTTTTATTTAAGAAATGATTTAATAATAAATTATATAATAATAACTAAAACTAGGCATTAATTAAAGATAAAGTTAAATAATTAATGTTGGAAATTTTGGTAACTTAGATTAGACAAAAATAGTTATATGTATATGTTACTAGCATAATTGTTAGGTTATAGTTATACTAAAAAGGAATATTTAATCTAAAAATTTAAGAAAAAAATTGTAGATTTGACACATGCCCTATTGGTTTTAAAAGGATTACACTTTGATTATTGTGTCAAATACGTCAGCTCGTTGTGTCTAATACATTCAATTCATTGTGTCAAATATCAGCTCATTGTGTTATATAATTTTCATCATTTGCTATATGTATTAAGCTCGTTGTGTCTAATACATTCAATTCATTGTGTCAAATATCAGCTCATTGTGTTATATAATTTTTATCATTTGTTATATGTATTAATCATTGTATTTCACGTTTTAAATCATTTTTTGTTATTTTTGTCATTGTTTTGATAGATTATATAAACTTGTTATTAATGTTTTTGTTTTACATTTAAAAATACATAATGATATTACTTTACTAATATATTTTTCAAGACTCATAGTTTTAAGATAATACAATGTTTTATAATTATAGATTATATAAACTTGTTATCTATCATTGTGTTTTATAATTAGAAGTGCACAATCATATTATTTCATCAATATATTTTTAAAACTTATAGTGTTGAAGATAACACAATATGTTATTGTCATTGTGTTTTATAAATTATATAAACTTATTGTTATCTATCATTATATTTTACAATTAGAAGTATACAATCATGTTACTTAATCAAATTTATTTCAAAACTCATACTATTCAAAATAATACAATGACGATCAAAAACAGAATAAGACATTTTATCATTGTATTTTATGTTTTATATTATTTTATGTTATTTTATTATTATTTTTAATGTATTAAATAAATTATTTGTTAGTTTATCATTATGTTTTACATAATAGAAATACGCAATAGTATTATTTCACAAATATATTTTTTTTAGAATTCATTGTTTTAGAAAACACAATAACGAACCAGAAGACACAATAAACTGCACTAAACACATAATAACGAGAAGAAATAATAATTATCTTAAAAATGTAAAAAATATTATCTTTTTATATAACGATGTTTTATTCGTTTAAAAGATAAAAAATGCTCGTTTTTAGGTATGATTTTTTATAAAAAAAGTGATGTTGTATATAAAAGTTATGAACGTTTTTAAAAAAATAAAGGAAATTGATAAAAAGTCAACAAAAATGGTTATGCCTAAAATTCCCCTCTAACAAACTTTTTCTTACATTTGATCACAACCGTTAATTAAAAAGATTGATGGTTGAGATTATTTTATATACTTTTTAAATTTAAAACCTTTTTTATTTGAACTATTTCTAATTATTATTTAGCACGTGTTTGTTCCCCTATGTGAAAGTATCCCAACAAACTAAAACGTGTTCAAAACGAAGTTAAAATGAATGAGACGTTGATCCTTGTAGTTGTGTAGTTGAAACTTAGAATTGTGCACTATATTTTTTGGGGTTCTTGTGCATCGATTAACAAGTTAATTGTGTATAATATTAGGGTTAATTCACCAATATACTATACATTGTTGTGGGGTTCTATACATTGTTTTGGGGTTCTGGTGCATTAATTTATTAGTTAACTATGCATTGTGTGTCCAACTTCTTGTGCAATAATTTGCCAATTAAAAAGGAGTTAATTGAACTATTCCTAATTGTTATTTAGCAAGTGTTTTGTTCTCTATAAAAAAGTATCACAACGAACTAAAACGTGTTCAAAACAAAGTTAAAATGAATGAGACGTGAATCCTTGAAGTTGTGTAGTTGAAACTTAGAATTGTGCACTATATTTTTTTTGGGGTTCTAGTGCATTGATTCACAAGTTAATTGTGCATAATTTTAGGGTTAATTCACCAGTTAACTATACAATATTGTGGGGTTCTGGTGCATTAATTCATTAGTTAACTGAGTCCAGCTTCTTGTACAATAATTCACCAATTAAAAAGGAGTTAATTGCGTATTAATTCTACCAATGATAGATATGTACCAAGCATATGTGGGTTGTTGTGCAAGACTCCTCACATTCATAATTTTTAGTATATGTACCAAGCATTTGTGGGTTGTTGTGCACTCTCTTGAAAACACTGGAACCTGCATGTTTTAAAAATACGCGTAAAAGAATTCTCAACAATCTTTGCACTACGCGTAATCATTTGAGTGGTAGTTTCAGGTGCTAGGATAATTCCTACAGTGCAATTTGCTTTGGTCATTGTATCCTGTGAGATAAACGGGTTCATTTTGGTGGCTAGAAATATGTTTTAAAGAACCTCTGTTAAACATAAATCTCCAGCCAAAACCTGGTTTTTTCCTGTAATTCTGAATCTTGTAATTTATTTATAGTTTTGTTTCTTTTCATCTTTATATTGTAATTCAAATAATGAAATAATAGAAGTGTTCTTTTTGTTTTGTGAGCAATGTTTTTACAAGCTTAAAATAGATTCTAAAACACCATTCAAATTGTGTTTTATACAGATAACTTGTTTTAGTCAAAGAGGTTATTTGGCTTTAAAATAGAATTTTCCTTCTCTATTTTTTCGATTTCTAGACAGTTTTTGCATAGTTTTAATTGAAGTATACAGTTTTTATACAGTTTTGATTAAAACCAAAAGGTTTTACACAGTTTTAATTAAGATAACAAGTTTCTACACACTTTTGATTATAACAAGTTTTAACACTTTTGATCATAAACAACATATTTCAGCCCTGTTTTGCTATAAACAACCCTTTTTCCAATACTATTATGTTAAAAAATGTAATAAATTGTTGATTAAAATCGTATTATTTTATAAATCTAACTTCAAAAATCTCTCACTTTAAATATGACATCGTCACTTGGTACTTCCTACACCACTGTATGACCATTAGTTGGTAACCTGGTGGTTGAAATTGTTGCTAGTTATGCTAAACTAAAAATTATTTATGGTTTAAACTTCAAAATGTGAAATAAAAGATGCTTTTCTACTAACCACTTTGAACCTTGTGAGGTTTTTCATTGAGTCTCCCCTTCAACTTGCTGAAGGGGTAATAGACGCTCAATTTGTGAGCGCGATGAATTCTTGGAAGCACTCCCAGGACCAGTGTCACAACTGTGTTTAACCGTCTTGCGGATACTTTATATAATATGTACTACTAGATAATGACCGCCAAAGAATTATTAGAGTCGTTCGAACGCAAGTACAAAATAGAGGATGCCAACAAGAAGAAATTCGTTGTGCCCTGTTTATTGGTCTATAAATTGGTTGATTTCAAGACTGTGATTAGTTAAATTCAAGAGTTACAAGTTATACTTAATGATATTCATGCCAAGAGAATAGAACTCGGTGATACTTTTTAAATTGCAGCTATAGTTAAAAAGTTACCTCCTAGCAGGGTATATTTCAATAACTACTTTAAGTATATTAAAAAGGAGATGACTACTAAAAACCTTGTGGTTTGTATTAGAATTAAGGAAGATAAAAGACCGGCTCAAATGGAAAGTTAAGTGTAAACATTGGCTAAGGATAACATAGTAAAGCATAGTTAATCCTCTAAAGACCATAAAGCTAATAAAAGGAAAAGAAAGGCTAACACAGTGGGCCTTGGGTCGAGGAAAGGAGATGTGACATATACGATGGCTCCCTTCAACAAAAATGTTACAACTGTGTAAATCTGGTAGTCATGCCAACCAATGTAAAGCGTTTAGAAAAAAGAAAGTGCATAATTATTTGATGAAGATATGCGTCTTGTTGCATGATCTCTAAACATAATATCATGTTAGATGAGGGTAACTTGGTGTCAAACAATCCCAAGGGGGTGTGGATTGACGCTTGAGCAACATGCTATGTTAGTGTTGGTGGGAGACGAGAGGTTATACATGGGGAATACAGTTACTACTGACATTAAAGGTGAAGGAAATATGATCTTAAAGTGGTTTTCACGGAAAGAGCTCACACTAAGTAACGTGCTTTATGTTCCCGAATTGAGCAAGAGCCTTTATATCGAGATGGTTATTAACAAGATTGGTTTTCACCTAGTTTTTAAAAGCAATTAGTTTGTTTTATCTAAGCATGGTATATCTGTTGGGATGGGCATGCCCAAAATAATATGTTTAAACTCAATATAATTGCTATAAAAAAGAATATGAATAAGAATGTTTCTTTTTTGCTTACTTGATTGAGTTGTTTAGTATTGTCATAATTGTCTTGGTCGTCTTGGTCATGTAAATTATATTTGAATGCGTCGATGCCAAACAAACAAGATCATATCATCGTCTAATTCGGATGAAAGAATAACCGAGCCATTTGATATGATTCACAGTAAAGTGTGTGATTTAAAGTCGATTCCCACTAAAGATGGTAACAATTACTTCGTTACCTTTATTAATAATAGTATTATGTATTGTTATATCTACTTGCTAAAGAGTAATGATGAAGTAATAGACAAGTTCGTCTTTTTAAAACTAAGATTGAGAATCAACTTAACAAATATGAAAGTTCTAAGGAGTAATAGAGGGGATGAATATGTTTCACCATTTACCGATATCTATGCATAAAGAAACCATCTATGAGTGCACTGCTTCTTATTCTACACAATAAAGAACTGTACATTATAAAAGATGATGAATGTCATGTTGGTAGGTTTTATGTTAAGCTAGGACATAGGGCCATCCAAATAGCTCGCGGCTCGGAGCTCGCTCGGAAAAAACAAGCTCGCTCAAAATGGCTCGGTTTTAAATTGAACCGAACTGAGCCAGCTCAGTATGAAAACGAGCTGAACTCTGCTCGGTTTAGCTCGCTTGTTAACTCGGCTCGGTATGACTCGGATTATTTTACTTGTAGTATATATACTTTTTTATGTATATAATATCTATCATTATATTTACTTATTTGTTAAGAATATATATTATTTTTTATGTATATGATATATATCATTGCATTTACTTATTTGTTAAGAATATACAATAGAATGAAACGTGTTAAACCCATAATCATTTTTAAACTTTTTAGATTAAATACTTTTTTTACTATAACCTTACCCATATTTCAAATATGAAATTTTATTTCTATTTATACTTTTAGTTTTACCTTTTAAATAAAACACCCAAAAATTGGATGTATGATATAAAACGTATATAAAAATAAATAAATAAATAAATAATAAAAATGTTAAATTAGTCAATCCGCCATCACATTGGTTGATCCACACTAGATCCGGCAATCTTGACCAAAACGAGTAAATTTGGGTTGATATGGGTTCAAAATATAAAATAATGGGTTGGGTTGGGTTGGGTTGAACTATATTTTCAAATGGGTCAAGATGGACAACCTCAAAAGTTAAAAAAAAATATTAATAGGTCAAGATTGGTGATATAAAATATAGAACGGGTCAAGATGGGTTATTAGGTATTTTGATCTTCTCCACATTTTTCCAACTTCCCAATTCAATTTCAATGATTAATTTTCGTTTGGGTGTGATTTACGTTTTACGTTGTTGATTATCATGTTTCTCATTATACCGCAGACGCCCCCGACAGCCGCCCGCTGCCGATTCCCGACCGCCGCCCGCCGACGCACCCGACCGATTCCTGCCGCCAACGCCCCCGACCGCCGCCCGCAGCCGATTCTGGCCGCCGACGCCCCCGACCGCCTACTACCGCCTGTCGCCAACCCCGACCGCCGTTGACGCCACCCGACACCGACGCACATGACTGTCGACCACCGCTGCTGAACCGCGTCGGTTTAGACGCGCTCGACGGAGACTACCGGTTCTCGACGATGAGCGTGATCGGTTAATGGTGGCAGAAATGGGCGCGGTCGGCGGTCGATTGTCGACGGTGACGATGGCGGTGGTCGGTGGTATGTAGCGACGATGATCAATGGTAATGAAGGTTGTGTCGGTTTGCAATGGGTGGTAAATTCCAATTCCTTTATGAGTGTTTTGTCACTAAAAATGAAATTGGAATTTAAATTTTTTTTATAGATTCCAATTACATTGAATTCCAAATCATTTTTTTCTATTTACCCATCTTGACCCGAACCCATTATGGCCCATACCCATTCTAACTTTTTTTTCTATTTACCCATCCTAACCCATACCCATCTTGACCCAAACCCATCCTGACCCGACGATCAACCCAATCCAACCCATACACTTTGTCACCTCTAATCCAAACACAACCCGTCTAGCTAAACGGGTAGATGGGTTCGACTCAAAACTGACCCAATCCCATTTATACTAACCCAAACCAGTAATTTTTGAGTTCAATTCCTGTCGTGTTTTCGTGTCGTGTTATAAATTACACCCTAATCTCATGATACAATAACGAAGTAGTTAGTCGTACTGCTGTATATAGATGAACCTACGAGTAGTTAGTCGTACTGCTACAAAAATAATAATAAATAAATAAATATTCAACCAAAAGAGTACATTGATTAGGTACGATCTACCGTTGGGTTTAAGTGGTCGGCACCATAGTTGAGGACCAAATGAGGAATTTTAAATTTTCTAGTCTTCGTTAATTTATTATTGTAGAAATGTATTCTTCTGGACCATGTGGCAACATGCAAACAAACCACCTGGTTAAAATATATACACGATTACTTTGGTCCACCTTATACTACTATTTTGTCAATTATGAAATAAAAATATGAAGTACTTTGTATTGTAATGGTGGTGTTATCAGAACTAATTACCCACGTTGTATGTTATTTAAAACGAGGTTCAGGTTTCAAGATGGTCGGTTTTGTTCGAGTTATCTAAATAAATGACGTGGACTTTACTTTTTTTTTATTTTAAACAGCTAATTGGATTATTGACGGGTCACTCACATGATAAAAATAATTATTTTTTTTCAAAAGTCTAAATTAAAACATTAATTTTAGTTCAAAAGTTTTATTATTTATATTAATGTTAGTCCAAAAGTTTATCTTTTTGGATTCAAATTGAAACAAGTAATGAAATTTTTGAATTGAAATTAAAACAACTTGTATGACTTTTAAAAGTAAATTGTTGTTTTTAATGTTTTGACGAAAATGTTATATTTGTCAAACCATAAGGAGCAAGAACGAATTTTACTCTATTTTTTTTATACAAAATGTTGTAATTTCTTCGGTCATTACTATTTTTTATCCCTTCACTTACTAAAAAAAATATGTGCGGGAAGGGGGAGGGGTTGAGCTCGATATCACCAGGTGTAGCATCTTCATCCTTTGAGATAGACTAAAAGATTCATCCTTATCACCCATTTTAATTAACTCTATTATTGAGGTGGGATCTTAGTGAATACGTTTTTTAGTTCATATTCTATTACATTTAGCAATCTTGTGAGCAATTGATATTTTAACTACATTTGTATATTGGTTTGTTTGACATTTGGTTTTCATTCTGTTATTTGGACAAAACTTAATAAGCTGCCAAAAATAAGCAGCCAAATAGAAGCGACCAAAAGCATAGTAGCTGTCGTATGCAATCAATATTCAATAAGCAGCCAACCAAGTGAGCATATTATTTTATCCGGTTATGTAAATGGCTAAGTTGATAACCGACATTAGGTTTTTTAATATTTTCAGAAAATATCGGTTTGTTTATAGTTCTCACCTTACTTGGTTAACGATTTTAACACTGATTTTTAAGACTATAATATGAGAAGGTGGACAGGAAAGAGATATATGCAACTCCTATAAAATAGATGTAATCCACGAAGCTCTAAGGTAATATGAGCAAGGGCGTGGTGCTCGGGTATGGTAGTAGATCAAGCAACAGTGTGTTGTTTTATGAAACTCCAATAAATAAGGTTGGGTCTCAACAACATACAACCTAATCAGTATTAGAATAAGCATGCATCGTCAAGCTATCAGATCTCAGCCAACTCAATCAGCTTTAGAATAAACACGCATCGCCAAGCTATTAGATGTCAGTCAACCCAGGAGAAACTTTTCCGTAAACACGCTTGACAACAACTTGTGATGATTAGAAGGTTTTCGTAAAAACTAAGAAACTTTTCATTTATATAAGCAAACTCAAGGTGTGTAAACACCTAAATGACCAAAAGCTTGTGTTTAGAATATATAGGAGTAGATAAAGGACGCCACTGAGCAAGACTCGTGCACCGTAATAAAGCATGCAAGTATGAAATACGCTAATCTTTGAAAAAATAAAAAGAATCAAAAAAATAGAATATCATCAATAAAAATAGCCCAAACAATCAAAAATATAAAAAGAATGCCTAAATCCTTGAGCGCAAACTGAGAATGTAAGTGCCTTCGTGCAAATTTAATTTTTATTTAATTTTTTTCTAGTTATATTAATATCATTAACGTAAACCGAGACATAACACATAACTTAATACCGATTTTAAATAAAGAGCTATGTATTCGAAATGCGCCAAGGAAAATAATAAACTTTAAGAGCAAAAAACAATTTGGCAAATCAATCTTAAAGGGTCTGCTCGAGACGATACAATGCCTTCTGATGTGGATCGGCCAAATCAACAAAGCTTGGAGGGCTGAGCAAGAGGTATAATCTTAGATATAACAACATGAATGAAGGTAGTGTTGACATCAACGTGTTATGTAATGTAACATGACGAGAGATGAAAGTATTACATATATGTGGATTATAGCATAGATAACCACGACGATCACAAGCAAAAAGCAACAAAATGATGGTAGAGGCTAGTATTATCCATAGAAAAAGTTTACAAATTCATACCATGACAACATTAAATAGTCAATAGTCATGTTTTACTTTTATCAATTGTTACTATAGTTCTGCTTCAGATTATCAATGAAACTTCTGATCAATATTTGAAGCAAATTACTTGCTCTTGTACTATTGTTTGTTGTTCGATGAAATTCCATACAGATTAGATCAACTCTAATACAATTAAGAAGTTGTAAGAAATGTAAAGCAGTAATTATACAAAGCAAATGTTCTTAATAAATGTATATTGCCCAACAACAGATGCATATTACATTAGAAAATATATAAAGTAGGACTACACTAATGTGGAACATCAATAGCTAATAGTAATGATACGATAAAGATGGAATATGAAAACTAAATGATATATAGTTTACCAATTTTAATGTGTGAAGTAAAATTATGCATTCCTAAATGGTTAAGAATTGTAGCCATATAATAACATAGGTGTAGTTTTAGTAGCTTATTTAAACAGTGTGTAAATTACTCATTCAAAAAAGAAAGTTACACATAATGAACCCAATAAACTCAAACCATAAAATTAAATGTTAATAAAAATTTGGTGAAATGTTAATTTTCAACATGTTGATTTAAATTTAGAAAATAGAATTGTAAAGACCCCCGCCCCCGACCCTATATTAAGCTGGACCCAGCCCAAACAGGGTCCAAGAACCACTAAGGTGCACCATTCATAATTGTGGGTCTCCCTTCTTTACAGGCATGTCCCCCCGGTCAAGACTCAAGGTCACTCCTTCCACCAATGTGGATAATGAGAGTTTTTATTTTAAAAAAACAATCATCATGATTTAAATTTATCTACTTACGTTTTAAAATAATAAACTTTAATGATATTTCAACTAAATTATTTTTAAATTATTTTTACTCAAAAATGTTAAGAACAGAGATTAAGAAATAAAAAAATTCAATTGAATACATTTGGAAGTCTATACATAATTACCTTTTTTTTCTTCTTATTTTAATCTTATTCGAATCTTTAATAACTTTTCAATAGACGCTCAGACGAAGGATGATACGCCATGCTTCTTTAGGCGTCTCCATCTTCCTCGCTACACGTCTACAAATATCTCCTCCTTTTTCTCTACTTCCTCTAGTACTGTTTTTTGTACATGAATGTTTGTCCTCATAAACAGAAGGAAAAGATAACTAGATAATGTTAATAAGTAAATGAGAGTGCTATAAAACACATCTTTTAAATACTCCCTTGCTAATTCCATAATTGCTAAAAGAATTTTTTTTCAGTTAAACTTAGTTGACCTTTAAAAAACTCTTACATTTCATTTCGATATCTATCTTTATTTAAATAACTTTTATTTATTTTTTATATTTTCTTCTCTTATATCCACTAATAGTCACTTATAATAATATGATTAACGAATATAAGTAATGACTATTTAATTTGTATATTTATGTAATCAGGTAATCGCTATAGTTTTTTTTTTTTTTAATTAATGTTATGTCAGGGACATGTCAACTATTTTGGTAGCCCTAAATGAAGTAAACAATTAAGCCTTTTTATAAAAATAATAAAGTTGATATATTTTTACTTTTAATTTGGCATCTCTAAAAGAACTTACTATCTATTTGTATCCCTTAAAGTCTATTTGTATACCTTAAGGGAATCAATAACATCCAATACTCGATTAACAATTAACTTATGTAGCTTTAGTTTATTTATAAAGTTGTTATTAAGACAAAATGAATAAGTAACATTGATTCACAATAGATATGTATGTGTACAATTATGCAATCTAAATCAAGAACTCACAAATCCATAATAACATGTTTTGTGTAGAGTAAACTCAATCTTTTTGAGCTCGCAAATCAAATTCTAAAACCGAGGTTCTTTTGATAAATAAAATATTTTTCTTTGCTAAGTTTTTACATATGGAAATATGATGAAAAACATGTGTTGTAAATGATTCCTAAAATGCACACAATCACGCGTATTAGAGTTGGAGTAAGTTATAGTAAAAGAAAATGTTTTTAAATATACTAACTATTTGCTATCTTTGACAAAACTAAAAATTAAGTAAACAGCCTGCATAACCTATTAACATAAAATTTGTGAAATGTAAAAAATTACAACAACAAATGAAAGTGTTATCCTAACACTTTCTCATACATTAACAAAACAAATCTGCAAATCATAATAAACTAATCAAATAATAATCTATCATTAATCAAGAAAATTGGAAGCCCCTAAAATACGGACCTAAGAAAAGACTTATTTTTTCATAAAGTCGAGTCACTCCTGTATAAAATGTATTAGATGGTTATTCCTTAAATTTTTAAATACAGAAAGTAAAAAATATAGATAGATCCAAATAAGGGTACTCTTTGCTCTAGAACAACATAAAATAAAAACTGAAAGTAACCAATTTTCAAAATCTTTTCAAAACCTCTTTTATTTTTTTAAGCTTTTTCTAATTTCAAGTTTGGTATGTGTCGGCGAGGCTTTAGGCTTATCTTAACCCAAAATTTAGACTAACGTAGCGGCCGCGCCGACTCGACTACCGACCCCATTGATCACCAGCCGCCAACGCACCCTCAGTTCTCCATAAATACCCCCTTCTTCCCCATTTTCACTTCCACCAATCACCACCACCACCACCGCCACCGCCGACCATGGGTGCACACGCCGCCGGCACCACCGCCGCCGCCGCCAGTTCATCGAAGCATAAAAGCATCCACCAAATCGGGAATTCAAAACTCTACAGAGGAATCCGCATGCGAAAGTGGGGCAAATGGGTTGCAGAAATTCGTGAACCCAACAAACGCTCACGTATCTGGCTCGGCTCTTACTCCTCCCCCGTCGCCGCAGCACGGGCCTACGACACCGCCGTCTTCTACCTCCGCGGCCCCTCCGCTCGCCTGAATTTCCCTGATTCCATCGGAGACCACGGTGGCCTCAGTGATCTCTCCGCCGCATCCATCCGGAAGAAGGCGACGGAGGTCGGAGCGAAGGTCGATGCGTTACAGAGCATGAACGGAGGTACGACGGAGAATCACCACCGCCACCGCTCGCCGTCGATGGGAGGAGATCCGGGTCGGGTCTGTTTGAATACGGATTTGAACGAGTACCCGAGTCCGGAATCTTCAGATGAGAATTGACGGTGAGATGACGACAAAGGCTATTTGTTCATATGTGGGTTGACGGCGTTAGTTACTGAGCAATAGACTCCTGTTTTTCTTTTGTTCTTGTTGATTATTATTTGGCGGGTCGGGTCGGGTCTGAGTTAGTTTATGGCTTTATGCAGGCGAATAGATGGGATAATCCGATAACCCGAATGGATTATCTGTTTGATTATCTGAAAATATTTGTTTTTATTTTCACTTCTATCATAAAAAAGGAAGGGAATATCTCTGAGAAGATATCTTTTTTTTTTTTTTTTTTTTTTTTTGTTATTTTGAAGATAATCTCCTGTATAAGAGAGCTCGAACTCAGACCCGTATAAAAGAGGAGGTCGGACTTGAACCGTCAGTTCGAGTATGATGACACAGCTCAATCTCGTATCTTGTATCTATAAAAGATGTGTAACCTGTTCAATCTCGACATAAATATAAACTCTAGTCGTTTATTTCTATACATGAAGTCATTTTAATGTATGTTTCATCTTATTAATAATATATGTAGTTTTGTCACTGACCATCACGTTATCTATAGATGTTGCAAATCGGATATAACTATTGAATATTATTTTGTTTATCTGAAATTTTTAGGATAGTAAACTTAACTGTTTGTATCCGTATCTAAACTTCGATTGCTAGGTAATATCGAGCTATTGTCGATGACCAACCTTGGTGTTGCGATATCATGAGCATTTGATACCAATGAATATAGCTAATGTCATCATCATTTGATGTCAATAGGTCTGTTCCCACTGCTGATCTACAGTAGTATCGTGTTGTTACTGTTTGAGTCGTAGTAGCATCTGTTGATACTTCGTTCCTTGCTACCAATCAATTTGCAACTGATCGTCACATAGAGCTAAATTAGAAGATGTTTAACAAAGATTTTCAAAGACGTTTAAAACTGAGTTGAAAATGAAAGATTGGATCAATTATGTTATAGTAAAGATATTCAATACAGTTTGACACAATGGTTTAATGAGAAGATGTTTCATGTGTCGTTTGCATTATATAATAACTAAGGTGTGACTTTAGTTGTGAGAAACTTGAAAAGATAGAATATATTGACGACTTTGTATACTCTCAAGAATACTTGAACATAATAAAGTCCTAACAATTTTTTTGGTGTGGATTTTGGCCCGATAGTCTACTACAAAAGTGTAATTTGTTGTTGCTGAAGTATCGAGCTAGACAAGTATTTTTGGGAGATTTGAAATTTTTTTAAGGGAGTTATGTCTAACAAGGGCCTCAGGATCTCTTCTTTTGCACGATTACACATTCTTCGTATTTTCTTTTATTTCAGTTGTAATCGTATTATAATTTCCCTTAAAATAATTTGTATTTTGTGTTCCGTTGTATTGTAATTTAACATATAAAAATTATGAACGTTCTCCTATAGGGTCTATATAGGCGATGGATTATATACGTATTGGATTTTTTGTGTGTTCCGTTGTATTGTAATTTTATATATAAAAATTGTGAATGTTCTCCTGTAGGTCTATATAGGCGATGGGTAATATACGTATTGGATTAATGTTTTAGAACCAAATCGAATGTTGAATCGGACGTCTAACTGTTCTCCTGGTTGGGTCGGATTTATGAACCTGATGACATCATGATTATATATATGTGATATTATATATATAGAAAAAGTTTACAATACAAATTGATACATTTATACGAAGTGTACGAAGCAACAATAACCATTGATCTAAGATGAATGGTTCAGATTTAAAATATAATAATCACATAAGAAATATGTCTAAAGTGGTAGATTTTGAAATAGCCCCGTTTTTTTGAACGTATATAATTTTTTTATACGATATTATTTTTTAAAATAATACACCATAAAATCAAGCATTTTATCCTCTTTAATATAAGTATAGTATTGTTATATTTTTTTTAAAAAAATCAACATCTTTTAAAAACGTTTATGTGCTGTGCATATAACTTGTGTGATTATTACCTGCGTACTTATAAACATAACTTGCGTAATTGTCAATACACTTGCATAATTATTTTTTATAATGTGAGTAATTTTACTTTGCGTAATAATAAATACAACTTGCATAATAATACATATAACTTGCGTGATTATGTACTTTATATATGTAAGTATAGCGTTGACGAAACTACTAATCCGTCAAAAAACACATGTCGCGCCCTAGTGACTTCATATGCTTCGTACGAAATTAAACTTCGTATAGTAAGCAACCACTATATATATAATTTAATATAAGTATGTTATGTGTATTTTATAATTATATATAAAACTCAACAATAATCTCATTTCAAACACTTCAATTTATCGTTTTACCCGCCCGTTAAACCCATTAAAACTAAAAAAAACCCAAAATATTGTCCGGTCATGAAACTAGGACGAACTGGCTGATCGAACAACTTCAAAATGATCTAATGTTGCTTGGTTTGGTCCCCTTCCGATTCCGGTCAGACCGATGGTTCCGATCTGATCTTCAAAACATTGCATTGGATCCAAATGGCATCAAGTTATGGTATATTTTAAAAAAATGGAATCAATAAACAGAATTTTAATGTGCCACTAGTAAATCAAAAGTGTCAATAGGAAGTAAAAAAAAACTGAAAAAAGCTTGAGATGCATATAAATTTCACCCTGATTCATCTAGAAGTAACAAATTTATAAAAGGAAAAATGTAAATAGCGCGAAATAAAAAAGGTCTAATTATTTGTGTATCATGAGTAAATATAATTTCTTGTATATTAAAACACTATACTATAACTCTGTGTAATAAGATATGATTTAAATATGAAGTATTAAATATTTATTGATAAAGAGTAATAAGGTTAAAAAAACGCTACTTTGAGCATACATACGAGTGCAATAACGTACAAGTATTTTCTATAACTTTTGTTCTAAAATTTTTTTTATAAGCATTTCTTTCTAAAATTCATTTTTAACAAAAATCTTGTTGTTTAAAAACTATGGTTATTGATTATTTTCATTTAATAAATAAGTTTTCATCTTTTAAAAAACTGCTTTCATAAATTTTATTTTTTATAAAGATATCTCATTGTTTAAAAACTCTGATTTTAAATTATTTTTGTTTTAAATTTTTGTAAAAGATCCATTTTTTTATAAAAAGTTTATTTTTTCAAAAGACTATTTTTAAAATGATCATATATGTTTTATAAAATTTCATAGATTTTAATTTTTTTTATTTTTTATAAAGTGTTATTTTTAATAAAAAAACTAGTTTTTAATATATTAAAAGTGTGTTTTTAAAAAAAATATTGATTTTAGAAAAACATTAATTTTTAAAATAAGAAAGAGAGAGGGAGGCGTGGGAGAGATGTGGTAATTAATTATTACGACTTTTATAAAGATCGCAATAGATTTTTGAGCGGGAAAAATTGTGAATGTGATAGAGAAAGTTTGTAAACATTTATTATAAACACTAGATTTCTTATCTTTATCCATATAATTACACTAAAAATCACTATAATTTTTTCTCTTATTTTCATTTAAATAATATTTTTTATACCCTTATCATTACTTTTTTCTCTCTCATCCACTCACAACCACTTTCAAAAATATTAAAAAAATTATAAGAATTGAACAGTGAATCTTTAAATATACCAATCCACAATAACATTTTCTACCTCCTTCACTCACAACCACTAAAAACCATTCCATATAATATACCAAACACACTCATATAATTTTAGGGATTCCACTGTGAATGCTCTTTTTAAATAAGATGTGTAACTAAAATAGAGAAACCAATTATATTAAACTCAAGTGATTGATATGAGATAGTCTAATATTTTATTAAAAATTGAAAAATGTCTTAAGCTCAAGTCCTACATGTTAAAAAAAAAAGAGTTTTAGGTTAGAGTTTCAGGATTAACAAGTACAGACTTGATACACAAGTTTTTCTTTAGGGACGTGCATGTTTAGCGTCCTAAGGTTCCGTACTCGAGTAGTGGTGATCTTATGTACTAATGGTCCGTCACTGTTTCAATTAGTCATTTAAAAAAACTAAAATAGAGAAATATACGCTCATAGGATAAGGATATCTATTATTTCTTCGTTAATTCATTTTATCTCTACTTCTATTTTCTTGTTTCGTGGTATCTCAATGTTGCTCTAGTCATAACATTTAATTATAATTAATAAACGGTTTGATATGTTGTTACACACTCATGCCCTTGGGGTGCAACTCAAGTGTTTGATGCCAACCCAAAATTTTAGTATGCAAATTTGTAACATATTAGAAAAATTCCAATTCACAATAAATTATTTGAGAAAAATTTTAATTCTTGTCATCTAAATTTCAAAATTTGTGTCGGTCATTTTATTGTGAATGCGGGAAATTGATTTTCTAGTCGTAGAAAGAAGATAAATTAATGAAATCTTAATTCTTTTAATAATATGCATACCTATGTTCTAAAATAATAGTTGGGGACCCTTCTTGTATACGGGTTTCGATCTACACCTACCGACCTACGTAGGATTTCGTTTGGGTTGTTGAGGTTTCAACTTAAACATATGTAGGTGTATTTCCTCGATCTTTTTAAACAATTTCTTGTTTATTTTTCATACAGCTATAATATTAATAATTAATGAATACATACGTACATACATACGTGTAGCCTTAGGCATGTATATCATATTAGTACTCACACATGTGTTGACCTGCATATATATAAGGTACTGATAGTTGGGTGTAAACATTAATTACAAGATTAGTCCAACAATATATATGTAGGTGTAATGTTTATTTAATTTTTGTATTTTTACATACCTACACATGTGTAGATTTACATATGTATGGCCATGTTTGGCAAAATGATTTTTCCATTAATTTTTGACTTATTAACTTTTGAAAAGTCAATAAGCTTTTAAGAATGTTTGGGTAAAGTTTAAAAAGTTGTTTTTATAGGTAAATAAGTTACTTTTGATAAGTTAATAGAACTAACTTTTCAAAAGTTATTTTTTTAACAAATAAGCAATCTCAAACATGGGCTATATAATATTTAGCCATGCACATGCACACTTACATATAATAGGTTCTATTGATTCTTCCAAACTTATCTTTGGTTTGATCGCAACATTAAGATGGTTAAGCTGAAATTTAAGCAATTAAAGAACTTTTAAGATTAGCAATCGGCAAGTGATAGTTTTTAAAAAGAAATAATGGAATCCTAAAGAAAGTGAAGGAATTGTAGGTGTGATGTTGTGTTGGTATCATCCGTCTTGTGTTTTCTTCAACCGAATGATACGCACATATATATGCATATGTCTTGTTATTTGTTCCACGCATATGGGCGTATTTTGATCGTTTGTATCATGCATATTGTATGTTTGCATTGACCATTATATGCATCTTCATTTTTTTCTAAATCATGAAAATCGTGAATAAATGCATGCTTTGTCAAATTTAAAGCACACAAATAGCAATAAACCTGTATATATATAGGTTGAAAAAACATGTTGATGCATTAATGATGCACAGGTGTATGCACCTAAAATTTCAACACATTATAAAAAAGTATATCTACATATACGCACGTATACATAAAGGCTTTAAAAAAACACACAATTAAATAGTATACGTTTATGCGTATATGTTGTAGAGAAATGTAGATGTGCATGTCACCAAAATATAGCAAGAGATGAGAGAGAGGCAAGAGGAAAAAATATAATTAATTTGAATAATAAACTATTTAATAGATTATTATTGTAATTTTTAAGTTTTTAGATAGAAAACTTAGTAGTGGTTTAGATTAGTTTCTTAAATGTTCATGATAATCCGAAATCCTCAATTGTGTGTCGTTTAAACAAAGATACAAGTACAATATTTTATGAATAATTCATTTGTTTAAAACATATTTTCTTATAATATATTGAATCGGTTTTATTTAAAGGATAAGTAGACAAGTTGGACCTTACAACCCAAATAAAGCGAATAGTAATCTGTCACGTGTTATTAATTATGCATAGGATTCAACCGACTATTAATATTTTTAACAAGTTTGGTGAGAATTCACAACAAAGTCAAAAATATGATTTAACACCTCCTCTTATATAAATATTTAATCATTAATTTCTCTAACACTAACCTCTAATTTTCCACAAACTACTCACGTGCACTCCACACATCCTTTTCAATGCTCACTTCCGTGACAGTGTGTTTTATTTTTATTCACAATTTATTTAAGGAAAAATTACCTTATATTATTTATAGAGAATTTTACATATTTTCTTTTTCTAAACTCATAAATTACATATTTTCCTAACCTAAAAAATTAATTACATATTTCCCCTTCTTAAAACATATATATTACATGTTTATCCATTTCATTAAACTTTATATAATAAATAACTATTTTATTTTGTTTTTACTAAAAGATTTTTACATATTAATGTTTTATTATTATAATTGTTTAAAACTTTTAACAATTATGTTTTGTATTTGAAAATATAACTTTGATTATCGGTCGTTGTTGTTTTGACATAAAGTATTAAACAAGATAAAATTTTGTTATTTCTATTTACATAAAAAACTCGAACTTGATAAACTATGTAATTGATAGTCGCTGAAAGTGAAATGTGTAAAAACAATTTAATGTAAATACGAATAATATAATCATTCAATAAATAATTTCAATAAAATGGGTAAATATGTAATATGTATATTTTACGAAAGAAAAATATGTAATTGATTTTTTGATTTGGTAAATATGTAATTAATAACTTTAGAAAGTGAAAATATGTAAATGCCCCTTTATACTAATTTACAACTTGATTATGTAATATTGTTTGTATCTCATGTTTTATGGGTTATACCTTACATTTTTTTTAACCCTAATAGTTATTATAATCATCTTTCACGATTAACTCTAATAATTTTTTCACTTTCAACTTTGTTTCATATACTTTTCATCTTTTACTAACTTTTTGTTTTGCTTTTCGATTTAAAATTTTCAAGTTAACATGCCGCAACATGCGTATGTGGTTCAATGTTTTTACCTCTATTTTTTCCGTTTAACGGCCGTGTGTCTTTTACATTTCGATCTAATTTTTACGCAATAACACACCACAAAGGCGTGTATGGTTTAATATTTTTACGTCTATTTTTCGTTTGGTTTTATTTTTATTTGTTTTTATTTATATTGTTTTACGAGTTTTTCCGGTGTTGGTGGATGCTAGCGACAACGTGACATTAAAATTGATACTACATGGCATGGTTTTACTCCCTCGTCACGTGACGGAGGCTTAATACTAGTTTATAATATATGTGAAAACCCACTATCTGTAAAAAAATGTTTTATTGTTTATATTTATTATTAAATAATAACCATTTACAATTAAAATAATTAAGTCAAAGTTGTCACCATGGTTAACTCTACCAATCTTGATTAAATAATAACCAGTACAATTAAGTAATGAAATATTGTGTCATATAAAAACTGTGTAGCATCAACAAATTTAATGCTCTAAGAATGGACAAGTAAATTACTTTTAACGTTGAAATTTACAAAATTATTGTAGTGCTTTATTAAATATTTAGTGACAAAAATCATTAATATATAGCTTTTTTACTTAGTGGAACTTTTCATTAGTACAAACTAACTAAACAGAAACACTCAACTAACAATTAGTGACAATACACCAAATATCATAATTTTATTTTAGGGAAAACTTCATAAAATAACAAGCAAGTTATAGTAGTGTTCTAATTAAGTTATTTATATTTTTATTTGTTCAAATCAGGTTATTAAAGTTTTAAAAGTGTTTCAATTAAATAACCAATATTTTTATTTGTTCCAATCAAGTCACTATAGTTTTAAAAGTGTTCTAATTAAGTTACTCATATTTTTATAATTTTTTAAATAATTCACAAAAATTTTAAAATAATTTAGTTTTTTATTATAAATATTGTTAATATTTTTAAACATTTCAAATTTTTTTAAAACCTTTTGCAACTTATAAATGACTTAATTAGAACAATTTTAAAATTTTAGTGATCTGATTAGGACAAAAAATTTTATGAGTTACCTGATTGGAACAAAAAACTTTATGAGTAACTTAATTATAACAATCTTGAAATTTGATTACTATTTTACAAAGTTACCCCGTTCTTTTATGTATATGTGTAATTTCATAAGTGTAAAAAAATATTACAAGTGTAAGTGACGTGTGTGAGAGAGAGTATTTGTAGGTGAATCGGTGAAAGATAAATGGGTGGGTGGATCCTACTAGTTTTTTTTTTTAACTTTTTTAATTTTTAGGGGTATTTTAGTGTTTTCATAAAATATTTAATTGAAAAACTATCGGTGTTAGCATTTGGGATTTAAATGGATGAAAAACTGAAAAGTCAGGGGGCTTATTGATTATTTCAAACTTTAGAGATACAAATAGTTAATTTTAAAAAATATTAGAAATGCAAATAGTAATTACTCTAATTTTTATATATAAATTGTTGCACTATTAAAAATATTCGATCATAGCATCAGGACACGGAAAAGTATAATTAAGGTTCATGTGATCGTTATGGCTAAAATTTCTTTTAATACAATTTCATAACAAAAAAACCAATATCATTTTTGTTTCTTTTATATTAATTTCGATAATTTAATTCATAACTAAAAAACTAGAGATCCTTTGAGCACAATAATGCTAGAATTAAGTTACTTGAAACAAGAGATCAAAATGTCTTTTAAAATATATTGGCGATCCAATTTTCGATGTAATCTTGAGTGTTAAGAAAAATTGAACTTTTTTCCCTCGGGTTTTAAGCGTAGAACGTATTAAGAAACCAACAATATTTGCTCATTTGAAGATCGAAATTGATGGTATTTGAGGAACAATCTACTCAATAATACTTCATTTCTAGTTCTTTGGCCACCATAAACATTGCTACACAAGTGCCTCCTCATAACGTTAATAAGAAACCTTGCCACATATGTATGAAATTAGGCGATGAGGCTTGAAATAATTGCATTGTTCGTTTACAACCGTATAGGGGTGGATTTTGTTGTGGCGATAGTGGTGATGGTAACAACCGTAAAATTGTACATGTGTTAACTTAAGCACATCTAACTCTATAGTCAACTCTTGAATCTTCAATGTAAATGATATATCGGTTAGAATATGTTCAACTTGAGACTTGTTTATTACTTTTTGTCAAAATTGAATCTTGGATTTGACATTGACTTGCGCATTGAAAAACCCATGTTCAGTGTTTAGGCACAATAGTAAATTAGTAATTCTCTTGTGTCAAACCATACTATTATTAGGGGAGGAAGTCCACATATTTTTTATTTTTATTTTTCTCACATGTCATACCAACGTCACTTCATGACTTTTCTCATTTTACCAATTCTTCTCATTTAGGCTTCCCATTCTTCTTGGTATGATTGTCTGTGTTGTACCATACAATAGTAAAGCAACAACTTGGTTTGGGGAAAAACATTGAACTTTTTTTTTGATCAGAACAAAAAATAATTTGAAAACCAGAAGGGTGGCGTTCTCGGATTTAAATTTTTTTTTTTAGGTTCGGTGATTGGTTTCCTCGATTCGACTCCTTATAACTTTAGTTTGTCGATTTTTACTATTGTTGCAACACTTAACATTCATTAATCAAATTTTATATCAAACCACCATAGTTAGTAATGATTAAATTATATTAAGTTCCATTAATTCAATTTCTTTTCATCTTCACCCTTGTTTATAAGATAAAAAATCAAAACAAATTAATGAAAGTATGAATATGTAGATGGAAATGTAATTAATAAAATAGAAAGTCTAAACTGTATTCCTAACTGTATTCCTTGTTTATAACTGTATTCGAAACTAAAAACAAAACTTATTATTTACTCTTACCATTTATAACAATTTCAAACCAAGGTAGTAGGGTGTGAAAGAAATAGAAAAACCGAAAAAATCTAAACTTTATTCCTAACTGAAAATCAAATAAAATTATGAAAACTAAACCGAATTCAACTGGCATATTTAGATAACAAATTTGACTTTCGATTCAGTCACTGGTTTCATAAATATAGGCTTGTTTGGATACCCTAACCAAATTAATTAAAAAAATCAAATAATAATCTGTTTAATCAGATAACCATACCGAGAAAAACAAATCAATGATATTATTCCATAGAATTCGGCTGATTAGACACATTTCTAATTTAGATCGATTCGTTTTCCGAATAAGCTCAAGAAATTTCAAATTCCGAGTAAAACGAAACAAATATATCGAATAAATCAACATCCGAAGTTTCAACGAAACTAGGGTTCAGTTTATGAGTTCCTTTGGTTCCTCGGTCTTAATTATTTTTCTCTTAATTAAACTGATAATTAAGCAGAGATTAGAACGATCATTAGTCAAAACCAAACCGAAATCTTAATACGAATTCACTTTAAAGAGTTTTCACAATTAGGAAAATTTCATAGCCCAATATATACACAAACAGGCCCATCATCCAAACGACCCAGATTGTAACTATACACACCACGACGCGAAGCACCCAATCCCAACACCAATGCAAACGAACTCATCATCACCGTCCAACCAAATCCCATCTGAGATCCAACGGTAAAGGCCAGGTCCACACTCTCACGATCACATCATCCGTTAGTATCAACGGTGGAGATCACCCTAACCCCAGCATCAAAAACTAGGGTTTTCATCTTCATATATATCATCCACACCGTTGTTCGCCGGTGCAGTGCAGTTCTGTCTGCCCTCCAAAAAAAAGAAAACAAATCTTTCTGTTTTTGATCGATTTCATCATCGTCACCGATTCAGTTGATTTATCATTTGAAAAAAAAACCCCTTAAATTTCGAATTTTGTTTGTGATTTCGTTGGTTTGATCATCAAATTACGAGAAAAAATGGCGCAGATTCAGGTGCAACCTCCTACGGTGTCTGGGCCGAACGGTGTGGCGGCAGCCGCGACGGCGACGGCGAATGCGGGTGGGGTTGCTGCGGCTGCGGTCGCCGGAGCCGCGGCGGCGGCCGGTGGGAACAATTCGTTTGGGACGACGTCGATTTACGTTGGGGACCTTGAGGCTAATGTTTCCGATTCGCAGTTGTATGATCTGTTTAACCAAGTTGGGCAGGTGGTGTCTGTTAGGGTTTGTAGGGATTTGAGCACTCGACGATCTCTTGGCTATGGTTACGTTAACTACAGCAACCCTAATGATGGTTAGTGTGTATGTGCATTTGGGAATTTGTGATTATTTCTTTGTTTGAGATTTAAAATTTTTGTTAATTTTTTTTTCACAAATGCAATCGTGATTAATGATTATCTTTGTATCTACATTGTAAGTGTATGATTGTCAATTGTTGAACATGGGTATGTATTTAATTCAACTGTTTGATATCAACACTAGAATTAATGAATTTGCTTGTATTTTGTTATGGATTTCATGTGTTAGTTTAAAGGTTTAACTCAAAAGCTATCTAGAATGATATTAATTTCATTATTTTCTGGATGCATTCTGTTTTTTTATTGCTGTTCAATTTGTTGTTTGGTTTTGCTTATTTGTGGAGGTGATATATAAGCTGTTGTTATACATTTGTCAATGGGAGTTGTAGGTTCTTGTTGTTATTTAGAATCCTGTGGTGGTTGTTATTAAGCTGTAGCATGTGTTATGTGTGTACCATGGTTGTGTTCTAAGTTGTTAATGCCTTACTCAACATGTATTTCAGCTGCAAGAGCTATTGAAGTACTGAATTTCACTGCGGTAAATGGGAAAGCAATTCGCATCATGTATTCTCACCGGGACCCAAGCATTCGTAAAAGTGGAACTGCAAATATCTTTATCAAGGTATTTCCATTTCATCTATGTTCTGCTTTTTTGTGTATTTTTAACTCTCTAAGGCTCACTTTCTTGCAAATACTACACAAAATATACTTTTTATTATTGATGATTGCTGTAAATGTGCTTTTTGCATACCATTAATTCCATTTCTAGCGTATATATACGAGGTTACTACATTTTTCTTTATGATTATATTTTGTTTGTGCAGAACTTGGATAAGTCAATTGACAACAAGGCATTGCATGACACATTTTCTAGCTTTGGTAATATACTCTCCTGCAAAATAGCTACGGATGCTACAGGCCAATCAAAGGGTTATGGGTTTGTGCAGTTTGAAACTGAAGAAGCTGCACAAACTGCGATTGATAAATTAAATGGCATGCTAATTAATGACAAACAGGTTTACGTTGGTCATTTTCTTCGTAAGCAAGAACGCGACTCATCATTAAGCATGACAAAGTTCAATAATGTCTATGTCAAAAATCTTTCTGAATCAACCACTGATGATGATCTGAAAAAGATTTTTGGTGAATATGGAACAATCACAAGTGCTGTTGTCATGAGAGATGGAGATAGGAAATCCAAATGTTTTGGATTCGTTAACTTTGAGAATGCAGACGATGCTGCTAATGCTGTTGAAGCTCTAAATGGGAAGAAGGTTGATGAAAAAGAATGGTATGTAGGGAAGGCTAAGAAGAAATCTGAAAGAGAACTTGAGTTGAAAAGTCGTTTTGAACAGACTGCAAAAGAAGCTGTTGATAAGTTTCAAGGTGTTAATTTGTACGTCAAGAATTTGGACGACACTATTGATGATGATAAACTTAAGGAACTTTTTTCTGAGTATGGAACAATCACTTCATGCAAGGTTTGACTTTGTTTTCATTGATTTTTTTTATGTTTACGGATGAAAAGATTTAATTAAGGTTTTATGTTAATAGGTTATGCGTGATCCTAGTGGAATTAGTAGAGGTTCTGGGTTTGTTGCATTTTCTTCATCTGAAGAAGCTTCTCGAGCTGTAAGAAACATGTTTACCTTTACCTATAATATGCCAACAGAGAACTAACATGTGTTTCTTTGCTTGTTTGACATTAATAGCTTTCTGAGATGAATGGGAAGATGATTGTGAGCAAACCGCTCTATGTTGCACTTGCACAGCGTAAGGAAGAAAGGAGGGCAATGCTGCAAGTAAGGATGATTGGCCTATTGGTTTTTTAAACTGCTCATGAAGAAAAACATTGTATATATTGTTAACAATAATCAATTTGTTATTCTAGGCACAATTCTCACAAATGAGGCCAGTTGCAATGGCACCTTCGATGATGGCTCCTCGTATGCCCATGTATCCACCTGGTGCTCCAGGCATGGGCCAGCAGCTATTCTATGGCCAACCTCCCCCTGCTATTATTCCTCCACAGGTACTTTTTTTTATATATTATTTTGCCTTTCTTTTCAAATTTACTGAAGTTTTTATTTATTTTATTTGTTTATTTGTTGGCTTTAGGCTGGATTTGGTTACCAGCAGCAGCTGGTACCTGGAATGAGGCCCGGTGGCGGTCCTATGCCCAACTTTTTCGTACCAGTTGTCCAACAAGGACAACAAGGGCAACGTTTAGGTGGAAGGCGTGGAACTGGTCCCGTTCAACAAAATCAGCAGCCTCTTCCAATGATGCAGCAGCAGGTATGTGATTTAACAAGGGCAATGATATTTTATTCAGTACTAATTAAAATATAAATGAGCCGTATTACTATTAATTTAAGTGAATATGAATTGTTGTGATAGTTTAATGACTAAATGATGTTATCAGATGGTTCCAAGAGGACGTATGTACCGTTATCCAGGTAGGAACGTGGCAGATGCAAATATGGCAGGTGTTGGTGGTGGAATGCTTCCTGTACCTTATGACATGGCTGGTGTTGGCGGCATGCTTCCACGAGATGGCGCTGCTGCGGGCATGCAACAGCCAATGCCTATTACAGCATTGGCTTCTGCTCTTGCTAATGCATCACCTGACCAACAGAGAACAGTATGTATCCCATATACTACACTTTTTGTTTTGACTATAGCCGACTTTTTTTCTAAAAAAAATTTGAAATGCTTCAGATGCTGGGTGAGAATCTGTACCCATTGGTGGACCAGCTGGAGCATGAGCATGCGGCTAAGGTGACAGGGATGCTTTTGGAGATGGACCAAACGGAGGTGCTGCATCTGCTGGAATCACCGGATGCATTGAAGGCGAAAGTTGCAGAGGCGATGGAGGTTTTGAGAAATGTGCAGCAAGCAAACAGTCCATCTGCTCAGCTCGCTTCACTTTCGCTCAATGAAAACCTTGTTTCTTAGAAGATGGATGTTTGTTGGTTTTCTAGAATGACTTTCATTGAAGGCAGTAGATGTCTAGAATATTGAGTTCTTTTTTTTTTTTTTTAAATTTCTTTTTGGTGATCGAAAACATTATTAGGATACCATGATTTTGATGGATTTTGGTATTGCTTTTGATGTGTGGTTTTGGTTTTAATTCAACTGCTGGACTTTGTGTGTTTGCTTCACCTTACTCTCCTCTTAATGTATGCTGAAATCAGTTTTTTGAGTTGAAAAATGGTTGAATAGTAGTTTCTTGTTATCATCACTAGGGATTGTCTGAGATGTGACATGATTTTTAGGGGTTGTTTGGTTGCTTTTTAATTATCATTAAGAGGTTACTTTTTAATATCTATAGTCTCTTAATGATTAATAAGTAATTTTAAAATTTAATTTTTTAACAATTTAACATTAACTTTTAGCTGTGTTGTAAACTAACACCATCTGAAAAGTTTTGATTCTTAATCTTGTGGTTTATTGATGTTAATTATATGGTAAATGCTTTTCTTCTTGCGATCTTTATGAGACTATATACATGCATCAACAAACTTTTTATGATGGTATCATCCTGAGGATGCTTGTCATCTCTAGATGTCTCACATGTGGGTGGCTAATGCTATTTTTGAAACATGTTAGGCTTTGTAACATACTTTGTGAATTTCCTTTAGTTCTCACCCAAACCACCATTGTATACTATAGTAACATTTGACAATGTAATTGTTGCATCGCTTTCAAAGAACCCAATGTTATATCAACATCTTATGCAATTGAGATTGATACATTTTATTTTGTCATGGTTGTTTTGGTCATGTTTGATTCAACATGTATCCTCGAGCTTGCGACAATTTTTTTCTGGATAATTGATAGAATCCAGCTTGAATGTTGAATCTTTTGTATGCATCATTTATAAATTTGCAATACATTGGTCTTTTGTATGTGTTTAGAGTGTAATATATGGCCTCCTATATCAAACAATCTTGTCCATTTTGCAATAAAAACAAACTTATGATTTTTCATTTTTTAAAATTGTAATGAGGGAGGAATCTATGCTAAACACTAAATATTATAAGAATACAAAGGACAAAACAATCATTTATTTTTCAACCGTAACAACTTCTAATAATTAAAGAAAATGGTAAAATGCAATTTTAATATCTCCCATGTAATTAAACAAAGAAAGATATGAACAAAATCTTATTTATTATATAACTTACACATGTGTAGGTCATGTGTAGATTACATTATCTACACATGATGGTTATAATTAAAAAAACACATAAAAATATAAGTTTGATGATCTTTTATGTATATAAACATATTCATCTTTATCTAAAAAATATAAAGTTTAAAAAATACTAGTAATAAAAAAATTAAATGATTTAAGTTTGTTTTCTTTTATCATGATGACTTAATATTTTGCAATAAACCTCACTCGATGCATCTATGTACATTTATTATCTTCATATACCATTTCTTTTCTTTTTAATGCTTCTAATACATAACAATTTGAGCAAAAAGTTAAATCAAACAGTCAAAACTAAAACCTAGATTAATAGTTGGTTTTTAAATAAACACGAGAACATAGTAATGATAGTTTTGAAGTTATCTAGATTTTGGTGAATTTAACAATATGAGCATTCGGATTTTGATAGATGTCTATACATGTTTTAACGATTTATTATTATAATATCATGATGGTGTTAACAAACATATAGGTTGTTGATATCAATTAAAATTAATACATTAAGAACATTTGAAAAAAAAAAAACTTATTAAATTGTAACTAATAGATAAACAATGTTGTTGCATTTCTTCTTCTTATTTTCTTATTGTTAACCTAATAATAATAGTATTAGTAATATTATTATTGTTATGATTATATTTATTATTATTTTATTTATTTTGTAAAACATATGTTATTAACTAACAAATTTAGTAATTAGATCTTCTTTGATAATGTAGTTACAAGTTAGGGTGCAACTTGATATAAAATAAATGTTAGGGACTTATGCTGGAAAAATGTAAGAAATTAATGGGAGTTTGAATTTGAATAAAATCAAAACAACAAAATTCTCGGTGCAGATATCCATCAACACGATAAATCGATAAGATAATCTCCATTCTTGGATTTAGATTTGGATATATTACGATTAGGATTAATTAAACAAAAATTGTAAGTCGGTGGTGATTGCTATAAAAGCAACACCCCATCACCATTCAAGATACTTGATTCTTATTATTATTAATATATACGATTGATTTCAACCTCTGAAGTGATTTCAATTAGTAGAGTCGAGCAAAATGTCAGAGAGCCAAGATCAAACCATCAACAACATACAAATCCACGTTCAGGAGTCGATGAATGGAGTCAAAATTCTCATTAGTGAAACAAAGAAAGAAGAAGCATCAATCTCAATCGCATCAGATGATTCGCGTGTATTCAATTCTGAGGCTGATACATTGGATCTCAACGACGATGAAATCGAATATGAAGGTGATGATGATGGTGAAGGTGAAGGAGAATGGACTTTGTTATTGATTGATTTGTTACTCTAGTACTATAATTGAAGTCTAAAAAGGTTATTAAGATTGGATGCCTTGGTTTTTATGAATTGTGTTGCTTTATTAATTAATAAGTGGTTCTTTTATTCATCTTTTAATCTCTTTGGATGTTGATGCTATATATATAATTTGTGTTAAATACATTGAATGATTTATTAGTAATGCTACTCAGGTTCTTGTTCCTTGATGTTGCCCAGAATTACATTGGTACATTTAATGAGAGATTAAACAAGATGAGGCAATAATAATTTTAATCAAGAAACTTGAATTTTCATATAGGGTTTGTACTTTTGTAACCCTCTCGGCCTCTCATGTTCACGAGGTCAACTATATATTGATGCAACCTAATCATACAAGCGTACATAATAATCCTTTTCACTATTTACAAATACATAATAGAATCTATAATTATAATTGTAACTCTTTGATAATTACATATTTGACTCATAACTTTATCAAGTAAATAACTGGGATTATTCCAACAATTGAATCAGGGGTGATATATTGTAGTCGGGTCAATATGATCATATAAAAAAGAACCTTAACATCGATGGTATGTTAAATCTTTAAAATTTCGATAGAAATCACGGTCTTTAATTGTTTAATTTGTATCGTCAACAATCTATGTCATCACCTATCGAGAGACAGATTGGGCTAGGTGTCCACATCTGGATATCACATATGAGCCAAAACTAATTATCCTAGGTCATCTCTAGTGCCAGATTTTTTGAATTGTGTTTCCATCTCGTAAAAGACACCAAGATATGTTATGGCAATTAAAAAGATTGTCAGCATTCGCGTCGACCATAGATTACTATATATGACATCCTATTTCAATTGGGTGTCGATAAACCTTGTAATGTGTTAGTGAGTAGTATAAATTACGCACAGTATGAAACAAACAGGTGGTAATAAAGAAGCTATAAATGTAGGGGCATTTACATATTTCCCCCTTATAAGATCATTAATTACGTATTTCCTCAAGTTAAAGTTTTAATTACATATTTCCCCTTGCTTCACTAAAATTAACTTATTGAAAAATAATTTGTTTTTATTTTTATTATAATATTTTTAGGTATTTTATTTTCTACAACCATTAATTACATATTACGAGCCCTCTGTGTAAATAAAAACATTAAAATAGCATCTCCAAATTTAAAAGTTTAAAATTTTATTTTAAAATAACAATCACGGATAATCAAAGTTACATCTCTGTATACAAAAAATTATTATCAAAATTTAAAACAATTACACTACTAAAAAATTATACAAAAATTTCATAGTAAAAATAAGAGTAAAATTGTCATTAAATGGTTTTATTTTTATGAAATGGATATATATGTAATATACATATTTTAGGAAGGAGAAATATGTAATTGATTTTGTGACTTGGAGAAATATGTAATTAGTGGTTTTAGGAAGGGGAAATATGTAAAAATCCCATAAATGTAAATTACACAAACTATGTTATACATCTAAAACTTATAGATAAATTACATTGCAATATTATCATATGTGTGCTCATGCTCGTGCATTATGGCTAGACATGGGCACCCCAAACTTCATTGGCTAGATTAACTCTGATGGCTAGATGCGACACTACATAAAGAGAACTTTATATAAGTGCAAATGATAGAAACATGCCTGGTTACACATTCTAAGGCTAATAATTCTTGTTCACTCTGATGTGCCCTACACACATGACAAATTATATATATTCTAAGGCCAACAATTTCTACCCTATTTAACGTGCCCTTGGCAGATTATGCACACATGACAAATTATTTATATTTCAAAATCATGAATTCCAACAAACTTGCTGACAATGATTTTCAATATAAACTCGTTGGCATGCCCCTAGCAGTATGTACATACAAAGCCCAAACAACGATATTTCGTATTTTTTATATTGGGAGGCTACCATTTCTGGACTTAGGAGACTTAAATTGGACAGCGCAAGTATTTATAAAGACATATTTGATTGTAACAGATGAAAATTCCGTTTAAAAGTTTACAAGACAAATCAGAAATCATTTCTTAAAAACCTAGGTTGTGAGAAAGAGTGTATTTTTGGAAATCATCAAATTTCCGAAGGATCGGTGGTTAGAAATCATTACCGGACTAATCACCATGAACACATTTTAAAAAGATTCTATGTTGGTAAACATTGATAGAATATTACCGGTAGATCGCCAGTGAATAATATGTTTGTCATAATTTGCTACTAGATCATTGACGGGACCTCGAATATTAAAAAATAGATAAGTATTAAGCTAGGGTTTCACTAATCCATCATTAGAGGGCACGTAGTGGACCTGAGAAGAGATGGTGAAATCCCAGCCTCGGATGAGAACACCACCCTTTGGTTCTTGTGAAAAAAATTAACCCCCAAACAAGGTAATAATCATCAGGATTCAATTCATTGGATGACTTTGTGCTTTGCTGGTTGTACCATAGCACACACAATACACAGGAAAAACATAGGGGAAATGGAAAAAAAAATAAAAAATAGGACGACTCTTTGAAAGATAAGAAAAAACTAGAGAAATTTAAAAAAAAATAATCTGATGTGACAACCTAAGAAAACTAGAAAACCTAGGTCATAATATGATGAAATTAGGTGGTGGGATTTTTATGTGAGGCGTCGTTGTCGTTACTATAATGTATTTCCAGTTTCTTAGAGCATTCACAGTCCGTACTCTATTTTTATGTGAGTGGGTGCCCCTTATTGTAGGGGATGGTTGTTAGTGGTTGTGAGTGAAGAAGAAATAAAATTTATGGGGGTTGTACCATGATTCCCCATATTTGAGGAATCACGGTACAACCCCCATAATTTTTTTAATATTTTAAAAGTGGTTGTGAGTAGATGAGAGAGAAAAAATAATGATTAAAGTATGAAAAAATATTATTTAATCGAAAAACAGTGAAAAAAATAGATGTTTTTAGTGTAACTATATGGATGGGGATGGGGATGAAAGATGGATTGTGAATGCTCTTAGGTTATGTAATATTGGTCCACTAATTCATATGTCAATTACGAATAATTTGGGTTATATTTATCTAAATTAAATAAGCAGGTGAAACAATTTACGAGATTAAGCTTTTAAGCTCACAATATTGCATTTTATTGTATGGAACTTAATTTGTACAAATGACTTTATTTTAGCTGCCATAAAATCTTTACACACAGTCTAGTAGTCTACCACTTTAAAAACAAAAATAACATCAATGCTTTAACATGTTATAATGAATGCTTTAACATTTTATGGGAATGCAAGAAAAACACGCTTTCTTTTTATTCAAACAAATACAAAGAACTCAGATGTCCACATTAAACATAAAACAATAATCGTATGAGATCAAGAGAAATTAAATCACCACAACGATAAGCATTGAGACATTGTAAGTAACTAAGTGAAACACGAGATGCTAACCCAGTGGCAATATGATTTGATGTTTGCATTTACCATAAACAGATTTATATCTGTATCGACTACTCAAACATCCGTCTGGGGTCGAAACGGTTAGAAAATTCAAATCTTCACTGTGTCAATGCGTTGACTTTCTGGCAGAATTGACCAATTTGGTGACTGAACAGCTTTTAACCACTGGAAATCATCCACATTGGCCCAATTACCAGTATCATCATCCAAATTTGACTCCTTCAGATCACTCTCAATCCCATCATAAAACAGGCGATATGGTGCAAATCGAACCCCAAAACTCTGCTCAATTATGGGCCGACTCCTGCATCTTAAATAAAAATCACTCTCTTTAGCATGATGAATCCTGATCTGGTGTGATGCAACCACAAACAAACACCCTTCCACTTCTTCAACCAAGATTGAACCCAACACAGGACCCGCATAGATCTTGCAGTTTTGCAGCCCGTTTATGAATAAAGTCCGAATGCATCCTTTCAATCTCACCTCACAATTGGTTAGACCTGATAGCACAAATTCTCCAATCTCTGAACCTTTAAATTCCTTTGATAATATCTCATTTTCTTTACCCCTGAACCCTGGTGAAGCCTTAACCGTATAACTCGATTGTTGTTCTGGCTCATTTTCTATGGCTTCTTTTTCTTTAGTAATAACGTTTGCGATTTCTGGTCTTTTTGCGGGTTTGTTTTTAAACGAGAACTTTTTTCTTGGTTTGACTATTGAAGTCACTGAATCTAATGTTTGTTTGAGGTCTGAAATGGCTTTGAGGGATGATCTGACTTCATATGGTGGTAAAAAGTAAGAATTTTCAGCAACAAGTTTTTCAAGTTCTGTGATAGAGATGGATATCTTTTCGAGCTCAGGTTTGAGATCTAGGGTCGGATCTTTATCTTGGTTTTGTTGAATTTGGGTAAGGGAGGACTCAATTGCTTGTTTGGAATTTGTGAAAAGTAATAGAAACGATTTGGTGGATTCAAAGGACGGATCTTTTGGGTCACTTTTATTGGAAACACGAGATTGATGGAGATTTGTAAGGTGCTCGATCATGGCTGCATGTTTGCGTTGGGTGGTTGAATCGAGGGCCGAATCTGTTGAAATCTCATTGGCGGCGGATGTGGAGAGATCTTGTTGGTTATTCATTGTTGGTGAGATATAAAACTGCACAAAGTACAATACTGATAGCACATAAATATAAACAAAACAGAGAAATCAAGATTTATAGCACATCACAACCAAAAACAAGCCAAACTAATGCAAATCTTCTCTATCTTGTGTTTAGACCAGTTTAAAGCACCTAATAAATTTTAAACTAGGTGGTTTTTTGTGACCAAATAAATTTGAAACTATACAAATCAAAACAATTTGAGCTATAAAGATGTAAATAATAAAATGTAAGTACAGAAACAACTAAGTTCATTAGCGAGCATGAAGACGAAACATACTTACCTACTGCATACCAGATTACACAATGTAGAAGTCAAAACCGAATAGTACTAAGTTGTTCCTGTACAAACATAAGATACAGTAAATTAATTCTGAAAAATCCAAACTTTCTAATAGATTAATACCTTATGATTAATTCAAGCACACAACACTTCAGTTTCCTGACTACAACTTCCACTGCTTATTTGTTGTTTAGTTCAATAATCTACAGTGCAAGACAGTCAAGCAAACCACTAAAGTGTGGTGAAGAAACAAATCATTCTATAAACTCATCTCTGCAGGTTGTTTGATAATGCACTTCAATGACTTGTAAATTATATGTAATTTGAAAGAATCAAGCTTTAATCATACATAACTAAACCTAATATATTTCGTCTCAACTGAAAAATCTAACTTAGTTTTATTTAAGTGGCACAACTTTATAAAACTGATTATAGCAGATAGTTATTCAGATAATCAAACAAAAAAAATCAGAGAAAGAAAGATCAGATTAAGAGATACACAATTGGGTTATCGTCAATCGAGTCATCATCCTACCGTCTTTAAAGAATCACACATTGATTTTGCCATTCAAGAGCAATGCTTCGATTCAAGAACTTCTAACGCCTTTTTGCCCTAGATCTACGGCACTGATGATTAAACAAACGACAGATACCAAGTACAGATAAATATATACATGCATTATTCTTTACAAAAATTGGACTCGAGGGCAGTGCGTGCCCAAATCCCTAGCTTGGGTTGTTTGACCCTTGGGCTGCCCTGACTATCAGGCTATCAGCAACCTTAAGCAGACTGAAAAGGCATATACATTGACTTCCTAGTTATCTGCAATAACACCTACAAAAACTGAATGATACATAGAAATATCATAGAGTATTATGAGTCTGAACCATTTGAAAAAGTTTGGTAGACCAAAGCATGGATGTAGCACTATTATGGCTTCATAGTTATATTTTTAACATGTAAATCTTCTTCAGCTGAAAAATATAGCAAGAAATCTATAAACCTAAAAAAACATTTAGCAGACCATTAAACATGGGATTCACTCAAATTTGGAAGGCAAGTCAAGAAGAATTCACCACATCCACTTATTAGTCAAACAATTTTTAAAAAAACTTCATAACTAATAAATATAGCTTTTGTAGAAAAACTAATAATTTTATTAAAGCCTACATCCAACAACATCAACTGAACAAAGTAAATGATAAATCAGATACATAATCCATGTGAATTTGTTGAAGCAAACCAGCAGGTTTGAAGTTCAAAAGGTCAGCATGTATCCTGGTCAGACTATCAATAATTAATAGGCCTAATTTTTAAGTTTTTAAATAAAACATGCTTAGGTACATATTTACAAAATATCTAAGAATCTATGAATCTATCTACATTTGTTGTCCTACCACAAATGTCAAATTAACAGAACCCTTTAAAACACGGTCACTAACAATAATGTATATTTCATAAGAACAATAAAAATAATGTGAAATAAAAATTTAAAAATTTAAAATTTAAAATAAAGCAGACATTTTTCATGAATTATTGATGAGAATATGAGATTACCCACCATATAAGGGTTGGAGATGCCGACGACGTTGAATAAGTTTTATGACACAAATCATAAACTTTAATTCTCAAAGTCTCATTAGTACACATTAGCACACAGTCCAGGAACTTTAAGAAATAAAACTAACATACAACTAATAATTCTACCATACAACAATCTGTTTAGCTATCAAGTAAAGATCCTACAAAGAATTTCCTATATATCTCATCAGTGACATATTAATTACTCTATTTTGAAAAATATACATATTAACATTTCAAGTAAAACCCAATGCCTTCTATTGCAAAAATCTATATAATTCTAATTAAAACTTAAACAGAAAGTTTTCCAATTCACAGTGTTCAAATTTAAGAAGCTATACAAAGTCCAAGTGAGGGATAAAGATATATAAATTTTATAGTTGTTCTATAAGCGTCTTAATCTTTTGAAACTATTTCATTATATTACTATTACTAGACGACAAAGAAACGGTTTTCTTTTCACAACATTACAGTCCATTTTTCTAAAATGTATCATACATGTTAATATATAATGAATTGTAATGAACTAAATAACTAATAAATACAAAATTAGGGCTTGAACACAGTCTAAATTCTAGATTTCCAAATACCAAAATAATCAAATAAATTAACTAACAAATAATTGATATACCTACAATGAAAACATCAAAATCACTAGGGTTTGAATCTTCAGACAAATTACAAATAAATAAAGAAACTAATTTAGAAAACTAACCTTGAATCTTGAAAGCTTGAAACTCAAAACCTGTAAGAACTTGGAAGAAAAAACATCCAAATAGGCCGCAGGTGGGGGGTATTTGGCCGTCGCAACAGGAGGTGGATTGGGGGGTGGGGTCGATGGCACCAGCAGTTAGATGGGAGGCTGCAACTGCAGTTCGTGAGCTCAATGGGAAATGGGCTATTTAGGGTTATGTTAAAATTGTAATTATAAAAATTAAATAGTGGGAAAAAAAAAAAAAGAAAGAAGAAAGCAAGGATCAAACCCATGACCTCTACTTCTTATTGCAAGCATGTTAACAAATGAACTAGAAACATATTTAATTCAAGTGTTTATTCTATAAATACTCATGGGTTTAACTTTTGAAAAACTATAACAAAAATTCTAAAATTATACATTATATTACCGGCTTAAAAATCCATAGAGTCACTTAACCCCGTTCAGTGACCCTGTTCTCTTAAGCGTAGTTCCGCCCCTGTTTGTTTGGCCACGAACATACTGGAGCATCAACATCATTTTGTGGAAAAAATTGATTTTACCTAATAAAGTATTTTTAATATTCTATAAGTGGGTTTGTGTGGGTATTTAAGGCATTATTTATTTTTATAGATATTTTTTTTATTTAGATAATTGTGTTAATAAAACATATATGTATTCTAATTTTTCTTTTAAATATTGTAACACCCCAAAATCTAGTTAAATTCCAATAAGGTTCTGTTAGAAAGGAGATGAAATTTCAAAAGAAATCTCAAAATCTATTTAATACACTTATCAGACATCTAATTACAAACATTTTAAATAAAAATAAGATACAGTCATATAAAGTTAAAGATTCTACCTTGACGATCAAAACGAAACCTTTACACTTAAAATGCAACAATAGTCTCATTATTTGACCTCGTTCACGAAAAAAGAACGTATCTTGCAACGACTGTTACGCGGGACAAAACTAGTGACGGTGGTGGTGGCTCGCAGCGGCAATGGTGATGGTGGTTGGTGTTTCACACAAAACCGAGAGGTCGAGGTAGTGCGACGGCTGAAATGAATGGAGTTTAGGGTTTCCCCTAATCCTTTATTTATAATCTAATTATTTATGTTCTAAACGTTTTGATTAGTTAACATTTAATAACCTTGGTAATTAACAATTAATTTTCAACACCTTGTGAAGCTACTATGCTTTTCTTTCTTATGAAGCAATGATTAGACATTTATAACCTTATTGATGTTTTCGTATAAGAACAAACATTGTAACGAAATCAATCCAAATAATGCAAGTTTGAGGTAATCAATTTAATTGAGATTTTACATCATTTTCTTGGATTACCCTTTTGGGCCCAAATCCTAATTCCATAACAAACTCTGGGCTAGGTTTCAGGCCTATGGGCTTAATTTCTGTGTCTTGATCCATGTTTTCTGCCCTAGATCCAAAGTTGAAGGGCAAGAGTGGTGGAATGGGCCAAATTGGTGGGCCGTGCGATCCAACCCGCATACCATCTTGGTTCATATAGCCCGAACCAAATGACCAAATCGGACCCTTGATAGGTTGACTTTCTCCATGGACGTTGACTTTCGACCCGATTAGTTGTTGGGCTTCATCTGATCCAGTAGTACTTTTGTGCTTCATTGGGTTGTACGGTTGTTGTACGGTAGAGAAAGGCCTTTGAATAGAGAATAACCCTGGAATGGTACGTAAATAGCTGAATTTCCTCTGGATGCTTACTACCAAATTCAGATCTTCAAGAATCTGTGAACATATGGTGTTGTACCACGTGCATCATATGTTGTACATTGGCATGATAACAAAGAAAGTTAAAATCCAATGACCTTTACTTTATGAATAAAAATTTGTACCATAACAGAACCTTATCAAACGAGCCCAGTTGGATTATGCCTTCTCGGGTAGATATGATTGCAATTGTCTGTTACATACGAAAATACATTTTGAATTTATATACTTTTACACTAGGTTATTAACTGTGTATTACACAGGTTGAATAAATAAAATATTAAATGTTTAGTAGTGACAATTTATTAATTATTAAATAATATTTTGAGATAAGATATGATTAAAATTATGTATGAATAAACATTAGGTAATAAAACAATGATATCATTTTTTAAAAAAATTTTGTTTTTAAACTTTTTTTGTTTTTCTAAAGATAATTAAACATTTGTTCCAAAACAAATCATTTTTCTTTTAAAAAGTCATTTTAAAAAATTTTCTTATTACAACTCGGAATATTATATTTTTTGGGTTAATAAAAATTTTGTTTTTTTTTAAAACACCGATTTTAAAATATTTCATAGTTTTAAGCAAGTTTGATGCTTGTGATAGAAATTTGTTTCTTTAGAATTACATTATAAAAAAACATCTTTCTTAATTTATTAAAAAACTATTTTTAATATAAAAAATTAAATAATATCGTTAGTATGTATTGTAATTATTTAATAAGAGAGATAAACAGTATAAATAAAATTAGGAGGTCTAGAATTATACTAAGCATCCACGTAAATTACTACATTTTTATAATAGATAAATTAATATCGTGTCGGGCCGGTTATATACACGTATGTGACCGGCCTCTGACGTGAGCTAAACCAACCATAATATATTGCATTGATTGCCAATAAAAATACTTTTGCTAACCTTTATCCCAGAATTGAAATGAAATTCCCAAGCTTTTGGTTGCTGTTTATAGATAATTAACAAAACAAATAAACTATAATATAAAAAAAAGATTGTTATAATTAAAACTATTAACTATTTGGCGATTATAATTCACATTGTTAATTTGACAAATGATGCTTCTATCTTTCACTTTTCTTTACGGAGGGCAATTCTAGTGGCATAACCATTAAATATTTGCATTTGATTGCGCTCATAATGATCACTATGAACGAAATGAAAAAATTTAAAGCCAATCGAGTTAAATTAATAGAGTGTAAATCTATGATGATTATGCTATCGGGATTGTGCTAGACAAATAAAGTGAAAGTAAGAGCGTCATCAGTCAAATTATGAGTGTAGATTATTATCATTTATCTATTAATACATCATAAATTGAATTATTAGAATCTTATGTGTAAATGTAAATAAAATATAATAGTAGTTATGAATTATAGATTTATTTGCTTACAGGATCAATAGATGCATTCCATGAAGAAATAAAGCTTGGATCATGCTCATTCAACCCATCTTTAAACACCCATCTATGACTGTTATCTGCAGCTATTTTCCCTATCAATCTTCACCACAAAACCTCATTATATCTCCACAAATCTTGAACTTTGATTCTAAAACCATATGATCATCATGTTTGTTCATAGTTCTTACCCTTCACCATAACTGTAAACCTCATGAGACAGTTTAAAAAAGATGTCAGCTCCAAATCCACCCTTTGATGATCCATCATTCCCGACCCGCTCGCACTCATCAAAATCACAAAACCCATCTTCCCAAACGAGTATCCTACGATCCCAAACCAAAACAATCACAAAAAGACTGATAAAGATTAGTAATAATCGAAAAAGATTCAAACTTTCTTACCAGTTTCGCTTGTTTCCTTTAGCGCGATCAAGAACACCTCCTTCGACGTCCCATCTGCATCAAAGCAACAACATTTGACCCATTAAACAATCACAAAACAAGAAAAAACAAAACATGTTTGAGGGTTATATTTGGGTTTGTTTTACTTGGGAGGAGGGTAAATTCGAGGCAAGATTCGCCAGAAAACCGCGTAAACCCATTTGTTAGACGCGCTATCGTCGGATGACGAACAAGTGCAGAGGGTTTTTAAGGTGTGTTGTATGAGACAAGTTAACATAGGAAGCCCTTCCATTGTTGGTGCACTGAAACACACATGAAATGGTTCATAAAATGTTCGATGGTTTTGATTGTGACAACGTTGTGGAGAGGAAATAAGAGGTTGTTGACATCAATGGGATATAGTGCTAGATCTTGGAAAACACGAGGGGTCCCTTTTGTTTTATTTTAGGGGAGACTAAGGTCCTCACAAGTTGGGAGAGTACAACTGTAGTGTGTTTGTTGGTGTGGTGGACAAAATTAATGAAGTTGAAAAGAGCTTTTCGATCGCGATGAGCGTGCATACCCGTATGTGTTCACGCACCCGCACCCACTTGGTCAATAGGCCCAACGCCGAGTCAGTGTGTTTTTGGGTCTATTTTCAGTTTGGTTTGATTTGGTTTAGTTCGTTATAATAAGAGTTCATTAAGAGTGCATATTAGCTTTGAAATTTATTATTTTTTTCAATGTAACACATATAAAAGATAATTACAAATTGTAACAGCTTATCTCACATTGTTATGTTCTTTTTCGTCCCCGTCAGCGGTAGAGATACATGGCCAGAATAAATATCTTGTTTCAAATATCACTAGAATTTTGAGAGTATGGATGGGAGATTTTCATAGTTATGCATATTTGGGTGGAAGTAAACCTAAGATGGATGACCTCTACTGAAGTTTTCGCTCTAAGATAACATAAAACATATTCTGAGCTCCTTTTGAACAAAATAGATAACTTTTGTTGGTATGAGTATCGTAAATATTATATACTAGTTTTAGTAAACATGTGTATTACACAGGCTGAATAAACAAAGTACTAAATACAATAAAAATTTATTAAGTATAAAATTATATTATAAAATAAGATTGATTGAAATTAATAATAACTATAAGTAATAAAACAATAATATTAACTTTTTAACTGTTTCAAAACAAACCATATTAAAAAAATGTTATTTTTTAAAATATCCTCATTATAACTAGTAGTTTTAATTATTTTTTGATTTATAAAAGATTTACTTTTTAAAAACACCAATTTTAAAATACTTTATATTTTTAAAAAAGTTTGATATTTTAGAGAAAAAAATTATTTTATTAGATTTTTTTAAAAGTAACATTAATAAAAAGATATATTTCTTAATTTAATAAGAAACTATTTTTAGTCTAAAAAGAAGTTAAAAAATTATTAGTAATTAAGGTAATTATTTAATAAGAAAGAGAAGCGAGAAAATTTTGATAATGATGAATGTGATGATCCAACGTATCTCCACTAATTATTTTTTTATTAGATTAGAAAGACTAGAAAGATTTGTTAGTATAAGTTGCATTAATGATTTAAGCTAAGATTGTAGAGGGTAGTCTTAAAAGAAAAGTATAGTTTATGTCAACTTTTGGAGATATTTAGGAAGCACCATAAATAGAGTGTATTTTCTTTAAGGGGAAGAAAGAAGGGGATATGGGCCTGAGTTTGAAAGTAACCCTATGCCAGCTGATATGGAGAAGAGAAGAGAGACAGTGGTCCTCCAAACCTAGATACGAATCATTATTATTGACAAAGAAATATAATGTGAACAAAAATAACAATAATTTCCACATACGTACGTATAGGGCGAAACTTGATGTAACCACACATTCTCTACATGAATTTTGTTGAAATACGTGTCTAGCTAGGTTTTGTTTATGCGTTGTATACATTTTACCATCGTGTCAAAAGTTAAAATGGGCATACGTGTTGCAAACTCCTAAGGGAATGCATTTTAGTTATTTGTTCATTGTTCACATATGTTCTAAAATATGGTGTGTCTAATCAAAAGTTATCATTAATGATTATCAAGAAATAATTAAGTTATTTTGTATTTACATTTGCTCATTTTTATTTTTTTTTAGGATACTTTTAAGCCTGGTCACCCGGTAAACCCACTGACGAAAGACCACCCATGTCCGCGAACACAGACAACGCTAGTGACCCGGCCGCCCATTATTCCAGAGGAAACACACCACCCACTGGTCCATTGTGGTAAGACCTCTGGTTTACTTGAAGCATATTGCATCAAATGAGACTCGAACCTATTACTTCCATTTTGAAAAGCTATTGGGTGCGTGATTCCAAACCAATTGATTAAAAACTCATTGGCACTCACTTTTATTAACTAAAGGTTCTTTAGCTTAACACTAAATAGACATTTAAAAATAACGCCCCTTCTTAAAAGGTCAAGCGTTCAACTCTCGTGATTAACAATGATTAGGGATGTAAACGAGACGAGCCGAGCCCGAGCTCGCTTGGGCTCGAGCTCGGCTCGTTTTGGTTTTAGGAAGCTCGAGCTCGAGCTCGGCTCGTTTATAGTTTTATTTATAAAGCTCGAGCTCGAGCTCGTCAGAAAATTTTCAAGCTCGAGCTCGGCTCGGGCTCGGCTCATTGTTAAATTATTAAATTTTTATTTTTTTAAAATTACTTTTATAATTATTTATAATCATACTTTTTATATATAACATAATATATATTATTTAACTATTTTTTATCACAATAATATATTTAAATAATATAATTTATGTAAATATGTATTTATATATATTTAATATGTAAATAAAAAACTATATAAACAAAAAGCTCGTTTAGGCTCGCGAGCCAGCTCGAGCTCGATTTCTAAAGATCGGGCTCGAGCTCGGTTAGTAAATGAGCAATAATCTGAGCTCGAGCTCGGGCTCGAGCTCGTTTCAGCTCGGCTCGATTCGAGCTTTTTTCGAGCCGATCCCGAGTAGCTTGCGAGCCGGCTTGGCTCGTTTACACCCCTAACAATGATGTAGAATTAAGTGTTAATTAGATTGTTTATTTTTTACTTGCTTTTATTAAGGAAAAGATACTATTATAATATTGGAAAAGATACTAATAAAATATTAGTTACTTACTGTGATTTATTTATTATAGTATTATAAGATAAAAAGACGATAATAAATATTTTATTCGTAATATTAATTTTATATAATTTATAAAAACTAGTCGGGTGGCAATTGGCCACTAACTAGCAATGACTTGTCTATGAAATTATTGATAGCCTTGATAGGTGTAACTTTTATAAATTTAAATTTAAAATATATAATTTCATTAAAATATGATAAATAAGTTTCATTTTTATTTTTTACAGTATAGTTGTTCATTAATTAGAAGCTTAATTGCTATATTTTCATATATAATATAGGCAAGTGTTTTTTTTTTTCGTTTTTTTTTCTATGATAAACTTAAGAGGATTACTCAAATATCACAAATTTGAGTAACTCATTAGGCATCCTACAGATAAAACTATTATAACTTTATCAACATTTTGAAGAATCTTATTTAAGATTCAAGGTTTAAAAATGAATATCTTGAATGTACAAAGTGAGGAATTATGGAAACTAGCAAAAAGGAAGGAGATAAGGAAAGACTGACAAGTACAGATCAAAATGGAGGGCACCTAACAAGCTAGCCCATATGGTCACCCCGTGCCAATAGCATGGTCTCCCCACCACACCAATAATAACTATTGCCTTCTCTAGGGACACATACAACAGGACAATGCTGTAATATCAATCTCCAATGGTGCCACTCTATTCCACATAATAATATCATCCTTTATGCATTTAAATTCTCATATCTTTACATGGTCCCAAAACTCCCAATTATCCCATCCATTCCCATCACACCAAAGGTCCACAAATACGAGTAAATTATAAACCACCATCATCTCTCTTTCCAAGAGGCTACATGACACAGACCGGACCAGCAAACACAACCCAACGGACCATCTTTGGGTCTTGGTTTGTGGTTATCGGTTTTGGGTCAATGGTACATAAAAGATTGGTTCTTTGTACAAGTGGCAAAATAAGTGTCCTTTCGTCCAACTTATCATTTTGTTTTATAGATACTTCATTAGCAGGTCATATATGACTATAATAAAAATCTTTTTTTTTATTGAAATGGTGTATGAGGTATTATAAAAACAAATGCAAGGTATATTTTGGGCTGCTTTTAGCAAGGCCAAAACTCAAATCAACCAACTCAAAAATTAATGAGTCTATATTCAAACTCTAGAGACTAGAGATACCTCCTTTCAACTGGTTTGCTACCATTTGGCCCATTTGTTTAAACAAAAAAAAAAAAAAAAAAAAGACGCTTGTTGTATGGAAAACAAATATAAGAAAGGAAACGATGACGGGAGATACCATACGAAAGCAGGAAAAGATAATTTTTTAAGAAGAAATTAGTAATTAACTTAAATAAAAAAAGGCAATCCCAGGTGTGCATAGGTCAAAATTTCAAAAACAGAACTACAAAATATTACAGGAAAAGTTAGTAAAATAAACAATACACTTTTCTGTCATCACAAATAGAAGTGGGCCGAAGGGATTTCACATATCCCCGGACCCTAAACAAGATCCTTCGTCACAGGTTTCTCCAGGAAAATTTGAGAAATAAAAAGAATTTCAGCAAATCAATATTTCAAGTTAACTCACCAAAAAGCTTCAAGGTCTGCTAGATGTTGCATCATCGACCACTGTGGTTTTCTTTCCCGTGTATTTCTGCAAAACAGATTTGCAAATCTTGATTACATAAAAAAAGATGGAACTTTTTTTGTAAATACATTAAAATAACTTCAAAATGAATTTTGTAGCTACCCGTTTGCCAAAGGTGAAGGGAACATATCTATATTTAATCATGTGCATTATCTGCCTCTTCATTGTTGAGACAAACAGTACAAGCCAATAGAATAGTAGAATTGGCCAAAATACAGGCACATCAAACATACTGAAAAATGTGAGCACAAAAGCAAAGCAGAAGGCTTTTGTAAGCGAATACCTGAAAAGAACAGTCATTATTTTTGTTAATTATTCATTGGCAAGCAAAATGAGTGCGTAAGTTCTAAACAGATATACAAATATTGTGGCATAAGTCTAAAGCTGGTTGTAGATGTAATCATGTAACAGGCATAAGCAGTAGAGCTGGCTATTACGATACGCCTACTTATGAAGAGGTTGGCTGATACTAAATTCCTAATGAATCAGATGGTTATATAAAAGAGGAACTGACAAAGAAAAAGGTTAAATGATCAAAAGGTTTGATACTTGCCCAAATTGTATTTCTGTTCAGAAAACTAGATAACTATTGTTGTAATGATATACTTTATCTAACCATGCATGCCACGAAGTATTCTAAAAGAAGGTGTTTTTGGCTCAACTCGACTCAGCCCTATTTTGGCACGTACATATAATTACTCGTTTTAACCTGAGCCCGTTTGGTACTATCACCAAAACCCACCTGACCTGCCCATTTTTCCATTCTAGTGAGCAGCATTTGCTTTAATATCAAATTCTAAAAGAATATGAATCCTCAATAGCATAGCCTAATGAACAAAGCTAAAAGGTACATGCAACAAAATCTTAAACTTGGGAGTCAAATTAAGCTACATTTGTACTTTCCCTATCTCACATGCTCAACATTTTTGACATGTGACACCATTGAAATTGTACTCAACGGTAGTGAACTTCTCATTATCTTTCATAAGAGCCCGAACTCCCTGATTAACAAAATGTTATTGTGTTTAGAACCAAACTAAGCATTTTAGACATGCTTGCCCTACCGAGCTTTTTTGTTGCTGTCCAAAATCCATCTTGAAATACCCATGCTGTATTGATTTCAAAACTAACTTTTTCCTTACTGATAGACGTGTAGCTTTATCAAAAACATAACCTAACAACTTTATATCCTCATCACTCCCGATTGAACCTTACTACATACTATCACCATGCTGGTGAATAGCAATATATATATCACCACATTCTTGAGATCTTGCATTTAATTAATTATACAGTTTACAGATTATTCATTCTCGGGCAAAATTGGCTAGCTTGCTAATACTGAATTGAATGTCACATTTTGATCTCCATAAATCACAATAACACTTTACACCACCATTATTCACCCAAATCAAGCACCTTAACCTAAATTAGGGTTTCTAGATCACGAAACTACAATTAACGATTTCAAAGTGCAACAGCCAATTTAATCCAGATCTACGATCGCATAACCAAAACAAAAACAACAATCGAAACAACACATCATCAATCAATTAGCAACATACGAAGTGAAATCGACTCACCAGAACTTAAACTCAGGAAGGCGACGAACAAAGGGGCGAAACTCCTCCGATCCGAGAGTAGGCAACGAAGGACCATCTTGCAGTTCCGGATCGACCTGAGGCGAGAGAAAAGCGAGAAACAATTGAAGGATGTAGATTCCGAGGCCGTAAGTCACGATGTAGAAGCCTTGAACGAAGTAAACACGAAGGGCGTATATGAAGACGACGACGGCGAAACCGATCCACCGGTGGAGAACGTGCGGTGTTGACTTGTCGAGGAGGTGTTGGTACCGCCGGGAGACTGTGTGTGTCCATTCGGAGAGTGATGATGATTTGAGATCGGTGTCTCCTCCGGCACCTCCGACGTTCATTTTTACTGTTGATTTCTTCTTCTTCTTCTTCCTCCTTCGATCTCTGTATCAAGGATCAACGATCAATGATGAAGATAGTGATGTAGATCCAAAATGGAAATGGTGGTTTTAGGGAAGTTGGTTGTTAATCTTTTGGATTATTGTAAATCTGCAGCTACCGTGATCTTTACATACAAAATCCCCAATTGGTGATAAAAGTATTAGAATATCCTTAATTGGATGCTTGATAAAAGTTTACATATTTTTCAAGGATGGATCATGTAAATTGTCACTTTTTACCAATATATTACCTAAATGACAATCTATATTTTTTTCATAATATTTATCAACCTTTACAATTAATTATATTCGGTGAGAATATGTTAGGTGTGTAAAAATTGTGCAAGTTATTTTGGGTGAGATATTTTTCTCGAGTATCGGCAGATCATGTATGGTATTCGATACCTGTTTTTGCTCAAATATGAGTATCAGTAATTTCGTTAGGGTACATGTACGGTACTAATCTCATCTCAGGGCGTGAATATGAAATTTCACTCCATCTCTTGAATCTATTCATGATATTTAGTGGGATACAAACATACATACATATTCTTGAGTACAATTATGATATTTTTATATTTGTTAATGATTCATGCCTTCAATTTCTTTTCTAGTATATGATTGATCAAACACTAGGTTTACTAAACAATAAGTTTATTTAGTTCATAATGATACTTTTTGATCAAGAAACCTAGCATACGAAGGTTGTAATCAAGAAGCCCGCTTACTGCTATTGTTTAGTTCGCAGTCATGAATAATATATGGGTTTAAAGTCAATTAGGAGATCATTCGTTTTGTGGTTTAGGGCACTTTCACACCATAAAGTGATCTACACTCACAAATGGGGCTTTAGCCTTTTTCACATTCTAAAGTTTAATGAGCTCTTCCCTCTCAGTTGAAAGTAACATTTTTTGATTATCATATTTATTTCATAGTTTGTTGTTAAGATGTTGAGTTTGTAATCTTTTTGGAGATGCACAAGTTATGACATAGGTAATGTGGAGTCTCATGATTTGTAGTTTTAAGTATTGTGCACTCATATAGCATTTTTAATTCATTTGTAATTATAAAACTGATCATGATGCAGGTTGAAGTATTTTGAATATGGAAACATTTGTTTTAGATATTGATGTAGATGTTGGGAGGCTTGGTGCAACTATGTGACCGACGCTGGAAGCTATACTAAAAACTAGGTTTGGTATGAGCTTGAAAAAAAAAAGTTGAAGTTGGGTATTGTTTTAATGGGTTGGGTTCAAAAGCTCAGAAAAAACTAAAGTTGATATGCGAATATTTTTTGAAAATGTTAGTGATCTTCCGAAGTAATAACTTAAAAAAAATGCTCACACTAAATTATCTGCACATAAACTATAGATTAGAGGTGACAAATTGCTGTGCTAGTCGGGTTGGGTAATGGGTAAAAATATGTCATTAACAAAATTTTAAATAGTGTTTAGTTATAAAAATACAAATAGTAAATAAAAATCTAAATGTTAAGTTTAAAGCATTATAAATAAGGGTAAGTGGATTTTAATTATCCCAGCTTTCATTTATTGGCCGAAATTAGTTTCAACTCAGAAAATGTTTATAGATACTCTCAATTTTAAGATTATTTTCCTCCAACGATCCATTACTAACTGAGAGTTAACCTTTTTAGGTTTTTGATGATGTGGATTGCTTATATGGCTAAAACACTAAGGTGTTGTTTGTTTTTTCTGCAGCAAAATATATGCAGTCTGCGAACCACATCTACAGACATCTGTAGGAGAAGAGGTGGATCAAACCTCTGCAATTTGCAACAAGAAGAGTGTCTGTTTTTTAACGTATGCAGACTGCTAAAATCAACTGGTGGTAGTATATGGCGGTGCTAGACAGTGGTGGTGATGGTAGATGGTGGGGTGGGAGGCGGCTGGTGGTGGAGGTGGACGGTGGTGGCGGCGGATGGTGGTGGTGGATATGGGTGGTGGTGGGTAATGGTGTTTAATCCTCTGTAGACTTTAGAAGACTTTAGAAGTGATTGTGCCAAGTCTGCACTATGCAGATTTCACGCAAATCTTTTTTAATAAAAAGTATTTCAAAAAACAAACACTCTGCAAACCTCAATGTCTGCGCGTAGTTTGCGCGGCGCAGACAAAAGATGGCAGGAAAAGCTTTTCTGAAAAAACAAACACCCCCTAAGTAGAGAGTTAAAATATACCATCAAGTTCATAAATCTGAAACTTTTGCATCCTAAACCTGTCAATCTCCACCTCTTAATCTAAAACACTTGACTTGTTCGAGGTGGATTTCAGGTAATGATGAAAACTAGACAACAACAAACGAACTTGATAGAGGCTGGACGGTAGTATAGTTGAAAAATGGCTTAAAGGTGGCATCATTTTATAAAAAAAAAACTAATGGGGTTTAAACCTCAGTTTAAGAGACAGTTAGAGAAAAATAAAGTCGAAATTGAAAATATCTGTAAACATTTCTTATTTTGGGATTAATCACGACCAATTATTTAAAATTGAGATTATTAAAATCTTATAAGCTTATAAATAACATAATAATAATTAATTAGTAAATTAAATAATCTCACATTAGTAAATAATATATTACTAATATGTATTAATTAGTAGAAGTTTATTAATTAGGGGTAAGATAGGAATGAACGCATCAAGTGTTTGTACTATATATTTTAAAAGTTATATTAGGTGTCTTAAATTTCTAAACATTTCAAATTTTCCCATCTAATCTCCTTATATAAGTAAAATAAATAAATAATAGATATAACTATATCTTAGTGGGTTTATATTCGATGAAATGAGAGGATCATAAAGGAATCAAACGTGTCCGAAATGAAACTAAAATGAATGAGATATCAATCATAAAGGAATCAAATCGTGTCCACTAAGATATGTGGGTTTACATACGTCCTTTTCTTTGTGGGATCATTCCCTCTAACCCTATTTTCGTTACATTTAATATGACAAAGTGTTCTCATGATTTAACTTAATAGTTAATACTAAAATAACCTATCCATCATCTCTAGGTTATTAAAAACGTGTAAGAACTTATGTTTGTGTTTTGGATTTAAGTTTTCTTGATTAAACATCATATGTTTTAGTATACCATTTCTTTCTATATTTTCTACTTGCAGAAAATAAAGCACTAAAAAGTGGTTGCGGCTCTGAGCCTCTGACACTACATGTGCGGTTATTGCTAATCCTGTTTAATGGATTTAAATGTATAAACAACTTGATCAAATAGCTATAAAAAATCAAATTAACTCTTATACATATTGATTAAAATGTATTAAATGATTTCTAAGTGCCTTACGATACTCTTGTTGTTACACATTTAAAGTTGATTATATATTAAACGTCTAACTATTTAATACTATACTATACTGTATAGAACTTATGTTTGTGTTTTGGATTTAAGTTTTCTTGATTAAACATCATATGTTTTAGTATACCATTTCTTTCTATATTTTCTACTTGCAGAAAATAAAGCACTAAAAAGTGGTTGCGGCTCTGAGCCTCTGACACTACATGTGCGGTTATTGCTAATCCTGTTTAATGGATTTAAATGTATAAACAACTTGATCAAATAGCTATAAAAAATCAAATTAACTCTTATACATATTGATTAAAATGTATTAAATGATTTCTAAGTGCCTTACGATACTCTTGTTGTTACACATTTAAAGTTGATTATATATTAAACGTCTAACTATTTAATACTATACTATACTGTATAGAAAATATATTTTAGAACCAATATGTTAAGAATTATATGATGCACTCGTATATAATGCTTTAAGTGTGATACATAAGATGTTACATTGTTACGTAACTACTCCACTTTTATTTTTCTACTTTGACTAGTTTCTATACGCTATATACAAATAAATCATACGATTCTTCCAAATCTTATTCATGCGAGGGTTGGCTGTTGGGGGTTTCTAGAAAGTTCGTTTTATAAAATTTATGAAAGATCAAAAGGGGCACATATACTTTTTTTTTATCACTGGGTAGAGGTGAATACTATATGGTAGCGATAGGAAATTCTTTGACCTTGAATCAGGGTATTCATGAAGAACAGGTCGTTCAAATTCGATATCGTCAAGAATTCCTGATTATTGCATGGAAACAGGTTCATCTTCAAAGTATTTTTGCCTTCCAATGTTTTTCTATTGGAGCTTCCCTCATTTCCTTTATCGAGCATAATGATGCAAATCTGACTTTAATAAGTTCTAATATGCATGCTAAGCAGTCCCTGTTTCTCGGTCCAAGAAGTGCGTCATTGTTGGATCTCGATTGAAAGGCTAAGTGGCTCTAAATTCAGGCTCTTGATATAGCCTAACAAAGAAAAAAGATTTTTTATACTTGTAGTAACTTTGAAGAAAAACACTTGTAGTAACTTTTAATCGGCATTTGGTAACACGGGTCATGGACCTATGATAGACGATTATTTCACGACCTATAAAAAGTCAATGGCCCAATACATAGTTCTTAAGGAGAAAATAACCCATTACCCAATCTATACAAGTAACTGCCTTCAGATTTTGTCACCTGTTGTTACAAATCCAAAGCCACCGGAGATTCCCCCAAATCGCGAGGTCATATTCATATACTCATCTCTCTACATCGGACCCTGAAAATGGTTCGAATGGAGTTCTTCGGGATGGATTTCAGCTGTGTCTTTGCATCGTTATCTGATGGCAAATTGCCCCAAAAAGACTGTTTGCTTCCTCTGATCTCTAAGCTCTTAGGCTACGCCATCGTCGCCGCCTCAACCACCGTTAAACTCCCTCAGGTTAACTCACTCCATTGTATTCAATTACGCGACATTCTTGATGGCCTTTAGGGTTTTATGATCCCAATTGTTCAACCTTGTTTCTCGATTGATTACAAATTCACGTGAATTTTAGAGTATTGATCTTTAGGTTATGGAAACGTACTGAAGTTATACACAATCTGATCTATGTCATGTTATGGATCCAATGAGGTCTGTAATAGAATTTTTGAACTGGTAGAATTTGTAATTTTATGTTTTATTTCACAAATTATGTGATTTGCTGATTATATGTAACATATATATGATGGTTGAATTCAGTTAACACTCTTTGTGGTGGTATAAGATCTTTGTCATAGAGAGCAATTTTAGTGTACAATTGACTGTTGACATGAGATGTGTTTTGACTTTTTGAGGTAGTCAACTGTTTAATCAGTTTTTTCATTCCAGTAACCTAACTGATAAACTAAGGGTGAAATTAATTTGCTTATGTATCCCTCCTGTAACCTAATTTAGGAGATTTTGCTCCCATTTCATAACACACGTATTCTTTTACTACCCATGCCACTTGTTTGCTTACCTTTGGTTATGTATTGGTGATTAATTAACGTCACATAATCACTTTCCAAACGTCCATCTAAGCACCCTCTAACATGCTGATCTGAATTTATGCTTCTTTGTTCAGATAATGAAAATCATACAACATAAAAGTGTTAGAGGTCTTAGTGTTGTGGCCTTTGAAATGGAAGTAATTGGTTATACTATTGCTTTGGCATACTGTCTTCACAAAGGCCTTCCATTTTCAGCTTATGGGGAGTTGGCTTTTCTTCTAATCCAAGGTATTTTAAGCAGCAAAATTATCGCCTTTTTGGGAGTTCTTGTGGCACAAGAAACCAAACCCCTTAAGTGAGGTGTTTAGTGTGAAAATTAATTTTTTATACTGGTTATTGCAGCTATAATTTTGGTTGCAACCATTTACTATTTCTCTCAGCCTGTGGGAAACTCAACATGGATCCGTGCATTGCTGTATCCTATGTGGATTCATGGGGTTGTTTTATTTTATACTTCTATTACTGGCCTGCAAATAGATTGTGCTATATGTATATAAACTGTGATCTTTAACTAGATTATTATAGATACTGTGGCCTAGCACCAACAATCTTAGCTGGGAAAATTGATCCTCTTCTATTTGAAGCTCTATATGTAAGTGGAAATTTTTGCTATTTTGGCCAAACTGTATTCTCATGCATTCTTGACTACTTTTTGGTCTTCTTTCATCTTATTTTTGAACTTTGCTAAATTCTGTTGAAGATATTGTTTGTTTCAGGCATCCCAGCATGCAATCTTTTTCTTTGCCAGGGTCCCACAAATTTGGGAAAACTTTAAGGTGAGTTACTACTTGCCTGAACTATCATTTTTATCCCTACTTGTTTATATGAATAGATTTTTGTGTCAAGCTGATAAGAAATGGAAATGGAAATTTTAGGTTAAATTGCAAATGAAGAAGATGATTACAGACTCTAACCGCCACTGAAGTGGTCCAGGGCTATGCCCTTCTCAATGCTAACGCAGAGAGCCCAACAAACCCACTAATTCTCATCCTACCCCCTAAGAATTTACTAATACCTATTTATATATAATATAAGTTGCACTCGACACCCTCCTAGAATAGACAATTGATGTTTAAACTAGAAAGTAGAATATTATTCCTATCATTACTTCCCCCTTAACACAAGACTTGTCCTCAAGGCTTGGTCGAAGAGCCCTCAGTCGTGTGAATGACCCCATCTGACTGAAAAACATCCATTCGTTCCAATTGAAAATTCAGCCCATCGGAAGAATCTGATTCATCATCGCCAAGCAACATCACACGAAGTTTACCCTCAGGGCATTCATGAGCTGGACTATATTGCTGACCACATTTGTAACATAGCCCTTTCTTCCGGCGTTCCTCCCATTCGGTACGAGATAAAGAGCGGATACCACGATCACGATAAGCAGCTTGGTTCGAGGCAAGAGGTGTTGTTGGACTAGTGTTGGAGACAGCACCCACACTACTGACAGAACCTTGAGTTCCCACAACTTGGAACTCCTCATGGCCCAATTGAAGAAACTGATTCCCCGAACCCATGAATGGATATCCCTGGTTTTGGTTTTGGTTCTGAACATACCGAAAACGATTCAATGATGCGTTATCCAGTTTTGGCCGGAGCATCAATTCCACATCCTTCGCTAAATACATCGCATCCAATCTCGATTGTGGCCGATGTAATCACACCCACTTCTTCGTATCAGCCCGCAATCCAGCAATAAAGTAACCCAATGCCTGAGATTCAGGCAACCGAGGGACCAAAGACTCGAAATCGTCTATGTAATCATAAATCGATTCGGATTGCTGAATCGTGGCTAATTGTTCATACGGATTTTGAATTTCCAAGCCACTAAAACGTTGCAACATTTCTGATTGAAACTCAAGCCAAGAGAGAGACGGTCGAACCTGAGTGATGATCGTAAACCAGTGTTGAGCTACACCAATCATACTCAATTGAGCCAATTGAATTCGTGACTCGTCCAGAGTGTTGTTGATATCAAAATAGAGCGTAGCCTTTTGAATCCACCCCTGGGGATCAAAACCTGAAAACTCAGGTAATTTGATTTTTTTCACAGCCCATGTAACACTAGACGGAGGATCGCCAGAACCGATTTTCGGGCCGAAATTAGAAAAAACGTCACTAGAGGATCCCGATCCCGATCCCCGATCCCGATGAACCGTCAACAGTTTTCTTCCCCTGTTGTGTCATCCAAGCGAGAACAACTTTACGGAATTCACTAGATTCCGCTCTATCAGCATTCAACGCGGTGATTGATGCCTTAATCTTCGTAACATCGGACTGTAATTATTGAATATGCTGTTCATGAGTATCCAATCGGGAATTCTGATTCACCATGGTTGAATCGGAAATTTAGCAACGAGGAATTGGATGTCGAAATTGGATCTATGTGCAGAATTCGAATCGTAACTAGAATGTGAAAGTGAAACGTAATTTGAAATTGAAACAGAAATCAGAAACAAACATTGAATCCGGAATCGCAATAGGAAACAAATCAGAAATCGATGGAGAGAGCAGAGGTAAAGACATACGTGATTCAGAAACCGAATTAGAAATTAAAATCGAATGGAGAGTCGAGAGGATTCAGAACTTACAGAAATTGATGAATGAAGTGGCAATGGAAACGGAGGATGATGTCAAATATGAAATCGAAACAGAAAGGGAAACGGAAATTGAATGGGGAGCAGATATCCGGCAGGTCGGACCAATGATAAGAAGTGGAAATGGAAATTTTAGGTTAAATTGCAAATGAAGAAGATGATTACAGACTCAAACGGCCACTGAAGTGGTCCAGGGCTATGCCCTTCTCAATGCTAACGCAGAGAGCCCAACAAACCCACTAATTCTCATCCTAGCCCCTAAGAATTTACTAATACCTATTTATATATAATATAAGTTGCACTCGACACCCTCCTAGAATAGACAATTGATGTTTAAACTAGAAAGTAGAATATTATTCCTATCACAAGCTGAATACTATTAACCGCCTCAACTGTTAGAATTTGTTTTTCATTTTGAGATCTCTAAATAAGACAGGTCTGCTTTAATAATTATCATGAAAATCTAGCTGTTTTCCCGGCAACATTATGCAAATCTCTCTTGGTTCTTTGGTGCAAAGAATACTCTCTTTTATTCACAAGTTGTAAAGATATTGGAATTCACTATAAAGTTTGGGATATTACTTTTGAATTCAATGAAAGCTCATGCTTCTATTTACAACTATTAGTCTAGATATTGTTATGTTATTTCTGTTTCTAGTATGTAAAGTTGGACCACAAATGTGCTATTGGTTCAAAATCTAGGAATAATGTAATTTGTTTATCATTAAGTGACAAATTTGACAAAATTGTAGGCTTGTGTATTTCTTTGTTTTCTTATGGGAAAAATTAAACGTATCGTTATATATTAAATGACATTAGCTTGGGATCATATCAACACTAATGCACCAAATCCTATCAGAACTATATAGGTAAGCGTGCTTGAGCGAAAGTAGTACTACGATTGATGGTTCCCTAGGAAATCCGCGTTGCAGCCCTACCCATGGCCTTGTAGATAAGTGACATTGGTGATTGTCCACACACTTATGTTCTGGTTCAAATCTTTGCAATTACAGATTAGGGGAAATTTAGGATGAAAAAGAAATTGATGTTCTAAAAAACAATTTAATTTTTTTTTGAACAACAATCTATCCCTCCTAATTCCACCTAAACTTGCACTTGCAAGGATTTGCACCAACACCACTTTTATGGTGGGCAACACCAATACCACTAAACCATAAGGCCATTGGTATAAAAACAATTACATGACATTATATTTTCATGGTGTGTTTGTGTGTTGGTGATAACTCTTCATATCCCTCATCTTATGATTTCATATTTGTTTTGTAAGCAAGTTTTATTGTGTTAATTGTGTTTTCGTTGAGCAGAACAAAAGCACAGGGGAACTTAGCTTCTTGACTTCATTTATGAATTCTCTTGGCTCTATAGGTGTGTACTTCTAGTTTTCACCCTAACTATGTGAAAATAGATAATAATTATAAACCATTTAATTATGAATGGGTCACTTTGGGTTGCTATGTATCCTGAACGGATCAAAATAAAAGAGTGAGCTAAGTTGGGTTGGAAGTTGCCAGTACATCCTGAAATTGTTTTATTCCATTATTATTGTAATAATATTATTTCTGCAATTCCAAGTAAGTAAGTAACACATTACTTATAAATCATAAGAAGTTCTAAAAATATGCAAACAAAAAAGTGCTAGCAGGTCAACCCAACCTCACCTGTTTTGACCGAGCCCATTACCCAACCACCAGACTTACCACTACTAACAGATAAGATAGAGGAGTTAATTTATGCTGTTTGTATGCTATTTTACAGTAAGAGTCTTTACCAGCCTACAAGAAAAAGCTCCAACAAGTGGTATTCTTCTTTTTTACATTATTCCCTTTTCATATGCTCTGTAAATATCTTCATTTTCACCTGCTGCTTATATTATAAGTTCTTTTGCCCCTTCTTTTTTCCTAATCTAATATCCTTAATTATGTTTAAAGTTGTCATGGGTTCGGTTATCGGGATATTGACGAATGGTACAATCTTGAGCCAAATCATCATATACCAGAAGCCAACAAAGAAAGAGAAGAAAGAAGATTAGATCAAAAACGAGACACAACATTTCTCTAAAAAAAACTGTTAGCCCTCAAAGTTTCCATACAGAATCTCTCTTTGGTTTGATACTATAGTGTTTGTTATTGTTATTAAAAAGTAGATTTAAGTGAATCTGTCAAGAACCTTTGACATGATTCATATGGGATGTTCCGGATTGCTTATTAAAAGTGATTATTTGTTCATGTTCTGACATCAGGTGCATACTCTGAGTCCTCTACTTAAAGTCCTTTGGGGAAGGGACTCTTGTTTGAATCTAGCTATCACTTTTCTGTCTTTAACTCCTCAAAGGCCACCAGCCTAGGGTAACCTGTGTTTTAGTCGACCCCTTTGATTAGCATGGTGTTGGTGGGGTCTTGTTAGTTTTCCAGATACTCTATGGTTACCAAAAGAAAAAAAAAAGGAAAAAGAAACAAATGCATATGAACCAAAGACAATTATCAAAGAACTAGCAAGGAAAAGTATTTACTTAAAAGGGCATATAGCAAGACAATCAAATTCAATTACATGAGCAATTTCACATATACTTTTCATCACCTTTAAAGCTTGAGCACCTTCCAAATACAAACCCTAATCTTGTGTCAAATGATCTTGATCAACCGGAAGTACTGCTAGAAGAGAATCATTAGCAGCATTTGCAATCTGAGTTTCGACTACAGTCGCATCAAGATTGACAATTAATGATTGTCTGCTAGCCATCAACCTACCCACACCCTCAGAAGTCACACCCTTACATTTCTTGACCTTCACCTTCACCAAATTAGGGCACCCAGCCGCTAAAGCTTCCATCCCATGATCAGACACAGGGCAGCTCTTGATGCACAGCTTTCTCAAAGCCATGCATTTATCAGCTATACAAGAAATCTCATCATCCCCAATGGTTTCACTCCCACACAACGCCAATCGTTCCAACTTCCGACAGTTGACAGATAATGCATCCAAACCAGCTCGAGTAACATCAACACTGATAAGCACAAGTTCTTGAAGATTAGGGCAGTTTTTCGCCACACTGATCAGCCCACCATCACCAATCCGTTTCGGCTTCCATCCATCTATATGAAGCTTCCTCAAAAGCCTACAGTTCTCAGCAACAGATGATAACCCCAAATTTGTACAATCAGGTGTTCTCAACAGGTGAAGGATTTCCAGATTTTGACAGTTGGAAACCGCCTCGAGACCGAAATCGCTCACCTGCAGCTTCTCCAGATGCACTTCAATCAATCCATGAACATCCTTAGAAACCTGTTGCAGAAGCTTATCCCACTCACCATAACATCTGATCAACCTTAGGGTTTTGAGGTTTTTTGATCCAACTATAAGCGGTTCAAAACACTGTCCGTTATACAGATCCTTCAGACTAATCATTCTAAGAGATGATGCTGCTACACCTGCTTTAATCGGTTCTGTTGACTGTCCATCATGTAACCGTTTCACCGATAATTCCTCCAGAAACAAGCAGTTATCCACCACAGCATTTAATCCTTTAGCACCAAAATTACACGATCCGATCGAAATCTTCTTCAATTTCCTACAATTCTTCGTGAAATCATCGATGCCTAAATCCGTCAACTGTCGGCACGATCGTAGCTTCAATCGGACAAGGTTTTGACACCGTTGAGATATCAACATCAGAGCGTCGTCTCCGATGCTCAACGATCTCCGATCACATTTCAGAGAGAGTTTCGTGACGGAATCGAACCGAGAGAAAAGCGATCGCACGAAGGATACGAGGTCCGATTGTGCGTTGAGGGAGAGACGGTGACGACTCTGTCCTTCGACGTCGAACCACCACCGGCACACGAGCGAACATCGCTTCCGATCGGCAGGCCCTAGGAACTGAAATACACAAGCCAAACAGGCGTTTGGAAGATCAGATATGTCGTGATCGGTTGTTTTTCCGATTGAAGGTGGAAGAATGACCGGAGGATGGTGGTCCGCCATTGTTTTAGGGGTGTGGAGTAGGGCGGCGTGTGGGCGGTGGTTGGTGGCTCCGGCGGTGGATGACGGCAACTGGCCCATCCACAGGGAGGCGTCAACGGCGGAGCAATAATCTCCGGCGAAGTGCTCCTTGAATCAGGGGTTTTATTGGATGCTACTTTTCAACGATGGCATCGGGGCCCCCGGACTTCAATTTTGATTATAGTACGGACTTTAGAAAGTTATAGGGGCTGTTTGATTACACTGACTCAGTAAGATCTGACTGAGTTAGAAGCTGATCTAGTTAGAAGTTATAACTGAATCTGCATCTGACTGAAACTTGGCTGTTTGATTCAGTATCTGACTGACTCTGCTGAATGATAAAAATATTTAATTTAATTTATATATTTCTAAAATTCATACATTGTTAAAAATAAAAAAAAAGCCAAATAAATCATTAATAACTAAACCTACCAATTAACTTCAACAAATCAAACATTCACGACTCTACCATCACCAAAAACGAGTAAAATCCTCAACAAAAACCAAACAAATCATACCGTCATTCCGTCGTTTAAACACTTAACGCTCCATCTGAAAATCACAGTTCTTCGTCCCGAGGTGGACTTCAGCCGACAACATCATCTCCACATCGGCCTCTTTTGTCGACAAAGGTTTCGGTTGCGCCATTGTTGCAGCTCCGATCGGCGGTGGTTTGCTGGGATGCGACCGAGGAGGGGGTCGCGCAGGTGGGGGGATCGGCCGAGGAGATGGGATGCGACGGGCGAAGGGGAGACGGCCGAACGGGGGTCGCGCAGGGGAGTTCGGCCGAGGGGCAGCTCCCCTTTTCCGGGTCAGCAAGTTTTAATTTAGGGTCTGGGTCAGCACCCACGGACCCGGTCAGACCACAACACAGCCAAATCAAACACGCTGACCGGCTGACCGAGTCAGCCGGGTCAGCCAAAATCAAACAGCCCTATAGTCGTTTTGAGTTCAACCGTTGATGGTGGTTTTTAATTTTTTATGCTCTGTAATTTAAAAGTAAATCTGTAAATATTAAATCTAACTAAACATCATGGTAGACATCAAAAAGATCGGTTGGTTTAATTTCTATAAGGTGTAAACATAGATGTTTTTTATCACCACGGGGCGCCAAGGGCCTCGGGTACTTTGAATTGATCAGCAATACTGTCACTGATTACCCAGTTACCACATTAGGGTTCTATTTCAGCAGCTACAACCCGTGTCTTTTCACACTTTGTGGTCGTTAAATTTGAGTAAAAATTGATCTGAGTAGTTTGTGTTGTACCCTTATCAATTTTAAATAGTTTTAAGTGAATTTAAGTATAAATGAGGCGAGTCATTTATTGATTAATTTAATTTGAGTAGTTTGGATTGTAAACCTAATACTTTTAGGCTCATTGTGACCGTTTTTAAGCTTTTTTACTTAACATAAAAATACAAAGAGTTAAGTTTAATTTTACTACTCGAGATTTGTTAAAAATAGCTATTTTTCTTTAAAATATTAAAAATATCAATTTAGCTCTAAAAGTTTCATAAATTGTTTCAATTTTAATCTAAAAGTTTCATTATTTGTTTTAAATTTACCCAAAATAATGAAACTTTTAGAGTGAAATTGAAACAATATATAAAACTTTTGTAGGTAAATTTATGTTTTTAATCTTTTAAAGGAAAATAGTTACTTTAATTAAACATTAATAAGTAAAACTGAAATTAACTCAAATACAAAAAGTGTAGAATTTTAGACTTAAGAATGCACTATCAAATCAAATTAACTCAACTGTTTAAAGAAGTTTATACACGATCAACATAAAGTATGCGTGAACCTATTTCAAAATCAATATTCAAGTATACAAAGTTCAAATAATTTCAATAGTTAAAATATTGTCGCATAGAGCTTGATATATATCCAGCCAAAAGGTAACATAACTAAGAAGGGTTGCATAATACATGCAGAAACTATGTTTTTAAATAATGTACTTCTTGATCACAAGCGTATAATATCTATAACCTATAATGAAATACTAACTATTGATACACATGATGTTTTTTAACAGTCCACCTAAACGTCATGTTTGCATTAACTCTTGTCTCTTTTAACTCGTATTCCATGTTTGTTTTGGGCACAAACCCGTTAGTACGTTAGAATGACTTCTAATATACTAACCATTAATAGACGACGTTTTTTAACCGTACACCTAAGCGTCATGACTCTCGTCTCTTTTAACTCGTATTCCAATTTTGTTTCGGGCACAAACCAGTTAGTATGTTAGAATAACTTCTAATATACTTTTATTATTCATCTGTACTCGTATATTTGTAGGTTTTTAAACTCTTAATCTTTTAGATAGAATGAAGACATTTTACCATCAAAATGTCTCATTAAATACGAATGCACACTAGTACTTGTATTGTTATAAGGGAATGCTACTCTAAATTTATCTATGATTCAACCTCCCTTGCAAGTTATGGACTCAAAAGCGTAGGGGCGGCCCAACAAGGCCGGCTGTGTGAGTGGGCAAGGCAGGCTACCGCTCAGGGCCGGGTCGCTGGGTGGCCCAAAGATTTTAAAATATCGTATATAATAAAGTAGTAATATATATGCATATATTGATATTTATATTTATATGGCCCATTTTAAGGAAAAAAAAACATAGACGTTGCTAACAGCTAGTTTAACAGTCATTTTTAACGTTGTCGGTTAACCGGTTTTAAGTAGATTAAAAGTTGGTTTTTATAACAAACCGGTTTGAAGTATAAATACCCCTAACTAGTTTGAAGTCTAAATACCCCTAACTGATTTGAAACCAGCAGTTAGGATAGGTTAGGAACCAATTTTTATCATATATGTTATTAATCTATTACGGTTTAATTTACAAAGCAGGCCGCTTTGGTTAACCGGTTTTTTTAAGCACCTCTACTCACAACAATTTTCCTTTTGCTTTTCGTTAATGGTTTCGTATTAAGGAACTAAAAGTCTCTTGTTAAGAATATTTAGTAGTAAGAAACTTAAAAGAATTAAGAAAAGAAAATATCAATTTCACATGACTAAAATTTTCTCTTTAGCGTGTACTTTAGGTTATTCGATCTACGCTAGTATCAATTCCCTTTATATTTTAATTTTCTCATATGTGTTTTTAAGTCAAATGAACAACACGTGTCGTATTTGTTAATTTTTTTATTAAATTTGGTGTAAAAAAATAATGGCAAAAAGGAGGATCATTTGGACTAATTGCAAGAAAAGTCTAAAACAAATCTTCCCTAGATAAATTGGTAATGTCTAAGTTCTAATAACCACTTTATGCCTAGTTCCCACCTTTGTCGGACCTGGCTAGAGGTGATAAGAAAAGTCGGATCCAAAAGTGTAACCGGGGACTCGACCCAAACCAAACAGAGAACCAGTTCGCGAGGGACCGGTTATGATTGAACCTGCACCATCAATTTGTAATTCATATTGGTTTAACCTGAACGCAACTGGGAATAACTAGTCAAATAACCGTAACTAAATCAATCACTACCATCTCCAAAAACAAGTCCTAACTTGAACCTATACTAAGAACGAAATTTGATTTTTGTTGACTTAGACTTGAACCGGCTTGAATTGGAGGTGTAAAAACCGGTTTTTGAACCCAAAACGGTTCGGGTTCAAAACCGGACTGGTTTTTTTCGGTTTTCTTGAAACCGGTTTTTGGCCAAACCTGTTCGGTTCGTAAACAGGTTTCGGTTGTGGTGGAGCCGACCCTATGCAAACCGATTTGGTTTTTTTATAATCCTTACAAGGTAATTAATTAAAAATATAAACTAATGAGGGTGTAATGGTAAAAAAAACACAAAAAAAAAGTTCAAAAAATGCCCCAAATGATCAAAACAACAGCTATATTAATGTTACATACTGACTATTTTTTAAATAACGGTTTGGGAACCGGTTTGAAACAGATTTGAGCTACGGGATATGAAAAATCGATGTAAACCGTTGGTTCGAGTAGGTTTAGACTGGTGTGGGCCAAACCGGTTTTTTTACCGAATCGGTTTTTTTTTTTTTTTTTGGTTCAAGTCTAGTTTGAACACCCCTTGGACCTAGCTGCTTAAGTGCTTAGGTAGGCCGTAGGCCGGTGATAATGAACCTTTGTCCCCTTCTGTAACCGAACACGAATTAAGCCCAATTTGGGAGCCCATGTCATTCGCAAGTCCTAAGAATATGTTGGTAGCCCGAATACAATAAATATCCATACGTTAAGTTAATATAACAAATATATTTGATATTTTTTTTTGTCAAAAAAAATATTATAGATAGTTGATTACTTTCATATTGTTAAACATGTAATTGAATTTAAACGGTAATATTTTAGAACAACAAACTGGTAGCGAGGTAGAGATTAAGATCTTCAAAGATCATAAAGTTAAATTTGGTATTTTATATGCCAAAGCCATCTAGTTTCATGTAAGATCGAAATAAACGAAAGAATAAAGGTAGAACGAAGTTTATGGGTGATCTGGTACAAGGTTAGAGAGAGATGAGATAGATGATTAATAAATTTCAATATGTGGTAAAAAAAACACTATATATTTGTGTTTTACGTATACAGCCCCTATAATATGGTAACGACTAGATCATTTAAAAAGCATAAGAAAATATGATAATTTATAGAAGATTTTTTTTTTCGTATTTAAAAATTCACGCTTAATTACAAGAATGATTTTAACTTTTGAGGCATATCATCTTAAATATATGTTTTCTTTTGAGAAGTTTAAACCCATTTTAATTACATTGATCAAATATAAAACTAAACCTTCATGATTATCATTTCTTATAATTTTTTTTTTTTTTTTTTTTTTTTTTTTTTTTTTATGTTTAAAGTTTTGAAAGCACGTCTTATGGTAGTTTGAAAGGGCAATGGAGATAGGGTGAGTGTGTTATGCATACGTCGGACATACATATGAGAATTCAAAAATAGGATGTTTGGTTGGTTGTAGTGCTTTGAAGGTATAATTAATGTATGACTAATTCCAACCTCATCACATACTAATACTTTGCATTCTCATCTAAATGACTAAATCTAATATAATAATCCATCATCCAACCAATTACCACCACGGATCCTTATCACCTCTCTTTCTTTACATAAGTATGTACATACAAGAATACCTCATTTAATATGAAATCAATTTTAAATAGAAAACTACGAAAATCAAACTTATTTCATAGTGAAATGGAAAAAATTATGCTTTAGAACGTCTTAGTACGCTTAAATCGTCACGTATAATTTTTTTTTATATAGTTATTATCAACTTAAAATTTGTTATATATTTGACATTTCTTTATGAAAACTTCCAAATAAACATGATCCTAAAATATAAGAAAAGAAGGTATAAAGGATCCCCCGACTAATGAGACAAAAATGAAAATTCATACTGATTGTGAATCCCACATGCCTTTATTGTTGGTAGAACTTAAATTTTTGTTTTTTGTTTTGGTTATTTTTTTTATTTTTTTTATTTTTTTATTATTATTATTATTTTTTTTGTTTTCGTTCCCATAGTTTTCGGCAAAATATTTTATCAATAAAATTAAATAAAATATTTATTACTCTCTAATTCAAAAACTGATACTTTATATATTTTTTCTAAAATAATTTTTTTTTGGGATTTTATTTACCCATGTATGTGATGCATTAATTTTATAATTGTGTTGCATGGCTTATATCATTTATGATTAAGAATATGTAACGCATCTTTGAAACTAATGATGCATCATAGTTGTATACTAGGTGCATCAGTTACTTATACAATGTAATCTAGTTTTAACTTTGGTAACTAACATATTACTGATATTTTTTTGTTGTATTGGGTCCTCTAGTTTATTGCTAGAAGCATATATAATTATGCTATATTATAATACATTTAAATTTAAATAGTATGAGATTATTTTTTAGAACAAAATTAGTGGATCTAATTTAACGCTTTTACACAATATCATAGAACAAAATTCTATCCCTCGGGGTATGACTGCTATGACACTATCGAAAGTTATGAATATAAAATTGGCAAACTAATACTCATGCTTTGGCTTCGTGAATATTATGAAAACAAATTTTAAATATTTATAAGTTTTGAGAGTTCTTAAAAGTTTAATGTATTAGTAAAAGCCATAATAACTTTAGAACATAAATAAATACAATAAATAATAATCTCAATTTATAACAATGGTCAAAAACTCCCAGGTTTGACAAATCCGTGTCCGTTGACCATAGTTAATTCAACTTGGGTCAATGCAAATGAGATGTTAACTATACTTAGAGGTTGTATTCCACGAAATATCTTTTTTTTTTTTTTTTTTTTTTTTAATACCCTCTTAACGTTATCACTTCAAACCATTCTTATGTTTGTCCTTTTCTTATGTTTTATTGCTGTAAATACCTTTTTTTTATTTTATAGAAACATTGTTAGTATATATTTTATAAAAATGTTTTTTTAATCTTTTTAAACGTTTTCAAAACTCTTTCAGATATTCAAAAATTTTAAAAAGTAAAAGATGAGTGGTACATAAAGCTTTTCAAAGAGTTAAAAATATTTGAAATGGAGTTAAAGGCTTACAACATCTTAAATTGTAATAATTTATAATTAGGGTAGTGTTATCTTAAGAACCATTTTTTTTTGTGAGAACTCTAGTAATCAATCTCAGCCACATAATTAAGTCACATGCAAGTCACATGTCAAATCCATCTTTTTTTTTTTTTAAAATGTTCATAACTTTTTTTCATGACATTATTTTTTCAAAAAAATTACACCATTAATTTCATTATTTTTTTTTATCTTTACAACGCATACCATATTGATATATATATTTTTTAAAAATCGTTCATCAGTTATTTTACACATGTGTAAATTAGTCATTACACATGTGTAAATTCTGTTTTACACATGTGTACTTTTAGGTATTATATATGTGTAAAATGACGTTTATAAAAAAATGAGTTTTTTTTTTTATAATTTTTTCTATGAAAGAGGGAATCAAAAGAAACATTTTCGTCATTTTAATTTTTTTATTTTGATGTTATTTTTTGTTTTATAAATTTTTTATTATGTTATAATTATTTACCACTTTACCATTGAAAATGTGTGGCTCACATTTGTTTTTAGAATCTCATAAAATAAGTGAGTTCTCATTTAAACCCTCCCCTTTATAACTAAACTTAAACTTAATATATTAATTACTTCTACCATTATTTATATATAAGAATAGGTGAGTGAGGGGAATTATTCCTGATAAAACCTGAAAATTTTATACGAAATAAAAAATACAAGTTAGAGAAGGTGCTTTTCTTTATATTTTTAAAGACAACAAAAAAATATAAAGTATAGTTAGAGAAAGTATTTTTAAAAATAATTTTGAAACTTTTTAGAGGAGCTTTGTTTGATATTCTATTTTTTATAACATTGTTTATTACTTTTTAATAAACTTTTCTAACTCTTTTTACAGAAAGTTTTTATTTTAACTTTAAATAAAACGATTTTCATTTTTCTTAAGTACGTTTTTTATTTTTCATATAGAAAGTGCTTCTATATCATTTTTAAAAAAACTTTTTTAAAAAATAATAACTTTTCAAGAAAAACATGACAAGTTTTGATTTTTATTCTTATAAGAAAAATATGTATGAGAAGTAAAAAATGATGGAGTACACTTAGCCTAATTAATCTTCTATACACATGTATTTTAATGTTTTTGAATCCCCTTTACTATAATGCTCTTAATATTTACTTGCATCATACGCAAAAGTATTCATCAACCTAAGAGATTGGTACATTCCCGTAAATAAACATGCGACTTTAGACATCCTTTTGGACTGCCAGCTAATAATCATATGGTAACTAAATAATAAATAAAATTTCAAATCCGAAACCACCTCTATAAATACCACCTCTCACCACCTTTACGATCAAACTGGACCTATAATTCCTTTAGCAATATTATTCAAACCTTCAAAGATTTCTATATGACTGGTTGGGCTATAGCCGTACACGGTGGCGCTGGAGTCGACCCGAATCTTCCGACGGAACGCCAAGAACAGGCGAAACGACTTCTCACACGCGTCCTCAATCGCGGTATCGATGCTCTTCGATCTTCTGCTTCCGCCATTGATGTGGTTGAACTCGTTGTAAGCTCCTGTTTATGCTCTCCTTTATGTCAATTTTTTTTTTTTTAAGATTTGCACAATTATTATCGATAATGAAACATGTCAATTTGTTTGGTTAGTAAAAGTTTCTTATAAAAGTTACTTTATACAAAGTTTGTAGTAAAAGTTTCTTTTTGAAAAAATTACATAACTGATCTGTGGTTTAATCATATTGTATGATTGGTTCTCATACTTTAAAATTTGTAAAGTTAGTTTAAATTTTTATGTAGTTATTACAAAGTTAGTCGCCAAATTTTACAAAAGTGCAAAGTTAGTCAAAGTTTTTACGTGTGTGTTGTACTTTTGGTCCCTAAAATTAAATTTAAAATTTAGTTTAAATTTTATTAAATGCATAAAATATAAATGAATTTTGTTCTAGAGACCACATATGCAATGATCACACAAAAGTTGAACTATTTTTTTAATTTTAAAAGTTTGAGGATCAAACATGTAATTTGGTTAAACCACAGGAACCATTTATGCCATTTTATCTTTCTTAAAACTTTTTTAACATATACATCATTTAATCTACTTTTAATTTTTTTCCTGTAGTATGAATTTTTTTTTTAATAAAACTAGCATACATATCTAATCTACTTTTAACTATTTTAAGTTTCATTCAGAATGAAACTAGCATACACATCTAATATATTTTTAATTCTATTTTACGGTCTACTATGTACGAATTGCTGTCCTTTAGGGAGTGCACTAGCTTCATGTAACACAATATATAAGATACCATTAGGCTAAATGTCTTTTGGTGGTTTATTATCATTAAGATACGATGAACTTAAGCTTGTGCATGATTTTGATTGGATGTAGGTTCGTGAATTGGAATCGGACCCTTTGTTCAACTCCGGCAGGGGATCTGCACTGACGGAAAAGGGAACAGTGGAAATGGAAGCGAGTATCATGGACGGTGTGGGCAGGCGGTGCGGGGCGGTGTCAGGACTAACCACCGTGAAAAATCCGGTCTCGTTGGCTCGTCTAGTCATGGACAAGTCCCCACATTCGTATCTCGCATTTTCGGGCGCTGAAAAATTCGCTAGAGAGATGGTACATCATTTTCACTAGTAACTTATTTAGATTAACCGTTGTGGGTAATATTCTTTTTTTAGACATGAAATTCTGCATTTGTAGATATCTAAGATAACCACTAATGTATCTAAAAATTCATAAGAGTAAACATGCTAGTATTTTTGGTTTTTATCTTGCAGCAATTGAAGTTTTTTGAAATTACGACTTTACCTTGATATCTCGTTATATCAAGGTAATTAAAACTTCAACTGGTACATGATTACATTACCTTTGGCTAAATTATATATCTTGTTATATAAGATACCATTAGGCTAAATGTTTTTTTTTTTTCTTTTTTCTTTCAGGGTGTGGAGACGGTGGAGAATGAATATTTCATCACTCAAGATAACGTTGAAATGCTGAAATTAGCAAAAGAAGCCAATTCCATTGTGGTAATTAATTACGTTATATACCAAACATAAAATTTACGAAAGTAACATTCTTCCTAAAATTTTCTAATCAAATATTTGTCTTGTGCAATAGTTCGATTACAGGACCCCAAAGGCTAGTTACGAGACATGTGGAACCAAAGTACAAAATCCACTACACATGAACGGGCTTCCAATCACCATCTACGCGCCCGAGACCGTAGGGTGCGTGGTGGTCGATAGCCAAGGCCGGTGCGCGGCTGCAACCTCAACCGGAGGGCTCCTAAACAAGCGAACCGGCCGGATAGGTGACTCGCCCCTTATAGGTGCGGGGACCTATGCGTGTGAGTTATGTGGTGTTTCGTGCACTGGTGAAGGGGAAGCCATAATCAGAGGCACACTTGCGCGCGAAGTGGGCGCGGTCATGGAGTACAAAGGGTTAGGGTTGCAGGATGCGGTGGACTTTGTGATCAAAGAAAGGTTGGATGAAGGGAAAGCGGGGTTGATCGCGGTGTCGAAAACGGGTGAGGTGGCTTGTGGGTTTAATTGTGTTGGGATGTTTAGGGGTTTTGCAACACAAAATGGGTTCATGGAAGTTGGTATTTGGGATTGATTTAGTTGACACAAAACACATTGTGGGATGGTTTATGTTAAGGTTTTTACTTATTTATTTATTTTGTATGTCTTGTATATATCTATAATAATCTAGAATTTTATCTTTTTATGATGTGTTCTATATTTTCATTATTCAATTAATCACATGCCCATAGTCAAATATGAAAATTATTTAGATATGATTTTGAGTTTAGCTTGAATGCTAAAATATTTAAAGCACGAAACTCGTGAGTTCTATAGAAAATATCGTGACCATGGACGTTTAAAAAAATTAGTGGGTGATTGGTGATTCAGAAATGACATTGCTTGCTTTCGAGAAGAATTCGAGGACATAACATTTTCGATTCTATTGTAACTTATTTTTATTTATGGTTTGTAAAACGAAGTTAAGATTAACTGGATTGTTTGGCTTCAGAACCTAGTAACGACATTGTAATTGTTCCGACATTGTAATTGTTTTTTTTTTTCGTCTAATTTCTTGCTAGTTGGTTTCTATAAAATCGTGACTATGGACATCTAAAAAAAAATTACAACTTTAAGACATATCATTCTATTTTCATTAAAAGTGAACGTAGGACGATAGTCAAAGACAAATCTCCCATTGTCGGTGTTTTTAGAGCCGGGTTCGACCAGCCGACCAAGTCATAGAACTACAGCCGGTTACCGGTCCGACTGGTCATAGAACTAGTCTAGTAATGTGCATTTGGACCGTTTTCATTTAAACCAGCCGGTTACCGGTCAGACCGGTGAACCGAACTAGTGGTTTGACCGGATTTCAAAACTTTTTTTACTTTTTTCCTTTTCGATTTCTTATTTTATTTAGTAAAATATGATATGTATTTTAGTTGAGCACAAAAACATTCGCAAACAATATCTCTTTAGAGCATTCACAACCCATCTTCCATCTCTATCTCTATAATTACACTAAAAAATACTATTTTTTCTCTCTTTTTCAATAAAATAATATTTTTTTATAGTTTTATCATTACATTTTCTCTCTCCTCCACTCACAACCACTTTCAACAAATATTAAAAAATTAATAGAGATGAACAGTGTTTTATCAAATATAGAGATGAACAGTAACATGTTCTCTATCCTCCACTTACAACCACTAATAACCATTCTCTATAATATAGAGAACACAATCACAGATTTATGAAGAGCTTGCTGTGAATGCTCTTACAAGCACAAAAACAACGGCTATAGCAAAAATTAAACAATTTCGCAAAGGCTGGTTCAATCAGGCAAGCCGAGGACAAGTGTCAGCGGCCAATCAGGGTGAAGAATCGTTTACCAAAATTGTAAAATCATACAGAGTTAATACAATTATTCATACACCCTTAGTTTATCTTCATTAACATAAAAAAAGACTTTCTTAACACAATCAAACATGGTTATTACAACCTAAATCACCCAAACACGTACCATTTTTAGAAGGAAAATAAAAATCCTCTCAAGCTCACTCGATCTATAAATCTTATATATCTATCTATACTAATAAAAAAAGATTTTTGCAAGTCACATGTCACAATTCTATACCACCTAAATTTTATTTTCCCGCTTCTCTATCCTAATAAGTATCACATTAACTACTAATAATATTATTTAATTTTTTTTCATATTAATTTTTTTTATTAAATTAAAAAAGAGATTTTTTCTACAAATACAATTTTTAAACAAATAACATTTATAAAATAAGAATTTTTTTAAAAAAAAATATCAAACTAAAAGAACAATATATTTAAAACCTGTGTTTTCTAAAAAATAAAATTCTTATGAAAATAAATAATTAAAATTCAAATTTTAAAGAAATTATTAAAACTAACACTTTTTATAAAAATAGTTTTTTTGAAACAGTTTATTTAAGAACCAACTTTTTTTTAGAAAAACAAAAAAAAATTAACAAAAATTTAAAAAATAATATTATTATTTTATCACTTATAAATAATGTCAATCATATCTTATATCAAAAGATCGTTTTATGATTCATTAATTTTTATTAATAACTATTAATATTTTATATATTTAACACGTGTAATACGCGGAATATTAACCTAGTCTATTATAATAAATAGAAGATTTTGAGTTGCCACTTGTCATAATATTAAACATTTTAAGCTTAATTTTTTCGCTTCTCTCTCATATTAAATACTAGGTTAGTACCCCGTGTATTACACATGTTGAATAAATAAAATATTAAATAATTACAAATAAATAATTACGAATTATAAAACTATGTTTGAAGATAAAATATGATTATAATTACATATGAATAGCTATTTTACGTAAATAAATAATAATATATTTTCTTAAACTTTTATTTAATAAAAAAATTTGGGTTTTAAATATTTTATTTTAAGAAATGAATTTATTTTAAAAACTTTTTGTTGTATTTTGTATTTTATAAACCTTTTATTTTTAAAAAGTGTGTTTTTAATAAAAAATAGGCTTTAATTTATTAAATTATATAATTTTTAATATGAAAATGGTATGATTACTATTATTAGTATTTAATATTGTTAATAATAAAAAAAAATGAGAAAGTATGATAAAACTTACAATTATGTCAATTTTTATTTTAAATTTTCTTTGTTATAGATATATATAGATATATATAGATATATAAATAAATAGATTGGCTAAAAACTTATTTATTAAACGGATTATAGTTAGTAATAAACACAAAGAGTTACATTGTGATATTATATAAAAAATTTATTATAAAAATTTTGTTTTTTATTATTTCTATTTTAATAAAAAAAACAATTTTTAATTTTCTTAATAAAGTTTATTTTTATAAGAATAGCTTGACTTTAAAAAATATATAAAAAAAATGAGAAAGTATGATAAAACTTACAATTATGTCAATTTTTATTTTAAATTTTCTTTGTTATATATATATATATATATATATATATATATATATATAAATAAATAGATTGGCTAAAAACTTATTTATTAAACGGATTATAGTTAGTAATAAACACAAAGAGTTACATTGTGATATTATATAAAAATTTATATTATATAAAAATTTGTTTTTTATTATTTCTATTTTAATAAAAAAAACAATTTTTAATTTTCTTAATAAAGTTTATTTTTATAAGAATAGCTTGACTTTAAAAAATATAGATGAGAGAGAATTGTATCAATTAATAAAATTGATATTTATTAAGAGAGAAATTAGTTTGATTGTTTAAATTATTACAATACACTTTTGGAGGGAAAATGAAATGAAGGTATTTAAAAAAATGACAAGTGGCAAAAAAATGGTTTAAGAGAATGACATGTGACAAAAGGAAACCTTCTTTTATTATATTCTATAGATTTGCAATAAATACTAATTATATTATTTAATTATTTTAATATTAAAATAGTTTTCAATAAATTAAAAAAGAGTTCTTTTTATAAATATAACTTTTAAATAAACAATCTTTTGTATGACATAAGTATTTTATTAAAATACCAAACTTTTTTAAAAATACAAAATATTTAAAATCAATGTTTTTAGAAATTAAATTTTTTATCAACCATAAAAAAATTAAAATTCAAAGTTACAATAAAATTTTTTTAGAAAATGACATTTTTTTAAAACATTTTGATTTTGAACAAATTTTTTAAATTTTTTTAGATTTAAAAATTTTAAAACAAAAGTTGAAAGTAAATAATATCATTGTTTTTTTACTCATACACAATTTAAATCATATCATATTTCAATTAATTAATAAATTTTTACTACTATTTATTTAATAATTTATTTATTTAACTCATGTATTTACTTAATATTTTATTTATTCAACCCGCGTAATACACGTGATAGTTACCTAATATTTATTATAAAACAAGTTTCATCTCCTACAAATTTTCATGTAAGGTTTGATGATTAATTTATGCTCATCATTTCATATCAGAAAAACAAAACACTCATAATACAACACCCGATCTAACACATAAGTTACTTGTCTTGCTTACTCGAGACGGGTTTGCCCGAGTCAACTCGGCTCGACAACGCCTCACCCGGATTCGCGTAATCACTAGCATCATCTTTTCTTTCAGAATCATCAATAAGATGTTTTACTTCCACCTTCTTTTCCACCGGCTTATCTTTCTCGTCATGTCCCGCCGGCGACCTGTAATCCACAGAGTCCACCTTGATCTCCACAGTTCCCTCCTCGTTTATTCGTTCAGTTCCCTAATCTCAAAATTTAAACAAAATATAGATATATGTCATATAATGAAAGAAAATGATAACAATAATTATGACATCAAGTGTTCAATTGCATACCTTTGATGTATTCATCTTTCTTCTACAATGGTGTTCTACCGACTGTGATTAGATGAATAAGGCATTCTTGTGCAATTTGTAGACGGGTAGATTGTGGGTATATCAAAGGTTATCTATTATTTGCCTTTTCATGACGCGTGGAGACTAAGGTGGCACACGGTGGCATTGGCTTAATAATAAATGATTTATACATATATTGTTTGATTTATTGTTAGAAAAACAGTATGTTAGATTATTTATTTTATTCTTACCTGCGTATAACGTGTGATGTTTTATGACACTCGGTATAACGGATGAATATACGGTGAAGTGAGAAGTTATGATAAATATTGATTTGATTTTTAAGGTGTGAGCGTACACGCATTTAAAATAATTTTATCTCTAAAACCGAAAAACTCGTCAGCTAAAGAGTTCAAAACCTTTAAGACGATGCGAGTTCAAGAGCAATGTCTCTGGTAATAAAATCCAAGGGGCAAAGTCCATGGTGGCAATCAAGCTGGAACTTGATGATTAATGTTAACTTTAATCATCCAGAGCAAACTGAACTTCAATGGTAAGTAAAGGTTGGTAGCAAATGATGATTGATAACGACTTGGTATTCGGTTGCAAAATTGGTAATTGATAGCAACTTGGTATGTCTTCGGTAGCATAAATGACCAGCAACAACTGTTCTAATAGATAAGTCTTTAGTAGAGACTAAGTTACCATTGATGTTGCTTCTACCAATGTAATAGCTGTAAGTTATATCGGATATTGTTAAAATTATATAAGTTTTTATTATTGTTCTCTTAATTTTATGTCTAAATTGTTCTAATGTTTTTTATATTTATGTTGTTGCTTTATGGGCTTTTATCTGCTTTGGGTTTTGCTGGGCTTTGGAGCTGTGTTGTTGGGCTGGAGCGGTTGTCTTAAGTGGTGTAAAGTCTATATATTTGTCATTAGGGAATCTTGTGGACATCATCAGAAATATTCTACATCTGCTGCTCTTCTTCTTCTTCTTCAAACGATTAAGGGTTTCTTGTTCATCGGTTCATCCATGAACCTCTGCTGATCACATATTGTTCTTTGTAGATTATCGCTTTGATAGTCTATTTCTTAGTTGATTCTGTACTTGGTATTGGTTTCATTGTATCAGACTTGGTTATTTTTTCATTAATACCTTGTTAGATCTTGATTTGTGACATGGTATCAGAGCCGCAATGGCTCTGATCGGTTCGATCTAATCCTGGTTCTTGATCCGCTGCTCGTTATTTGGGAACTGATTGATTAGGGTTCTGTGACACCCTACATACTTTCCACATCGGTCGTGGACAGGAGAGATTCTTGGTTCATAAGTAATGTCTGGTCTCTAATATCACCAACGCGTTTTGGGCGTATTGGCTGTGGATGAGAGGAGAACTCCACAGTTAAGCGTGCTTAGGTGGGAGCAATCTAGGGATGGGTGACCTCCCTGGGAAGTTTTCACCTGGGCAACCAAAAGCAAATCCGTAAGCTCCTTGTGGGCAAAGCGGACAATATTGATGGTACGAGAGGCCGGGTGTTACAGAATAACCAAAAGCAAATCCGTGAGCTCCTCGTGGGCAAAGTTGACAATATTGGTGGTACGAGAGGCCGGGTGTTACAGAGCCCTTCGCGATGGTGGGACAAACCTCACCGGAGATGGTGAGTATGTTCTCGGGCACATTGAGGACGATGAGTCCAAGGGAGGGGTGATTGTGACACCCTACATACTTCCCACATCGGCCGTGGACAGAAGAGATTCTTGGTTCATAAGTAATGTCTGGTCTCTAATATCAACAACGCGTTTTGGGCGTATTGGCTGTGGATGAGAGGAGAACTCCACAGTTAAGCGTGCTCAGGTGGGAGCAATCCAGGGATGGGTGACCTCCCTGGGAAGTTTTCACCCAGGCAACGAAAAGCAAATCCGTGAGCTCCTCGTGGGCAAAGCGGACAATATTAATGGTACGAGAGGCCGGGTGTTACAGGTTCTCTCGTATTTGAAACCCTAACCTTGAGTTTCTTGTATCTTGTCTGATTTTCTGTTATCTGGTGCGATTTAACCAGGCGTTTTCGCTATTCGTTGCTGGAGACCAAAGCCTTCTTGGTCCTGAGAAGTTCTCTGATTTAGGTTCGGTTAAAAAACGAACCCTATCTTGTTGGTGTTGAAGATCGTTTCTGCTGGAGTTTCTCTTTATCGTGCCTTCTTGAAAGAAGTCTTCGAGGATTGAAACCCTTGGCGTCATCTGGTAATCTCTCTTCTCATCAGGCTTCGTAACCCTAAGTGAAGGTTACGGAGTTTGTGCCTTCGCTTTATTTGGAGTTCCTGTGTAGGGCGCCCCTGTTGTAAGATCTTTTTTCCCTTATTTTTTTTGTTGATTCATGATTGTTGTTGTTTTGGCATTCTTCTGGCCGGGTTAGGAGTACCGGTATCTGGAAAAATATCAGGGAGAACCTCTTTCCTTTTTTATGTGTCATATTCTGTGTTGCATCTCTATTTGTTTGCTATACTATTGATCTGTGTGCATATCACTCGTGTGTTCTTTGTGTGTTTCTTTGCATTAGCAGCCTTCACTAATCCTTGATCTACCACTACAAGTGGTGTGAAAACCTGGCGCTGGTGTTGGCTATTCTTATTTGCGTGTGCTTGCCTGCTACATTCTATTTCTTTGTCTAATAAGTTGGTTGTTGTTTAATGGATGATACTGAGAGCAGTGCTATTGTTACCCTTGTTAGTACACTTGATGATAGTGACCCTTTATACTTATATGCTAGTGACTCAAGTGTCCTTACGATTGTTAATCTAAAATTAAAAGGAACTGAAAATTATACAATCTGGTCAAATGCTATGAAACTAGCACTTCAAGTTAAAAACAAAATAGGATTCATAGATGGAAAATGTAAGAAACCTACTAATAATGAAGTGCTAGCTACTCAATGGGAAAGATGTAATTCTGTGGTTCTTACTTGGATTTTTAATTCCATATCTGATGATTTGTATGCTGGTCAAGTGTTCTCTAAATTAGCCAAAGAGGTATGGGATGAAGTGAAGGAAACATATGATAAAATAGATGGGTCGGTTGTTTTTGATTTGCATCAAAAAATTAACTCGCTAAGACAAATGGAGGCTCTGTTTCTGAATACTATCATAAGTTGAACTCAATGTGGAAATTATATGATGACATGGTCTAGCTTCCTTCATGTACATGCCAAGCCTCAAAAGAGTTTAATGATTTTAACCACTTGATTAAGTTGATGCAATTCTTAATGGGCCTTGATGAAATTTACCATCCGGTGAGGACCAACCTCTTCCCACACTAAAAACTGCTTTTTCAATTATCTCAAGAGAGGAGTCACATAGATAGTCTAACTCCACCTATAAACAACAAACTCAAAACATGGCATTTTTCTCTAAAAATATTCAATCTTCATAAACTAAAAAGAAACCATATAAAGGTCCAAATCCCAATTTGAAATGTACTCACTGTAACAAGGTTGGACACACGGTTGAAAGATGTTTTGAGATAGTGGGATATCCTCAAGGGAATAGAACTAGAACTGGGCAATTCTTTAGTCAAGGGTCTGGTCAAGGGTCAAAGGGTGTCAATACAAGCAACTCGGTTGGTAATAAATCTGCTCAATGTTCTAACTCTAATGTGACAGCTTTGATAGATGATCAGATTACTAAACTGTTAGGTTTGTTGAATGAAAAAACATGTGAAACCTCACAAGGGTCTAATGTAGGAGGTAACCAAACCTCATCTTTCTCCTCCTCCTTGATTAATAAAAATGTTTATGTTTTTAATACGGAGCTGTCTAATAAAGACAGCCCTGGATGGATAATCGATTCAGGGGCAAACCAACATATGGTTATGAGCGATAAAAATGTCTTTAATCAAGTAGATGTGTCTAACCTTAATATCACTGTTAAACATCCTAGTGGTACTTCTGCAACGGTTAAACTAATAGGAAATTTGAAAATAAGTGATAATGTTGTGTTGTCAGACGTGTTTGTTGTCCCTGAGTACTACGTAAATCTGATCTATGTTCATAAGCTTGCACGAGACAACAAATTATGTGTTATGTTTGATGAAAATAATTGTTATCTCCAGGATTCGTTCACAAAGAAAATCCTGGTGACTGGTAGACAAATAGATGGTCTTTATTACTGTGGAAATGTTTCAAACTCTGTGAAGGTGTGCTATAATAGTATTGAAACTTTAATTTGTGGCATGCTAGACTTGGACACCCATCTCATCAAGTACTTAATGTGTTAAAAAATAGTCTAAACATGAATTTTTTGAATGAAAATGTTCCATGTGAAATATTTCATCGTGCTAAACAACATAGAGATTCCTTTCCGTTAAGTGACCATAAAACAAAAAATTTAGGGGACATTATACACCTGGATGTTTGGGGTCCATATAGGGTGCAAAGTAGAGAAGGTTTTAGATACTTTCTTATTGTTGTTGATGATTATACAAGAGCTGTGTGGGTATATCTTTTAAAAAACAAAGATGAAGTTTTTCAAAATGTTGAAAGTTTTGTTAATCTGATTAATACTCAATTTGACAAACATGTCAAAATTCTTAGAAGCGACAATGGAACCAAATTTTGTAATAAACAATTCTTTAAATTTAACAAAAAAAGGGTATTATTCATCAAACTTCATGCTCTTATACCCCACAGCGAAACAGAATAGTAGAAAGGAAACATTAGCACCTTCTAAACGTCGCAAGATCCCTATTATTTCAGAGCAAACTTCCCATCAGATTCTGGTCAAATTGTGTATTGACTGCTGCATATTTGATAAACAGGACTCCCTCTTCTGTGTTACAAGGAATGTCTCCGTATGAACTGTTATTTGGTTTTAAACCCTCTCTTAATCACTTGAAAACCTTTGGGTGCTTATGTTTTAGTGTAATTCTAAATAATAATAACAAATTTGATCATCTTGCTGAGAAATGTGTTTTTATTGGTTGTTCAAACCAAAAAAAGGATATAAGTTGTGGAGTTTAGATAATCAAACTGTGTTTTTTTCTAGAGATGTAAAATTTTATGAAAATATTTTTCTATTCTCTGATGAAAAATTTTTGACCACTGTTGAAAATAATATTCAACTGTCGGTTAATCATTTAATTTTTTTTTGACTTCTCTGAAACAAACCACCCAAAATGCAATTCAAGTGAAAAATCCGATGATGAGGAGATGGACAATGTTGAGAGCACTGAAATTAATCAGCCTTCTTGCAGCAGCCCTTAGACTTTAGGCTCGGCCCTTTTGGAGCAGCCTAGTCTTGGTGGAGGCACACGTGAGGTAGATTATGTTTCATGTGAAAATGATAATAATGACTCTCCTGGGGGTACTAGTCAAACAGGTCGACCCACAACAGTTCGTAGGTCATCTCGTAACACAAATTTGCCAAAAAAATTGCATGACTTTATTGTTGAGGGCAAAGTCAAATATGGGCTAGAAAGAGTTGTAAATTACTCGAATTTAAGTCATGAAAACCTTCTTTTTGCTTCTGCTCTTAACAAAAGCATTGAGCCTAGGTCATATAGGGAGGTTGTCCTAGACAAAAATTGGATCATGGCTATGGATTGTGAAGTGGAAGCCTTAAACCGTAATCAAACATGGGAAATAGTTGACCTCCCTATTGGAAGGAAACCAATAGGATGTCGATGGGTGTATAAAATTAAATACAAGTCAACCGGAGAGATAGAAAGATATAAAGCTAGACTTGTTGCCAAGGGGTATAGTCAGTAGGAAGGGATTGATTTTGATGAAACTTTTTCACCTGCTGTTAAAATGGTTACAATACGTGTTGTAATTAGTCTTGCTGTTGAACATGGTTGGGACTTGTGTCAACTTGATATAAATAAAGGTTTTTTATATGGTAGTTTAAATGAAGAAGTTTACATGACCTTTCCCGAAGGTTATTTTTCTAAGAATGATACTAGAGTATGTAAGTTGTGTTAAGTCATTATATGGGCTGAAACAGGCCCCTCGAATGTGGAATGAAAAACTTGTTGGTGTGCTAGTTGATCTAGGTTTTGTACAAAGCAAAAAATGACTACTCTCTTTTTGTTAAGTCCACAAATTCTGTGCTTGTTATTCTGTTGGAATATGTTGATGATATAATTGTTACTGGAAATAATAAAAGTGAAATAGAAAAAATAAAAAATCTGTTAAAAACAAAATTTTTAATTAAAGATCTTGGACAATTAAAGTATTTTTTGGGTATTGAAGTTCTTAGGACTAACGATGCTATCAATTTGACTCAACGAAAGTATTGTTTAGAGTTATTGTCTGAATTTGGAATGACAGGATGTAAGCCTGCTTAAACACCACTTGAGCAGCATCATGTCATATCGGCTTTATGTAAAAAAGACGAGACTTTATTAGATAATGTAATTGGTTTTCAAAAACTTATTGGAAAGCTGATATATTTATCACATACTCGTCCAGACATTTCTTATTCAGCTTAGTTTTTGAGCTAGTTTATGCATTGTTCTACAAATACTCATTTGCAACTTGCATTAAGAGTTCTGAGGTATCTTAAAAATGAGCTTGGAAAATGCCTTTTTTTCAACAAGGGTAGTTCGTTTAACTTAACTGCCTTTGCTGATTCTGATTGGGGAAATGTTTAAACACTCGAAGGTCTGTCACTAGCTACTGTATTTTTTTAGGAAACTGTTTGATTTCATGGAAAAGTAAAAAAACAGTCTATAGTGTCTAGATCTTCTGGAAGCAGAATACAGGTCAATGTGTGCTGCTTCATGTGAAGTTTTATGGTTACTAAATGTTTTAAAGGAACTGGGTGTTTCTGTTGCTGTTCCTGTTCAGTTGTTTTGTGACAGTAAGGCTTATGTCTATAGCTGCCAATCCTGTTTTTCATGACAGAACGAAACACTTTGAGATTGACTTATTTTTCTTGCGAGAAAAAATCTCTGCTGGTACTATATTAACTGTTCCCACTGCTTCAGAGGAACAACCTGCTGACCTGTTTACAAAAGGTTTGTTCCATAAGCAGCATGATTTTTTCTGTAAAAAACTTAATATGTCTAATGAATTTAGCCATTAAATTGAGGAGGGGTGTTAAAATTATATAAGTTTTTATTATTGTTCTCTCAATTTTATGTCTAAATTGTTCTAATATTTTTTATATTTCTGTTGTTGCTTTATGGGCTTTTATCTGCTTTGGGTTTTGCTGGGTTTTGGAGCTGTGTTGCTGGGCTTTTGGAGTTGGGCTGGAGCGGTTGTCTAAAGTGGTGTAAAGTCTATATATTTGTCATTAGGGCATCTTGTGGACATCGTCAGAAATATTCTACATCTGATGCTCTTCTTCTTCTTCAAACGATTAAGGGTTTCTTGTTCATCTGTTCATCCATGAACCTCTGCTGATCACATATTGTTCTTTGTAGATTATCGCTTTGATAGTCTATTTCTTAGTTGATTCTATACTTGGTATTGGTTTCATTGTATCAGACTTGGTTATTTTTTCATTAATACCTTGTTAGATCTTGATTTGTGAAAGATATGTAATTGCTAATTGTTATGCCTTCTCATGAACGGTTTTGATGATTTATTGCACCATTTCAACTCTTATATAAAGGTCAAATTTGGTCTGATTTGATATGAGAAATCCTTAACTGATTTCATATTTGTTCTTGATATCTCTCTAAGAAGTGTTTTGATATCTCTCTAAGAAGTGTTTTGACTGAATATTCATGTGCACCAATGATATAATTCAATATCAAAGTGTTTACACGATTTCTAGAGCTATTCAATTTTTCATGAACAAACAATACCTACAATATTCGGTGATACTGAAGAACTTTATACTACTTTTCACGACCCATCTCAAATGCTACTTCTCAAGAGTTTAGTGTAATATACGGGATTCACATCAGTTAAATCACATACGATCCCTCAAACATATTGCAATTTTATTAAATCTATTATCCTAAAGTCACATATCTTTTTATTTTCAAGACAATCTGAAAATAAAATAGTTTGAGCTTACTTGATTTCAGTTTAATGAGTTGTATGATTTCATATTAATGAGTTGTTTGATTTCTAGAATATTTAATTACATAAATGGATGTCGATGACAACAGTAACCTTTAGCATATCTTAAATTGACCACAAAGTTTAACAATATACAAAAGTACCCCTCCACGTGTTAGAGAGAGAGACTATTTTGTCTCTTCAACATCATCTAATTATATATCTATAGCTAAAGTACACATTTGTTGTAGAAGGTACCACCTTACAATGCAGGGTTCCTTCCTCTACTATCCAAACAGTACGCATTTTTTCGTTCACACGCTTCCACGCAATGTGACCTGCATAGCTAACATGTGTCAAGCACCACCTTCTGTAGCCGCGTACATCCACCATAAGACCCACATCCACTGTTCACGCACCTTCACACCACCATAGACGTCACGTACACATCTGTTCAAGCTGACGAAGATCGTACAAGCCGCCCACTACCACACCACCACTAGATACTGACAGAAAATTAAGTAGGAGTATGACGACACCATCGATTATCAACATCAGAGGTCGTTGAAGCAACTATAGAACCTATAGTCTCCGGAGATGGTGGGGCTGTTAGATCTATGTCGAGGAACCCATTGTCAAAGGTTGTTGAAGCCACTGTTCTCCATGGATGACCACTTTCACCACCAACTTTTGATTTCACAAATAGCTCCAGAAGGAAAAAAAATTGAGAAGAAAGATTAATGAACTTTGATTGTAGAGAGAGAAAATATTTGTTGGCTTTTAAGAATGGTAAAGTAATAGAGTCTAATATTATACCCCTACCATTTGACTTTATTTACAAATTTGCCATAAATGTTTTTTTTTACTTTTAGTTAAATGAAATATCCTTGTATTTAAACTCAATGTGAGGTGTTGGCAATATAATTATAATAGTTTTTCTTTTGTTTTCGTGTAATTTCGTTGGGTTTAGGGTTTAATAGTTAATTTGATAAGAAGATATCTAATAAATATTGAAATATTAGTCATAGATTTATTAATATTCTTAGAGATGAGAAACTAATCAACTGCAATTGTTGTTGTTTTTTATCGTTTTGACGTTTCCATTCTTTCTACGTGGCGTTTGAAATTTTATTCACAACTGATCAAATGCAACATAGAGTTTAGGGAGAAAAAACCCGCGGCAACGCGTGGGGGTTACTAGTTGTAATCAAGAACAGAAACACACAAAATGAAGCCTTGATTAATGCCTGAATAGACCGGAACCCCACAGGGCGAGACAATTAGCGGCGACGCTTGAAAGACTTTAGATTCGATATACCTAATTTTCGTTCTCCCTCACTATTTCTCTTTCAAGGCCAAATTACACACATATAGAGAGCATAAAATTTAAAATGGGGGCCTTTGACACTTGGGACCTAAAGCAATGACTTTACTTGGTTTGCCTTTGAACGTACTCTAAGATAAAGCTCGAGTTAACTTGTATATTTTTGAAACTTTCGACGATTTTGTATTTTTTGCACATAAAGATGGTAATAACAATAGAAAGTAATACTTTTTTACAGATATAACAATAAAAAAGGCTAGTAAATTAACATTCTTTTCCTATCAAAGTTAAGCTTCTTGATCTTTAATGCCTAGCTAACTTAAGGGAACCAACGAGCAAGTTACCCGGCTCGAAATTAGTACATGCTGATTTCAAGGGAGCTTTCCTTAAGCTATTTTTTATACAACTTTTCAGTCATGCTTTATTGTGAACAACCCGATTCTTAGGATAGCCAAATCAAGAACTGGTATGAAAGACTGAAACAGTGTTAAAAATATGTGCAAATCAATGAATAGTTAGTGTCATATTTATATGTATACACCTTACAAATGAATTGTTTGTTTATGTGAAGCTCATCTCTAAACTACAAATTAATAATATTAAAAAGTGCACCATTCCTAATAAAAGATACAAAAAATTTGTTACAAAGTTTGGATGCGATCTTGAAGCATTACTTGTGATGGATGAAGGTTGGCTTTGAAGAAAGGTATCCGCCAACATCTTCCCAAGCGTTACTTGAGATGGTGTGGTCAAGTGCAACCCATCTGGTTCGAGGCTCAGACCCTTTGCATCAACGGTTCGTAAGTTCACAAGGTCCATTCCCAATTGCGCTTCTCTCACTGTCTCTACGTATCGTCCTTCTCCAGAAGCCAGAGCCACCTGAAGCCAAACTATAATTTTAAAACTTGTGATTGGTAATCTCATGAGAAGTGTGTCCTCGTGTGAGTAGTAGAATGCTACAAAGGGATTTTAAATTGTACGATAAGGTCATTGAGTCGATCACGACTCTCACCAGACACTACTATAAAAATAACCATTTGTGATTTGTTTTAACGGTCACTTAAACCCACGCTATGATTATATTTCAATCTTTTTTGTGACTTGAGAAACAAAGATATTTCTCAATTTACGGCTGTAATAAATACTTAATTTGGATCCTCCACATGCTACTCATTATCAATTTTTTTATGCATTATGTGTTGTACAACATGCTTTAAAGGTTGTATCCATTTTTTATTTTATTTTATTAATCTTTAACTTTTATATTTTAACCTCATACTTTTCATTTTACCTTTCGGTCTACATTTTGCAAATCAACATGCTGCAACGTGCGTGTGTGATTCAGCGTTTTACTTATTTTTTCCCGTTTAACAGCCCCGTCGCAACGCGTTGATCGAAGATCGACCTAGATCGACCTTCTTATTGTTTTATATATTTTATGTTTAGCATAATAGTTGTGTGTCCTTAGTGCTACGTTTTGGTCCAAGATCGGTTTTTATTTTTTTTTCGTTTCTTTATACAAGTTTTTAGGTGTTGGTGGTCGCTAACGGTGGTGTGTCCTTAGTGTTACTTTACATAGTTTACGCCCCCAGGGGCTTAATACTAGTTAATATACATTTATCAAAGTGCGTTGCTATAGTAAAACATTGAAAATGTATTCTTGTTATTAAAAAGTAAAAAAGAATAGAAATCCTATAATTAAAAAAGGTTGTTATTATTATTTTTTTTTCACAAAATTAGAAGTGTTAAAATTTTACTATAATATAATTGATAGCTTACCTGAATAATGGGAAGCACAGGCAAAAGGAGATCAGCCCGCACACGAAGGAAAAAACTCTGCAACCGAGTTTTATACATCTCTGCATCTTCTCGGCTCACCGTATCGCTCTCCCCTTGATACCACAGCAGCCCACGGATGGTTCCTCCGCCCTCCAACGCCGCCTCGGCCCGCCTTATCAGCCCCTTGTAAAGCTCCCCACCGCGTTCCCACTCGCTAATATTCGTCCCTCCAACCGCACAAGGAACCAAACCCACCACCCCAATGCTCGAATCCATCCGCAACAACCAACTCGTAAATATCATACCCGGGCCAATACCGCAGGCTTTTGTGGTGTCGATGTCTCGGTGAAGTGGCTCGGTGGCCAGTTGCCAGTTGAGGTCGGCACTGAGTCGGAGGATGGAGAGGTTTGGGGAGGATTCTGGTGGGATGTAGTTGTCCCAGGTGTTGTTTACTACGCCGCCTCTGCCAGACATGTTGCTCTGGCCGGCCAAGAGAAATATGCTTCTTGCAGGGGCGGCATTTGTGACTGGGACAACCGAGGAGGTTATTAGAAGATTGTAGAAAAGAATGAGAGGTAGCATATCTTTGTTGGTTGTAGGTGTGTGGGGTGTAATAGTGTATTTTGGATCTTAAAGCAATACATTAGAGGACAGGAAGAAGAAATATAGAATTTAATAAACCCAACTTTGAAGCAAAGGTTGTTATTCTCCCTTTTATTTGTAGAAAAACTTGATATTCAATTTATTGATTGTGTTCTTGATTTGGACTACAAAAGCTTTTTACTTTATGATGTTTGATGTTTTTTCATTAAACTCCTCATGCAACTTAAAAGATCAAACGGATTAGATCGTGTTGACAGGTTGAACTAGTTTTAACCTTTGTTGAGCTCAAAGATAAACGGCAACATGAAGATGATATGTGTTTTAAGGTTGTTGCCTTGAGGTTCACCCAGATGGTTTATTGGTGTCGAATCTTTAATCAAATAGTTTGTTCTTATAATTTTACATTGCAATAGATATGACAAGTACGAGTATCATATCCACAATAACCTTATGCAATTAGTTACTAATATTAGATTATTAGTTAATTGGAAATAATTAAACATTAACATGGATTAATGATTGGTTTTTTTTTTTTTTTTTTTTTTTTTTTTTTTTTTTGTGGTATAAACTCATAGAATTAGTAAATAGTAAGTACATTAATTAGACTTTGTTACGATTATTTAAAGATATAGTCACTTTAATTGTTAATTTTCATATATAGTTGTTACTCAATTTAATACCAAAAAAATATATCTATGAAGTGTTTAATATCTTTTATTTTGTTCTTTTTATGTCTGGACTGGGCTTTTGTTGCTATTGGACTGAGTTTATCTGGTGGGCTAAGCTGTATTGGGCTAGATGATGGATACTTGGTATGGGTCGTGGATGCTCCTGGAACAAACCCATACACCCGTGTATCTCATAAGAACACGCATGTCTATGGGTGCCCATGGATGGTCCGTTTAAAAGTGGAGCCTATTTATTTGCTAGCCCTAAGGTCTCAGAATCTTCACTTTTGCACACTTTACACTCATGTTTTATAAGAAGAGGGGGGAATGAAAGTAAAGTTTTTTAAGGGGCGAACTCCAATATATATATATAAATTTAAATGGTCGAGCAAAAAATTAACATTATTGATGGAAAAAAAGGATGGAGGGAGGGGCCTAATAAAGCTTCGCCCTTGTCTGTTCGCTCTCTAGTGTTCACACTGTTCTTGAGTTAGGGTTTCATCATCTTGATGCCCTTTGTTTCTTACCTCTCTTATTGTTTGAGATTATGATCACAAAATGATGATTTGATTCAGATTCTTAGGCGTTCTTGACACTTTGTTTGAGATGTTGCCGATTGAGTGTTATTATTATTTTTTCTTTTGATGAACATCATATGACATACATAGTTTAGTTTAATTTCATAACTAATCTGGAGTATGATCTTCATAAGAATATAAATTGTTTGATTCTTAACTAGACTAACTAGTGTGTAATGGACGTGATTAACTAGCGTACTATGTGTCCGCCTATGAATTATCATAAGATTAAACACGTACGAAGAGTCATTAACATTCGAATGATAAATTTTGCCAACATTCATATGTTCAACAAGAAATTCAGAAAATAAGTTATTACAACTTAAACTATTAAAACCACGACAAGCTCACTTTTCTCCATTGGCAAGATAATTATAGATGACAAAATCCATATGATACTATTTGTCGATTCTTTTTATAAATAAACATCTTCTTGATTAGAGATGACATGTTTGAAGGAATGCATTGGTTAACATCTTGCCAAGAGACACTTGAGCTGGTGTGGTGAGGTGCAACCTTTCTGGTTCCTCTAGGCTCATCTTCATGATTAGAGATGGGATTTTTTTAATTTTTTTAACTTTTAAGTTATCTTATATACATTTCAAACACAAAGCAAGCAATGGTTTTTTCTTGACTTGATGGTTTGGGCATTCCACACCTACAAGCATGGCCCGGGTTAAAGCCTTGTGATATGCAACTTTTTCTTTTATTTAAGATAGCCTATAATAAAATGTATTTTAATTGTTTCGAGATGTCGGTTGGCACGATGGTTTTTTAGATTTTTCCAAATTAATCACCAAACTTTAATAATTTGAATAAAAGCCCCTACTTCCCTTTTTCTATTATAATCTTTCTTTGAATCATGCCTTGATGATTTTTGACATGTTTATATTATTATGTTTACAAGATATATATAATATAATAAATTAATAAAGAATACTTGGATCAAGTTTTTTAATAGATATTATTTCTACAAGTTCATTTAACATTAACTTATCAATAACTTAATAGACTAATTATGATTATATTGAGGTCTCCTCGTGCGCTACCACTGTTATCATCTTTAAAATCACCGGTTGAACAATTATAGAGATTAGGAGGATGAAACAAAAATAAAGATAGTGTGTCGGTCCAATAGAGTTGGCTACCATCAATTGTCGATTGGTAACGGGACACAAATGAGTTTGAAAATAATAAAACTTGTAACAAAAATCAAAATCTTGAAATAAAAAGACAATCACTCTGTTACAAAAGAACCCTGCAGCAACGCGCGAGATTCAAATCCTAGTTTATTTGAAAATGTTTTTATTTGTAAGCCCAAATAAACTTGTTAGTTTAAGAGGGCGAAACCCTTTAGATGATGGGGTCCAGGGACTAATCAAGCAAATTGAATAAAACAAAAGAATTTTTAGTTATATATATTAACTTTAATTATTACTAGCAAATTGAATAAAATAAGAAAATTTTTAGTTATATGAGTTCGACCCTCCTTGCCTTTAATCTTTAATATTATATATAATCAAAGAACTTTTAGTTATATTATTTTGTATTTTTGTTTTTTAAAGAAAATATAAATACTAGTTTTTTTATCTGTTTGGACCCAAACCGATTAGGAACCGACCCAAATCGGTTGGGATAGGGTTGGGATTCTCCCCCTTCAAACCGGGTTATAACCCGAACCGAATTTGAGGCCAAACCGAGTTATAACCCGAACTGGTTTGAGACCAAACCGGTTTTTACCTAAATTGATACCGGTTCGGTTTGGAATCGGATTAAAAAAAAACAAAAAAAAAATGTACACCTCTAGTGACAACGCGTCAACGCCTGAAAGGCTTTCGAGCCTAACTATTTCTCTTTCAAGCCCAAACTACACACATGTAGATTTTGTTTAAAATTTTAAAATGGAGGCCCTTGAAACTTGGAGCCCAAAGGCTTTGCTTGTTTTGCCTTTAAGCCAAGTAGCCAACTATAAAGCTTGAGCTAACTTTTATATTTTTGAAAGTTTTGACGATTTTGTATTTTTTGTACATAAAGATAGTTATAACAACCAAAGTAAATTTTTTACATGATAGATATAACAATGGAAAAGGCTGGTAAATTTTTTTTTTCTTTCAAAGTTAGGCTTTGATCTTTAATGCCTAACTAACTTAAGGGAGCCAACGAGCAAGTCACCTAGCTCGAAATTTATACATGTTGATTTCAAGCGAGCTTTTCTCAAGCTATTTTTATACAAGTTTTCAATCTTGATTTATTCCAGTCAAAACAAGAGCCGGTCAGTAACCGTGTTAAAATAATGTGCATATCAAAGAATAATTAGTGTAGGGTTTTTTTTTTTTTAATTTGAACCATCCCCTATATATATATATATATAGTGTAGGGTTATCTTCAGAATCACTCATTTTTGTGAAAACTTTAGTAACCAATATGAACCACACATTTTTTATCATATGCAAGTCACATGTCATTTTCATCTTTTTTTTAAAACGTTCATAACTTTTTTTCATTATATTATTTTTAAAAAACATTTCAACAATAATTTAAGTACTTTTTATCTCTCCAATGCTTACCATATTTATATACTTTTTTAGAAAAATCGTCCACCCGTTATTTACATATATGTAAATCTGGTTATACACATGTGTAATACAGGATTTACATATGTGTAAATCCTGTATTACACATGTGTAAAACGAATTTCGTAAAAAAATGAGAAATTTTTTATTTTTTATAACTTCTTTTATTTTTTACGAAAGAATGAAACGAGAGAATTATTTTTGTGTTTTTTTATGTTTATGTTATTTTTAAAAACTAGTGATTCAAATTGATAACTAGAGTTCTCAAAAAAAAAAAAGAAGAGTTTTCATTTGATCCCTCCCCTGTAACGGATGATCTTGAAGATGGTTTTAAAGAAAATATTACAAAATTAATTTAAAATTCTAAAGAGATAAAAGTGGGATTTAGTCAACATTATATGGTTACCATAGTTTATATATAAAATTACCAAAAGGCCTTTTAATATAAATAAATAAATAAAAATAAAAAAATTATATGATTGGTTGAATGTGGTTTTCAAAGTTTTTTTTTATTAAAGTGATGATTTTTATTTGATCCTTTCTATATAGGGTTGGTTCAAATGAAAACAAAAAAAAATTACGTAAACCACTAAACCAAATCTTTATTTTTGATTTATAAAGATCTAATGACTCATTTATGATTGAGATTGATTAGTGATGTTTTGGTAAATTAATTGAATTTTATGGGTTCATTTATGATGTATAGTAGTAAATTAGATACAATACAAAATTTGACTTTCAAAACTTTTAATTTTAAAAAACATATTCCTAAAATCTATGTTCTCTCTAATATCTTGATGATCGATTCTACGGGAATCAAGAACACAATTTAGTTACACATATAACTAGAACATTGGTCCATGTCGTCTTTTTCATGGGATGATGCAACACATGTAACCCGTACAAAACTTTATTATGCCATAGTTTTTATTTGCGTATATTTAACCCCTACACAGATAACTAGTACAAAAATTTTATTGAACTTGACAATTTACACAAATTTAGATTTAAGTTTACTGAGTTACGTATATGTAAGTTGTATATGTAACATGTTCTCATCGAGCAATGTATAGCCTACATATATCTAACTATGTTTACATATATGTAAGCGTGTTTGCATGTATGTCTACTTAAACAAATATATATGCATAAAGAAAAAAAATGAAAAAAGAAGATTATTGTTACAATATATGGAACCAAATTATGTATACGCAACCCAAGCTACTTAAATCTAACAAAGTTACATATACGTAACCCCAATTACATATACGTAACAGTTCCTACAGCTATTTGCCACCATCTTCGTGATTTATTTCGTTTGTAGATCAAACCATTAAGGCTTCAAAACTTGTAATAAGCAAGAACAATGAACCCATCTTTAGTGGCTAAAAGAACATATTGAACCCCTTTTGATTCGTGGTTGTCATGTTCTTAGTTCTTGTTCGATCAAACCGTTTCTCACTCGTAAACCTTGCTTTTCAATTCGTTCTATTTTTACATACATAATCAATCTTATTTCGGGTTCAAGATCAATACTGCTTGTTCCTTTTCTTAATTCATTTTTCTTTCGTTTGTTTTATTTTGATTCATGATTTCTTTTGTCATAAACCTTGTTACTCGTTCTTGATCAATCGTAAACCCTGACACTAGTAAGGAACGTAGAGTTGTGATGATCTGGCTTTCAGTCGTGTTCTGATGCACACCAATTTTTTGTCACAAGTTCTGAGTGAAGTTGTGCTCGTTCTTGTGCACCTCGTCTTGGATATGATCTACCATGTGACATATGCTATTTTTGTGATTTCTAAAACAACATTTTTACAATATTCAAGAAGAACGGTGCAACTCAATTCAAAATAACAAAAAGATAAAAGTGAGATTTAGTCAAAATCATATTAAATACCATATTAGTTTTACTTAGAATTATAAAATCATCCTTTAAACTAAATAAATAAAAAATATGATTGATTGAAAGTGATTTTCTTAGTATTTTATTAAAAAAGTGGTTTTTATTTGAACCCACCTCTGTCACTGTTCATATTTTAAGTTTTAATATTTTAAGAGATCATGGGCTAAAAAATATGAATTTTGAATAAATAAAAGGCCGCGAGCCAAATTTGTATGTTTTGACTAAACTTGAGATCGAAAGAAACTTTAATGTTATGATTATTTATTTTGTTTCAAGTTAATTCTATAAATTTAATCTAAAAAAATAATTTAAAATATGAAACATTGAAAAAAAAAAAAGTAGAGATGGCATGAATCTATACTAATAAAACAAAAAATTTAAAAGACATAATATTTTTACAATGTTCACCTACGTTTCATATGGGATTTGTACACTTGTTGTTACTAAAATAAAAATTAACATTTAAGGATACATTAAATGCTAATGTTTATTATATACTTTCTAAAATTTAAATCAGGTTTTTGATAAATTTAAAACAGGTTTCTTTTTATTAAAAAAATACTTTTCTAAAAAACAAAAATTTATGAAATTGGAAATTTCTAATATATAGAACTTTTAAAAAATGACATTGTTTAAAAAACTTATTTTTTTAAATGGAGTGTTTAAAAAAGCAATTTTAAAGCAAAATTTTTTTAAAGACGAAAGTTTGGAAAAATATTGTTATTGTTTTATTACTTAAATAATTAATTATAAATAATTTCATTCATATTTTATGTTAAAAGTTTATTTAATTAGTTTTGGAATATTAATAAATAACTGTAATATAATATTTTCATTCAACCTGTATAGTATACAGATTTATAAACTAGTAAAATAAAAAATATATAAATTAATTGGATCATTTGTGAAGTAATCTTTGCAGGCTCGTGTGAGAAATGGAAATTTGATGACATAAATTCCATTGTCTAGAGTGGAATGATTGTCAACTTAAATGAAAAGAATGCAAGCTTTACTAATGGCTTAAAAGTCAATAAATCCTTTGTTACAATCTCCATGTTTTAAAGCTCTAATATCACGGTTAACTTGAAAACTGGCGAAAAAAAAATTTATTATTGGGCTTAAGGCCCAATTCTATGACAAGGGAAGAATAAAACAAAAATTGACTGCCATTTTGGGAGTTCGCACGAGGAGGCAGTCGACAAGCGGTTTGGCGCAAGGAAGAAAGGCATAGCCCTTTGGCAGTTGGCACATGCAATCGACTATCATGATTAGAAGATCTGATTATGAGTATGAGCGCCAATTCATCCATGATCATTTCGCTGGTGTACGATTAGCAATAGAGTGGGGTTTAAATTTTTTATTTTTTTTTGGACCTAAACCCTGTTTGTTTGATTATCTCTTGTTGTTTTGCATGTTATTTTCATTGATTGAAATATTTTTATTAATTCGTCTAATTGATTATTCATCAAATTATTAGTCATTGTATTATTAATCATTATTGATTGATTATTGTATTTTCATAATTGGTGTTTATCTTTATCTTTATCTTAATATATAATAAAAGAAAATAAATTTTGGCACATGTTAAGATTTTAGCTAATGCATTGTCACATGACATCTTCACAATATACAAATTTCATGTGTCATTTTATTAGCCATATGGTTTTAAAAGGAAATGCTTAAATAATATTTAATGTCTAATTAAGTAACATTCCAAAATTAAATTTTAAAATTTAATAATTGAAACACGAAATTTAAAAACTTTAAATTTTTAAATTTCAAATTCAATCTGTAATTAAATCTAAGATTTTATTTAAAAATAACTAACTAAATTTGTTAAAATTTTAAAATTTAACACTAACAATTTGAGTATTCAAATGGAGCATATGTATCTCACAAATTTTAAATTATATTGGTAACAATACATCTGAGTATTTTGGATTATTAATTTCAAATTTTGAAATCTTCTATATTTTAACAATATCGTATAATAATTGTCTATATTATATAACATAATACTATTATTTTATTATATATATACAACAATTTTTTCTGTTTATTATTCTTTCATTATCAAAAATATTTCAAAAATATACGAATTAACTTCTCCTATGATCAAATAGTTCATGTATTGTGTATGAAAATTTTCTCTTACTTCTACATTATTCACACAATTATTATCTTCAACTTATTTCGTATTGCATTCAATTACAAGATTACATACACTTTGAATTAAAAAATATGTTTTTAATGATAAACCTTAATATTAATATTTTTTTTCTTATTACCATAACTTTTACTTCGTTTATTTTTTATTTATGTATATTGGTTTATACATTATTGATAAACCATTAAGTTATTTTGTTCAACAGAACATCATCAGTATTATAATTAACTTTCTAAAATGATCTTACCATATCAAGTCGTGATTTGTTTATGGAGACAAGCAATGTATAATAATCCGATAGAAAATTACTCTAATAAGTTTATTGTGGTTGAGGATAAGTTATTGTTCAAATAATCGAATTGTTATCTTATTCTTTTAATATTTATCTTATAAAATATATTTTCTATATATCCTTAATGTTTTATATTTTTAATTATAGAAAGCTACAATACATAAGAATATTATAAAAAAACTAATTTCTTAAGTTTCAGAAGTTATTTAATCAATCTGGTTAAAGATTTATATATGAAAAAGTTTTTAAATATTTATAAACATTAATATTATTTTATATGTATTTAATTATTTCATTTAATTTACATGTATACATATTTATTTAATCGACATTCGCATGTGTATATATTTAAAACTTATTAATAGTAACCGATAGTTTATGTTTCTATTTATTTTAAATAGTATATCACATGAATGGTTCTTGTAGTTTGGTAAAAAAAATTAAATTTGGTTCTTAAACTTTTAAAAATTTCAAATATAGTCTTAAATATTATATTTATCTACCATTGGTTATTATTCTGTAAGTTTAGTTAGTAATGTTAAATTTTTCAAAATAACTATTTTACCTACAAAAATCATCAATGTAAATTACTTTTTATTTAAATAAAAATTATTTTTAAAAATATCATTTTTAGATTGTTCATTTTTTTTAATGTTTCTCTCAGATTTTGAATTTTTAAATGTATCTCTTAAAACTTACTAATTTTTTAAAGATACTTTTTAAAAGAATTATTGTCTTTCTTAAAACCATTAGGTTTTTTAAATTTAATTTTTATAATTATTCATTTTCTGAATATATTTTTTTAAAAAATATTAAAAATGCCATTTGAAAATTAATTGTTTCTAAAAACTCTGTTTAAAAAAGTGGTTGTTTTTTAAGGATACTTTAGAATATAAATGGTTTAAGAAAAACTTTAGAAAACCAAATAGTTTTATAAAAATATTTAAAAATATCAAACGGTATTAAGAACAACATTTCAAAATGGACAACTTAAACGCGTTAAAAATCAAACATTTTATAAAATAATTTTAAAAAATTTATTCTTGTATTTAAAATGTATTTTATTATATAATAAATATATTAATAATGAAATAATAAAAATATTAAACATTAATAAACTTTTGAAAAACAAGAATATAAAGCTTTCCTTAGTAAAAATAATACTATAATTTTAAAAGTAAATAAAATTGATGGTCCGACACAGCTAAAATGTCAATTTCATAAATTTTAATATTATTAATTGTTAACTAATAAAACTTGGGATCACAAATAAAAAAAAATATTAGAAATCATATTCAGAACTTTTTAAATTTTAAATACCATATCTAAAATTTTTACATAACATAAGGACCATGCATGTAAATTACTTTATCTTAAATTTAATTTTTTTCAACCCGTGTAACACACGGGTGTTTATGCTAGTTTATAGAATACTAGTTTTAGTAAACCCGTGTAATACACGGGTTGAAAATATGAAAACAACATAATTCATAAATGTATAAGTATTTCGTATGATTAAGTTACGTATTACTATAACAATGAAAAATAAAAAGTTGCATTTATAAATGATAAATATCTGAATACTTTTTTAAATAATATAATATACAATTGACCATGTAAAATTAAAAACTAGTTGTCTTAAAATCACACTAACCTAAAATATTTAAATATGTCAATAAATATTTTTTTAGGTTTTTTTTTTAAATTTGAATCTTATTTGGCTATAAAAATATGTATAGTTCAAAACAATATGATTACACAATGAAGTTGATAATATAAAAAATTAAATTCAAAACAAAATGATTTATTACTATTTATTGAGTTTTTTAAAATAAAAACTTGACTAAAATAATATATTAATTTAGGCGGGAAAATTTTTATGAGGAGTAACATAAGAATACCATGTGGCATCCTAGTTACTCTTTTATTATATACTATAGATAATAAAAGAAGGTTCTCTTTGCCACTTGTCATTCTCTTAAATAATATTTTTGACACATGTCATTTATTTAGACATCATGAATTTATTTTTCCTCCAAAAGAGTATTATAGAAATTTAAACACTCAAACTAATTTTTCTCTCTTAATAAAAATCAATTTTATTAATTGATACATTTTTCTCTCTCATCTAAATTTTTTTAAAATTAAGCTATGTTTTTAAAAATAAACTTTATTAAGAAAATTAAAAATCATATTTTTTTATTAAACTAGAAATAATGAAAAAAAAATTTTTATATAATATAAAATTTTCTAAAACAATAAACCTTTTTGAGATATAATATTTTAAATCGCTTCTTTTTTAAAAAAATATAAAAAATATGAAATTTTCTAAAAGTAGTTTTTATTAAAACAACCAAAATAATTAGAAAACCAAGTTTTTAATATACAAGATTTTTATAAACAATAAAATTTTTATAATAAATATTAAAACAAATGTTTAAAAATGAAACTATTAATATAAGAGAGTTAAAAAAATAGTATAATTGTTTTATTTCTTGAACTATAACGTATATATAATTTTAATCATATCTTATATTAAAAGATCGTAGTGTAACTATTCGTGTTTATTACTAACTATAATAAGTTTAATAAATAGGTTTTTAGTCTATCTATTTATCTATATATCTATCTATCTATATCAAAGAAAAATCTAAAATAAGACTTGATACAATTATAAATTTTATCATACTAACTTTTTTATTTCTCTTTATCATTACTAATAATATTGAATACTAATAATATTAATCATATCATTTTCATATTAAAAATTATATAATTTAATAAATTAAAACCTATTTTTTTATTAAAACACACTTTTTAAAAACAAAAGTTTTATAAAATACATAATACAATAAACTTTTTTAAAAATAAATTCATTTTTTTAAAACAACATATTTAAAACCCACATTTTTTATAAAATAAAAGTTTAAAAAAATAAATATTGTTTATTTACTTAAAGTAGCTATTAATATGCAATTATAATCATATTTTATCTTCAAACATAATTTTATAATTCATAAATTTTTATTACTAACTATTTAGTATTTTATTTATTTAACCCGTGTAATACACGGGGTACTAACCTAGTATATAATAAATGAAAGAAACTTTGCCACTTGTCAACATTTTAAAACATATATGCCACATGTCAAAATTTTAAATTAATGTTGTCACTTGTCAATATCTCATTTATTTACAAAATTTAAAATTAATTTGATAACTATTTTAAATATAAAATATAAATATGGAAACAAATTATTTCAAATTCCTTAATTTTCTCTTATATACATAATGATAAATTTATGAAATTTAAATTATTCCCATATATAATTTAAATCCAAAAATATGTAAATAAGCAAACAATTTCAAATGTTTTTGTATAATACATTATATATATTATTATTATTATTATTAAATTTGTTATATATATATATATATATATATATATATATATATATATATATTCAATCCATGTACCACACGAGTCGTTAGACAAGAAAATATTTAGCTCTACATATAATTAATAAAAAAATTTCATCCATGTGGCTTAATTTTAAGAAATGACTTGCCACATGTCGCATTTTTAGCAAACAATTGCTACGTTTTGTTTTACTATCAACTAGGTTAGTACTCCGTGTATTACACGGGTTGTATAAATAAAAATTAAATAAATAATAATTATTATTTATGAATTATAAAACAATGCTTAAGATAAAATATGATTATAATTACGTATAAATAGCTATTTTAAGTAAATAAATAATAATGTAATTTTTGTAAACTTTTATTTTATAAAAAAAATTGTGCTTTTTAAATATTTTTTTAAGAAAAATAAACTTTCTTAAAAAAATATTCGTTTTATTCTGTATTTTATAAAACTTTTGTTTCTAGAAAGTGTGTTTTTGAATAAAAAAATAGGTTTTTACATTATCAAATTATACATTCTTTTAATTTAAAAATTATATGAGTAATATTATTAATATTCAATATTATTATTAATAATAGAGAGAAATAAAAAAATTAGAATTATGAGGCTTATAATTGTATCATGTCTTATCGTATTTTTTCTTTATTATTAGATAGATAAATAAAAATTTGTATTAACTGGGTTGTTTGGTTTCAGAACCTAGTAATGGAATTGTAATTGTTCTTTTTTTTGGTCGTTTAATTTCTTGCTAGTTAGTTTCAATAAATTGTGACTATGGACATCGTAAAAAATTACTATTTTGAGATACTCATTTTTATTTTCATGAAAAGTAAAAGTAGGAATTGTATACGATTGAAGATAGATGTACTTTCAGAGTTTTGATGCACATTGAGGGTCTTAATAGAAAGATTATAATCGACCCATGATCCTGCTTGTCCTATTCTGTGTATAGATATAAGTATTATTAGACATTGTATTATTTACTTTCTTTGAAATTTGAAATTTGAATCAAGATGGTGGTGGGGGCGACCGGAGCTTGTGGTGGTGGTGAACGGAGCTTGTGGTGGCGGGGCTAGAGCTTGTGGTGGTGTCAATGAAAGCTGGTAGTGGTGGTGACGGGAGCTGGTGGTGGGTGGTTATAGTGGTGGTTATGAAGATTAGGGAAGAGAAGGAGATAGAAAAAAAAGGTTGTGTGGGTGTGGGATGAGAGAGAGATAGAGAGTGTGTGTGTGTGTGTGTGTGTGTAAATGAAAGGATGAGGTGGATCGGTTGATGGATAAATTTTTTTATTTTTAAATTGATAGGGGTATTTTAGTCTTTTTCATAAAACTTGTAAGAAATATCAAAATCTTGAAAAAGAAAAAAATCACTTTGTTACAAAAGACCCCTGCAGCAACGTTCGGGGTTCAAATCCTAGTTTATTTGAAAAGGTTTTTATTTGTAAGACCTAATAAATTTGTTAGTTTAAGAGGGCGAAACCCTTTAGATGATGGGGTCCAGGGACTAATCAAGCAAATTGAATAAAATAAGAGAATTTTTAGTTATATATATTAACTTTAATTATTACGAGCAAATTGAATAAAATAAGAGAATTTGTAGTTATATGAGTTCGACCCTCCTTGCCTTTAATCTTTAATATTAAATATAATCAAAGAACTTTTAGTTATATTATTTTGTATTTTTGTATTTTAAAGAAAATATGACCAGTTTTTTTATCTATTTGGGCCCAAACCGGTTAGGAACCGACCCAAATCTGTTGGGATAGGGTTAAGATTCTCCCCCTTCAAACCGGGTTATAACTCGAACCGCTTTTGAGGCCAAACCAGGTTATAACCCAAACTGATTTGAGACCAAACAGTCAAGTTTCAGTTAAATACAGACTCGGTCAGAACTTCTAACTAGATCCCCTTCTAACTCAGTTAAATCTTGCTGAGTTAGCGGTAATCAAATAGCACCTTAGTTAAATAATTAAGCGAAACGCATTACACTAACCATATTCTTTTTATGAATACGATAGCTGATTTACTATAACTATCTAAGTTAACTGGATCTTTGCATTATTCAACAACAGGTAATCAATGATGTGTTACTTAGTCAAATTTGAAAAAGATATTTAATTTAATTTTTTTTTAGTTTAGCTTGGATATTAAAATATTTAAAGCACAAAATTCATGAGTCTTATCGAAAATATCGTGGCCAAGGACGTTTAAAAAAACTGGTGGGTGATTGGTGCTTTAGATATGACATTGCTTTCGAGAAAAATTCAGGGACACGTGATACCGTTTTCGATTCTACTGTAAATTATTGTTATTTGTGGTTTGTAAACAAGAACCACAAAGTTGAGATTAACTGGGTTGTTTGGTTTCAGAACCTAGTAATGAAATTGTAATTGTTCTTTTTTTGGTCGTTTAATTTCTTGCTAGTTAGTTTCAATAAATTGTGACTATGGACATCGTAAAAAATTACAATTTTGAGATACTCATTTTTATTTTCATGAAAAGTAAAAGTAGGAATTGTATACGATAGAAGATAGATGTACTTTCAGAGTTTTGATGCACATTGAGGTCTTAATAGAAAGATTATAATAGACCCATGAGCCTGCTTGTCCTATTTTGTGTATAGATATAAGTATTAAGACATTGTATTATTTACTTTCTTTGAAATTTGAAATTTGAAATTTGAATCAAGATGGTGGTGGGGGCGACCGGAGCTTGTGGTGGTGGTGAACAGAGCTTGTGGTGGCGGGGCTAGAGCTTGTGGCGGTGTTGATGAAAGCTGGTAGTGGTGGTGACGCGAGCTGGTGGTGGGTGGTTATAGTGGTGGTTATGAAGATTAGAGAAGAGAAGGAGATAGAAAAAAAAGGTTGTGTGGGTGTGGGATGAGAGAAGGAGAGAGAGAGAGAGAGAGTGTGTGTTTTTGTGTGTGTAAATGAAAGGATGAGGTGGATGGGTTGATGGATAAATTTTTTTATTTTTAAATTGATAGGGGTATTTTAGTCTTTTTTTATAAAAATTTAACAAAAAAATTAACTATTTAGTAATTACTAATTATTGATTTAAATAATTTATAACTATCATGTTTATATTGTTTTAAGTTTTATATAATTATTGTATTTATATTCTTTTAAGTCACTATTTATCACGTCATGAGTGGAATATGAATGTTAGAATACTGTAAAAATAATATTTTTGTAATTTTAAGTTTTTCTCCAAATGTATTTTCTAATGGAAATGTTTTGTATTGTTTTTTTATCAATTAGTTAAATTTTAACATATTTATTTTTAAAAAAAAGTATCATATTTGTGTTTCACTTTTAGTAATCACGTTTTTTAAAATGCAATAGCAAAAAAATACAAAAAAGTTAGTTTTATAAGTTTATTAATATATAATAATAACTGATTACGTAAACTCAATCCACCCTTTAATTTTTTTAAAAATATTTCTATCATTTTCTAAACAAGTAATTATTGTCTTTTTATTTCATTTTTTTAATACAAACCATTTTGAAAATCAAGTTAAAATTTACCTTATTATTAATAGAGGCAGTAATAAGGGTATTATTGGAATTCTATTGTTGGGGTTTGGGTTTTCTAAATGCTTTCTTTCAACTGGTAAAGAAAGGGGTTGCAGACCTTCGAGGTTAGAGGGAGGAGGGATGTTGGATAGAGATGGCAGCGAGCGGTGGCGGAGGTGGACGTGGAAGAGAGGCTTGGTCTCAGGTGGAAGTGGAGGTATGATTATGATCTTGAAACAGTTGTGGTGGCACCTGATCATCTCGGGACACTATTGCAGGTACGAATCCCTCGTTTTTTGTCATTTGCTCAACAATTACAAGGGAGACTTAACGATTATGATACATATTTCTTCAAGTTAGATTTGGTATTATGTGATGATGATCCCCTTATGCCGTCCAGCTGATTCCCCTACTCCAGCTCCAACGCCGAATTTGATGCTCCCACGGAATTAGGGTTCGTCGAGGGGGTCCTTGAGATGATGATGATTTTAATTCAAAAAACGTTTAAGATGCTTCTTGCGATAAATCATAAACGGGCTTCTTTTGACCAAGAGTTGAATAGGTGTCTCCTTCATTTTCTTTTATCCGCCGTTTGGTTTAATTGCGTGCATAGGTTTGACTATTTTTGTTTGATTGTTTGTGTTTAATTTGTTAGATTTTTTGGCGAAAACGATGTATGAGACAATTATATGGCTTGGTATATCAAGTATGGTGGAAACCCAACTGCATATATATATATATATATATATATATATATATATATATATATATATATATATATATATAGTGTTAGGATCATTACAAAACTCTTAGTTTTCTTCAGAACTACAGAACTTATCGTAACCATTAAATTATTTGATCAATGGTTAGAAACAATTATGGAAAAACCTACAGTTATGATTAGTTATATATTTTAATTCGGTTTTTGTTTACACTGCTTCATGAGGTTTATTATGTTACTATGCAACATAGCATCGTTGTTTAGTTCCATTAACGTGTTTTGCATGATTTGTAATATACTTTTGCTCACCGGATCTTATGTCATTTTAAAATTGCATAAAGTGGATGTGCTTTGGATATCCTATAATCTTAGATTTAGTTGCTATAATTGTTTACCTTAGTCTCATTCGTGTTTTTTTTTCATGGTATGGTTTGTGTGAATGAAAATGGTTTAGGTCGGTGTGGCAATGTCTATAGCAAGCAAGCGGTTTGCATGAAAAATGAATAGTACAAATAATTTTATCTCAGAGACAAAGGTATATGCAATGAAAGTTATGAAAGAAAATGAAAATTAATGGTGACATGTAAAATATAGATTAAATAAACAGATTGATGTCGATTGCTTTCGCATTGTTGTCGTATACGGTTAACAGCGCAACTGAACGCCGATTCTGAGACCAAGCATGATAGTTTAACTGATGCAAATTGTTTCGATTTGTCCATCACGCACGCAATGCTCGCCAATGAAGCACACTAGTTACCTATATATTAATCAACCACATGTTCTACAGTAATAATAATAATAAAATAATAATAATAATATTTAAATAATAATAATATTATTTAAATAATAATAATAATATATAATTTGTTTATTAAAATTTAAATAATAATATTTAAATAATAATAATATATATAATTTGCTTATTAAAGTATTTTAATTAAACGTTGTAAACTAAAATTCAGATTATTTAAGTTCCGGGTTTACGTACCGGTATAAGTCGGTTATAAAACGTTTCCTTGCATATTTCTATATACGTTTTGAGTTGATCTATGTTTCGACGTTCGCCTATGTTTTTACATGATATTTGTAGTGAAATGGGCCGGGTAAAAAATAAATGTTTCTATTCGACGGTATAAATCTGAGTTACTCTACGTTTCAATGTAAATTCAATTCGGAGACGAGTCTCGACGATCGTAATCTATTTTTTATCACATACGGCGCAGTTGCATGTGTCCTTTATGTATGTTTTGAGTTGTAATACGTTTCGACACAATTTTGTTTGGAAAAAACGTCAGGTAAAGTATAATATGTTTCGTTCAACGGTAAAAATTCAAGCTATTTTACGGTTAACGTAAATTTAGTTCAAAGACAAATCGGATTGATTGTTAGTCTATACGTTATCACGTACGTACAATGCCACCGGAATGTGTTAGTGCATTCAAGTTTTGATATGTGTGATCACCGTGGAATTTCCCCAGTGCAACGTTCGGGTTCAGAAAACCTAGTTTTGTTCAAACCATCAAATCGAAAATGCTAAAACATCATAAAGTTATTTATCTGTTTAATTAATCGATCGTAATGCTAAGAAAAATATCTTTTCTTAAAAAGAGAATGATTTGTTAAAACATAAACACAAAGTATAAAGTTAAAAAAAATATAACAATGAAAATACAACTATTATTGTTTCAGACTTCATTTAAAAACATTTGTATTAACAATAAAAAAATGACAACCTAGAAAATAGTTTTGTAAAGGCAACTGATTGAAAAAAAAAAAAGATAAGACAATTATAAAGTTAAAAAAATATTGTATGCTTATTTTTTAAAATTGATAAAAAGACTATTTTATTGAAAAATAAAAAGATAAATGAACTAAAATAATTAAATCAATCAATAGTTAATGAATTAAATTGATCTAATAAAACTTAAAGAGAGAAACTAACAAGTGAGATTTAATTGGATGGTATAAAGAAAACACTATTTTAGTAAATATTTTTTAATAACACTATTTTGATAAATAAGTTTTATAAAAACATTCTTTTGAAAAAAAAAAAAAAAAAAAAAACTCGAATTCCACTTGTTTTCCTTATGGCTTGTGGAGATTTTTTCTCAAAAATGTACCTATCTAACGATGACAAGTGGGTGTCACCTGTTCAAGTGATGGTTGCACACGACGATGACAAGTGGGTGAGGTTGGGCCACAAGGAAAAAACAAGCGGTGATGGTGGCCGATTCTAAAATCCGGGCATCAGGTTCCTTTTCGGTTCGATTTTGGTCAACAAAAGAGGTAAACGAAAGCGATGGTGCGCCACAGTCCACGCCCATCATCGTCCTCTTCGTCATCATCTTATTTAGGGTAGTGGAGTACCGATTTAGGTCATTTTTTATGAAATTGAAATGTTTGCTTAAAGATTTTGGATTTTTCTTTTGATTCAATTGATCGATTATTCTACTTCATTTGATCTTAATTCAGGAGATTGCTTCAATGATTAAAAAACTAGCATCAGGTACGCTGAGTTTTCTAACTGTTAACTCACTTTTCCTGCATACTACTACTTGCTTAACTAATGTTTTCATTTTGGATTTGAGCTAGTGAAGTACATATGTTTGAAAAGGTTGAAGTGAGTCTTACAATTTGATATGCTTTCTTCTTGCTAAAGGCCTAAAGCTAGCATTAGATTTGCCAATTGGCTATGGATCATGGATGTAGAAGTTGAGTACCGATTAGCAAGTAGCACATTAAATTTTCTTCAGCAGACTAACAAAAGTAAGCACTTTCTTCTAAAAAATACTGGTAGTTTAATGGAATAGAACATTGATGATACCATAGGTTTATTTGCTTTGTTTTACTTATAAGCTAGATTGTTCTGTATTTTGTGTTTTCAGATGTTTTATGGCAGGTAGAAATGGTAAGCGTTTCTTTAATATAGAGATTGAATTGAATTCATGGTAAGCATTTCTTGAGTCATCATCACTTTAGAGTGTGTTCCTGATTTAAATTAGCTTTTTAATAGTTATTTGTGTACTTTAATAATATCCAATTACTACAATTTTAGGGGTTCTTTTTTTTGGTTATATTTTCAGTAATCTGTATCACCCTTTTCTGATCTTGATGATAGGTTCCTCATTATGCCATGACCTTTGCTGGCAGGCGATCATCAAAGTAATCCTTCTACCATGTTTCATTCCCGCGAGTATTAATTCCTTTAATGTTTGGTTCACAATGTTTGTTTTCCATGGCTGCAAAAGTTGAAATATATGCCTTTGTGCAGCTTTCCTTGATGTGCTCTTGGGATGTGGATTATTATTGCTCCATGATTTTATTGCCATACATGTATGAAGTTAAGAGACAACACAATTTGTTAGTTGAAGATGTAGAACAAATGAGTTTGGTAAAGATCCTCTGCCAAAATATAAGACCAATGGAGCAAAACCATTTTACCACATTTATCAAAGGTATAAAGATTGATTTTAAACAAGCATCATGAAAAAGCTTGTTATATTTTTTTAGACATCTAACTCACACACACCCTCTAAGTCTACTCCTAAATCTACATCGAAGATGAGATTGTTGTATGTTACCTCAAAGGATTGCATTAAGCTTTTAAATGTGTTTTACAACTTTAAATGCACCTACACTATAGTATATCTCTAATTGTTCATATATAACATTATACCTTATATTCTTATCTATGGCTTTTTGGAAACAGGTTGAAGTACCAGTAGATGCAATATAAGTAACAACTGTAAAGATGCTCATGCTTCATTCAGTATGCTTATTTGTTTTTAAAAAGTAAAGTGTTATAGTTGTGGTTTGCCCCCACTTATTCTGAATTATGTTATTTTGGTTTTGCTTCATTCTGTATGCTTATTTGTTTTTAAAAAGTAAAGTGTTATGGTTCTGGTTTGCCCCCACTTATTCTGAATTATTTTATTTTGGTTTTGCAAGGATGCTTTTAGCTTATTTGCTTGCTGTTCTTAAGCAACACATAATCCCTATCCTATTGCGCATAAAGCCACTGAAGACAGTCTCACTAAGGTAATTACTTCTCATTCTGATTGAAGTAGCACTAGAAGCTTTATACATTGATTACGCTTTGTTTAGACTCTAGAAGGTGATTTACAATTTTATAGCCTGTGAAATCTGTTTCATTGTGGTTCTTAAATGCTAACAGCAATTGCATTTGCTTTGTCGATTTTGAACATCTTACATTTGCCAAATTTATGTATTTTTTTGTACATTACAGTGACTCATTTTATTCCAATATTATTCATGTGCCATGGGCATTTTTTTGTTATATTATCGTGAATTTTAGGTGTCAAAACTAAAGTGTTATACTCGAGTAGCGAGTTGTGTAGGGTATCACACTTTTTGTATCACTGTTTTGAATGTGCTCATGCATTCTCCTACCGCCATTCGTTGACAGATGGAGCTTTCACATCGAACTAATATGGTCAAGGCTGTATGATCCTGACTGGTACTATATCCATGCTGGTAACTTATTATTAGTTTTTTTTTTTTTTCATTTTGCACATTTTCATGCTGTGAAAACTAATTTTATTTCCTTGCTGATATTTGTTCTTTTATAATATTTTGAAATATTAAGCTTCCATAGCAAGTAATATTTATATGAGGGGAGGGCTTAGTGCTGATGGTTTCCAAAGAATCATTCATTGTTGGGCATACTAGGAATAGCAGTCCTCCGCCTCATTTATTTACTCTCTATCACAGCCGTGGAGAAAGAGGACATCACAGTTTACAACTGCAAGTTACAACACACCATCATCAAAAAAATGAGTTGTATTGAGGTTTTCTTGACTTAATTTTTGTTGGGGATTGTTGACTGTAGTTTGGGTTTTACGTTTGAATGTTGTTGATGTAAACCCATGTTTGAATGTGGTTCTCTGATTACTAGCAGTTTCTCAAGACGGTTTATAGGCGAGTATGAAAAAATAGTGGAAACTTTGTTGTTTTGGTGTGGTAAAAGACAGTTTGCAGCCACGAGTCACAAATTTTGAGCCTTATAGTCACCTACAGCGAGGCACGAGCTTTACGCGGGGTCAAAGGCCCCATGAGCTGGTGGTTATCTCCCTAGTTTTAGATTTATTTTTTAGAGGAAAATATATGACAAGTAAAAAGAGAGTAAATATATCCTAACCTTGTCTACACATGTATTTTGATGTTTTTGAATCTCATGCTCTTAATTTTTTCTTGTAACATAAGCAAAGTATTCATCAACTTAAGGAATTGGCACATTTCCGCAAATAGAAACGTTTTCTTTAACGGCAAATATACGACTATGATTCGGAGGATATATATTAATTTACTCAGGCCGGGACTGGATCCCAATCCCCTTAAAAGGATACCTATTACCGGAAAAATCATCTGGGTAAATTTAAATTTTTTTGCTAAGAGTGAGATTTCAAGACTATGTTTATATGTAATGTAATATGTGTAATGTGGAGCTCAACTTAACCCTGGATAAAGATAATTGGTCCGCAAATAGATACTTCGAGACATTCCTTTAGACGGCCAGCTAATAAAATTATAATAATTATACGCACTGCTAGCCAGCTAATAACATTTTCACCCGCTATAAAACCCTCACCCGCTTCTTCATTAAGCACTCAAATCTTCAAAGATTTTTATAATGACTAGCTGGGCTATAGCCGTACACGGCGGCGCCGGTGTGGACCCAAATTTTCCGACAGAATGTCAAGAAGAAGCGAAACAACTTCTCACACGCGCCCTCAATATCGGTATCGCTGCTCTTCGGTCCTCTGTCCCCGCCATTGATGTCGTCGAGCTCGTTGTAAGCTGGTGTCGGTGCTTTTCTTAATTTATGTCAAATTGATGATAGATTATCAATTTTGTTTGTTTAATGATCAGTTTCTTTTGATTCTTCTTAATTTACACTTGATCAAGAACCCCAGGGAGCCTTTACACTAACAGCTATAATGAATTCAAGCTAATGCAAGATTTTGATTTTGATTTGATATAGGTTCGTGAATTGGAATCGGACCCCTTTTTTAACTCTGGGCGTGGATCTGCACTAACGGAGAATGGAACAGTGGAAATGGAAGCAAGTATCATGGACGGTGTCGGCAGGCGATGCGGCGCGGTGTCGGGACTAACCACCGTGAAGAATCCAGTCTCGCTGGCTCGTCTAGTCATGGACAAGTCCCCGCATTCCTATCTCGCGTTTTCCGGTGCCGAGAAGTTCGCCAGACAAATGGTACATCGTTTCTCACTAACATATGATGTAACACTACGTCATAAACTTACCAATTAAATACCCTTTTTTCTATTAGTCCAATTCTCTGTTAGTCTGTATCATAAAACTAAACATATGATGTTAGTGTTTTAGGTTTTTTGTTTTGTAGCAACTGAGGTCTCTGTTTGAGATCGAGACTTTACTTTATTATATATATATATATCTCGTGATATCAAGATATATTGCTATCTCATATCACCACTTACCTCCATTCGTACTATCTCATCTAATTCACTGCTGAGATAGCGACTAAACCTTATTAGAAACAAAAATTTACCCATTCTTTTTTTTTTTTTTTTTTTTTTTCTTTTATAAAAGAAAGTCTAAATATTGTTTTAAGATGATTGAGTAATTAATTTCTTATTTTTTTTCTTTGAGGGTGTGGAGACGGTTGAGAATGAATACTTCATCACTCAAGATAACGTTGAAATGCTGAAATTAGCTCAAGAAGCCAGTTCCATTATGGTAATTACATTATACCAATATAAATTTACAAAAATAACATTTAAAAAAAATTCCACGTCAGATATTTGTCTTGTGCAACAGTTCCATTACAGGAAACTGAATGCTGATTACGAGCCATATGGAACCAAGGTACAAAATCAAATACACATGAACGGGCTTCCAATCACCATCTACGCGCCGGAGACCGTAGGGTGTGTGGTAGTCGATAGCCAAGGCCGGTGCGCGGCTGCAACCTCAACCGGAGGGCTCCTGAACAAGCGAACTGGCCGGATTGGTGACTCACCACTTATAGGTGCTGGGACGTATGCAGGTGAGCTATGTGGTGTTTCGTGCACCGGTGAAGGTGAGGCCATAATCAGAGGCACACTTGCACGCGAAGTGGGTGCGGTTATGGAGTACAGAGGGTTAGGGTTGCAGGATGCAGTGGACTTTGTGATCAAAGAAAGATTAGATGAAGGGATAGCTGGGTTGATTGCTGTGTCGAAAACGGGTGAGGTGGCTTGTGGGTTTAATTCTGCTGGGATGTTTAGGGGTTTTGCAACCCAAAATGGGTTGATGGAAGTCGGTATTTGGGACTGATTTAATTGACACAAAACACATTGTGGGTTGGTGTGTTTCAAGATCTTTATTTAATTTTCCAGCTTTTGTATATATATCAATAATCTAGAATTCTCTTTTTATGATGTGTTCCGTATTTACGTTACGTAGTCAAATTTTAAATAGATTTTTGAGTTTAGCTTGAATATTAAAAATAACTAAAGCATAAAACTCGTGAGTCTTATAAAAAAAAATTGTGACTAAATACGTGTAAAAAAAAAAAAAAAAACTAGATATACACCCAGGTGCAACTGATGATATTTTATGTCGTAGATCGGGTTTTCTTCTTTCGACAAGACCATTTTGTGTTCTCCTCTGTTGATTAAAGATATTGTCGTGAAAGTGTGATGACTGATGAGTCGACATGCTTTGACCCCAAGAAAAACCGTTAAATTTTTGCTTAAAGTAACATAAAAAGGGCAACAAAATGACAATTTTTATAAAATTGATATGAGTGGACGAATTGTAACCAGTGATGCTGGCCACCAATGATCAATTTTAGACTGATAGTAGGAATAAAATATTTAATGTTTATACCAAACAAATATTTGGTCATCGATGCAGAAGACTTGATCAATATGTGATGGATTTATAGAAGCATAAGCTTCCTAACTTGTACCAAGCTACTCCTGAACCGACAATTTAGTTTAATATTTTTACCATTATTTAAAGCAAAACATTGTGGCAAAATAGGAATTCCAACCCCTTCTGTAAGATGCGCCCCTTGGAATGCTTTTTTGCCGTTTCCTGTTGTCTCCGCCATCACTCCAGGCGTTGGTCATTACTACCGCCTTCGCACCTCCTCTTCGGCTGTTACACGCTCCCCTTCATCTACGCCGGTTCCCATATCGCTTCAATTCCATCGCCAGTTGAAACACCAATCTTTCTATACATAAGAAACACACAAATGGAAATTAACAAACCCCAATCCAAAAAAAGATCTCAAGTGATTAGGCGGGTATAGGATTCAAACCTGTAGTCTTCCGGTCATGAGCCTGATGAGTTGACCATTCTGACACCCCGCTTCATCCATTTCCATTCCAAAAAGTCTTTCAATCTGAAAGTGTGTTAAGCAGATAGTCATTGTGGTTACAGACGAGTTCTGTTTCCAATTAGACTAAGAATCTTTCGTCTAAAAAACTGTTTAACTTCTCCCCCCTTTCATGTATTGGCTCTCTCTATCTTCGTTGATAGAGCTCACGATTTCCTGTCAAAGTATGTCAATCGCAGCAGCACCACCATCATCACCAACAAACTAATAAGTAACGCAATTTTTTTTTCAAAATGGTAAATGCATTTGACTATTTCAAAACTGCCTTTTATATGTCCACTACCTGCAACTCCTTTAAAAACTCCCATAAATCGGAAAAAATTGGAGGTGGTGTTTGGAATTGCTTATATTTTCATTGACTTTTAACTTATTAATTTTTGAGAAGTTAACAAGTTAAAAAAAAGTGTTTGGTAAACCCAATTCAAACTGACTTTTCATATAAAGTAAAAATTAAGTTTTAAAAAGTAAGTAGTAGGTTACTTATTAACTTTTTAAAAATTACTTTTAATCTAATTTTTTATTATACTCATCTACTACCATGGGCGGACGTATGTGTATTTGAGGGTAGCCTCCGCTACCCCTCAACTTGTTACGTGTAGTATAAAATTTTTTTACGGTTTTATGTAAAAGGAAAGTTTCGGTTTTACGTTACCCATGAAAAGAAATTACGTTACCCCTAAAAAAATTTTAAACTCAACACTTCACAAAAAGTTTTAAATTTTATAACTAAAAGTCTAATAATTTATAAAAAGCAATACATTCTATAAAAACATAAATAACCATTTCCCATTACCCATTACCAAATAACATAAAAACCCAAAATACCCATTACCCAACCCAATACAATAATAAGCCCAAAAATAAAAATTATATATATACTAATTACTTATATGCATTATAGTTGTATTATGTGCTTTATGGGATGCACACACTTTTCTTTAATCTTTAAACTTTTTATTTTAACCCAATACTTTTATATATTTTATAATTTAGCATCAATATTTTTTTTATCTTTCAACTTTGGTCCTCTATACTTTTCAAATTTTACAAATTTCCCGTTATACGTTTCGGTCTAAATTTTACGAGTTAACACGCCGAACGTGTGTGTGTTGTTCAACGTTTTTTCACTTATTTTCCCAGTTTAACGGTCACGTCATAACGCGCTGGTCCTATATCAATTTGCTTATTATTATTATTTTTTTGCTTGTATAAGTGTATGGATCAATGTTTTTTACGTCTACTTTTCATTCGATTTATTTTTTTTTAGTTTTATTGGTTTCTTCAGTGTTAGTGGTCATTTGTCGTGGTGTGCCATTAATATTATTTGGCATGGTTTTACGCCTCCCGTTGCAACGCAAGTAAGCTCACTACTAGTATATAACATAACAAAACAATACTTTTTTTTTCAATGGTTATACACATGTTATTTATTCTTTTATGCAAAAAAAAGAGACAAAAGAAGGAAGAAAATGAAATAATTGATACTTCTGTTGTTTCTTATTAGAAAACCTTAAAAGTTTGTATCGAAACCTTAGGAATGTTGTTAGAATGACTAGAGTATGGCTCATATTCAAACTTATATAAAAATTTATTAAAACTCAATTTTAAAAGTAAATGATAATAATATAAAAATAGATAATGCAAAGAGTGTATGAATCTACTATAAATGTTCTTATATGGTTATTGTTTATCACAAACATTTTATGTTTAATTTAATGATTCTAGTTATTGTTTGAACTTGAAATTTAGAGAACATAAATCGTTTTGTTGTGAAAAGAAAGCATCAAAAGATGAATACGTGTACTGAACATTATAAAATGTAAGCTTTTTTATTTCTTTTGGTATTGTATTTTTGTTAACAATTCAATGCAATTTAATTACGTCTATTCCGACCCGATCCGACTCGACTTAATCGAACAACTCAAAAAAATTTATATTGTTTCGTTAGAAGCTAGATATAAAAAATAGTGACCCCGTAGAAAATAATTCCTGGTTCCGCCACTGCATGTACGGTAAAAAAATTTTTACGTTACCCCTGAACTTATCTTTTAGATCCGCCACTATTTACTACCTTCTATTAACTCTCTTCATTTTTTATGTCACTTTTGGTTATTTTACGACATTTTATTTTATAATTTAATTCAAATACGTTTTTATAAACTTTTTTTAAAAAGTCATAAGTTAATAAAAAAAATTTTTGTCAAAAATCCTTTTCAACCAAAATAAGCATCCCAAACATGCCCGGAGTCTCAATATTCACGTCACCCTCCTAGTGCCGCATCCCCCACATGTATTGTTCAAGATCGAGTTGACCTTTCAACTACGGGGTGCCCATACCCTTTGAACCCTCGGTTATAAAACTGCACTATGCTTCGTTTCCGGCTACAATATCACTCGTCTTTCTTTGTTCCTTCTTCTCGGTTTGAAACGATGCCCACTTCCGCTCGTCTCAACTTCCGCTCATCTCAACCAAACACAAAACGATACCCACTTCCGTTCGTCTCAACTTGCAGCCATTTCCTCCGACCACAAGAAGCACTGCAACCTACTCATCGTTGCTACATGCGTTCAAATCTACAGCCTGCGGTTATGGTAACCAGTTGCGGATCTAGAAAAATAGTTCAGGGGTATCAAAAAAAAAAATTATCCCATGCATTCAAGTTAATAAAAAAGCGCTAATATAAAGTTCCAAAAATCTTTATACTCTAATAAAAAGGTATCTATGAGGATACGTGACAGCACTACATTAATTCTAATTAAAAAATTTTCGCTTCTCTCTACTATTAAATATCTACATTTATTACTAATAATATTATTTAATTATTTTAGATCTAAAATAGTTTTGTAAGTAATTTAAGACAGAAATCTTTTTATTAGTGTTATTTCTAAATAAACAACTTTTATAATATAAGAAACTTTTCAACAACATCAAACTTTTTTAAATATATTTTTTATAACGATTTGTGTTGAAACAAAATGTCTAATTTATCCTTGAGAAAAAAGAAAAAAAAGTTTTAAAATAAAAGCTTAAAAAGTTAATATAATTTTTTATTACTTATAGTCCTTAATCATATATTATATTAGAATATAATTTTATAATTTATAAATTTTTATTATATTAAATATATTATTTAATCAACCCATGTAATATACGGGTTTACTAAAGCTAGTACCTAATAAAACACTCAAACACGTTGTTACTTGGGTCTTGTTTACTCGAGACGGGTTTACCCGAGTCAACTCGGCTGGACAACACCTCACCCGGATTAGCATAATCACTAGCAGCATCTTTTCTTTCAGAATCATCAATCAGATGTTTTACTCCCACCTTCTTTTACACAAGTGTACTCAATTACATACCTTTGATGTATTCATCTTTCTTCAACAATGGTGCTCTACCGACTATGATTAGATGATTAAGGTTTTTTGTGCAATTTGTAGATATGTAGATTTTGTATATATCAAAGGTTATTTATTATTTGTCTTTTTATGATGCGTTGAGACTTAGGTGGCAGACGGTGGTATTCTCTTACAAAAATATGATTTTGATGTGATCACAAAAAAAGGTATATTAAGTCAATCCTGAAGATCAGTTCATGCAATGAAATAACAATAAATTAGAAGATTGAAAATACCTAAAAGACTAGTCTTAGTAGTAACCGTAACAGACGTCATGTTCTTGATTCTAATCAAGTTCCCGTTTAGGGTGTACGTTAGGATGGCTAAGGTGAGATGATGTCTAACGAATCAGGGAGGACGCGGAGAGAGGCCACAAAATTGATTAGAGGTGTTGAACTAACATTAAACTCCGTAAGACCCTCCATTTATATACCCAAGAAGAAACCTTATTTATGGTTATAAGGTTATTTATATCCATCAAATAAATACCAACCATAGGATAACTAATAATAAATCAATTGATCAATTTAATAGTTAGATAAATAATTATGTTATAACAAATCCATGTATTGCTTTAATGTTAGAAAATAGCATGTAACATAGATTTATTTTACTCTAACCCGTATATAATAAGTGATGTTTGACGACACTCAGTATAATGGATTGACATAGCTAAGATGAAATGATTATGATAAATATTTATATTTATTTAAGTTTGAAGGTGTGAATGTATATATATATATACATATATATATATATATATATTATATAGAATTGGGTTCAAATGAAAATCAAAAGAAATTTATGTCGCTTTCTACAGTAGCATTTTTTTTAATTTTTTAATCTTTTAAGTTATGTTATATACATTTCAAGCACAAAGCAAGCAATGGTTTTTTCTTGGCTTGATGGTTTGGGCATTCCACCGTTACAACGGCCCGGGTTAAAGCCTTGTGATACGCAACTTTTTCTTTTATTTAAGATAGCCTATAATAAAATGTATTTTAATTGTTTCGAGCTGTCGATTGGCACGATGGTTTTTTAGATTTTTCCAAATTAATCACCAAACTTTAAGAATTTGAATAAAAACCCCTACTTCACTTTTCCTATAATAATATTTCTTTGAATCATGCCTTGATGATTTTTGACATGTTTATATTATTATGTTTACAAGATATTTATAATATAATAAATTAATAAAGAATACTTGGATCAAGTTATTTAATAGATATTATTTCTACAAGTTCATTTAACGTTAACTTATCAATAACTTAATAGACTAATTGTGATTATATTGAGGTCTCCTCGTGTGCTACCACTGTTATCTTCTTTAAAATCAACGGTTGAACGATTATAGAGATTAGGAGGATAAAATAAAAATAAAGATGGTGTGTCGGTCCAATAGGGTTGGCCACCATCAATTGTCGATTGGTAACGTGACACAAATGAGTTTGAAAATAATAAAACTTATAACAAAAATCGAAATCTTGAAATGAAAAGACAATCACTCTGTTACAAAAGAACCCTGCAACAACGAGCGGGGTTCAAATCCTAGTTTATTTGAAAACGTGTTTATTTGTAAGACCAAATAAACTTGTTAGTTTATGAGGGCGAAACCCCTTAGATGATGGGGTCCAGGGACTATTCAAGCAAATTGAATAAAATAAGAGAATTTTTAGTTATGTGAGTTCGACCCTCCTTGCCTTTAATCTTTAATATTAAATATAATCAAAGAACTTTTAGTTATATTATTTTGTATTTTTGTATTTTAAAGAAAATAAAAATACCAGTTTTTTTATCTGTTTGGGCCCAAACCGGTTAGGAACCGACCCAAATCGGTTGGGATTCTCCCCCTTCAAACCGGGTTATAACCCGAACCGAATTTGAGGCCAAACTAGGTTATAACCCGAACTGGTTTGAGACCAAACCGGTTTTTACCTAAATTGGCACCGGTTTGGTTTGAAACCGGATTTAAAAAAGAAAAAAAAAAAAACCAAATGTACACCTCTAGTGACAACGCCTGAAACTTGGAGGCCCTTGAAACTTGGAGCCCAAAGGCTTTGCTTGTTTTGCCTTTAAGCCAACTATAAAGCTTGAGTTAACTTTTATATTTTTCAAATTTTTGACGATTTTGTATTTTTTGTACATAAAGATAGTTATAACAACCAAAAGTAAATCTTTTACATGATAGATATAACAATGGAAAAGGGTGGTAAACTTTTTTTTTTTTTTTCTATCAAAGTTAGGCTTTGATCTTTAATGCCTAACTAACTTAAGGGAGCCAACGAGCAAGTCACCTAGCTCGAAATTTATACATGTTGATTTCAAGCGAGCTTTTCTCAAGCTATTTTTATACAAGTTTTCAATCTTGATTTATTCCAGTCAAAACAAGAGCCGGTCAGTAACCGTGTTAAAAATATGTGCATATCAAAGAATAATTAGTGTCATTTTTTATGTATACGCCTTAGAAATGAATTGTTTGTTTATGTGAAGCTGAACTCTCAACTACAAATTAATAATATAAACAAGTGCAACAATCCTAAGAAAAGATGTAATAAATTTGGTGCAAAGTTTGGATGCGATCTTGAAGCATTACTTGTGATGGATGAAGGTTGGCTTTGAAGAAAGGTATCCGCCAACATCTTCCCAAGCGTTACTTGAGATGGTGTGGTCAAGTGCAACCCATCTGGTTCGAGGCTTAAATCCTTTGCATCAACGGTTCGCAAGTTCACCAGGTCCATTCCCAGTTGCGCTTCTCTCACCGTCTCTATATATTGTCCTTCTCCGGAAGCCAGAGCCACCTGAAACCAAACTATAATTTTAAAACTTGTGATTGGTAATTTCATGAGACGTGTGTCCTCATGTGACTAGCAGAATGCTACAAAGGGATATTAAATTATACGATAAAGTCATTGAGTCGATCATGGCTCTCGCCAAACACTACTATAAAAATAACCATTTGTGATTTGTTTCAACGGTCACATAAACCCACGCTAGTGATTATATTTCAATCTTTTTTGTGACCCAAGAAACAAAAATATTTCTCAATTTACGGCTCTATTTATCTATCTATTATAATAAAAAAAGGTTTAAGATGACACTTGTCATAATTTTAGACTATCTAATTCTAATTTTTCCGCTGCTCTCTCCTATAAAATATTTACATTAAATACTAATGATTTTAATTAACTTTTTAAGATTAAATATACTAATGATTTTAATTAACTTTTTAAGATTAAATATAGCTTTTTAATAAATTAAGAGAGAGATGTTTTTATAAATGTAACTTCTAAAGAAACAAAAATTTTAAAAATAATAAAATTTTTTAAAACATCAAATATTTTAAAATTATGAAATAATTTAAAATCAGAGTTTGTCAAAAATATTTTTTTTATAAAAAATTAAATTTTAGAGTTAAAATAAGGAAATTTTTAAAATTGAAATCTTTTAAAATGGTTTGTCTTGCAAGAAATTGTTTAATTTTTTCTGAAATTAAAATTAAAAAAGGTTTAAAAATAAAAGTTTAATTAAATAATATTATTGTTTTATTAATGATATCATTACTCATATGTAATTTCGATCATATATTATTTCAAAATATCATTTATAATTAATCAATATTTATAATTAATTATTTAATATTTTATTTATTTAACTAGTGTAATAGACGGGACACTAATCTAGTATATTAATATTTACAAGATTTGTGAACAGTGATTGTGTTCTAGTGGCCCACATGTTAAACTTCTACTGATTTTTGATTATTTTTTGACTAATTAATTCTTGTTAAATATAACAGAATAGTCTACACTCTACATTTTACATGAAATTATTATCATTTGGACTATTTGTTATAACACGGCACATCTACTTGTTGATCCTATTTTGATTTGAAGGTAACCGCTAATCGATTACCTACTTCCAAGCATACATCATAGAGTTTTTTCAAATTATTTGAAAATTTTTATTTTAGATTTAATGTTTTTGTCACCTTCCAAACCGGTTACTTGAGCTTTTTATATTTATAATTTATTTAAATATTTGTAATATCTTTATAAATATTTATTTTACATGAAATTTATTAGAATGCTTAATTCTCTTAGTAATTCAATATAAATTGTATTTAAAATCAAATTGATAGTTTATTAAAGTTAAGTAAAATTTTACTTCTTATATTTTGTCCGTTAATGTTAATTAACAAACTACCGAATAAAATCTCATTAAAAAAATGTTATCCCGTCAAGTAACGCGGGTATAACTCCTAGTTAATATACAATTATCAAATTGCATTGCTATAGTAAAACATTAAAAGTGTATTCTTGTTATTATAAAAAAAAAAAAAAAAGAAAATTCTATAATTCAATTGTTATTATTATTATTTTTTACAAAATTACAAGTGTTAGAATTTTACTATAATATAATTGAAAGCTTACCTGAATAATGGGAAGCACTGGCAAAAGGAGATCAGCCCGCACACGAAGGAAAAAACTCTGCAACCGAGTTTTATACATCTCTGCATCTTCTCGGCTCACCGTATCACTCTCCCCTTGATACCACAGCATCCCACGGATGGTCCCTCCGCCCTCCAACGCCGCCTCGGCCCGCCTTATCAGCCCCTTATAAAGCTCCCCACCGCGTTCCCACTCGCTAATATTCGTCCCTCCAACCGCACAAGGAACCAAACCCACCACCCCAATGCTCGAATCCTCACGCAACAACCGACTCGCAAATATCATACCCGGGCCAATACCGCAGGCTTTTGTGGTGTCGATGTCTCGGTGAAGTGGCTCGGTGGCCAGTTGCCAGTTGAGGTCGGCACTGAGGCGGAGGATGGAGAGGTTTGGGGAGGATTCTGGTGGGATGTAGTTGTCCCAGGTGTTGTTTACTACGCCGCCTCTGCCAGACATGTTGCTCTGGCCGGCCAAGAGAAATATGCTTCTGGTAGGGGCAGCATTTGTGACTGGGACAACCGAGGAGGTTATTAGAAGATTGTAGAAAAGAATGAGAGGTAGCATATCTTTGTTGGTTGTAGGTGTGTGGGGTGTAATAGTGTATTTTGGATCTTAAAGCAATACATTAGAGGACAGGAAGAAGAAATATAGAATTTAATAAACCCAACTTTGAAGCAAAGGTTATTATTCTCCCTTTTATTTGTAGAAAAACTTGATATTCAATTTATCGATTGTGTTTTTGATTTGGACTACAAAAGCTTTTTACTTTATGATGTGTGATGTTTTTTCATTAAACTCCTCATGCAACTTAAAAGATCAAACGGATTCGATCGTGTTGACAGGTTGAACTAGTTTTAACCTTTGTAGAGCTCAAAGATAAACGACAACATGAAGATGATATGTGTTTTAAGGTTGTTGCCTTTTAGGTTCACCCTGATGGCTTATCAGAGTCGAATCTTTAATCAAATAGTTTGTTCTTATAATTTTGCATTGCAATAGATATGACAAGTACGAGTATCATATCCACAATAACCTTATGCAATTAGTTACTAATATTAGTTAATTGGAAATAATTAAACATGAACATGGATTAATGATTGGTCTTTATTTTTTTTTGGCGGCATAAACTCATAGAATTAGTAAATAGTAAGTACATTAATTAGACTTTGTTACGATTATTTAAAGATATACTCACTTTTATTGTTAATCTTCCTAATTTAATAAAAGAGTATTTATGATGGACACATGACATCATCACATTTCATCTCACCAAAATTTTCCCGCTTATCTCTACTATTAATATCACATTAATTACTAATAAGAAATTAAGAAACATATTTTTTTATTAATATTGTTTTTAAATAAATAATATTTATAAATAAGAGGTTTTTTAAAACATCAAAGTTTTTTACAAATATTAAATATTCTAAAAGTAATTTTTTAAGTAAAATTTTTACAAACAAAATTTAAATAAAATTAGGATTTATAATTAAAATGTTTTAAAAAATTGCATTTTTTAAAATGTTTGTTTTGAAACAAAATTTTTAATTTTTCATGAAAAAAAAGATTAAAAATAAAAGATTAAAAAGTTGATATCATTGTTTTATTATTTATAGCTCTTACTTATACATATTTTTAATCATATTTTATCTTAGAATATCATTTTATAACTATTAAAATATTATTATATTTAATATTTTATTTATTTTAACCTGTGTAATACACGAGTTTACTAAAGCTAGTTTTCATATATAGTTGTTACTCAATTTAATACCCAAAAAATATATCCATGAAGTGTTCTTTTATTTTGTTCTTTTTATGTCTGGACTAGGCTTTTGTTGCTATTGGACTGAGTTTATCTGGTGGGCTAAGCTGTATTGGGCTAGATGATGGATACTTGGTTTGGGTCGTGGATGCTCCTGGAACAAACCCATAAACCCGTGTATCTCATAAGAACACGCATGTCTATGGGTGCCCATGGATGGTCCGTTTAAAAGTGGAGCCTATTTATTTGCTAGCTCTAAGGTCTCAGAATCTTCACTTTTGCACACTTTACTCTCATGTTTTAGTATTTTCAAGGAGCGGAGCTTGAACTAGTTTATAAGAAGAGGGGGGAATGAAAGTAAAGTTTTTTAAGGGGGCGAAGTCCAATATATATATATAAATTTAAACGGTCGACCCAAAAATTAACACTATTAACGAAAAAAAAGAGTGGAGGGAGGGGCCTAATGAAGCTTCACCCTTGTCTGTTCTCTCTAGTGTTCACTGTTCTTGAGTTTGGGTTTCATCTACCTCTCTTATTGTTTGAGATTATGATCATAATGATGATTTGATTCAGATTCTTTGGCGTTCTTGACACTTTGTTTGAGATGTTGCCGATTGAGTGTTATTATTATTATTTTTTCTTTTGATGTACATCATATGACATACATAGTTTAGTTTAATTTCATAACTAACCTGGAGTATGATCTTCGTAAGAATATAAATTGTTTGATTCTTAACTAGACTAACTAGTATGTAATGGACGCGATCAACTAGCGTACTATGTGTCCGCCTATGAATTATCATAAGATTAAACACGTACAAAGAGTCATTAACATTCGAATGATAAATTTTACCAACATTCATATGTTCAACAAGAAATTCAGAAAATAAGTTATTACAACTTGAACTATTAAAACCACGACAAGCTTACTTTTCACCATTTGGCAAGATAATTATAGATGACAAAATCCATATGATACTATCTGTCAATTCTTTTTATAAAACAAACATCTTCATGATTAGAGATGGCATGTTTGAAGGAATGCATTGGTTAACATCTTGCCAAGAGACACTTGAGCTGGTGTGGTGAGGTGCAACCTTTCTGGTTCCTCTAGGCTCAAGCCCATTGCATCAACGGTCCTTAAATTCACAAGCTTCATGCTTAATTGGGCTTCTCTCACCATCTCTGTGTAAGGTAGTACCTCTGGTCCAGACGCCAGCGCCACCTACAATTAAGAAAACTGATTTTTTTTTTACATACAAACATTTACTCTCTACATTACAATTTATTTTTAAAAACACAACGTACGTTTACACCATGTAAGATATGAATCCACAATCTTTGTTTGGAGAATACATCACTTTTATTGGTTCACACCCCAATTACACACAGAAACTCACACTTACGTTGAAGAAGTATTACTGCTTCAATTCTTGGTTAAATCATATTACAAACTCTTAAATAGGGGAAAAAAAGAAGACAAACTAAGAGCATTCAAAGTAGGTTCCTCATTTTCGATGTAAGTGTGTGCCTTATATTATGAGGGATGATTGCTAGTGGTTGTGAATGAAACAGAGAGAAAATATATGGGAATTGTACCGTAAGAATATGAGGAATCATGGTACAACCCCTATAAATTTTTTAATATTTTAAAAACTGGTTGTGAATAGATGAAAGAAAAAATGTAATAATAAAGATATTAAAAAGTATTATTTAATTGAAAGATGGAATAAAAAAGTAATGCTTTTAGTGTAAATATGAGGATAAGGATGAGGATGGGGATGGTGTTACTAGTGTGAATGTCACTACTCAAGTACTCAAGTAAACCTAGGACTTCTTGTTTCATCTAGAATATGCGTCGTAACCGACCCAATACTATGCTACCACTACCTACCAAAAACAATAATAAGCATGTTCTTAAATAAAATTTACTATTGATCAGTACCCATTTGACCCAATCAAAATTAATTCCTAAAACTTATCATCAATATGTTTCATCGGAGATCAGTTTATTTAATTAGAAAGTTAATATAAGTTTACTTTATATCAAAGGATACAATTCATTATTATGTATGACATCAAGTACAAAAGACGGTTTATGATATTTCAGTTTTTACTAATGTTATTAGAACCGAATTGAAGACTCGGAATCATCCGCATAACCGGTCTGGTTAAACCTTTTCCAACTGCCTCCTTTTGAATCGATACATCATACATTGTTGGATCAGATTTTATTTTATTTTATTTTTTAAATCTCATTTACTAATCATTTTACTACCACAAACTCTATTTTCTGTGTTTCACATATTATAGTTTTACGTTACTAATCCGCACTAAAAAAATAAAAGACTTTCATATTTTCGTTTTTAATTGTTCTCTTAACAATTTAACTTATGTAACCCCACCACATATAACATAATCTGGTTTAATTTCCAAAACTAGTGTCACGGTCCAACCTATATAGACTAGTAACGGTGTAACACAGCTCGTTAAATAATTTTATAACTCTTCAGTAACTTTTTTATTATTATATATACAAAGTTAACTATGTGCAGTACCTTGTAACCTTCACTAAAAATTAAAAAAGCATATGATCTGGATGTTTTACCTGTATTATAGGAAGAAGAGGCAAATGAAAATCATTACGGACGTCAACAAAAAACCGATGCAATCTGTTCTTGTATGCCTCAGCATCTTCAAGAGTCAATGCATCACTTTCCCCTTGATACCACAAAAACCCCCTAAGAACACCTCCGCCGCTTAATGCCGCGGTCGCCCGCTGCATCATCTGGTTGTAAAGATCTCCACCACGAGCCCACTCGCTAATATTAGTCCCACCGATGGCACAAGGAACCAAACCAATGACCCCAAATCTTGAATCTTTTTTCAACAAAGTATTCGCAAAGGCCATTCCGGGCCCCATACCACATACTTTTGCAACATCGATGTCCTGGTGGATGGGCTCCGCCGCTAGCTCCCAGCTAAGGTTAGCGGCGAGGCGGAGGATGGATGGGTTGGAGGAAGCTTCGCGTGGGATGTAACCGTCCCACGTGAGGTTCACTACTCCACCTCGGCCGGACATGTTACTTTGTCCGGCCAAGATGAAAATGCTTTTCCTGGTGGCTGCATTAGCTGTATTAGCAATGCAGACGCCAGCTAAAATGAGTAGATAGGTGTAGGGGATGAAGAAAGGGGGCATTGTTGTGGATCTTTTAGGGGTCATTAAGAACCCAATTAAGATGGTATTGGTTTGTTGAAAGAGAAGTTGAGTCAACGTATGATCTAAAAGTGGAGTTCTCTTTCATGGGGATTAGGTGGTTGGTTCATCCGAGTAGTTGACTATTAGCATAGGTTATTTCTAATTTACATTTTATAAGTTTATTTAATTATGTCTTGGTCTTATTATAATCCACTTTTTTTGTTTCTTTTAGATCTTTAAACTCCGAGATCCACCACACATATGGCATCATACATCGGTAGATTCCATATTGCTAATTATGTGCTTTCCATGTAAAATCACTTGTTTACTCTTAAAAATATCCTTGTGTTTATGGTTTAAGCAAAACGTTGAGTTATTAGGGGACACGGATTGGATCTAGAAAGAGCTGGGAAAAAACCAGGGCCAGTTCGCAAACTCACCGACTTGATGAATTCTCACCGGGCTCACTGGTCCACACATATTTTGAAAGTTTTTTCTTAGGGAACGACTAGGATGACACCATATAAAACTACAAATTTGGTTTTAGGACGCTCAATATTCATATACGAACATAATAATATCACATACTAAAATGGACGTGTCGTGAAATATTAAAATGAGATTTTAGTAGAACTAAAACCAATGAATTTTGTTTTTAAAGCTTAAACGTACCCTTGAAATTTAAGCCAAACACCATCCATTTTAAAGCAATATACAAGGTATATGAACACCCTTGTAAGTAAGGGAATTCACAAAATACTTGGAATGTTCTATAATGGAGTAAAGCAATACTTTGGCGATTTCCATGATCGTCTTAGGTTGTATAATGCATGTTTTAGTGTTGGACGACTAAAAGTCGGCTTGTAAAGAAGTGTCTTCGCCAATTACAACTGTAGGTTGGCGTGGAAGGGTTAAACATGTCGAATTTGCAATACGTTGTCTAACTGTAACAATCACAAAATTTTTCCACAAATAAAGAAAATAGAAAATTTGAAATAAGACCCGATGCGGGTTGCATCGCCTAAGTGACGCCGAGCGCATCGAAGGATGTTTTGGATGCGGGCCACATCCCTAATTGATGTGGGCCACAACGACCTAGGAAACCCCGGTTGGTCGACACGACGATGATAACAATGATTTAGGGAGTTACATGTGGCTGATGACTAAGGGTTAGCTTATAACAATTAGCTTCGATGTAAACCGCATCAGGTTATGGATGTGGGTCGCGTCGCGAATGGCGGCTCGAGGTTGCTGACCTGGTGACATGTGACACCCATGCATGGCATCACAATGATACGGTCCACATCGGTTTGGGGATGTGGGGTGCAATGGCCCCCGGAGTCCACCTATAATTAAGACGTGTTTGGGTGAAGATTTCTTATCACTCACAACCTAAAACCTCTATATTACCCCCATTAAGTTCAAGGTGATTTTATGAAAGTGCTGTCGAGGATTTAGAATTTAATAAACCGCAATCTGAGTCATCAATTAAGGTGAACATGTTTTTTAAACCTTATTTGCATGTTATGTATACATATATAATGTTTTTAAAATAATTTCAAGCCTGTTTATGATATGTCTGTTTACAAATTGTTTATGTTATTATAAAACCAACATGTGACTATATTAACTTTAAAGTTAATTACATGGTTGGTCCCTGCTTATATTACAGGATTAATCCCTATTTTTGAAAAATTACATCATTGGTTCCAACTGTTTGAAAAAAAAGGAACACAATTGGTCATTGGCACTAATGTTAGATTTCTCAGTTAAGTGAGTGTAAAATGACAAATATACCCTTAATAATATATGAATATTCATCTTCGACCTGCCCCTCACCAAAACCGATACTCCCATCAGTCCATCACCATCATGCAGCAACACCCACCTACTAGAAGTAACTTTGAATTTACAGAAATTAAAGAACCAGAAAATGCTCCACTTGAAGTTAATAATGGAATCACAAGTTGTTGTTGAACCTTACCCAATTGTTCATGTACCACAAGAAGCATTGCCTCTTCGGAGCACTAGCATGACTTACAGAGAGCTTGACATATATGGATTCATCATGCTTGAAGAAGAAGAATTTTTGGTTGATCAATGTGAGCCTATTGATTATTAGGCTGTAATCGTGGACGTTAAGTCTGACAAATGATTTAAAGTTATAAAGTCAGAAATTTAATCCATGCATGAAAATCAAGCTTGAGAGTTGGTTCATTTTGATAGCAAGACCATATAATGGTCTTTCAGAATAACACTAATATGGATGGAAATATAGAGCGCTGATGTAAGGGGTATGGAATGATGTTTATCATGGTTAAGTGGTTAACTTTAATGTATTTAATATGTTTAAGTAGAAGAAATTCTATGGGATATGTTAACTACGATGAATTGGTGTTTTATAGGTAAAACGCAATGATTTGATATGGCGTGGAGAATGCACATAGATGATAAGCGAAGATCATGATAGATGAGGTAATAGAGAAGTCAATTACGAGAATATGGCTGCAAATGGGGATGGAAACGGAGTCCAAACGAATAATTTACGAAGAAAATAAGAAAGGATAAAGGGTGTCTGGCGTAACTTACAGTGGAATGATGACCTACGATTCAGCAACTCAAAACTGAACAGAAAGCCCCTACCGTAACTTAAGGTGGTGGGACGTCTTACGGTACAGCATATGTTAAAAAATCAGTAAGCCCCTAACGTAACTTACGGTGGTCACATGACCTACGGTGCAAGGCACGCTGAAATTTTATAAAAAGACAGGAAACTTAGGTTTTAAAGGATCACTTCATTCCCAGCCTTCTCCAAGTCCTAAGAATGATCCCAAGCAATCCCCGAAGACATCCGAAGGCTATTTCAAGGCTCAAGATCTTATTTTTGTCATTCGGTTTGATTCTTTAATGTTTAGAACAATGTTTTCATTCGTTTTCCTATTGATTTTCATTGCTATGTCCGGCTAAACCATCTGTGATCTTCTTTGAGTGGTAGAGTTTGTATACTATGACTTGTTCTTGATGATTTGTGGTTGAGTTAATATTTGAACACGGTACTTTAAGCCGAGTGATATTATTTATTGGTTGAAGATTCTAAAATACGTGTGTTGCTTTCAATTCAATTGTTTTATTTTGATTGTTTTAGATTTATTTTCATCTGGAAACATCAATATTGGATGGAATTGGGTATCACAACCATAGGATATGATTTGAGTGGTTCTTTAACAACAGTCTCATTCAATCTATTATCTTTAACTAAATCGACCCGTTTATGTTTATATGACGATTATTAACTATCAAAGCAATTCTAAGTACTAAACTTGATCCCGAAAAAGATTACCTTTCCAATTATTGCTTTACAACCAATTTACGTTCAAATTAGTTTTACTTTTAAAAATCAGTTTTCTTGTTAATCATTCTTAATTAGTTTTCAAATCGTAAATCAAGCTTTTCACTTTCCATATATTCCCTGTGGATCGACTCGATTTACCCTAGCTATCTTAGGTGAGTTTGGACCATTATAAATTGTTTTTTATTAGGCCTGACAAACCGCAATCAATCGCGTATAGTTTTATATCACTTGCTATGAAGCACGATTGGACTTATGTATCTGTATTACAACCCATACAAACTGTGTTGTAGAATACGACCCGTAAGCATCATAATTATTAAGGTTTTTCAATAACATAATTGAGTGTTCAGATAAAAAAAAACTATTAAAATATGACATGCATTAAATTTTTTACCCACCGATAATAATAATTAAATATAACATTTAAAAATCCTTTTGTGTATCATATTATATTTCCATATAATATACATGCATAATCCCATTATATTATACGAATATTGTGTTATATTATTACTTTTCATTTAAAACAGCTCATTAATATAATTTAATTTTTGCTACTATTTCCTATGACTAAAAATGTTACAAATAGTTGTTAGAAAAAATGTTGTCACAATCTTAAGATTTGCTTCTTTTTCCTTTCGTCATGAACACCGAGGACTTGAAGCATCCTAGGATGACTCAAGTGGCATACAATGACTTTCATTCGGTTGATAGGGAGTTATACGCAATTCTTGTGTATGAACTGTGTCGTGATCCCATTGAGGCGATTCAAATGATGGCAATCTGGATCTGGTTGGAAAGGATGATGATGGAGTTACCTATTTTAACTCGAAGGATCTTAACTCTCTCTAATTACTTGATTGACAAAGTTGGAAACGAGGCCTTGTTCTGTTGGGCGTGCTTGGATAACATCAGTCTCTTATTTTCTTCAACGGCCACAAACTTTCCCTTGACGAATATTCTCCTAAAGAAAAATATGCCTATTGAGTTCTTTCGCGAGCATCGTGAGGTTGTCATTGCTGGAATCAATGAGGTTATAAGTTGTGTTTGTGCTACTTGCCTCAAGGACATTTGGGATGGAGCCATTGCAAGAAATGCCCACATGGCTAATCATGAGACGGTGGTTCAACCACAAAAGGCCGAGGTCCAACCGGACGAAAGGACTTTGTTTGTAACCTTTTCGAGAGGGTACCCTGTGGCTGAGTGGGAAGTTAGGGATTTCTTTACTAGACTCTTTGGCGAGTGCATCGAGTCCTTTTATATGCAAGAAGTCGCTATGGGTGAACACGCGTTATTCGCTAAGGTCGTGTTACGTGATAGTTCGTATATTTACGTAGTTCTCGCGGGTGGAACAAAGGCAAAGTTTATAATTAATGGGAAGCAAGTTTGGATGCGAAAGTTTGTCCCCAAACGTCGATGAGAATTGATGACATTTATATTATGGAAAAGTAAGTTCACTATCAAAATATGAGTTGTAAGCCCATTGTGGCCAACCTACAAGAAAAATAAAATGACTGGAGTTGAGGTATAATTCATGCATATATGTGCGTGTGTGAATATTAAAATTAAGAAAATAATAAGAAAAATAATAATGTAAACTTTGAAGGCATTATATTGTTGGTTACCTATTCAATATTAAGATTAATTTTTAACTATTAAAAAACTATTAACCATTAATAGATAGCTTTTTAATGATATTTTAGGCTAATAAACAACCTTTTACTCATACCAATAAAATTAAGTTATTTAATTCTTAATTCATTCACTATATAGACTTTATTATGTTGTTTCACGATATGCAATAAGCAAGGAATTTTGTCAGCTCATTTCATTAAATTGTAACAATTTTATTGGTACGAATATTAAGTTACATATACGTAACTCACATCATATATAATTTGTAGTTAAATATACGTAACCATTTTATTTCTTAGTTCCGCATAACCTATGGTTTTCACATGAGCCATCCCATGTATGTATGTATGTATAATATATACAGATTACATGTAGTGCCACATATCATTATCATAAAAAGTTTTCCGCCCAAATCCTCCATGGCCCATTTAAAAACTTTAACGAATCATATGACTTGTTATAATGATCCAGTTCAGTTAACAAACCCTAAATATCAAACCCGTTTCACGTAGGCTTTCTCTAAACCCCTCCCCCCCCCCCCCCCCCTTCTTTAGTTTGAATATTTATATTATTGTAAATTAAAGATTTATTAATAAAACTTATTAAAATCCAATAAACCCGAAAATAATACATGGAGTATATATATGTGGAAGATAGTAGGGCTGTTCAAAGCGATCGTCGCTCGACGATTGTTCGGAGGTTTGCTCGAAAAATGCTCGTTCGAATTTATGCTCGGTTGTAAACGAGTCAATCGGCTCAGATCGGTTTGTAAACGAGCCAAGCACGAGCAAAGGTTCGCTAGGCTCGTTTAGGCTCGAATTAGTTTATATTATATATATATAATTTATACATAGCACTGTAGTAGATTTGACCCACCACATAAAAATATACAATTATATTTATATATATATTAGATCAATTAACCTAATAAAAATTTTAACACTAAGCATAAAAGTGAATCCCTAAGTCCTTACAAGAAATTTTTTGATCCCGCTCTTACTCTTAGCCGATTATCTTTCGCTCTCATGTATCGTTCTTTGTAATATGCTCACTACATCATCGGTTACAGTATTAACCTCATCGCTAGCCACAACGTATTGTCATTATATGAAAATGTTATTTTATAAAATGTGGTTGTTTATTAAGTTATTAAAATTTAAGACCCAACATTGTTATCGTCTCTTATTATAATATAAATCGGATGACACATTAGATAATTGAGTTGTACAAACCGTTTACCGCTCGTTTGTGCTCGCTCGACGATCGATCGAAAAATTAACGCTCGAAAAATGCTCGTTCGATTTTCCGTTCAGTTGTAAACGAGCCGATTGGATCGATTCGATTTAAAAACGAGCCAAACACGAGCAAAGATTCCTTTGGTTCTTATCGACTCGTGAGCAGTCGTGGAAGATAGCGAGAAAAAAGGAAAGTGGGAGTGGTTGGGAAGTTGGGGGATGAAGACGTCAGTTTATATATGGGGCAGGTACATTCAGTGGACACGTGCGTATGGCACGTGACGTCGTGACAAAGACCGTTAGCGTGTGTGGTCCCCGTTACAGCCTGTACACCGCTCTCATCCCCTCTCGTTACAATCTTTTGTCCTATTATTTGATGCGAGTTTTTTGAATAATGTTTTTTTATGTGAGTTTTTTTTAATAAACTTCACTTTTATTTGATGTGAGTTTTTTGAATAATGTTTTTTTTAATATTTTAAAATTATGATTTTACTCATTAAGATATATATTTTATCTCAGATAGCTCTACTCATTAATATTGTTTAATAATTTTATTAGAACGTAAAAACATTTTAGTTTTTTCATTTATAAAGACTAATAATGTAATTTAAAAATAAATAGATAGATTACTGGTATAAATTACTTAGGGGCTGTTTGACAACCTTTGCATAAGTAAGTGTTGAATTTTTAAAAGTTCTGAGCCATTAAATGCTGAATCAGTAAAATATCTGAATAATTAAGAGCTAGTATATTGCTTAACTATTCAAATGCAAATGTCTGACCAATTTAGATAAAAGCTTTTAACGGTTCAGACTCAGTAAAATACTTAACCATTCAGAATAAAAAATATTTAACCATTCAAAAATCTGCTCACGAAACAAACACTCTAAACCATTAAATGATGAACTATTCAAATATTTGAATGGTTAATAGCCAAACAAACAACCCCTTAAATTAGTAGGTCATCCTTCTTCACCCGTCACCTCCCATCCCCCTCCCCCTCCCCCTCCCCCTCCCCTTGTCGCCGCCACTACCACCACCCGTGCTTCCAACCACCACTTTCATCATCATCCATCACCATCATCACACACCATCATCCACTCATCTTCATCTTTCACACTTCATCTATCACTCATCTTCATCTTTAAGCACCGGCCACCACCATCCCCATCGCAGCCGCCGTCACCGGCCACCATCACCACCACTCCAACCACCACCTTCGCGATCACTGCTCATTATTGCACCAAAAGTACCGCCATCACACCACCACCACCACACCCATCAGAAACCATATCAACCCAATCTCCTCCCTCTATTGCACCCAAAAATCAGCCTCCCTCACGTATCACCGTCACACCCCGTCTGAACACCGAACAACAAACCCTAATCTCGTGAACCAACATCGTCTGTTCAGAGCCTCGATCTATTAGCCCTGGTGGAGATCGGGAAAATCAAACCATCAAAACAGATCTAGAAATTGTTAATGTGGTGAAGGCGATTACGGTGGTGGACCTTGCGATGGGCAAAGGTTTCTGATTTTTGTAGTGGGATTTTTTTGTCGGACCCTTAGATCCAAGGGTGGTATTGTTGTCTGAGGGAAAAAACTACCGAGTGCCATCTCACCTTTCAAGTAGCTTTCTTGAGTACCACATCATACTACCCTATGCATACTAGTGGTGTTCAAAACAGCCGATATCCGAAATTATCCAAAATCCGATCTGTATCAGAACCCGAATAAACCGATCTGAATCCTTATTCGGATATTCGGATCAGATTTCATCCGAATCCAAATAATTCTTTATTCAGATTTCGGATCGGATTTCGAATATCATAAATTTTTTTATTCGGATTATTTGGATATCCGATTAATCCGAATAAAAATTCAACTATGTTTCTAGCCTAATATTTCATTATCTAACTACATATTATGTTTTAAAATCAATACTCAAGAATCTTGACATATTCTAGTTTTCTAATCCTAAACAATTATACAATAAACGATTATTGTTTTAAATTAAAGATTTTCTATACAATTACCTATTATCATTCAAATTTTGTGCACGCCAAATTTATATTTTTTGTTTTTATATCTTTTATTGTGATTTTAAACTTATAAAATGCTAATAAAATTAAAAAAAATTTGCCAAAAAAATAGAAACATAAAGATAGGAAAAAATTATTATTTGGTTTGTTCGGATTATTCGAATGTATCCGAATCTCATCCGAATTGAATTCGGATAGATTCGGATCAAATGAAGAATCATTATTCGGATCGGATTTCGGATAGAATCATGAAATTCTCAAATCCGAATAATCCGTTAAACGATCCAATAACACCCCTATTGAATGATGCTATTAACATCTTCAAGACTACAATTATGTATTTTGATATAGCTTGTATACATACATTTTCGCTTAGATATATATTGCTTGAGTTATCAATATTAATGCTACTAACTATTATTTTTGGCATAACATAATTTTTAAATTATTACTTGTATTTTAGATATTATTTAATAATAATTATATTGTGTAAATGAGAATGCTCATATCTATAAACTTTAGAGATTGTTTGATAGTATTTTAATAGTTATTAAGATTATTTTTAATAGTTTATATAATTTTAATTGTTAAGATATAACTTTTTATAAATTAAAAAAGAATAATATTTACTAAAAAAATTATGATTGTTATATAGTACTTGTATTATTAGTAATTAATAATAAAATAAATGTAGTGAATTGAAATTTTAAGGTATTGATAAAAATAAAAGATTGAAGCGTTATTATTAATCTTTTAATAAGATAAATTAGAATTAGAATTTAAAAAATATAATATTGAATGACTATGAAAAGGGAATATATCAAGTTTTTTATTTATTTGAATATATATAAGATATTAGCAAGATTTTAAAGGTATTTATATATTTTAAATTTGATTTGATGTATATTATATTTGAAGAATGATCTATGAATACTTATGATGTTTAAAATATATGCAGGGGTATATATGATATTATAATATTGGCTTGAGTATATATTATATTTAAAAATTTTTAGAAATATATATGATATTTAGGAAGTTTATGAGAATATAGCTGATATTTTAAATTTTGTTTGTGTATATATAATACTAGTATAGTATCCCGTGTAATACATTTGTTGAATAAAAAAAATATTAAATAATTTGTTATAAAATTTAAAAATTATAATTAATATTTGTAAATAAGAGATGATTGAGTTATGTATATATAAGTATTTTAAGTAAAAAGTAACAATAATATCATTTTAAAATATCATTTTATAAGATTGTGTTTTTTTTAATTGTTTTTTAAAACATTCTGGTATTTTTTTAATTTTATTTAAAAAAACTAATCATCTTATAAAATTTAGAAAAATGGTATTAAAATACTTAGTATTTAAGAATTTTTTCGTGACTTAATTTTACGTGTGTTTTTCATTAAAAATTTAGTTTTTTTTATTTTTATGATATCTATATTTTTAAATTTAGAAATATTTTAAATAATATAATTACTATATATAATAATATCATTAATTAGGAGAGAGAGGCGGGAAAATAAAAATAAAAATGCCTAATATGTTGACACGTGTCATGTAAAAACATTCTTTTATTATAGTTAATAAATTTTAAAATTTTGTAAAGTTATATATAAAACTAGCTTAATAACCCATGTATTACACGGGTTGAATATATAAAATATTAAATAAAATAAAATTTTGTTAATTATAAAATGATATTTTAAGATAAAATACTGTTGAAATTATGTATAAGGACTATAGGTAACAAAATAATGATATCAACTTTTTAAACATTTTTTGTTTAAAAAAACTAAATGTTTTGTTTCAAAACAAAAAGTTTTATAAAATTTATTTATAATTACTTTTTATTTATAAAAATTTTACTTTTTAAAAATATTGATTTTTAATAAATTTTATATTTTTAAAATAGTTTGATGTTTTTGAAAAAAAGATTATTTTATAAAAATTTATTTCTTTATAAATAATATTGATTAAAAGATTCCTTTCTTAATTTATTAAAAAATATTTTTAGTCTATAAATAAATTAAATAATATTATTAATAATTATAGTAATAATTAAGTAGGAGAGAGAAACGGGAAAATTATGGTGAGGATAAATGTGGTGCTGCCACGTGTCCTTATTAGTTACTCTTTTATTATAATATAAAGATAAAGATTTACTGTATATTTTAATTAGTAAAATGAATTAAAAAAGAGTAAATTGCTATTTTTATCCTTAAGTTTTTGTATGTTTTGTCATTTACATCCAAAAATAATTTTTTCCTCTTGTGCCTCCCTGACCTTTTAAATACTTGCCATTTCCATCCAATCTCGTTAGTCAAACTAATTTTAACGTTAAATAGAGGGGTGATCATGTCTTTTTTGCAATATCTATGTAAATCATTATGAATATTCCGCCATAGGGTCATCTGATTAGTCTCCCAATTCCGACCAATATAATCACTAAACCCATTATACGACGAAGAATCTATCTAACACTCGAATGCGTTTGATATCAGAAAAACCTTCGGTCATAATCTGTCATTTATCAGGATCCGAAAGGGTGGAGTAAGTATCGTGAATCTTAATAAACTCCTCACCAAAAGAGTCGTAGTCTCTTATTTTTTATGTTTTGCAGTTTAGTGCTTTCCTACAATTCAGGCAGATATTAGTGGAGTTTCTTGTTCCCCATGAATACAAACCATCCATGCATAACGTGGGTTTAAGGCTTTTTGCAAGTTATTTTCGTATTAATTTATGTTGTTGTTGAGCCTATAAATGGCTGTTTATGTTTAGGATGAAATTAAATAATAAAAGTCTTGTTCACTCTAATGTTCTATCTCTTAGATCAATTGTTTAACGATTTATAAGTTTGTATCACATTCACATTGGGGTGCACGTTCTAGCGAGCCGCTGGTATGCTGATTTTATCTCACTTCCAGTGGCTTCCATGGAGATCCCGTATATTGACGGAGGAGAAATGACCGCCATGGGTGGCAGAGCGAAGTGTGTGGTCTTGTCGGAGTAAACGGTGGCGGAGATTGGTGATGTGTGAGATGAACGGTTGGGTGATGTTAGAGACGGCAGGGCGGTGTGAACCGGTGTTGGTGGCGGTGGTCGGAGGCGGTGGCGATTGGGAGTGGTCGCCTGAGGTGCGTAGATAAAATGAAATCGTATGGATATATAAGCCCCCGTTGGTGTTTCTTATTAGCCCCATTCAGTATTTTGTATATATTGCAAAAGACATAATTACCCCTTATTTAACACTCAAATTAACTTAAGTAACGAGATTGGATGGGAATGATAAATTTTTAAAAAGTCAGGAAGACACAAGAGAAAATAAAAATATTTGAATGAAAATGAGAAAACATATAAAAACTTAAGGATAAAAATGATAATTTACTCGTTAAAAAATCACAATGATGAAAATAAAATAGGTAAGCAATCCAGGTTGGCATACTAAAAGTCCATGCCTCTACTTTCTTCAAACGCCGTACACTCTTCGTCTTTTTCTCTCTCTTACATTAACTGCCCAAACGGTCGGTGATTTGATTTGAATTCATTCAAGTACATCCTTTGCCAACATTTTTTGGGCTGTTATTATTCAATATTTATTAATGCGAATATTTAGTACTTAGAGTTTATATGTATGACTAGTAACAGAGTCAGAAATATTGACACTGGAGGTAAAAAAAATTAAATTTTGATTTGAAAATAAAACAAAGTGTGATCTTAGTTTTTTATTTATTTATTTATTTTTTTTTTAAATCAAAATAGGGGCACCTTAATTTAAAAAAAAAACATTTTTTGAAAAACCAAAAGCACATTTTGTTTGAATTTTAAATCAAAATTTAACCTTTTATTTTTGCCTCTAGTGTCAACAATTCTGACTCCGTCACTAGTTTTCTAAAAAGAGTTTTTTTTTTAATTAAAGTGTCTCATTTTGATCAAAATTAAATTAAAATTCAACAAATATATAAAATTTTGCACTATACGCTATTAAAATTTTTTGGTCTACAGGCAAGGGCGGACCTATGTTGAGGGTGGGGGGGCAGCTGCCCCCCCTAAAAATTTTTTTAGTGTTATATATATGCGAAAATCCCTAGCATCCTCATTAAAATTATGCAATCGTCCTATTTTCACCACCCATAAAAAAAAAAATCCTGAGTTTGCCACTGTCTACAGGAGGCCTCCCCCCTTCCCAAAGCCTTGGCTTCGCCCCTTTGTATGACCACCCGAATGTAAAGGTTATGCCTCTACAATATACCAGAACAAAAAGACATTTCTAATCCACTCGTGTAATGGACCATCGAGAAGTATTTAAATAGATTCGAGTGCTTTTATGATGTTTTGTTTATTTACATGTGACAATATTTCATTTGTAAGGAGATAATTTTCCCTTTATATTCTTCCCCATAGGGTACCTAGAAAAATTAAAATAAACGATATCATCAAATTAATAATTAAGTTGCTCAAAAATAATTTTCATATTTGGGTTTCTTTAAAATTACAGATTCTACATTAGAAAAATTATTACACTAACATACAAAAAAATTAATTGGTTATTTTTTTAATCTTTTTAAAATAAAGCAAACTTTAAATATTAATTAATCATTATATTCTTCTTTTTAAAGTACTTTAAATTAGTTAGGCAAAAAGATTTCATGCATTTCAATTTTAAATTTACACTCATGCAAGCATACGGCCATCACGCACTCATCATCGGACACGTGTCCATGCCAGTTGTACACTCATAACTGCCTTTCGGTTATCTATTCATCTTAATCTTCTTCCCCTTCATTTCATATAAAACCCCAATTGGTTGCAGATAATAATCTGTATGATTCAAACCTTTTGAATGCAATTTTAATGGCCATTGTTAAAAGGGATGTTGATCGGCTCAAAGGCCCATGGAGCCCCGAAGAAGACATCCTCCTAAAAACACTGGTAGAAACGCACGGTGCTCGGAACTGGTCGGTAATCAGCAGTTCGATTCCCGGCCGGTCCGGAAAATCCTGTCGGCTACGCTGGTGCAACCAGCTGTCGCCGCAGGTTGAGCACCGCGCATTTACCCAAGAGGAGGATGAGACCATCATCCGGGCCCACGCGCGGTTAGGCAACAAGTGGGCTACTATAGCCCGCTTGCTTAACGGCCGTACAGATAACGCGATTAAGAATCATTGGAATTCGACTCTCAAGCGAAAGTGTTCGTCAATGAGTAATGATGATTTTTCGTTCCTAGATAGGCAAGATCTGGGGACCTATCAACCGGCCCTGAAGCGGTCTGCTAGTGTTGAACCAGCCTCCTCCTCTAGGGGCGGAGGCTGGTTTGGTAACCCTAGCAGCGCGCTCGAGTCTGATTTGAGTGATCCGGGCAAACTGGCAACGGATACTCAGGTGATGAATGATCCACCGACGTTTTTGAGCTTGTCGTTACCTGGATCTGAGGCGAAGCAGAAGTCGCCGGTGGAGTGTATTCAACAACGGGTACCGGTGGTGGCGACGGCGGAGGCGGTGGTGGAAACTGGTGGTGGTAATTATGAGTTTTTCAACCCGGAGTTACTGGCGGTGATGCATGAAATGGTAAAAACTGAAGTGAGGCGTTATTTTTCTGGGATGGAATCTGCTGTTGTTGGTTCTGTGTGTAATCGTATGGGGATGAACAGAATCGAGTAGTAGAAATTAGGTGGTTAATTACGATTAGTGATGATGGTAATTGGTAAGTGGTAAAATTCAAAGGTTAGGGGTAGTTTTTGACTTTTTGTCAACTTCTAAGATGATGAACGTTTTGATGGTGTACAAAGAAAGATGATGAAATCAATTTGATTAGAAGTTCTGGTGGAATTGGTTTTTTGATAAATAATTTGACTTGTAATTGGGATAATGTCACTTCTCAAGACCAATGACGTGTAACTTATTAAATGTACACATCATACCGTAAACAAAATTGTTAATCTATTGTTAAAAGTCTGATTAAAAAAAGTACGTAACTCAACTTATCCTAAGAAACCATAAACTTACATTGTTTATCAACACATCCTATGTCAAAATTCTTATTTTCATTAGATGGAACAAACAATCTAATAATGCCCATTGTCATGCATGAGCCTTTCTCTTGCTACCCAGGAGTCATTAGCGATTTAGCGGTGCCTCTGTCCACCACCAGGTCGCCGCCCCTTGGATGCAAGCCACGCACCACAACGGCCACTCGAGTTCATCCCCTTTACAAATTCGCAACCCAAGTTGATCACCGCTAGTGTCCGACCCGGGGAACAACTCAGTAATCAATCATCCTCGCACATCAATCATCTCATACTCGATTGTTTTTTCACCTTTGCATATGACAATCTGATGACCGATCCAAAGCAACACCAAGTGATTTCAGTTCATGTGTGCTACCGTTCTTCTTCTCTCAGAACTCCAAATTATAAAACCCGATCACTGATGTATATTGGATGTTGCTAAAGGATTATTAACTTCGTAATTTCTTCCCTCAGTGTAGTAAATTATTACAATTGGCTCCCTTACACTTCACTCTCCTTCACGGTTTTAGCTCCTTTCAATATGCATATTTAATTTCGGATGTTACAAATAGCAAAATCATGTATTAGAGTCAAATCAATTACACATAGGAGAATCTCCACGTGATTTCATGGACTTTGTCTTTTAGTAGTTAACTTTTTTAACACACGATTAGTCCCAACTGCTCACTCACAGGCCATATACACAATAACTTTTAAAGTTTTCCTGTAAAATTATGTAAAAAGACCCAGTACTAGTTAAATTTAGACAATCAACAAGCATAACAATAACAAACGATCAAGATTCCGTCTTCTTATAACCTAAGGTTAGATAGCGTATATAGTGACTCAAGTTCCTAGATTTAGATTTTCGAAGTCTAGAGACATACAAAGAAAATATGGTACCGTTAACTTAGATAGCTCTCCATGCCAAAAACCCTTTACAAAAGCAAACAGGAGACCTTAGAAAGAGTCGCTTCTTAGCATGGAGTATTTGGTTAAATATGTACATATTTTGAGCACAATGGTTTCGTTTACTCGATTGTGCAAGAAGCGTTTGGTGTTTCATAGGTTGATAGAAAGAACAAGCTCTGTTTCATCTGTAGGAACCTGCATTATAATTTATAATAAGTAATTGATAAAATCATAAGATATAATTATAATATCTATCATATTATTGTTGTTAACCATGGAAAAGTTCATGAAATCATGAGAAAAGGGAAGTCTTACTTGAGAAAGTCTTGTAACTTGTGTTGCAAGTCTGTCAGTGTCTCCTCTTCGATGTTAGCATGGTATAGAATCTCAGGCAATTTGACTGCAGTAAACCAGAAACAGTATGAGTCGGGTTGGGATGGTCTTAAACGCTTTCTCTATTAAACTTTTATTAATGAATTTGGAGTTTTTAATCATTAAAATGCACCATATGTACCAAAAAGGCGTAGCAGATGTTCAGCTCCATAAACTTTAGAAGGAGGGATTCCATTTGCAGTAGCTTCTTTATATTGTTGACGTTCGCCTTTATAGAGAAGCATTACAGGCAATGCTTTATCAAAGTAACACCGTAATCCACTTATTATTTCTCCAGAAGCCCTTCATCCAAAACATCAAAATATAATACTAATAATAAATAATTTAATGAATAGGTTTTAAGATAATATGCAAGTGCACGTGGACAAAGAGACGAAACCTGTCATCCTTAATCGACTGATGCTCCAGATAAAGCTTTAATATTTCATCAACATTTGGAATACATGGAAGTTTAACAAGCTGCAAAATAGAGTTTGAGAACATAATTAAAAGATGAAATTGATCACAATTTGAATATCAAACTTTTCATATATGAAAGAATGGAAGTTTAGTTGTTGGCTACCTTGCCCATATGAGTTATGTATTCACAACAACTGACGAGATGTTTTTTCAATGGTGATGGTATTTGGAGATCCACGAGTTTTTCAAAAGATGTGGTACCCTGCATATAAAAGGGTATAGAGTTTAGTTTAAAATGCAAGAACAATAGAAAATACAAAAACAAGATAAATTATATAAAAATACAAAACAACTAAAACGCTCTGCCAGTGCCGCATTACTACAAGGGGTGTCAATCATGTCGGGATTGACAGCTTCCAGGTTGACAAGTTGGGTCACTAAACCCAAACACCACCTATATATTTATGTGTGAAAGACATCAACCCTAACATGAACACAATTTAAATCATGTAGCCTAAATACGACCAGTTTATCTCAGTGAGTGAAACATGTTGGCGAGTTGTAAGTGGTTATAAATATGTTAGATTGGTTCAAGGGTTGTGTCATAAACGAGTTAAACGGTCCGTAAATGGTTTGCGGGTTAACCTGTTTCATTAAATGGGTTGATGGGTCTTTTTTAGTAAAACAGGTTAAACAAGTCAACCCAAAAACAGCCCATTTAATTAACAGGTTGAAGATGTGACTGCCCTCACGCTAAGGAAGAGAGGAAAAAGGCAAACAGTTTCCTGAGGCTTTGGAAATCCAGATCGGCCAACCCAAACACAACTTGTTTATTAAATGGGTTAGATAACCTTAAACCTAGCTATAAATCAAAATAAAGATGAGATATAAATGGCTCTATTAGTCTATAACCACCAGCTGAAATTAAACAGATATGTTGAACACCGTAAATAGTATACATGGTAATAGTTTTGGAATTTTCATAGAAAAGGTATCATACGCTGTGGTTTAATAAAAAAAATTGCTCATGCTTGACGCAAACTCTTACTATTAAGCAGAAAGAAGAAATTATAATCCATTACTTTTAGTAATCTTCCAAGGATAGAATAGGAAATAGTTTCACCATGGTCCATTTATGTAGTTATACTCCTTTTCAATCCATTTTGGTAATTACAAGTTTGAAGCAGCCTCATTTGAAGCATAAAAAAGAACAGATAGGGACAAAGAAAAACCTTGATGACCATATTACACCATTCCTAAACTTATAACTACCAAAACTGATTGAAAAGAAGCACAATTACCAAAATGAATCAAAAGCACCATGATTTATATTTAAACAAAAAGAGAGATAATACCTTGGATGACCTTTTTCTCTTCTTGCCTCTTGTCACTATAATATAAGAAAAAGAAATCCAAGTTTAACAAGGACTAATCATTCAAAGCCCAATTAGTTCTCAACACTGAGCAACATGCCATCATTTACTAAAATAATAAGAAAAAATAAAAGCAGGGAAACATCATAGTCAACTTGTTGGATAAAGTGGTTATTATTCATGTTGAAAGTCAATAGTAAGTTATTTATAATAGGATCAATGAAATAAGTTTACTAACTGTTGGGATTTTTGGGCTTCAAATGGAACGCACGCCCTGATTTACCCAAAGGGTGTTCTTTCTCCAGTGCTTTCTGTTTCTCAAGATTCTCTTTGTTGTGTCTCATGAGACGATCCATGCCTACCCACTCATCCCAGCTATCAAACCAAAAAAATGCTTTATATAATCTAGCATAATCAAAACAAAACTAGACCAGAAAGACTATAAAAGATGTACTCACTTTTTGCTCCAACCCTGCAAAAAAAAGTTTTAAAATTAAATGTTATTTATGTCCCACAAGGATGTTTTATAAATCCAGACACTAGAAAAGCCATTCCTAACAGAAGTATAAAAATGAGTATCAAATTCTTATAGGGGAAATCATTTGAGAAATGAATAAAGATCTGATTAATTCTTTGATTGATGATACTTACTTGATAATGAACGAAAAAACGCTCTTTTGTAGAATCGACTTCTAACACCTGTTACATTGGGATGCAGCCATAAGATGTCATGCATAAAATGTATATTTAACTATATGCACATTAAAAAGCATAAATAGGGATCTTAAACAGAGGAACTATAATAATTTATGAATCAGCTAAATCCAAAATAAACATAATCCAACATTTAACTGCTTACTGTACATTCTTATGACGTTTTGTCCCCTTTAAGCTTCTTCTAAAGCAAACCTTTTGTAAGAAACAAAGAAATAATTTGCTCTTTCATATCCAGATATGTTAGTTCTGGTCTTTCAGCATCATTACTGACCAAGATTAAAACTTCATATATATTTTTGATTTGTTCTGTTATGTTATGTACATCAAATTTTACAGAATTACAGTTAAACACAGAGATTTACATACGAAGAATTGTGTATATGTATCAGCTGTTCTAGGTTTCGAAAGTGATATAGTTTTGTTTAACATTTATGAAATCATATCATGGGTGAGTAGAAATCTTACAACAAAGGTTAACTGATGTTGATCCTAAACCTTAAGCATATCACATATGATCTAAGAAGATAATAACTAAGGCAAAAGCCCAACGCCTGCGCCATATAGAATTGCGAATCTCCTATTATGATCGAAAACCTAAGGAAACCCTTACAGATAGCATGATCATACACCCAAATTTCATAGGGATCTCCTTTATTCCTACTTGTATCCGTATATGCAATTCTTTAACTCAAGAGTATGTTACACTAACGACTACCGACTCACAAATCCCGACTAACTGCCCGTTTACAGATCACAATCGTCAATCATCGTCACTGTAAACAGCTTCCGTCGAACAAAAGCAAAAAGTGCGTACAATAAACGATTATAAAATCATCAATAATACGATCGATCAGAAATCGAAACAAAACTATAAGCATATTCTCATAACATCACCTTCGCTTCGTAAATGCGGCGGCTATGATACGCCAACACCTTATCTCCTTGACGAAACGGAGACGATTTCACCGGAGGTAGCGACTCAACGGCGTCGTCTTTACTTCCTCCGTCAGTATCCGTCTCCGTGGCGGCATCGTCGTCGGAGATTGTGGCCGATGCATCATCGTCGTCCGTAACAGCAGCGTTCGAGCTTCGCATTTTTGTTGTATGTCGGTTGAGGAACAATTAGGATGTATGATAACTTGAAATCAGAGATGATGAGAGAGTGTTGAGTGTGTTGAATTTGATCGGAATATTCGCCTGTGGTGGTGGTGGTTACCTGTGGCTATTTGATCGATACTCCGGCCTACTGCTTCGAGAGAGATCGGCGAAACCCAAATGAACGTTTATTATGTTGATGACTTTTTGGGTCAATCTGACTTGTAAGAATTTGCACTGAACTTTCTATATTTATACAAACAGATTTTTTTAGTGTATAATTTTGACTTGTATTAAAAAAAATTACATCTTTCCAAGATTTATTTTTAATAATTATATTAATCTTTATGTTTGTCGTTTGTAACGGATTTCTTCCTTTCGATTTATAAACGTTAAAATTTATGTTAATTTTTCTATAAATTAAAAAAAAAAAAAGATTATTGGACCGAGTTGAAGATGAGAAAAAAAGAAATCCATCCCAACTCTCTTTCCCCTCGCCTAAACTTCCCAGTTCCCTATCGTTGTACACTCCTTCACTAGCAATCGACTGTCCTACTAGGACCATTGTCAACCAACCCCTACCACTTTCACGTCTCTTGATTTAACCAAAACCAATTTACTCCATCTAAGAAGGTAAAAGTGGTTACAAGAGTCTTCAAATTGAACTAAAAAAGAAGCAATGATTATGGAGGAAGAGATTCCTCCAAAACTAACATCCGCCTTAAACAAAAACGAAATTATGAAGCTCTTTGATCGTCAACCCTCTCTCTTCGTCAGCAAATCAACATGACTTCAAAATTTATACCGAGATGTTATTCCATAGTGGAGAAACTCTATCATGCTGTATTCTGATTAGTTTTGATCTTGTGATTAATATAACTAATGCACAATTTATGTCTATGCAATTTATCAAGCATATGAATAAAATATTAAAATTATGTGAATGAATAGACCTCGAAATCAAAAGTGATTATATTGCCTTCTAATTGTTATTTCTTCTCATTTAATCAAGAGTATTTTAGATTTAATTTGATTAATTACAATGAAAGAAATCATGTGTAAGCTTCATTATTAATCTCACCTAGTTGCCGACCATAAGCTCCTCGTGGATTTAACACTCTCACTTGCCCTATCTAGTACAAGGTGATTAGGGCATAGTCTATATATTTTTACTTAGGCCTTGGAAACCAATCAAATTTGATACCGTTGTCGGGAAGCAATTATATATGCTTGCTTAACTAATTTATAATGATTTTTATCTATTTACTTATTATAAATTAAAAAACCAAAAAAATCAAAAGCTCTTATATAATTTATGTTTGTTTTTATACATGTTTATTTGTGTAGGTAATAGGTTGTTTGCATGCATACTAGTCTACTAGATATTTGGGAAGATCATTACCAATTTCATATCATCTATTAGGGGTGTTCAAAATCAGATATTCGAAATTCGGATATATATCCAAAATTTCGAATAGTCGATTTTACTATCAGATATTAGAGAGCGTGGTTAACATCAACTTCACATTCACTGGTAGGTGCTCATTCGAAAGAAACAAATTCACATTCTCATCATACTTACGTATCTAGAATCGAAGGTCCGGATTATTTGGATAATGTCAATAATCTCAATTAGAATTCAACACTAAAACTATAATAAGAATAAAGACAAGTACAGTGCTGGTCAAGAAGATGAGAACAACAATGACAATCATTCAAAGAATAGTAATAATTAAAGAAGAGGTATATACAGTCCTCATCAACCAACCATATTCAAGAACACATATCCAATTATACCATCAGATAGGCATGGGTATCAATTTTTAAAACCGCCATCCACATTTGACTATCATTCTAACTTTTAGACGATTTCCTTTAGATGAATCATACACACATCTAGCTACAAGGCTTTACAATGATATGTGGTATTGTTAATGATCAAGAATTTAGCCATGATGAAGTCAAATGTAATCTATTCCAGCTATCACTAATGGATAGAGCCAAACAATAGTTTGTTTCACTTCTCGCTAGTAATATTCATAAATGAGATGAGATGCAACAACTTTTCCTCACTGAATACTATCCCATGAGCAAAACAAATGATGCAAGGATGACCATTAAATCTTTTAGTCAACAAGAGGCATTACATGAAGCGTTTACACGCTTCAAAGAAACGATGATACTTTGTCCTTATCATGATATTGCAAGATGGAAACTTGTGAAGAATTTCTAGAATGGATTGTGCATCAATGATGCTAAAGTTTATGTTTTTTAGTAGTGAGGTAAATGCAAGGAACTTTCAAGCAAGTAAACATCAATATTTTAATAATTGATGTCATAACACAATTGTCGATTTATACAAGATAGCTGCTATCAATAATTATGTAATAAGAAAAAGAATCATAAATACTAAAGAATCTTGATTTTACATCAAATGTGAATTCGATGCAACACATATTGATGCCGTTAAACACAACCCTTTAGTTTGGTACTTTTTGTATTCAGTTAATTAATAATAGATAGATTCATTAATAATAGATAACTTGTATCTTTAAATTAGGGCCATTGGTGTGATTTTGACTTGGCCACTTACATTATGTAATCTTGCTAGACTATTGTTAGTTCTATAATGCATTGCTGTTAAATTTTTTTTTATTATCTACCAAGAAAATAAAAATAAAAACCTATTAGTTAAGGTCTGAATTCTAATACGTAAATAATTATAGAGAATGATAAAAAGCAACATAGTAAGTCAATTTGCATAAAAATGAAATTTCTTCAAAATAAATATAAGAAAAACTCTAATTTTGTTCTTCATTGCTTACTCACACCAACTTATTTTCACTAAGACTGTTGGTTTTGGTCTGATTTTGGAACAACAGTGGCAATTTTAAGACCATAGGTTTAGAACAACACAAAATTTGAGAGATTTGTAAATCACATCTTTCCATTGTGGTGTTGATTTTGGGCCAATAGTGGGGAATAAGCAATATCATATTAATTGATAGATTTCTAATTTAACGACACGCATTCACTAGGAGTATGGACCATACCATTTGATACTGTTAGAAATAAAATATACAGAAATTTACGATTTTCGTTCTTTAGCTATACAGAAAACCACACCTCTCATCCTTGATAGTCATTAATTTTAGGTGAAGCATACATAATTAGTTTAATTTATTCTGTAGGATTCTCTTTTCAAGGGCAAATAACCACCTCGTGAGGACAAAATCATAGTGCACTTGAAGCGCTCGACCTTAGGACCCTTAACTCAAGCTTAGTTTTAGGACGTATTCTTCCTTCAATAGGTTCTTTAAAGTACCTTATATTTTACTTGAAATACTTAGTCTTTCCAACAATTGTCTTGCTTCTGCAACTTGCCAACATTTCTATGTGAGTTGAAGACCAAGGAGAACATGAACAATTAGTATCATAATCCTCTAGGGTTTGTTTAGATGAGTTTGTTTATCTTCTTCGAGTACTTGTGTGATATATATACAAAATAAAAGAGACGAATATTATCATTGTAGGGGGTGGTTAAAGCTATCATTTAAAGCTAGTGAGGTGCTATTAATTTAGGGGTTGTTTACCGGTGCTCGTAGAATATGTAACAAACTTTAAAAGTAAATTATAGTGTGATTTGCCGTTCAAAAAAAAAAAAAATTATAGTGTGATTATTAAAGATAAATGATAAAAGATGTAATTTTTAATGTGTCTAATGGACGAAATATGTCATTTACTCAAAAATATATAAATAGTTATCAAACAAATTATGTGATAATTTAAGTATACAGGATAACTTCGTATTTCTAAAAGGAAAAATGATAAATATTATGTTAAATTTTACATTGACTACTAGGAATAAAGTTGCTGTGCACGTGAAAGTAATTATTTAGCTTTATGCTTTGTTTATTTTGATTTCCATTCAACATATTAGACGTCTGGTTCGGTTTTTACACAGTTAGTTTCAAGTTTCTATACTTGTAAGTTAAATTGTCAAACCATGAAAACCAAACCGTATATATTTTAAACAGGCTGACTTGCTACGATTTAGACGCTTCAATTGTTTACAGTGATTTTTGAACACCCATAGTAATCATCACTTATAAAGTTACATATAGAATTCGGCATGTGATGATTTTAGTTATGATGCTTGGTTTTTAGTCACCATATAAATGAGGGAAATATTATAAGTTGAATACCCCTCTATACGAGGGAGTTAGGGAGAGCCTAATGTTAAAGCATCCAACAATTAATGATCAAGAAACGCAATTGCTATACACACTGCTCAGTTAAGAGTGCACGTTAATGTTATAGCGTAAAATCTTTTTTTTTTTACAAAGAGATGCTTGAAAAAGAAAACCTTAACTGGTTTTATTTCTTCTAGTGTTTAATTTTTACCATTACATAGATCGTGTAGCAGTAGGACCCTTAGATGTCTCCTAGAAGACCGTGGTTCAATCCTCTTGTGTGCGTTTTGGGCTGGCCGGCCCATAGACGATGATCATAACATTAGATGCCTAGGTAAGTATCATAAAGTGAAATGATAGGAAGAGATAACAGTCCAAACCTCAAGTACAGCTACCTTGAACGTTCTATAGCCTGCATTACTTCTTGTGTCTTGGGCTGAGACAGTCTGATACAAGCCGATAAATAAGTCCATTGGCATTCATTATTCTAAAATCTATAACAGCTAAAAAGATATATACTTTATCGGAGTAAATGCTCTTCATTTCAACATACCAAACATAACATATATTTTGATCTCAAATGTTATTTCTCATATTTTTTTTCGCATACTTAGAAATTATTGTTGTCGACCTACACGAGAAAAGAACTATGTTATGTTTAGTTTTTAATAGTAAACAAGCAAAGTTGCCTGGGCGATGCCGCATGATTACGCGTAGCAATGTGTTTGTAAACTTTGCTACACACGGTGCGACAATGATAATGTCTCTTTGTTGAGTTTCTTCGAATTTCGTTACGCGCATTGCTTCGGTAAAACTAAGGTGGTTACGTACGTAAAAAACGTATGAAGTTGGTGTATTTTGTTTTTGAAGACTAAAACATAGATTAAAATGAGTATTATGTCTCGCAAGTTATGACTTAATTTTTTTAAATTCGTGCTTTATTGAAAAATATATATAGAAAATTAAAAAAGAAAAAGAAAGTAATTTAAATAAAAAAATAATATAAGAAATATTTAAAAAATAAAAAATGTTGGCTATAGGTTTCAAACCAGGTGCCCAAATTCAAAACTGTAATGCTCTTACCATCTAAGGCACTTGCGCTTGTAAGATTATACTAAAAGACAATTTATTTAACATGTCATACAAAAAGCCGTAAAAAATAAAATTAAATAACACGGACAAATAAGAATTAGACACATGACGTGTCATTAAGAACCCCACCGACGCTTGTAATTGAGTATATATAAAACTAGGTTAGTTCCCGCATAATACACGTATTGAATAAATAAAATATTAAATAATTATTAATAACAATTTATGCATTATAAAATCATGCTTGAATATAAAATATGATTATAATTACGTATAAATAGCTAAGTAAATAAACAATTAATGTATTTTTCTTAAACTTTTGTTTTATAATAAAATTATGATTTTTAAATATATTGTTTTAAGAAAAATGATTTTTTTAGAAAACATTCCTTGTATTCTGTATTTTATAATTTTTTTTTAAAAAAGTGTATTTTTAATAAAAAAAATAGGTTTTTAATTTATTAAATTATGTATTTTTTAATTTGAAAATGGTATGAGTAATATTATAAGTATTCAATATTATTATTAATAATATAAAGAAATAAAAAAGTAAGTATAATGAGGTTTACAATTGTTTCACGCTTATTTTTTTTATAGATAAATAGATAGGCTAAAAACCAATTAAATAAACAGATTAAATTTTAATGTAAAATATATATAAAATAAACACGAATAGTTACCGTATAATATTTTAATGTAAAATATAATTAAAATTATATATACGTAATAGTTCAAGAAATAAAATAATTTTATCATTATTTAACTCTCTTATCTAAATAGTTTCATTTTTAAACATTAGTTTTAAGATTTTTTATAAAAAAATATTTTTTTATAAAAATCTTGTTTTTTAAAAACTCTGGTTTGTAATTATTCTAGTTGTTTTAATAAGACTGTTTTAAAATATTTCACCTGTTTATAATTTTTTTTCAAAAACAAAACGATTTAAAATATTTTGTTTAAAAATTGTTTAGTGTTTTAGAAAATTTCATATTATATAAAACTTTAGTTTTTTGTTATTTAGATTTTAATTAAAAGATGAAAAGATAGTTTGATTTTAAAAAAATTTAGATAAAAGAGAGAAATATAACAATTAATAAAATTTATTTTTAATAAGAGAGAGAAATTTGTATTAGTATTTAAATTACTATAATACCCCTTTGGAAGGAAAATTAATGAGTGTATGTCTAGAAAAATCACAAGTGGTAAAAAAATGGCTTAAGAAAATAACAAGTGGCAAAAAAAACATTGTTTTATTAGATGTTATAGATTATAGATGATGAGTATATCTACTAACAAAAGAAATTAATACCATAAGATGTTAAATGCAATAAAAAGAACACTAATATCTCTCCAAGTCAATAAATCGTCATACATATCACAAGAAAACTAATCAACTAATGAACATAAATCACACAACGTAAATAAGAGGAATTACTAAACAAGTACTTAATCAGTAAAATAGCAGAAATCATAATTTCACAATCAGTAAATCATTATGTCTATTGCTAATCATTAAATCTAGTGCTGATCATTGTGTTACCCATTGTGTCTATTATTAACCATTGTGTTACGCATTGTGTTTTTTAAAATGATAATTTTCAAATAAAATAATGTTGAGAAAGTAAATTTTTTTACGTTTCTCAGTTCATTATGTAATCCTTATCAGGTAATTATGTAATACTCGTCAAGGAACTCATTATGTCTATTGCTAATTATCGAGTCTATTGCTAGTCATTGTGCTATTCATTGTGTTTAATATTGACCATTTTATGATGCATTGTTTTTTTTAATATGTTTTTCGAATAACACAATAATGAAAAACGTAAACTTTTTATGTTTCAAGTTCATTGTATATTCCACATTAGATAATTGTGTAATTCTCATCAAATTAGAAGATTACACGATGGCCTTACGAAATTACACAATAAGTTAAAAAAAAAGTGCAAAAAGCTTTGTTTTTTATATCAACACTATACGCGTTTTTAAAGATAAAAAATACTCGTTTTTATGTTGTAATTAAAAATAAAAATATCGTATGTAAAAGTTATGAACAAAAGATGAAACTTGAGAACGGGAAAGTTACCACTTTTGCCCCCAACCTAATTTTGATCAAAAAGACACATGGCAACATATAGGGGTGCAAACGAGCCAAGCCGAGCCCGAGCTCGTATGGGCTCGAGCTCGGCTCGTGATGACTTAGAAGAGGTCGAGCTCGAGCTCGGCTCGTTTCGAGCTTTATTTTTAAAGCTCGAGCTTGGCTCGCCAAATACTTTTTCAAGCACAAGCTCGGCTCGTTTTTTTATTTAAATATTATTTTTAATATTTTTATATTTAATTTTGATATATATATATATATATATATATTTAATTATATACTTTATATAGAACATTATTCATATTATTTAATTGTTTTTTTATCATAACTTTATATATAATAGATATTATTTATATAACATATTAAATAAATTAAATAAAAATATATAAATAAAAAGCTCGTTTAGGCTCGCGAGCCGGCTCGAGCTCGATACATGAAGCTCGGGCTCGGGCTCGATAATTAAATGAGCTTTTTTTCAAGCTCGAGCTCGGCTCGGGCTCGATAAAGCTCGGCTCGTTTCGAGCTTTTATCGATCCGATCTCGAGTAGCTCACGAGCGGCTCGGCTCGTTTGCACCCCTAACAACATATTAATCCTTCTTACATTTTTTAATTTTACGAGGCTTTGTAGTTTAACCTTTCCCTTTATAAAAAGTGTAAGGACAATCTAAGTTTTGATCGAAATAATTTAATGGTTGAGATTAATGTGATGATAATTTGATAATCAATGGGGAGTTAAGTATGTTTGGGAGCATAAAAATGAGAATTTGCGTTTTGGTGACTTCTTAATTCCATCAAATACTAGTTTCACAATTTTTTTTAAATTAATCATAAAAGAGGGTGTTTTTAATCTTTAATTTATCTATAATATTGCTATACTTTTTAAATAGTATACAATATTGTGCGATATAATATATTTTAAATATGTTGTTACGTGAATATTGAATTTACATGATGCTATTTGTTCGTTTACATCTGAAAATAGTATTTTAATTATAGAAAATCGGGTGTTATCATATTTTACAAATTGATATTGAGCCCAATTATGAAACTAATACTATCAACCTACTTTTGTGAATACACGTTAATACTCTCACCTCTAAAACTCTCGCATATACATGTGCCACCTCCTCATTGATTCATATTCTTTTTACAAAACTGTTGTTTGTACAAAAACCAGCTCTCTTTGTGTGTGATAGTTGTTCATGAGATATTTGACTTTTTATTTTTGTTAACAGCATAATTCAAACAAGTGATTGAACCCGTGCGTTACTGCGGGGTTCTTTTTTAAATATCCAACGAACACAAGTGTTAAGTACTTTTGCTTGATAAATTTCATACGTTTTGCACAAAATTATACATATAAATAAAAATAAGAGTGAAACCAGCGTATTGTTGCGTGGTCATCTTGCCGAAGAGTGAAACATTTTGCATTAAATATAAGCAATATATATTTTTTCTATTATCTAAATTTGTTTACTATATATATAGTGTTGGGTTCAAATGAAAATCAAGAGAAATTGTATAAACCAATAAATCAAATCCTCAACTTTAATTTATAAAAATAAATGGCTTTTCATATTTTTTTGAATAAAGAGAAATTGTGTAAACCAATAAACTAAATCTACACCTTTGATTTATAAAAATCAATGGCTCATATTTTATTAAATAAAATATGAGTCATAGATCTTTATAAATCAAAGTTAAAGATTTGGTTTATTGATTTACACAATTTCTTTTGCTTTTCATTTGAAATCAACCCTATAAACATATGTTTTATTTATACATTCAAATACCTTAAACGAAAATTTTCACAATATTTCAAAGTTGTATTTATGAAAATTTAGAAATTAGTTATAAATTCAAGATTTGATGTCATCGTCTGTGTATATATTATTATACATGTTATAGAAAAGAGTATGTTATTAATACACCTAATTTATTTGCATTCTCTCTATCTCTCTCTCTATACGCACATATAGATACATAAAAAAAATAGAGACAATAGGATGTATTAATAACAAAAATGAATGTTTATATAACACAACTCTATACAAATTGAAAAACATAGATGTAATCATCTTTTAAAATCTTCTATAACCATATAACAATGAAATATGAAACAAAAAAAATATTTTATGCTACAAATAAATTGATTAAATTACAAATTAGATAACAATATATAAAACTTTTGATGCTTTTAAACATTCAAATCTGCTGCGGTTGCTGTTGTTGGGCTAAAGCATTGTATTTGAAACTTTTAAGATAATGTTTTCTTACCATTAAAATAAATAACGATAAACTAAAAACAAACTTAACAAATTATTTAAAAAGAATTATAACACTGCAAAATATTTTAGGGGGTGTTTGATTTTTCTACAGCAAAATGTCTGCAGTCTGCGGACCACATCTGCAAACATCTGCAGGAGAAGAGGTGGACCAAACGTCCGCAGTCTGCAAGAAGAATACTGTTTGTTTTTAACATTTGCAGACTGCAAAAATAGTGGGTGTTGTTTGATGCTATCTGAAACACACAGTTGCACACACTCTCGATCTGAGTTCACTTCAGGGGTGTTGGAGGCTGTAGTGGGGCGGTGGCGGTGAAGGTGGAGGCGGCGACAGGCGGCGGCCGTGAAGGAGGCGGCAACGGGCGGCGGATGAACGTGGATGGCTGCGACGGGAGGGCAGCAAGGGGGCTGCGACGGGAGGGCTGCGATGGTGGCCGGCAGTAGCTGCGGGGCCGGCGGTGGCTGCTGGAATATGGTGAGGGGGAAGAAGGAGGGTAGAAGAAGTTGGAAAAGGTTAGAAGTGGTAGTGCCAAGTTTGCACCATGCAGACCTCGCGCAGACCTTTCTTAATGAAAAGTCTTACAAAAAACAAACAATCTGCAGACCTTAACGTTTGCGAGTGGTCTGCAAGGCGCAGACAAAAGAGGTCAGGAAGTGCTTGTCAAAAAAACAAACACCCCCTTAGTATGGATTTTAAATTACTAGTTAAGCATATTTTATATTATTTGAAATTCTAGTCCGTATGATAACAAAGAGCACTGATGCGTGTATAATCAAAATTCAAAAGAACTAAAATTCTTCTCTCTCATTAATCCTCTCTCTATACACACTCATACACACACACACTCTTTCTCTCTCTCATCCTCTCTCTCTCTGGCTTTGCATGCTCACCGCTAGCCACCACCGCCAACGGTGGCGGTTGAGAAAGAGATACGCCGCATCAGGCGTCGGCCAGGGTCAGGGCACGGCGGCGTATGAAATGGTTCTGACATCGGTTTAGATGAACTGATTACATTGTGGTGTTCTTGATCTTTAACAATGTTGGAGTTCTTGTTCACTTGTGGGAACCCTCGCTGGAGAGAGTTTGAAGGTGCGGTGGTGCATGTGGCCACAGCCCACAGGTGATGAAAGAACACCATCGGTTCAGAGAGAGAAAATGCTCATAGAAAATAATAATAATAATAATAATAATAATAATAATAATAATAATAATAATAATAATAATAATAATAATAATAACAATAATAACATGGATCAATCGGTGGATGACACGTGTCCTAATGATGAGTGGCTACTGTAGTCACCGAACAAAAAATTTAATATATATTATAATTTGACTATGTGGTTCGTGGTTAGCGTATTCTTAAGCCTGGTTGATTACATGTGATATTTTAAAGGAAGGGATTTGGTTCTTTCATCCAAGATCAAATGTTTCATTTCTTTTAACCTCCTATGATTGTTTGTTTATTGTTACTTGCAAATAGATCTCTGATGAGTGATTTCTTAAAAATAATTTTTGGAAATTGTATGTCTTTATTTTATTGGAAATTTGGATCAAGCAATAACCAGTTTATTAATATTAAAAAACAACAAATAAATAGACCCCTTAACCCTCTATTTATACTAAACAAATACTAATTCTAACCAAACTCAAACTCAATAAAATAATCAAATAAATAAACAACTACAATCCTAGTTTAATACAAATTCTACCAAACAATTATTAAACTATTATTACTCAAGATTAATCATTTATTTTCCCTCTTAATTTTGATATGTGCGACCTAGATCTTGAACTTCCATCAAGACTCATCTTTGATCCACTGCAATTCTTGACCCGCATACCTCAAACTTTTTTTTTGGATCCAGTTCTTTTTCGCACTCTTCAATCGACTCACTTGATCTTGGTAGCTCCATATCACTCATCATTTGTGTACGTAAGCAAAACAAAATTTTGTAGATCATTATGTCTTCACAAATTAAAATCAACAGTTTAAATTCTTGCTTTTTTTCTTTTCAATCTCCGCGATTGTATTTCCTTCAAACGTGCCATCAAGGACATAATAATATATCTTTACTTTTGTTATTGCAAACAAACCTTTACCTTTGATCGCATTACTGCTTCTCGCCGATCATTTCTTCTCGCTTCACACCAATCCATATCTCACGGATTCATATAAACTTTGACTTGAATTACTCCGGTCTTGTTGCACCAACTTGAATCACACAAGTTCGGTCGTTACATATCGCCTATTGGTTGCTTCGCACAACCGGCCTTTACAACTTTTTAATCGGCTCACACGATTGGCTTTGGCTTCTTACGTTGATCTTGATTGCTTCACGGAAGCAGCATGCTTTTACAACTTCTTGATCTCCTTTATTCGTTTCTCAGGATTAGTTTTCACCTTGATCTTGATCGTCTCACACAATTAGATCTTTGTTCTTAATAAAATCACATGATCTATTTTCCACTTTGTTTCAACCAATCACAGGTTGATAGTTTCGACTAATTTCTTTCACGGATTCAATCGAGTGGCTTCATTCTTCACATCTTTGCTCTTCGGTTATTGCTTGATCTTCACACTGTTTTTTTTCTTGATTGTTTAACTCCACTCATATATCAATTGTTAGAAAAGTGGATCAAGCAGCAACCAATTTGTTAATATTAAAAGACCACAAATAAATAGACCTCTTAACCTTTTATTTATACTAAATAAATACTAATCGTAATCAAACTCAAACTCAATAAAATAATCAGATAAATAAACCATCACAATCCTAGTTAAATACAAATTCCACCAAACAATTTTTAATTATTTTTAATCAAGATTTTGTCTTGAGTCATCTAACAAGTTCTTTGTATGTATATATATTATAACAAGACTTGATCGATATGTATATTATAACCTTTATACTTTTGGTGACGACCATTGGCATTCTTGGAGATTTTGTCTTGAGTCATCTAACAAGTTCTTTATATGTATATATATTATAACAAGACTTGATCGATATGCTAGAATATGTACCAGCAGTTTTCATTAGATTAAATTTTAAAGAGATAATGCAATCTCACACTCTTTTTCTACCGTCCTAGAGTCTAGCAAAGAAACAAATTTTGAGTTCACAAGGTTACAAGTGTAAACAAATGAAAAAACTGATTTTAACAAGAGAAAGAAATAACTCTCACTCAAAACTAAGACAACTCTTTGTTAGATACCTAACCCTAACAAATGATCATAGTAAGACGAACAAGTGCAATATAGTAAATAACAAAAGAATAAATTGCAATTCACTCCATCTATATAATGGTGTCATTCGGGTTTTTTAATCGGGTTTCGGGTTTCTCGGGCCGAGCTCATTGGGCTTTTAAGTTTAGAATATCAACCCGAAGACCAAACCAAATACGTAATATTAAATTGATTTTGGGTTCTGGTATTCGGGTTGGGTTTAGACTAAACCATTAAACTTTAAATTATTTGTTATCTTAAATGTTTGTGTAATTAATATGATTGTGGTCAAAATGTACGTATGAGATTTATCATGTATTATCAATATAGAATTTTGTCTATTATCTTGATCCGAAAACTTTTGTACATTTACATTCATTTTATTAGGCATATTCAAGTTTTAAAGGACATTATATTTTAATTATCCTTAAAGTTCACATAATAAAATTTAACCACAACAATAAATATAAAGTTTAGAAATCATGATTTCAAATCTTGTAAACGGTAGCATAATACACATATATAGATATCTCTTGAAAATTTTTAAAACCTAATATTCGGGTTAATTGGGTTGACCCGAATCTCACAAAATCAACCCAAATGCCGAACCATTTATTAAAATCGGGTTCGGTTTGATGTAATAATCGGGTTAGGTTGCTCGGTTAGTCCTTAATCGGGTTCGGGTTGATTTTGTTCGGGTTTAATATTTGAATTCGGGTAAAAAAACTCACCCCTAATCTATATGAGCCAGTCACATCCATGACTAGACTAAAGATGGTTTTATTTTTTTAAAAAAATATTTTTTAGACCAAATCAACATCTTTCTAGGGTATGGTTTCCGTTGTTTTCCTCTTGATCTTTAACGTTAAACTAAAACTCATGAATTTCATTTCAAGTTTATGTCGTACTTAAACTCACTTCTAACCTCCCGAGAGATATTAGTTTTTCACTTTTATGTGAAATAATTATTTTAGGAGTTAAACTAAAACTCATGAATTTCATTTCAAGTATTTTTACTGTTTCAGAAATCAAAACACAACTTACATATTAAATCTGAGTCGAATGATCAAACTACACGGGTTGATCCGCTGTTCTTCTACTATGAACTCTTCATTAACGTTTGTATAAACAGTTTGTGGTAGCAACGAGTTTCTATATCGGTAGAAACTCCACAAAATACCAACTGATGTGTGACTGATCTTACCTGGATTCGTCACCCAATGATCGAATTACAAGATTCCACAACTATTCTGATCGGAATTAACTCGGATCTGATAAACTCTAACGGTCCTCGAACTTCAATTGCTGGAATCAAGATTCCACAACTATTCCTTTGCAATAACTTGTTCCAAAGGTCTCGAACTTCACCATTTTCAACAAATCGATATTCTACTCGCTCTGATACCAATTGCTGGAATCAAACAGATCAAAGTAGACTATGAACATGATTTTGTGGAATTCTCATGATATTTTTAATAATATAAACTTAAATAAGGACTTGAACAAAGAGATTGCAATACCTCACCTATTTATTTACACAGTATAACTTATTCTCTAAAAGTACTAATTAGACTCAAACTAAAAAACTAAATTAAACAAACAATAAAATATTCTAAACATCATCTTAACCAAAATAAACTTCAAATCAATAAATTAAGATTTATCAAGATTAACTCATCATTGTTATCATAGATTTCAAAAATTATACTAATCATATCATTTTAAAATGAAAAGAACAATACTTATAACTTTTATGAGACGATAAGACCCAAATTTATCAAATAAAACAAAAAACCCTCAATGTTTGAATAAGCTTCACCATTCACATGTTACTACAAAGTACAAACAAAGCAGCGATAGATACAGCAAAATAGTAGCCGAGAATCGTACACCTGTTCTCTTTCGGTGTTTTTTCTTCCATCTCTTCTTCTTCTAGATAAACAATATTAAAACAACCTCATGCAATTTTATTTATATTATTTTTAACAAATAAATCAGAGATATTATTATTGATTATAGTTTTATTCGATTACACATCAAAACAACTAAAATGATAGGTAGTTTAAAACGAAAAACGATATACAGGCCAAGGCTAATTTATAGTTATAATGTTATTCTAAAGTATCAATAATCCTCCGAAATATACTGCACTTAACAGCATAGGTCATCAGTGTGAACACTAGGGTCTGTTTGGTATAAGATAATGAAATGGGCGAATAAATGAAATGAATAAAGGAATGAAATGGATGAGAGAATGAAATAAATCATTACATTCTTGTATCCTGTTTGGTTTCCCTAATGAATGAATCATTACTTTATATTGTTTTTAGGTATGAAAAAACAAAAAAATGAAATATAAAAATAGTTATGGTGGTGATGGCGGGTAGTGGTGGCGGCCTGCGGTGGTTTCCGGCGATGGTGGTTTTCGGCGGCGGCGGTGGGCGGCGATGGTGGTGGTTTCCGACAGCGGTGGTGGTGGCCGGTGGTGGTTTCAAGCGGTGGTGGTGGCCGGCGGCGGCGGTGGCCTGTGATGGTGGTGGTCGGTGGTGGTTTCCGGCGGTGGCGGTGGCCGGCTGATTGTGGTGGTTTACGACGACAGTGTTGGCCGGCGATGGTTTCCAGCGGTGGCGGTGGCCGGCCGATGGTGGTGGTTTACGACGACGGTGTTGGCCGGTGGTGGTTTCAGGCGGAGGCGGTGGTGGCTTCCGGCGGCGGTGGCCGGTGGTGGTTTCAGGCGATGGCAGTGGCCGGCCGATGGTGGTGGTTTCCGACGACGGTGTTGGCCGGCGATGGTGGTGGCCGGTGGTGGTTTCCAGCGGTGGTGGCGGGCGATGGTGGCGGCCGGCGGCGGTTAGTGGCGGTGGTGGCCGGTGGTTGGCGTTGGCGGCTGTGGTGGTCGGTGGCAGTGGGTGAGTAGGTGGCGTTGGTGATTAATGATGAAAGCAGAGATGGAATGAAAAAAAAAGAAGGGGTGATGGATGGAATGAATTTGAGGTAATAGAATCAACTATGTAATTGTTCATTCCATTAACTTCACAAACCAAACATGTCTTTATTTATTTACCCTTAATGGTTCATTACATTTCGTCCCTTATTTCTGCGTACCAAACGCTATCTTACAACCCCAATTGTATTTTGACACCTGATTCATTACTTAGATACTTTACAAAAATAAAAAATAAAAAATTAAATTCTAATTATATTTATCAATGAGAAGGTATGACGTTTTCTTTTATAAAAATGATTATAGTTAAAATTCTTACAAGTACAAAGTATGTGGTATTGAGGTATAAAAAAAATTATAGTTCAAATATTAAAAATACTAATTATATTTGACACGAGTGGTTTACGTCACAAATTGCCTGAGTTGAAATGTGGATTCGATCCCCATTGAAGGCGAAGGGATGGGAGTAATTTTCTTATCAGGACCGCATAATAGCCCTGTAAACAGTGTCCCCTCTCTTCCTGTACCAACAATTTTAAGTTTTAACACATTCATGGTTCTACAACCGACGCAAGCTACACCATACTTCAAAAATTAATTTTCTTCTTATACTATATAAGATTAAAATCCACATTATTTCCTTACTTGTACTCGAGGAATGTTCTAATGTTCTATTTAAATTTTCTTGTATGATTTGTATTCGTTAATTGTTTAAATATTTCTAAATGTACGGTGTTGTTTATTTTCTTTTTTCTTTTCACGATTCTCACATAAAATTTAATAAAAATCAAGTTGTAGATAAAATAATATATTTTTTGAGCCCGTAAGTGGCTTTGGAGTGTTTTATGTAACTAATTTAATAAAATATTTGTTTATACTTTTAAAACTTTACTTTATATTTTTTATTTTAAGTATATTATATTTATTATTGAATTTATATTTAATTAAATTAAATAATTAGAAAATGATTTGGTGATGAAAAGATGAACCCCCCATTTCAAGAAGAGAAGGAAAGGAGATTAGAAATTTATAGTTATGCTTATGTGTAAAAGAGAGAATGTTATGATTCTAAGGATGAAAAAGATAGACTCACTCCTCGCTCCTTCTAAAAGATTTTTTTTTTCAAAATTTGTCGCCACGAAACGTGGGTATAACCATTACTGCTATATGTCCAGATGAAAAAAAAGAAACAAAGTATTTACTTGTTTTCATATTTTTCTGTTTATCTTTTCTTTCTCTATAATGGAAGACGGGGGTTTAATGTAGATCCTTGTAATCACCGTATTGTGTACATCAGAGCATTCACAGCAGGTTACTTATTTTTGATGTAATTGTGTGCCTTATATTACTGGGGATGGTTGTTATTGGTTGTGAGTGAAAGAGAGAGTAAATATATGGGGATTATAACGTGATTCCTCATATCTGGAGAAACACATTACAACCCCCATAAATTTTTAATATTTTTAAAAATAATTATGAGTAGAAAAGAAAGAAAATATAATAATAAAAATATTATTTAATTGAAAGATTGTAGTAAAAAAGTAAGGTTTTAATGTACATATGGGGATAGGAATGGGGATGGAGTTATTAGAGTGAATGCTCTCACTCAGAGCCTTCACACCATATTATTTATTTTTATCCTTATAATTACATTAAAAATCACTACTCTTTTTTTTTAATTAAATAATATATATTTTGTACCTTTATTATTATCTTTTCTTTCTACTCCACTAATAAACACTTTTAAAAATATAAAAAAATTATAAGGATTGAATAGTAAATTTTCAAATTTACAGATAAACAGTAATATTATATCTCTCATCCACTTACAACCACTCAAAACCATACCATATAATATAAAGATTACACTCACAAACTTTTAAGGAAACGAATGTAAATGCTCTCAACCTATCAATCTTGGGTTACTATTTATATTGACAAAGTATTAAAAACAAGTAGTATAAAATCAAGAATAATTCATGCAATTAAACAGGACAATGTCAAATTCAAGAAACTAATTAATCATATATGGTGTTCCAAAGTTGTCATAATAAGGTTTACAATGGGATAAGAGAGAGGTAATTCAAACAATTGACTAAATCAATAACAAAAAGTTCATAATCATGTGATACTTGCATAGAATAAGACAACTCTAATTGATTCATTTCCCTTTGACAACTATTTCTATAAAATAACCATAAACAAATGTTTCTACTAAATATACATCCTCAAATTGAAAAAAAAAATATTTCTAAACTAGTTTTACCAACCTATATATTACAAGGATTTGAATAAATAGAGTGAAAATTTATTAACAATAATACGATATTTTAAGATAATATTTAACTGAAATTACGTATGAGTAAAAATATAAGTAATAAAATAATTATATCAACTTTTTAATTTTTTTATTAAAAAATGCCAAACATTTTGCTTCAAAACAAGCACATTTAAAAATATTCCATCATTATAACACCCAATTTTATTATTTTTTATTTATAAATATTTTAATATTTAAAAACACCAATTTTAAAATATTTGTATTTAAAAAAAAAAATTCTAATGTCTTAAAAAATTTCTTATTTTATAAAACTTTATTTCTTTGTAAATTTATTAATAAAAAGAAGTTTTGTTAATTTATTAAAAAGTATTTTTAAAATTATTAGTAATTATAATAGTTATTAAATGAGATAGAGAAACGAAAAATATTTGTTGATAATAAATATCATACTGTCACGTGTACTTCTAATTTATCCTTCTATTAAAATAAAAAGTTGTAACACAATCTTAGATAATTAAAATGTTCTCCTCAAATTCCAATTGTAAATCATAACGAATCAACTGAATTGGAAATTCTAGGGTTTTTGACAATCATAGTATGTCATGACGTTAGCAGATATCCACATAAATTTTAATTTTAACAAAGAATATGTTTATCAAATTACCATCGGTGTTCATCATATGCAGTGATTCTAGTTAAACCTTTATCAATCAAAACCTCAAACTAAGGTGGTATTTAAAAGTAGAAGAAATTACTACATATAAAAATGATTTGTTAATAACAAAGTAATCTGCATTAAACAATAAAGTTAAAATCAAGTACATTAAATTTCAAATACTCATAAAAATATAAATAAAATTATAATCATTTTTGTCTGTAGTGTTACACTTTTATCTATTTTGATTTTTTCATTCACACATAATGCCAACATCGAATACGACAAAACCCCCACCCACCTTTTCTCTTTTTCACACCTGCCCTCATTTCCCCCGACCCCCAAACTCCGCCGTGGAAGTCGCCGGAGAACCGCCGGACTTAGCAAACATCCACCCATCGCCAGATCTACCATTTCACACTACAAAACTTACAAACAACAATAAAATAACAAAATCAAACCACTAATTCACCATCAGTTTTCAACATTCATTTGCTCCGATTACTGTAATTAAGCTTCACAAAGTACTGAATCGAGAGAAGAGATAACGACAGCTGGATCTCATCTTTTCCCCAACGACTTTTCGCCGCCGTAGGCTTAGTCGGAGCTATCGTCCGCGGCGGTGGCGGCAAGCACGGCCACACCGACGACGACGTCGCGGCGGCGACAGTGGAGGAAGACGACGACGTCGCGACGGAGATCGACGGCTTCGATAACGGCAATAGGTAACGTGAATGGAGGCATCGGAAGCCACCGAGCGCTAGAACAACAACACGAAGCTGATCGCCACCGCAACCGATGTTATTGCAGTGTTTGGTGCAGATCGCCTCCCATAACCGCTCATCCTCCGCCGTGCGGTTCCACCGCCGGTTGACGCACGCCGCCGCGCCTAACGTCCGTGCATCCACATGCTTCAACACCTCGAATAGCAGGTTTTCGTCCATCAAAACCGCCGCTACGGCGGTGGTAGCGGTGATAACGGTGGCGGAGGATCTCCGATCATGCTCCGATTGCTTGATCTTCTTATTCATTATCATCATCATCGTCTTCTGATCTTCAAAATCAACAGGTACGGATCTCTTCTTCATCATGATGTGAATGAATTATGAATTGTGGATTGTGGATTGTGAATTGTGATCGATGGGGAAAATTGTTTAGGGCTTAAAAGATCACAAGGTTTTGATTGTGTGCGAAGAGGACAACATGAGAAATGAATGCGCTTTGGGTGGTTCGAGAAACTTACTATTATGTCCTTTCTTCATTTCTTTGTTGCTTTCTAAGCATTTGTTTGTTTGTTTGTGCCAAATGCAAATTAGACAAACAATTATGCTTTTCCTTTTTATGAATATATAACAAACCACTTTATTCAAAGCTTATTCCAAAATATACAAATTCTAGTCTAAAGTTTCATTAACATTTATATATTTCTTAATTTATAGTTATCGACTGTTTTTGTCAAATGTTATGTGATTCTTGAGAACCACTCAAGGGACACAAACGAATACTTGCTTTAATTATTGGATAGTAAATTTTATAATTTGTTCTATGTAATTTGGTTAGAATTATGCTTAGAAATAATCAAACTAGATATATTATTAGGATTTGATGTATTTTTATAGTTGTGTCATTAACTAGTTACGTATTACACGACACAATGGTCAAGTATCTCTTATCGGTTTAAGCATTTATTGTATGTGAAAGAACTCTTGTGTATTATTGTCAAAATATGTGAATCTTATTAACCAACAAGAACCAGAATCACAAAAGGATCAAACCAAGTTATGCCTCAACCACTGAAGATCAAACAACCTTACAGACTAGACCATTAACAAGATGATCTACGAATACAATATGAAATCAAGACACGAGTCATCAATGTGATGAAACCCTAATCAGACAAAAGAAAGCAGGAGCGATATTTTCCAGAGAAGAGAAGTGAGATGTGTGTTGTCTTATGAACACACACCCACGAAGATATAGGCTGCAACACCGCAAGCAACAACCCTAACTCCAGAAAGCTCCAGCCCAAACACAAAAGCCCAGCAAACACTCCTTGAGCCCAGCAGAAGCTACAAAACAACAACAAACAAACAAATAAAACTGAACGGGAAAGAACTGGACTAACATAAGACAAATAAAAAAGGAGAGACACCTTTTTTTAACAATTATCATCTTTTTTTTCTCGGGTGTTATTAATAAAAGTATGCTTTACTTGTAAAGTTAGGTAATATGGAACCATTCCACGTAATATTCAAGTACTCCTTGTATTATTCGTGTTTCTAACTATTAGTACTCCTATTTATACAATGAAGTTTAGATGCATCTATAAACCAATATAATAACTCATTTGAACTCTTGTAGATTGAGAAACTTAAACAACTCAGTATTATTTTACTGATGACAATGATCCATGTATATTAGATGTATTTAGAAACGCAAGATCAATTGTTGACTTTGATTGGTTTGTTATGTCAATTATTCGAATTTTATTGTATAGCACTATCAACTATCAAAAGGTTAGAGCACGATTCATATCACTTCACATACATAAGTTTTCATGTCATCTCGTAGAAAATGGTTGGATTTATGTCTAGTTTGTTGCTCATTTAAAAAGATCGACTCTTGTCCATTTCAATAATGTAAGGTAACAACCGTGATATTTAAATAATTCTAAAAATTACATCTTTTACCCTTTAACTTAATGAACCATAAGTCATTCTACAAAAAGTTAGCCAAAATCTTAACGTCAATTCATGAAATGGAAAATACGTGGCAAACCCTAAATGTAAATAATAGTTTGTTTAGTTAAAGAAGATTAATAACAAAATATGTAATTTTCTATATGCCTAAGAGACGTATAGTGTATTTTTTCCCTTGTTTATATCAATAGAGAGATCAAAGAAGTGAAGATGGGTAAAGGGAGGATGGAGGCGACATATTGGAGGTGAACAACATCAATGTGGTTTAGGTTTTGTGAGAAATTCTCTAGTACATAATATTTTTATGAGTTAATTACGTAGATGGTTCTTTTGGTTTGAACAAAATAATTGATTTGGGTACAAAGCAAAAAAAATAACAAATTCGGATACTAACTTTTAATTTTATAACGAGTTTGAGTACTAACACTAACAAATATTAAAATTTCTGTTAACATATTATAAAAAGTTTCATTCATGAAATTTCTTAAACAAGGTTAGGCATGGCCCATTGTAAATTTGGGTTGGCATGATCTAGTAACAAACTCCAGTTCAACCAGAATAGTAGTTTATCGATTCATTCAGAATAGCAAAAAACCATGCCAACTGAGGGTAATCAGAGAATTTAAATCCTGTGAACCAAACCGACCAGGATTTGGTTTTCTAGTGCTGACTAACTCGTATGGTCCAAGTTTCAAAAAATTAGTTTTAATCCAAAGGGATGTTTTTTAAAACTTATTTATCATATAGGTGTATTATTAAAATTATCTACTACTCTCATGTGTTTTTATCGTTTTTTTATTTTTTTTAACCAGCACATTTTATTTCGGTTTTAGGTACTTCTTTGATCAAATCATTAGACTTTTTTTTATTCTTTTTAAATTTTTATCGACTTATTATACAAAAATAAAATGATTTTACATTATTCATGTAATACAAACTAAGAGGCTGTTTATTTGCCTCTTAACCATTCAGATGTCTGAATGATTCAGCACTTAATGATTCAAAGTGTTTGTTTCGTGAGCAGATTTCTGAATAAGCATTTTTGCCTCTGAATGATTAAGCATTATACTGAGTATGAATGGTTAACAGCTTTTATCTGAATTGGTTATATATTTGCCTCTAAATAGTTAAACAATATAATAACTATTAGTGATTCAGAACTCTTACTGGTTCAACACTTAATGGTTCGGAACTCTTAATGATTCAGCACTTACCTATTCAGACTTTACCAAACAGCCCCTACAAGTATTATGTCAATTAAACTTCAATAACAAAACAAAAAATTAAACAACATTAAATTCTAACCAGCTACGTGTCAGTAATAATTGCAAAATAAAATAAAAATAAGTAAAGGGAAAGCGTTTTGGGTCAAATACATTAGATGATTGTGTCACATATCATGTCATTGTGTCAAATATTTTTTTATTATTTGTTATATGTATTTATTATTGTGTTTTACTTTTAAACCATTTCGTGTTATTTTTACCATTTCGTGCTATTTTTGTTATTATTTTTTATTATCATATAAATTTGTTGTTATATTATCATTTTATTTTACAAATAGAAGTATACAATTATTTATTTCACTAATGTGTTTTTCAAAAACACATAGTGTTTAGGAAAATACAATGGCATAAAGAAAACACAATGAGACAATTTATAATTTTGTTTTACGATTGATATCATTATGTTATTTTATCATTTTTTTAATGTATTAGATTAATTTGTTCTTATATTATCATTGTGTTTTACATACTTGAAGCACACAATTATGTCATTTCACCATTATGTTTTTTTTTTTAATTTATCATTATAGAAAACAACAATAGTTTGTTTAGAAAAACACAATAACAAATGAAAAAAATACAATGGACTCCACTAAATACAAAATGATAAAGCATAATTCATATGAACTGAAAAACGTAGTTTTTTGTATCTTTTTATATAAAGACACTGTAATTGTTTTAAAGATAAAAATGCTCGTTTTTATAGTGTAAATTTTATAAAAAAAAATAATATCGTATTTAAAAGTTATGAATGTTTAAAAATTATGAATGAACTTGGAAAAAAAATTTTAAAAAGTGGTTATGCATAAAATACTCATTTAATAAAATTTTTTATTATAATTTGATCTAAATCATTAATTAAAAAGATTAATGGTTAAAATTTATTGTTACTATTTTTAGTTTTAATATTTTAAATTTGAATTCTTATCTTTCAATTACACTCATTTAATGATATTTCTAAAATATAATGTATCTTTCTACTCTAATAAAAGAGTACTAAAAGTGACGTGGTAACACAATGTTCATTTTTATCAAAAAAATTTCTTGTTCTCTTTTTTTTTAAATAATTACTTTAATTACTAATAATATTATTCAACTTTTTTTTTATTAGAAATAGTTTTTTTTAATAAATTAAGAAATAGATCTTTTTATTCATGTTATTTCTAGAAAGATAAATTTTAGAGTTAATTACATGAAAGGTCCCCGTGCTTAGTTCTGTTTTCACTTTTAGTCTCCAGCTTTGAAAAACTACAAAGTCAGTCAACAGGTTTGACAAAACGTATTGCAAATGATCCCTGCTATGAATGGCCGTTATCTTTTTTTGTTAAGTCCAAGTAAAATAACCAAAATACCCCTGATTATTAAAAAAATATTAATACTTATATATAATAACAACAAAAGATAGGACCAACACATTTATCTTCAACCTTCACACCCTAACTTAAACCAATCATCATTATTCTACTCAACCACCACCACCACCATTCTGCTAGGCCACCAACACCACCATTCTATTGCCGACTGCCACTGATACTCCCGCCATCAGCTGCCACCTCCTCTCCCTATGTCCGGAAGTTCTCTGCCACCACTCCCACCTTCTCCCGCACACAAGAACATCTGACGGGCCACAAACCTCACCGTCAAATAGATACACAACCATAAATCACCGTTGTAGTGGTCACCCACCAGCAGCTCAATGACTTCAGCAACCAAATCTGACGACCACCTAGTACCGTCGTGAGGCTTCTAGCCATCGTGAACCACCCATCTTCTTCTCCCTTTTCTTTCTTAACCTAGGTACCACCATCAAACACCACCAACGCCTCGCGCTGGAGTTGTCAACTCCATTAGCAACCCTCACAGGTCACCACCACCAACTATCCTAGATGAATCAAGCAAGCAATCGATGAAGATGGATACAGAAGTTAGGAGATGTGTTTGTGAAGATGGAGAAGATGAAGATGGATATGGCACAAGAGCTTGAATTGATGCGAATAAAGACGAACTTCTAATTTGACAAATCCTAGTTGTGACCCCCGTTGCTGGAACTTCTCGCTAGAGGCTGTGGTGGCTGCGGTGGTGGGGGCGTTGGTGGGCGGCGAAGGTGGGGGCTGTGTCGTTAGGTTGAAGATGGGGTGGGTGAGGTTCACTCGTTTATTAATATTAATATAAATACATTTATTTATTTTTTGTTTAAAATATTATAAGGGAAAAATTGTCATTTTTAAAAAGTTAACAGAAAAGTTAACCCTCCATTCATGTCAAGAACCATTTGTGTTACGTTATGACAAATTTTTAGACCGACCTTATAGTTTTTCAAAACTGAGGACCGAAAGTGAAAACAGACCTAACCATAGGGACTTTTCATGTAATTAACTCTAAATTTTATATAATTAGAATTTTTTCTAAAACATCAAACTTTTTCAAAAATATAAAATGTTTTAAAATATTTTTTTAAGTAAATTTTTTGTAATTAAAAATAACTAAAATTAGGAGTTATTATAAGAAATTTTTAAAAATGACATTTTTAATATGGTTTGTTTTTAAACTAAATGTTTAATTTTTTGTTTTTGGAAGTTAAAAATAAAAGTTTAAAAAATTGATATCATTGTTTTTTTACTTATAATTGTTAGTAATCGATAATTTTAATCATATGTTATCTTAAAATATTACTATATAGTTAATATATTTTTATTATATTTTTTTATTCAATCCGTGTAATATAATAATTTATCTTTCTACTCTAATAAAATGGTAACTATGGCTAACACTTGTCAACACCACATTCATTCTCACAAAATTTTTCTCGCATCTCTCTCTTATTAAATAACTAGTTAAAAACCCATGTAATACATGGGTGGAATAAAATTAACATGTTAAAATTATTATTTTTATGAAAGATTTGTATCTTACATTTATTACTTATTAGTCATTGTTGAAATTAAAAATTATAAATATCTAAAAAATTATAAATAAAAATAATAAAAAATAAAAATTTTAATATTATATTTTAAGATAAGATATAATATAAAGTATATGGTTTAGTATGTTTTAATAAAGCACTAGAATAAAAACATTTATAATTTAAATATTTTATAGTATAGTTTACATATTTAAATTAATTCTCATTTGATAGAACAGAGAGGCGGGAAACATAATTTTAGAGTTAACCAGAAATTGCCAAGTGTTCACTTTAAAACTTCTTTTATTATAATAGATAGATTATATTAATTACTAATTATCATTCAATCTTTTTAAGATTATAATAGATTTTTAATAAATTAAGAAAGATGACTTTTTATTAATATTATTTCTAAAGAAACAAATTTTTATAAATAAAATTTTTCTAAAACATCAAACTTTTTAATAAAAAATATTTTAAAATTAATGTTTATTAAAAGTATAATTTTTATAAACAAAAAATATAAAAATCTGGGAGTTATAATAAGAAGATTTATAAAAATAACTTTTTTTAAAACGTTTGTTTTGATACAAAATTTTCATTCTAATTATAATAAGGAAAATTACATTAATTTCTTATCTTATAATATTGTTTTATAATTAGCAAATTTTTATTATATACAATATTTTATTTATTTAACCCGTGTAATACACGAATTACTAAATTTAGTTAAAGATATTTTAATATATATATTTCTCCAATCACGCCATCTAAAAAGCTCTTTGGAAAAAGAAAAAAGAAATTTTGACTGTCGTTACATCCTTAAAATGCTCCTCGTATACTTTGTCGGTTTGTCTTCTTTAGACTTTGAATAAATGAGTTATTGTTCGTATTGAAATTTGACCATGAAGATATACAGGAACCAAATCTAAAAAAGTATTAAAAAGCACTTGAATATAAATTAATATAACGTGATTCTCAGAGGAAAAACAAAGTTGTGTTATTATAATCATGGGTTTAAGATATTATAATTATGGGTTTAAGATACGTGAGACTGTTTCTTGATATGATAAGACTAGATACACTAGAACGCGAACTTTCATAGACCATACGTAAGTTGAAAGCCAAATTAAATACCAACATTTTTTTTTCTTTCTTACAATATAATTTCGATCAATTTATATCATGAAAAACAACAAAATGTTTTAATTGTATATCTCATTATATATAATAAAAACCTTTTATAAGTACTATGATGACCCGATCTAGGTTTTATATTTAGAGTTTGATGCTCATTTGCAACTTTTTGACATATTCAGAAACGATGTACGAAAACCAATTTTTTTCTAACAATGAAAAAAATATTCATTAAAACTCTTAAAAGAGAGAAAAATAAAGACAAAGATAAAACTATGAACCAAATTAACTATGGTACATCAAAATCACACCATTGTGGCTAATCTAGAGATTTCAACATTGATCTTCATTTTACCCATATAAATCGCACCGTTTCAATCTCTTTATTGAGATTAGAGTGTGATATTCTTTTGTTATTTAAAAATTTATTATTTCGTGCTTTCTAAATACACCAACACGAGATTAGAAAAAATGTATGTATTTTTTTCTTTTTGGTTTTGCTATCGTGTAGACTCTTGTGGAGGTACTTCGAACCATTGGCTCATTTGCCGCCAAATAAAATTTGCAATGCTATAAGATATACATGCATGGTTGTTTTATTATCTTCATCACAATGTGTGCATAATTTTGAATTAAAGCGAGCCTCTCTTATAAAGAGCATCTAGGGTTGGTATTCGTTCTAGTTGCACTCGTCAAGTGTCATAGCTCCGTTCCAGATGTGTGTTTTACATGATTGATCGATATAATAATAACGCAAAACTTATCATTTCATTAATATCAATCTTTGTACATAAGTTTGGTTACATCAAAAACTATTACATAAGATTAGACAAAATTTAGAGAACTATCTTCAAGCGCTACAGTCCTCTAGCAACTCTAGTCGCGATACTAACTTCATCCAAACCTTGCATCATATGGCACCTAAAATGTGTGCCAAAACAATTTATGGGTCAGTATTAAGCTGGTGAGCTCATAAACAATATCCTTCAATATCTATTTCAAAATTTTCACTAACATCAACAAATAAATACGTAAACAAATAATACAGTAAACTCAAAAGCCATTACACACGTCTATATGGGGCGCATATACATATATATACATACATACATACCACTAGGTTACAATCCCATATAATACACGATCTAAATAAATTTACTTTTATATGGTTAACTAGGTTATAGACCCGTGTATTACACGAGTTGAAAAAAAATATATATATATAATTTAAAAATATAAACAAATATTTAAACATTATTTGTTTTTAATTAAAATGATAATACAATGAAATAGATTGTATTCAATCTCCATTACAACGAGAGAAAAACACTGGTTGAGCTTCTTTAAACATTTAGTTTTTCTTTAAAGTTTGAAAATTTATGTATATTCGACGTAATGGCTTGTTAAAGAAAATGTCGAAACATGGTTTTTGGGGAAATAATCAAACAACTAAAAGATTGTTTATGCCTAGAAAATAAAATTTAAAAAATAGAAAAGTTTATTGACAAAATAAGATAACTATAAATTTATAAGCCGAAAAATATTTGATTATTCCATATAATATAGATTTAATTTGAAATCAATCTACTGCTAGCAACAATAAACCAATGTTGATTTTCTTTTAATTGTGATAATCAAAACCTTATAATAGATATTTAATAAGCGACTAAAATAAATATCAAAAAATAAAGTAAATAATGAAATCAATACCTTATGAAAATAAAATAGTAACAGACAACAAAAAATGATAAAAGAAACAAAAAATAATTGTTGAATGTATAGTAGGTAAATTTATAGAAGATGAAAATACCTTACTTGATGTTTGAACAAAATCGAAAAAGAGTAGATACTAATGCGAAAATTAGAATTTGTGAGATAGATTAATATAAAATTTAAAGGGTTAAATAAATTTTGAAATGATTTATATAAGGAATTTAAAATTCCTAGAATTTTGGTGTTGATTGAGTTAGTTTAGAAATTAAAATCTTAAATATAAATAAGATAACACGATTAATGGAAAATTTGTTAAATGAGATTTAGGCGGGAAAATTTTTGTGAGGTGAAATCTCGTGATGACATGTGGCATCAAATGTAATCATTTATTAGTATAGATAATATAAAAAGTTATATCTTAAATATTGTCTATTATACGGATTGAATAAACCCATGTATTACACATTTGAAAATTTGAAGTTAACATATTTGAAATTTCTCAACAATGGGTTTACTTCTGAGGGGGTTGGGGGTGCGGTCTCGGTTGGGAAATGAATAGGTAGGCCCGATTAAGATAACACCTAGGGTTGTTCAAAAAATCCGATATCCGAAATCCTATCCGTATCCAAATCCGAATAAACCGATCCGAATTCTTATTCGGATCGGATCTCATCCGAATCCGAATTCCTTATTCGAATTTCGGATCGGATCTCGGATTTCATAATTTTTTTATTCGGATTGTTCGGATTGTTTGGATTATTCGGATATCCTACTAATCCGTATAAGAATTCAACTATGTTTTTAGCTCAATACTCATTAGCCAAATACCTATTATATTTTCAACTCAATATTAAAGAATGTTAACACATTTTAATCCTTTAATCCTAAACAATTATACAATAATCGATTGTTGTTCTAAATTAGAGATTATAATCTTCGGGTTTTATATAATTAGCTATTATGTTTCAATTTGGGTTCACGTCTAATTTGTATTTTCAGATTTTATATCTTTTATTATGATTTTAAACTTATAAAATGTTAAGAATAAAAAATTAGCAAAAAAAAAAATTAAGAACAAAAAAATTAAAAAATTTGTTATTTAGTTTATTCGGATTATTCGGATAAATTCGGATTATTCGGATATATATCCGAATCTGATCCGAATTGAATTCGGATAGATTCGGATCGGATAGAGATATCCTTATTCGGATCGGATCGGATTTCGGATAGGGTCCTGAAATTTTTATATCCGAATAATCCGTTATCTGATCCGATGAACACCCCTAATAACACCTATTCTCCGAAGCATGGTCGCACATTTACAGTTCAAAAAAATAAACATATTTGAAATTTTAATTATGGATAGTTATTAATTAATAAATAGTTATTATAGCATTCATAATTAAGAAGAGAGAGAAACGAAAAAATCAATTATTAGATGGCCTAAAATAATAACAAGTGTACGAATTTATTTTTATTTATTGTATACGGATATCGAAATTTGTTTTGGCCATTTTTCCAACAAGTACTACCTTATATTTCTTATTCACCGGCCCACTTTTAAAAATGATATCATTTAACTAAATGGGATCTGAGCCCAATAGTTCTTCAATTGGATTTTGATTCTGGACATCCCATTTCATGGTTCGTCATCTAGTTTTCTAATTTCTAGTTTCATTGCGAAACGACAAACCCGGTTGCATGATGATAATAGCTATTCACTAAGCACCAATTCAGATGATTTTAATTGGTCACTATTATCGAGGCTGTGATCTTCCATCTTCTGTTTCTGGCGTTTCATGTTTTACAAGAGTTTTCGGATTACTAGAAACATAAGTCTAATACAATATTTTAAAAACAAAAAAAGTTGTATATTCTAACATGAAAGTTGCATTTACTAATAAACATGTTGCATTTGCTAATTAAAATTAAATAAATCTAATATAACTTTATCTGATGTAAGCTTTAATATAAATATTGTTTTAGGATAATACAACATTTTATAAAACTAATAATCTTATTCATGTTGTTTGGTGCTCTAATCATCTTCTTCAAGTCTTTGATCTTAACAAGTCTTACAAAAGCAAATAGATCCCCTTGTCAATCCCTTTTCGTCGTTATGTAAGTATCACATGACCCACCTATTAAGTAACAATTAGCAATCAAAATGGATGATTACTACGAATCAAAAGTACAAAGTACCGAAATTAAGCTTTGACTAAATACCAATCAATACATCATTTACTCCACGTTGACTTTCCACGCTAAATTTCACATCATGGTATCAACATCTTCTATCATCAAATTAATGGGGTTTATTTAAAACGTTTATTTTCACAATTTTAATGATCTTTTATCACATGCAAGAGAAAATTGCTCACATGACAAATCACACATGGTCTCGAAAATTCTTTCTAGTCTGGTAAGGTTTGCATCTACTTTTGAACAAGTTTGGTGAAATATTTGCAGGTAAAAAGGAACCTTTTTTGACTAAAATATAAAACTCATATTTTAACGTCCGAGTAATTATTAAAATCTTTAAATTTATGAGATTTGCAAAAAGAATAAAACCTTAAAGCTCGATTAAAATTTGAATTCGAAATTCAAATAAACACATTTAAATTAGTAAACGAAAACAAACTATAGTAGTTAAAATAGTTATAAAAATCAAAAGTCAAGTGGCAAAGGGAGGTTTTGAAACGACAGAGTATCAAGTAGTTAAAATATACAAATATCAAGTATACAAATAGTAATTTACTCTTATTTCTAAGTAGTTTCAATAGTCTTTTATTTAGAAAAAGAGTAAATTTTATTTTTGGTCCCTATAGTTTAGGCATTTTAACCATTTTAGTGCAAAAAGAAATCTTTTGTTATATTAAGCCCTGTGGTTTTATTTCTATAATGGTTTTAGTCCCTGAAAAAATCAAAAGAAAAAGAGAGATAGGGGTTAGATACAAAATGACCAAAATACCTCTAAACTTAACTGAGAAAACTAGCACAATTAGTGTTAGGGACAAAAACCGTTATAAAAATAAAATCACAAGGCTTGATATGACAAAAAATTTATTTTTGAACTAAAATGATTAAAAATGCACAAATCAAAGGGACCAAAAGCGAAATTTACTCTTTAGAAAAATAAACAAAGAACTTACGAATTTCATATGTATACATTTCACAATTATATTTGGTATATTAAGATTCTTTTTACATACATTTACGTGCACTAAAAATTCAATTTTTGTGACTATGGGATAAAGATATATAAAGATAATTCGACACATGGAATGTTAACATCTTGAGTAAATTACAAATTGTGTCCTTCAAGTATTTTTAAAATTATGGATATTGTTTTTAAATTTTGATAAGTACACTAAGCGTTCTTTATTTGAAAACTTATCACGCTTTATGTCTTTTTTACTATTAAAAGTTAACTTGTTCAGTTAGTTTTTTGGGAATGGATTATTTTGCCTTTACCTTTTAAATGATTAAATCTATAATTGTCACTAATCTTTTTTTTTCATTTTGTTTTTTTTATTTACCTTATCTTTTTTAATAACTTTTTATTTAATAAACTTATCTAAAATATTATTAATTAATTAACTTATAATTTTTTTATTAAATATACTTTTATTTATAGGTTTTTAATTTATTATATTTTTTATTTCTAAAAAGTAGTTATCTACCTTTCTAATCGTATGAGAACAAATTAAAGAGTTCAACATATATTTTTTATATTATAAAATTTAAGCTAATTATTGGTTTTGTTTTATCGTTTCTTTTTTATTATCATTTTGGTATAAGAATTTTCAACTATATTAAACAGTTTTACTTACGGTTTATATTATAAACCTATTAGATACTGTATGATTATGGGATGTGACTTTTTATATTTTACTTAGTTATAATTATTCTAGGTTGGACTATACGTATAATTAAGTTTTGATTAATATATTGAGTATTTAAGTATTTTTACTATAAAAGGTTCAATAAGCTTAACAGTAAAACTAAACCAAAGCAAAACCTGTTAGTAGTATTTTTAGGCATTGATTATCATTGTTTTAGTATATGTTTTTATTTCGTATCATGCATTTATTTAACGTATTTCTATTTATTTTGATTAATACTCGTTTTGGTGGAATAGAGTTTACTTTGGATGTATTTTATTATTTTGTAGGTGAAAGAAGGCCGTGGGGGTTAAAAACAAAAATAAAGAAAACTTTGAAAGAATATTAAAAATTAAGTGTGATTTGTGAATATTTGAAAAGATTAATATAATGTTTAATATAAAAGCTTATATTCTAAACGATTTAGCTTATTTCAAATTTTAAAAATTAAATCTTGACCCAAAAAAAAAAAAAAGATATGAAGATTACTATAGATATTGCACAACAAAAAAAGAAAATGATTTGGGAAATCAATTCCCCAATAAAAAATCAATGAGAATAAAAGGAAAAAAAGGTTGCTAGAGGAAGGCAATCTAAAAAAAAGGCCGAGAAGAAAACTATTAGAGGGGAGACCGACGAGGACAAATATAATCTTTTTTATTTTTTTTCACAACATAATGTTTTTTATGTTGCGATTATACCTTTACAAAATACTTAATTTTATCTACATTCTTATATAAATTTTATTCAAAACCGAGTCATGCCAACGCATATGTAAAACCCACAAGTTTATTTATAAACCATAAGAAAATATATGAATATAACACTACTATTATAAAAATTAAAGAGAGAAGTATAAAGGGACAAACTCATTCCTTTTATTAATTTATTAGAAAGTACATGTGTATATGAAAGTAAACCTTAAAACCACTATAGATTAGACAGAACCTCTAACACAAAATAGTTTATATATCTATAACAATTACAACTATTAGTCTACTACAACAATAGTTAATTATTTTGTTAGTCATATGGTGATGTAGAATGGGAGGCATTGTAAGCGTGGGCAGTTGGGTGTATACAAGTCAAAATAAAACAACAGACTATATTATTCACATTCTTCACGATTATAGGGTCCACATACCCTGAATTTTTAACATGGTTGACCGGTCAACATAGCATTTGATGAATGAATTGATTTATAACTTACCACCTCATTCTATTCTATTTCTTCCATATAAACTCTATTGTAAGTAATATTTGCAATCATTGTCGAACCAAGGTTAATGCTTTAACTTCGTCATTTCAAACAAAAGTATTAGGAGCATTTTAAACAAGCCATGTATTTAGAGTGCTAGCTTTGTGTTAGTTGTGTTTGTTCTATAAAAACATTTTCTAAATTTATTGATTTGGTTTTGTAATACCTAAAATCTTGCATATATGTTTGGTTTTGTATACTACAACCATTCAATAAACATGCTTGCAACCGAGACATTGAAATAAAACATTAAAAAGAACATAGCATACGTGTTGTTAATAACAAGACTAATTCAATTCTTTAGCTTTGCTGGTAATATCAAAATTTTGATAATTAAATAATGAGAAAATTACAAAAAATAGACTATGTGGTTTGACCATATTATAAGTTTTTTTCCCAGATGTTAAAAGTTTAAAGTTAGTACAAATATTTAAAAGTTTGTTACAAATTTAGTCCCTACCATTAGTGTTTGTTAATTTTTAATGATCCAAGGACTAAATCTATAATGTGAGCAAACTATAGAGACTAATTGTGTAATTTTCTCTAAAAATAAAAAATCAATTAAATTTAAAAGAAATAATTCAAATTTAAGAAATTCAAATAAATATCAATAACAAATTTAATAATCAGTTAAAAATAAAATAGAGGTTAAAAATAAATCAAATTTATAAGTAAATAAAAGTAAAAATAAAAAGCATATGAAAATAGAAAAAAAGAAAACGAGAAGTATTGGAAAAGAAGTATACAGTTAAAGTAAAAAAAGTTAAATATAAACCAAATAAAATTTAAAAATAAAATTGAATTAACATTTATAAAATTCAAAATAAATGTTGAAAAAAATCAAATTAAAGTTAAAGAACCGTTCTATTTCCCGTTTTGTTTCTTGAATTATTTGAATTTTATTTTATTTTTAAAATTTTAATTGATTTTTATTTTTTTTAATTTTTAAAGAAAATTGCGCAATTAGTCTGTATGGTTTGATCATATTACAGATTTAATCCCCAAATTGTTAAAAAAAACTAATAGACACTAATGGTTAGGACTAAATTTACAACAAACTTCCAAATCTTTGGATTAAATTTTATAATTTTTAAAATTTGGTTATTAAACTTATAATATAATCATGTATTGTTTGTGCATTTTCACTTAAATAATTGAAAACTATATCGAAGTAAATTACAAATTGTTTAAAAAGTTGGCATATAAAAAGTTGGCATATATGCCAATATCTACTAAAATATTCTAACTTTCTAGTACGTAGCGGTGAGCAAATAACCGACTTAATCAAATGATAACCGAATTAATCAATCCGAACAATTAGCCGACGGTTCGGTTAATGCATAACCAGTTAACCTCACATTGCGGTTGGGTTTTGATGTACAAATTAATTGAATTACCCGCACCAAACTGAATGGCATTAATTTACAAAAAATTTTGAATACTACTTATGATTTTACTATAATTTCATATGTTAACCTTTTTAATTCACATGTATAAAAATATATTTACATAGCAAGATTTCGTTGTGTATAGAAGGAACTCACTAAACAAAACAGAAGTAATGCAAGATGCGCGTACACATTACTATATGAACATCCCGACTTCAGTTTAGGTTTTGGTGGGACCTTATAAACAAAACGTATCGTGGACACCCTTATAAAGTTAATCCAAACCTTACCAAACAATAATTTATTAGTTAAAATTTTATTTTAAAAGCATATGTTAAATAAATTGGTTAATTAACTGAAATCAACCAAAATTAACTATAACCGTGGGTTAACCGAAGTATCGGTTGCGGTTTCAGTTTTGAAAATGGTATTAACCGTACTAGCAATTTCGGTTTCGCAAATGATCTTAACCGCACCGTACAAACCCCTACTTTCTAGTGAAAGCACATTGTTATAAAAACACACATAAAAAACGAAGTCTAGAACTTTCTATAAAAACTAGCAACATATTTTGTGTTCATATGAACAATATATGAACTTTCGCAAAAAGAATATTTTGCTTATAAGCAATTAATAAGTCCAATTCAAATCATACAATTAGTAGAGGAACAATTAGAACAATTGGATGTTATGTTATGTCAATGTACTTGTGTTGTAGAAGTCAAAGTCTTCGTAATTGAAATAAACATTAATTGGAGGTAGCATAATGTAATAAAAACCTTCAAAGTTTCAATATGAACAAGATAGTCAAATTCAGTGGTAGTTAGGGTTTTACCAAGTTTCAATATCCTTTCACCGTCCTTACTCGGTATGTTCTTCCTATATATATCCGCACTTGTATATCCTCATCTTCATTAACATCCTCCGCCACCGCTGCCACCGCTGCCACAGCCACCATTGTCGTCGCCACCACCGCCATCTCCTCCTCCTTAGACTGTTAAAGCTTGCGGTATCAAAAATGGCACTGAGAGACTACTTATTTGCTTATGGTATCATCTTTCTGTTAGTAATAACACATGTTGGTCCAGCTCATTGCCGCCGTCTTCAACCTACAGTTAGTACTACCACCACCACCACCACCACCATTGCGGTCACCGAATGCAAACAAACTGGCGGAGAGATGGCGGAATTCGTCATCTCCTCTGCTAGCAACACCAGTGATGTTAACATCCGTGATAATCGAAGGTTGAAGATGCGATCGATAGCATACATATTGGTTTCTGGGCCGAGCAAAAGAGGACCAGGCCATTAACATATACAAAATCCATTGGTTTTTTTTTTTTTTTTTTTTTTTTTACTTTTGTAATAGTTCTTGTGTTATAGGAATTAGAAGCTATATTAGTGTGGAACCTACGCATGTGGTTGGTTATGTTCCATCACATGAGGTTCTTGTTTTTCTTATTATTTGTTTTAGATGTTTGAAAGGAATCATGAACATTTTGAAGAATAAAGATTTCAATGAAATTAGGGTTTTGCAGGAGACACGCATGGTGGTGTTAAGGCAGAAGACGGTGGCGGTTTGTCCTAAGCCATCGTTGCTTCATATATATAAATTGCGTATCCGGTACTTGTTAGTTCCTGTTTTTCACACGGTCAGAGAGAGGTTGTATCGTTGCACAGTCTGATATGATTAGTTTTATATTTTATGTAAAAAGTTATTTTTATATGGCTTTAATCTATAAGCTGAAGGTGAGCATCAAATTTACCATTTCTTTTAATTTCTTGACCTCCGTATATAGTTAATTATAAACAATGTTAATTGAAATACCGTTTATATTGAAAAGAAGGGTTGTGATCGTTTAAAGTCAAAAATAGATTATTAAAATATCAAAAGTAGCAATCAAACTTACGCACAACTAAGGTATTCAACTCTTCCATAAAGAATGATTTGAATGAGACATATTCCCCAATATATTTATAAACCAAATGAATAAAAAGTAAAAAAAGGTTTTTATGCATTTTGTACAACTGACTACTGCACTGATACCCCAATTGCCTCTTTAAATGCCCCTTTTGTTTTTCTTTTTTAGAGACAGAAAGCGAGAGATTGACTGATGAAGATGGGGTTTCCGCGGTAGTTTTACCGTCGTTTGTGTTCTTCGTGTGGCAGTTGCTCGCATCACGAGGCTTACGGCCGTCGTTGTGACAGCAGTGATTCCGATGTGCTTTACCGGTTTTGAGGCGGTGGCCCTATTTGCCTTTCTGCCTCCCCTTTGTGGTTGAGGTGGGCCCGTTGTCATTCACTATTCCGGAAATCCTTCTCTCTGCCTCTCTGATGCCCTGTAGGTGGCGATGGTGGCGGAGCTATCACTTTTGCTCCCTTGTTTGATCCCTTTTAGGGTTTTCGAGGTGGTTGCATGTGGCGGTTGTGATGGTCCCCCCTCCCCCCCCGGTATCTCTGCCTCTCTAATACCCTTTTAGGGTTTTATGATCTGCTTTATTATGCTCTAATGAGATTTGTTTGGGTTGTTTTTCAAGCGGATAATGTCGAGGCTGTTCTTGCTCTTTGATGATTTTGAGCAATCGCTCATCTAACACCTTGGTAAGCATGTTTATATGTTAATCTACTTAGCCTGTGCTATTTGGCCAGATTGATATTCGCTTTATGTCCACTGTTGATGATGATGAGACTTTGTTCATTTGAGATGCTTTGTGTTTGTGACTCAACAAGATGTTGTGATTTTGTGGGTTTTGTCTGCCCGTGATGATATTCCCGAAATGATCTTGGTAGCTCTGGCTTGGCAGTCGTTTCCGACATGCAGCCGCAACCAGGAATTCATTTTGAGCCGTGGTTTGACTATTACCTTATTGTTGTGGCATAATCTATATCATGTTCTGGTTTGCCTAATGTGCTACATTATTGAGTTCATATGTTGGTTATGAGATGCTATTTGATAAAACTTTTGAATGTTTGATGTTGATGTTGACGAGCATATTTGGTCTGAGACTCTTCACCTTTGGTGTGTCTCGGTTGCTTGGGCTTGGCAGCCACTTCTGGCATACAGCCGAGACCGGGTTAAGGAAATAAAAAAGAGGTTGATTTTTTGGTGCGATTGCTGGGGAATTGAGACATTGTTACTGTGGCAACGTCGCTGTTTGTACATTACGCATAAAGAGTGGTTTACTTCCAATTTCGTTGTTTTATCAACATATACGATATCTGTGTTCCAAAATTCGTGTTTTATAAACGACGAGTTTGGCTATGATGTGTATCTGAGCCTTTGTTCGTACCGTTTATCACGCGCAACGCGCGTCAATGTTCAACACCAGTTAATTTGAATATACAACTTCGTGTGGGATCTTACAAAGCAGATGTTTTGAATACGATTATATATAACTTTTAAAATTTTACATCAATAGACTTAAGGATTGTTTTACAACGTTTTGTTGAAACATTAAAAATTCTGACTAGATAAGAGGTAACATCTGAATCATTCAGTATATTTCTAAAACTCACTTATTAAAAGGCTTCATGAATCCTTAAAAGATATATTTTAAGTGAAAGAAACACGTTATATCTCTTATCGATAGATTCAGAGTTAGCCTCTTAATAGAATTATTATTAGGATACCAAACAGTTATTTTCAATTTATTTATAGCTTAGTATGTGTCTAATGGACCAATAAATCAATATATGTACGTGAAAGTAATGGATATGGATTTCAAGTTATATGGATGAGTGAAAATGGTTGGGTGACTTAATCATGTTTGCTAGAAGGTGATTTGTGTTTATATTGTTACAAGTGAAATACAATCCAAGTATTTATTCATTGTTAAAATGATTGCTTTTCACCCTCACATACCATTACAAAACAAAGTGATTGTTCTCAATAGGTATTTAACAAAGGTGATCCTACTATGCATTACAAATTGCCGCACCACATACAAAGTCGCAAATTCATAGACCATCATTGTGGCATTTTATTTCCGAGGGTACAAATACCAACATTTACGAACTACAAATCAAAAATAGGATATAAAATAGAGAGGGTTGACTCAAGGATGAAACAAACCAACTGAAGTCAAGTATTAAACGTAAACGAAGAACTATTATGAATTCAGTATTGGTTGACGTTAGGTTGTCATGTATGCTAGACTTGTTCATATTTATGGCCATTACTCCCAACGAAAGCTAGTTTCAATTTAATCCTACTTTAAAAACTGACTGAATAACCCAACCGAGTATATTAATGGATATTTTATCGTTAAATTACCAACAGCTTACCAACGAATTGTCTATTAGCAATGTGTATCCATCAAAACCAATCAAATAGACTTTAGAACTTCTGTTTACTTTTTTGCCGAATTCCATCAAAATTTCTTCAATTTCAAACATTGGTAAAAAGCAATGGGTAATACTCATTTATTTAGTTGTACATTTATAAAAAAAATCTAAACGATAACCCTCTCCTACTCAGGTTCTCAAACTTAAAATGTATTTATATAGACTTAGGTAGGTTTCTAGACAGTGGCCGGTAAATGAAACTTTTAACTACTTTAAAATCCAAAGTTACATGCGACATCCAAAGGATCATTCTATCTTTTCTAAGACGATGGGAGAATCTATTGTACATCTTGCCATTTACGTGGATTATATAGTTTTAACCAAGGATAATGAGGATGAAGTATCCAACTTAAAGTTTTATGCCTTTTACTTTCAAGATTAAATATTTGGGTGTTCGCAACCATTATTTAGGAATCTAAGTGTTATACTTACTCAAAGAATGTTTGCTAACAATCTCTTAGAAGAATTCATTGCTATTAGAAGCTCTTCTATTCATTGCCCTCTTCTTGTCCATATATAACTTCACACTCAGGAATGATAAGTCTTGGATGATCCATTGCAGTATCGGCATTTGGCAAGCGAATTTAATTAGCTCACTCGCACACGACTTGATTGTCTTTTGCTATCCAATTTCTTGGTTACTTCATGCAAGCAAGATTGCCACATTTGGATGCTCCTCTACGTACTCTTCGTTATGTTACAGGCATTTCTTCCGAGGCATGTCCTTTAGTAGTAATTTATGTTACAATTTAGTTGCCAATTATAACTTTGATTGGATTGCTTGTCCAAATAATCATTGGTCAATTAGTTGTTATTCCATCTCCGTAGGTGGCAATCTAATTTCTTGAAGAATAAAGAAACAAACAATAGTTTTTGTTAGTTCAACCGAAGCTAAATACTGGTCCATTCATCGTGTAATAACTTAGTTGTCATGGTTATCACCTATTATCTGAATTGAGTGTTCCATATGTCTCTCCAGTTCTAGTTAAATATGATAGCCAAGTTGCTATTTACATTGCTAAAGGTCTTCGTGGTGTTCAACATCATGATTTACTCTACAAGTTGGGGTTAGCAACACCTCTAACTTAAAAAGCGATGTCGAGTATTGAATATGTGATGTGACATAACACGTCAGCTTTCTTAGCTTATCATGTGATATGGCATTACACATCAGCTTTCTTTGATTTTAAGTGACGAGTTTAGTTTGTTATTTAATTAAGTCAGTTGGTTAGTTGTTAGTTAATATTATTACTTTGTATATAAAAAAAGGATCTTGTAGTTATGTCAAATTTTTACTTAGGTTTCAATAAATAAAATTTCCCACTTCTAATAGTAAAGAACTTTAATTTGCACATGAAGCGTGGGCGATGAACGCAGTGTGACACTTCATTGGTGCACTATGCATGCACTTCACTTCACTACGGGCCACATTCTAAGGTTTAGCTCAGCTTAGTCAACAACAATATGTTGCTAATGAGTTACAACTAACAATGGCTTGAATATTGGGAAGTTACCATTCATGGTTATGGTCTCGTGTGTATGTAAGAGTCTTAAACGAGTTGACTTGTTTAGGTTGGGTTATAAGTAAGTGTACGCACGTGTCAACCCATATAAAGCTAAAATATAAAAATAAATTATATGATAATTTGTAAATTTAACATGTTACAACTTTAGTTCACTCGTAAATCTATTTGCTAGCCATATGACAAAGGTACAAGTTCATTACAACCTAACATGTGTTTTGAATTGTCAATCTATTTAGATAAACGGTATATAATGATTGTACCTAATTTATGTAATTTTAAACATACGAATTAAGATTGTTATCTTTTACATAAATAAATCTATGTTTCTTATGTTGAGGTTCATTGGTTTCAAAACCCAACATGCTAACTCCTAAAGTCGGCATAGTTTTAACCCCTAGATAAACCAATTTAAATAAAATGCACTGTGAAAAATAATAATATTATAATTATATCTATCATATACTAGTACAACAATAGTCAAATATATTTAGTGTCATATGCTGACTCTCGATACTTTTCACAATAAAATGCATTTACATCAGGTTTCATATTTTTATCCTTATAATTACACTAAAAACACTACTATTTCTCTCTCCTTCTCAATTAAATAATATTTTTTTATACTTTTATCATTACTTTTTCTCTCTCTTCTACTCATAACCACTTTCAAAAATATTAAAAAATTTATAAGGGTTGAACAGTGATTTCTCAAATATACAAAATGAACAGTAACTTTTCTCTCTCCTCCACTCACAACCATTTACAACCATTTCTTAAATTATAAGAAACACACTCACATAAATATACCAAACCTACTGTGAATGCTCTTAGGGCCCATACACCTCACCTCAATTTGAAAATGGGTGCCCGTCAACATAACATCCTTAGAATATAAATTAATTTACAACTCACCCCTACAACAATTCTATTTCTCCAAATTTAACCCTTATTGGATATACATTTCCTAATCCATGTAATTGCGAGCTTAATACTTTCGTGACTGCAAACTAAGTATTAGGAGGATTTTAAATCAACCACCTAGTTAGAGTGATATCGTTCTATTTAGTAGTGTTAATTCTGTAAAAATCAATTTTTATATTATTGATTTAATTATGTGATACCATAAATGTTGTATGATTGAATTATTTTTACTATATAAATATCTAATCCATAAACTACAACTTGAATAGTTATCAAATGAAGGTGCTTGCATGATAGAGGCATGTTTTTTTTTTTTTTTTTTTTTTTTTTGAACGGTAAATGTGCGATCCTGCTTCGAAAAATGGTGTTATTTTAGTCGCGCTCAACTATTCGTTTTCCAGCTGAGAATGATAGAGGCTTGTAAAGGAAAATTGAAAACATGTTGGATAACTACTGCTCCAAATTAACAATCTTGTTATTTCTTTAATGTTGCAAGAAAATTAGGATTTTATAATTAATGAATTGAAAACATTCTCAACCTAGTAATTTTCAGAAAAATAGCATAGGGACAGTTAGTACAATGGATTAAATGACAATGCACTTATGTTTGCAGAAGTCAAAGTCTTCGTATATCTAATAAACAATAACTGGAGGAAATACCTTCAGACAAAATGTCTTCGCTTAACTATTTATTCGTTTTATTCGGATCGAAAAACCGAATAAGGAATTCAGATAAGAATAGGAAGTGATCCCAATATTCGAATAAGATTCGGATCAGTTTTTCAGTTTCTCGTAAGTTTTTAACTTCAAATATATTCAGTTTTCAGTTTTTTTCACACCCTCAACTCTCGAGTCAAAGACATACGTGGGAACAAGAAAGTCAAATTCAGTGGTAGTCAAAACTCAAAAGTCTTATCAAATTTCAACATCCCATCACCTTCCTAATTACTCGGTATGTTCTTCCTATATGTATTGACACTTGAACATTCTCATCTTCCAAAAGGAAACAACTTCCGCCACCACCACCGCCACAACCACCGTCTCCTCCTCTTTTGACTGTTAAAGCTTGCAGAATCATATATGGCATTGAGCGACAGTTTTTTTGCTTATGGCATCATCTTTTTGTTAATGACAACACACTTTGATCCCGCTCATTGCCGCTATCTTCAACCTACTTTCCCCATCACCACCACCACCATTTCCGAATGCAAACAAAGTGGCGGAGAGATAGCGGAACTCATCATCTCCTCAGCTAGCAACACCAACGATGTTAACATCAGTGACAATCGAAGATTGAAGATTCAATCGTTAGCATACAAATTTGCTTCGGGGCCAAGCAAAAGAGGGCCTGGCCATTAACATATACAAAACCAAACCTATGCATGTATCAACATAAAACTATTGCCTAGAATGTGGTTTATTGGTTATATATGTTTTATCACATGAAACTTCTAGATTTTGTAATTGTTTTTTTATGGAAGTTTAAAGGGAATTATGGCCAATTTGAAGAATGAAGATTTGCATGAATTGACCCTTTAAGTTTTTATTTTATTTTATTTTATTTCTTTTCTTATGATTTTTATAAAATGGGTAAGTTAACTTCGTTAGTTGAAAATCAAATAATCGAAAGGAAATAACTAAAGAAAGTTAAGAAATCAATGGCTTGGTTTTGAGTTTTCGCTGTATTAAACCAATCTTTATATATATAAATATATATATATATATATATAAATATATATATATATGTGTGTGTGTGTGTGTTATGTACAAATATGTTATATGCCAGAAGAGTTTTCTCATATTTTATTATTATAAATAGCATATTAGTTGTCGCTTATTCTTAATGATAAACTAAAACGATTGTTTATATCTTATTCTCAAGTTCGAGTCTTCTATTTAAATAGAAATAATAAAATTTCATCTCGTTTAAAAATTTATTTCAAAACAATAACAACCGATAATCAAAGTTATATTTTTAAATACAAAACATAATTATTAATAGTTTTAAACAAATATAATAATAAAAAGAAGGTAAAATAGTTATTTAATACATAAAGTTTAATTAAATGGATATATATGTAATATATATGGTTTAGAAAGAGAAAATATGTAATTAGTTTTTTAACTTGAGAAAATATGTAATTTATGATTTTAGTAATGAAAAATATGTAAAAATCTCTATTAATAAATAATTAACTCGAATTCATCCATGTCTAAATTTAACTGTTGAAAAATGGTTAATCAAATATACTGAGTCATCATTTCCAACAACAAATTAACTAAAAGTGGTTGGGGGTGTGTGTGTTATGTGTTCATCCCGGGACACTTAAGGCACAAGTTAGAAAAGAAAGCCGTGAGATGCATTTTTATTGGTTACGGTAACGAGAAGAAAGGGTGGGGTGTTGTGAACTGATCGAACACTGAAAAATGCTACACTAATATTTGATGAGAATTCATCATGGTGGTTATCAAACCATGATATACTGTAAGAAGTAGGTTCACTTTTATATTAAAAGATTGTAATTCTAACGATACTCTCGTTAGCCATGGGAAATATTTTAGTACAATACCGTTTACAAATATGACTAGAAAAATAAATATAACAATATTTATGTACCAAACTTGATTCGAATATCCATCTTTTGTATATACTCCAACGAGTTTTCATATAGTATTCTTAACTTGAGTCTTCATCACGTTTGAATCTTCAACTATACCTCTTGACTGCAACAATTAACAAACAAAAGATTGACGGTTGTGGCTGAGGATCGTGTTATACACGGGTCCCTTAAAACAGATTTCGCGTCTCTACTCAAGACAACACGTCTGTCTCCCAGGGTACAACAGCCAAAGCAGTATGTACTACCGGAGAGTGCCTCGGGCCCGAGAGATCACCGGGTAAAATATGTGTTATGATGTTAAAAAATTCACATACTTATGAAACTTGTTGACACTAAAGAAAATAAATTTCTTATATACTTATGCTAAAAAATTCACATTAATGTGAGTTTTATGACTCACAACCAAAACTTTCATTTGATTTATGAAATGTTTTATGAGACCAAATTAAAACTCTTATTTCATTCATGATATGTTTAATGCCAATTTTAAAAACATAATAAACATTCATAATATTTATTAAAAGACTTGATCAAAACATAAAACATCCATGTAAGTCAATACATGGCTTTATTAGCATTATGCAAGAAATTTTAACAATTCTTACTATAATCACCCAAGTTTCACTTTCTTCATTTCGACCACTCAACTTCGAGCATCGATATCTAATTCATCTTAGCTTCAATTTGGACATGGTATAGTTCTACAAAACGAGAACTTAAATCAATAAATAAACAAATACATAAATATAATTATTTTGTGTCCAAATTTCCAACATATACTACCTGACTCACTTGAATTAAAGAAAGAAGTGGATGACTATGTGTTACTGGGACTAGAAGAACCGATTAAAGAAATCGAAAACAATGTTACTGGATCTAAGTTGCAGACATGTTTACAAAAAGTTTGTCACGAGAAAAGCTTATGAAGTTTTGCAAAGCCATGAGCATGGAGGAAGCAAGTGTTGAGAGGGAGTATTAAAGTTGGGCAACACTTTTTGGATATATGAGAAAGAGGAAGTTCACGTTTGCATGTAGATAAAGTCTCAGAATGTTTAGGAGAAGATAAAGTTTGTTTTTATTTTAGTCATTATCCTTTAATTTTGAATTCTAGTTATTTAGGTTCTTGATAGGCAAGTATCACTAGCATAAATATTTGGTATTCTCTCTTCTTTTTAATTTTTGGTGAGTCCAATTAATAAAGAAAAAGTCAAGGATTTGTTCCTAATCTCTGGTGTGTTTTTGCTATTTGACCCGTGATACACTTGTGCTGTGTTTAACAGTTTATACAGTTTATACGCCTGAAACCACCTAATTATAATGATGAAAAATAATTAAAACATCGATTATAAGTTTGATTTTAACCAAACTATGCTTATATACCTCTGTTTTCTGATATTTAAATGAAGTTAACTTTGTTTGGTCCAAGCCCTTTTATCACAAATCGAACTCACGTAAAGAAGGAATTTAGTGCATCAAACTCTTGCTCATACATTTATTAGTTGTAAAATGTTTTCAGAACTAGATCAGACGTCGAATCGGACGTCTTACTGGTCCAGTTGTCGGGCCGGATTTAAGAACCGAATGACATCATAATTCTATATATAGGATATTATACATATAGTTGTATATGTATATATAATTCAATATAAGTAATTTATATGTGTATTTTATAGTTATATATAAAACTTAAGGGTTATTAGATTTTAATAATCCCAAGTTTAATTTATTGGCCTGGATTAATCCCAACTCAGAAAATATTTGAATACACTCTCAACTTTAAATTTATTTTCCTACAACGATCTATTACTAACTGAGAGTTAACATCCGTTAGTTTTTTTTTTTATGAAATGTGGCCAAGATTGAGCCATTTTTCAATTACGCCGTCACCCAAACTCCACCAAGTGCGTTTTTTGGTGTCTAGCCTCTAACGTCAACTGAAATCTACCTCGAATGAGTTAAGTGGTTCGGATCAGAAGGTGGAGATTGACGGGTTTTAGGGTGCAGAAATTACAGATTGACGGACCATATGGTTGATTTCAACTTTTGGCTTAGTGTTTTGGCCATATAAACAATCCATATTATCGAAAAACTAACGGTGTTAACTCTCATTTAGTAAGAGATCGTTGAAGGAAAATAAGCTTAAAGTTGGGGGTGTTTGTAAACATTTCATAAGTTGGGATTAATCCCGGCAAATAAATGAAAGTTGGGATTATTAAAATCCAAAATCCGATCCGACCACCTATTCGGGACGAACCATCTGTTCAAATCTCTCCAAAACGAATCGATGCAGACCGATTCGGGTACCCCTCCGATTTCCAGTCGAACCGACCCGTCCAATCCGGTCTGGGTCTTCAAAGCGCTGCTTTCACATGCTCATATAAACAAAGACTATTGTAAAAGGAAGAAATATCAACTAAAATAACCACTACAAATCTGGTCCCACTAGTTTTGCTGAGTGACTATTCATCACTTGAAAAAAAAAAAACACATGCGACTAAATTAACCCTTACTGTTGACAACGGGTCAAGATAAATCTTCTCTTGATTCAATATTTCAATGTGAAAGATATTGAGGAATTAAGGTACGTGGTTCTACATCTTGTGGGGCAATAATGACAGAACTGTCTTCTATTGAATACATGAGGGATATGTTCACACTCTCTTCTTATCAATTTATAGTATTCAGATTTTCTATTTTATTCATATAATTATATTAAAATTATTTTTTTTTCTTTTTTTTTCATTAAATAATACTTTTATATATTTTTAATTATTATATTTTCTCTCTACTTCTCACAATCACTTACAAAAGTATTAAAATATTTATAGGGTGAAAGTGATTCCACAAATATAAAAATAAACAGTAAATTTTTTTTTTTATTCACTCACAACCATTTACAAAAATATTACTTAATGTGGTTTTCTTATAATAGTGGGTTTCCTCGTTGATAGTGTTCCTTGTTGAGTCAGACCTGGAACGTTAGAATAAGTATTGACGGGTGACATTCCGTTTCATGAAGGCTCACTCGGATATTTAGGGTGGGGTTTCAAAGTCTGTTCATAAAAGAAAAGATGATAGTTTATGAAACTTTTGATTGGAAGGAGTTGGCAATGTTTTTCGACTGAAGTCAGGGTATGAAATTGTTATATCTACAACGGAAGCTTAATAGACACGCTAAAGATGAAGGCATTCAACAGGCTTATGGAATATCAATTTCGACATGGTTTTCAAACAATGATTTAGCGGTAACGATGCCTAGAAAGATTGAGAAGCTTGCTTGAGAAATATATATCGATTTATTGGCAGTTAATACTGTTTAAAAAGCTACATAAACCAATTAACAATGATGATGTGCTGCAATTTCCTTTTTTAAAAAGTTTTAATCTTCTTATCTGTGATTTTACTTTTTTCGTTAGAATTGCAGATGCTCTTCTTCGATTAGAATCTTTCTTGGATTTCAGAAAACAAACGAATTTGACCATCATTAAAATCTTATTTGGACTCGTATGGGTTTAGGGTTTAAATTTCTCTCCATCATTGGGTGATACAATTATATTTGTGTAAAACATGGCTTTTTTGACTTTTAAAGTCAAAAGGTTTGATACTTATCTTCAAAATGACATGAATTCTTAGAATTTCAAGAAAATTCTTTGAATGGGCACCAAGGATTCTTGCATTTCTAAAATATGAACATGTAATGCAATTTTTAAATACTATTGTCGAGAGAAATACAAAAGTATATAATTTTGAAGCGTTTTTCATTTATATCAATTTTTTATACATCTTTTCAAGTAATATATCATTGAAGAGTTTGCTTGTGATCTCTAGCCTCTTCCCTTAGTTTTTTTTTTTTTTTGAACAGCAAATGCCTCTTCCCTTAGTTGATTAAGTTTATTTCCTATTAATTTTTTTCTACGTTAACCAGTTAGCCCAGGTGCGATATTTGACTATTACTATTTCTTACATTGATTATGTATGAGTTTGTTTGATTGACACTTTGACAGAACAAAAGAAAGAAAGCAGAGAACCAGAGAGAATAGAATCTAATGTTATCGGTTTCATAGGCCCAATATAAAGCCCAACTAGGCCTCCCAAAACTTTAGGGCCTCATTTAATTATTATAAACTAAGCCATTCAATAGAGGAAGAGACTTGGTATTTTGAATGTTTATATGAAATCATGAACTGATTAATTTGGTTTAAAAAAAAAAACTCAATTTTCTTAAATCTCTGTAACCAATGAAGACAAACCCTATTCATATATTCTATGTAGAGCAATGAAAGTATTTAGCAAATTAATTCTAATCTTTACAATTCGTCCCATTTTCGTCTCGTCTACAAGCAATATTTTTCTCCTTAACTAAAGAAACTCGTTTTTAATACATTAAAATATTTCTCAAGATTTTCTTAAAATTGTATATATATACACTTATAAATCTAGAAAAAAAGAATTTTGCCACCTAAGTTGACTAAACTTTTATTCCTCTCTTTTGACATTTCAATTTTGTGGACCAGAGCAACAAAAATAAAACGTACACCCCAAGTGACATAGAAAGATAAAGAAATTTTTGTTTTGTCAAACTTTGATTGTAAATTCTAGAGTATATGTATATCGTTCTGTATGCATATATACTATATATATGCATAAGACCATATGCAATTCAACAGCATCCTAATCCAACTCCACAACATCATGGATGAAACTCATCTTTTCTTCATTTCTTTTTTATGTTTAATTCCTCTCATTTATATAATTTTCAAACTTTTTACACACCAAAAGGGGACAATTAATCTTCCACCAGGTCCACCTTCTATCCCAATAATTGGTCATCTTCATCTACTCAATGGACATGTTCATAGAGTGTTACAACACCTTTCTTCCAAATATGGTCCTATCATGGCTCTACGGTTTGGCTCGCGCCCGGTGCTTATAATAACCTCACCATCAGCAGCCGAAGAATGCTTCACCAAAAACGACATCATTTTAGCCAATCGACCACTTCTTCTAAGTGGCAAGTATCTGGAGTATGACCACACCACAGTTGGTGCTGCACCCTATGGTCAACTCTGGAGAGACACTCGTCGTATTATGACCCTTGAACTATTTTCAACAGCTCGGATCAAATCATACTTGGGTGTTCGAGAAGATGAAGTTAGATCACTAATCAAGAATCTTTATCAAGAGTCTTTTCAAGATTTTGCAAAAGTGGAAATGAGGTCACGAATTCAAGGGTTATCTTTTAACATACTCATGAGAGTAATTGCTGATAAAAGATTCTATGGGACTGACATTGAAGATCTTGAGGAAGCTGGTAACTTTAGGGATGTTATAAGGGAAGTTTTTGAAGTTGTTGGTGCATCAAATCCTGGAGATTTCATACCATTTTTAAGGTGGATTGATTTTCAAAGTTACGAGAATAAGTTAGTGAAACTACAAAAGAAAACTGATAGCTTTTCGCAAAATCTGGTAGAAGAAATCAGGGCGAAACGTGATGATTCTTCTTCAGAAAAAGGGAAGAACAAGACGTTTATTGATGCTATGCTTGCTTTGCAGGAACTGGAACCAGAATACTACAATGACAATATAATCAAAGGCAGTATATTGGTATGTTTGTACGGTAAACTTTAGAATATAAAGTGGCTTTTGTGCGCGAAGCGTACAAAATGTGGAGGTAGGATTATAACATAAGAAAAAAATAATAATAATCAAGCAAGAAAAATTACATACCCTTGCGTGAAATCATCGCACAGGGATGGAATTATTATGCTATAATACTTTTTTACGTTATAGTTTTACATTTGCGTGATAATTTTATATTTGTGTGATTAATTCTAATATTTGCGTTAAAATTTCACCCTTGACGTATCTTCTTACATAATTATTTTATACATTTCATACGAAATATCACTTTGTATTTTAACTTTCCCATGTTTGTACTTTGTATGTTCATATATAGCCACTTTTATTGAAATTAACGCTATAAAGGTCAAAAAGATTTCTTTCAACTTAATGATAGAAATTTCGATTTTATCGTAAGGAAAATCATGAAAATTATGCATTTTGACCAGCTTTTTTAAAAATAGTAGGCGATTGTTCAAATGGAAGATCCGAAGGGGAAAAAAAGTATTTTAGAGTTTAGCTTTCAAAAGATCATTGATTAAACAGGATCGCAACTCTAGTTTTGGTTTAGGGTTATACTTGTGATCATAATTTTCCAAAAATAATTATAAGATTTTCTAGCATAAATACACATCTTGTACGTATTAAAAACATCCCACTACTTTGAAAATTTTGCCTACTGTAACTTATTAAAAACAACATTTCATAACTGTTGTATTTTCAATCAAAAAAATTGTATTTGTTAATAAAATGTTACATCATTTAACAAAAATTTGCTGCATTTTCAAGTACTCATATAACTTTTTCAAGGCCTAATGCAATGTATAAGAGCATTCACACTAGCAACCACATCATTATCATAATATTTACACTAAAAACATTATTTTTTTACTTCATCTTTCAATTAAATAATACTTTTTAATATCTTTATTATTATAATTTCTCTCTTCTCTACTCACAACCATTTTTAAAAATATTAAAAAAATTATGAGGGTTGTAACGTGCTTCCCTAAATATGTGAAATCACGGTACAAGCACCATATATTTTCTCTCTTCTTTACTCACAACCACTAACAACAATTCCTCATAGTATAAGCCACACACTCACATCAAAAATGAAAAAACTACTTTGAATACTCAGTAGATTTGTGTTAGCCTTATTTTGTTGTAGTAATGGTTATTTTCATGATGACATGTCAATCCTAATTAAATTATAGTTTCAATCTATATTTTAACTAACTTTTTAAATTTGACATAAATATCCTAATCTTTTATAAAGGATTTCTTAATTTAAAGTTATATGAAAATAGTTTTATTTAATATTATTTACTTTAGTGGTCATGTAAAAGTAGCATCTCTATCAACTCTTGTACGTATTGGTTCTCAAGCAATTACTTTATGCCCTTGTAGACCTTGTTAGAAGCCGGAACCGATACTTCATCAGTGACAATAGAGTGGGCTATGGCACTTCTACTGAATCATCCCGATGTATTAGATCGCGCTAGAACAGAAGTCGATAACTATATCGGACAACAACGTTTGGTACAAGAGACCGATCTAACGAATCTACCATACATCCAATGCATCGTCAACGAAACACTAAGACTGTTCCCAGCCGCGCCACTGCTGGTGCCACACGAGCCATCAAAAGACTGCACCATTGGCGGGTTCCACGTGGCCCGTGGCACGATGGTGTTGGTGAATGCATGGGCCATCCATAGGGACCCAATGGTTTGGGACGACCCGTTAAGTTTCAAGCCAGAGAGGTTTGAGAAAGTGGGAAATGAGGGGTATCGTTTTATACCGTTTGGAATGGGCCGTCGACGGTGTCCTGGTTCGGGTCTAGCGAACCGCGTTGTGGGGTTAGCTTTGGCATCTTTGATCCAATGCTTTGAATGGGAAAGGGTTGGTGAAGAGTTGGTGGCTTTGTCGGAAGGGAAAGGTTTAACTATGCCCAAAGGTGAGCCATTGGTGGCAATGTGTAGAGCACGACAAAGAATGAGCCATCTTCTTAAGGACCTATAATTATAACTTGTCACATGTTGTTTGGTGTTATTTTCCCTACTACATAACAAATATTCATGTTTTATAATATATGTTTTCTGTTTTGATATATAAATATACAAGATTTAAACTTGTACGTGGTGTAATTTGTTCTTTTTTATACATTTTTTTGTCTTTTTAAATTAAAATTGTTATTATGTTGTTAATGAATAACTAAAACCAAAGGGCTTGTGGTTTAATGGTATTTTAGTTTTAATGATTTTTAAAGGTATTTTAATACATTTGGAAGTTAAATCATTTACAGTGGTCTTAAGAATCGTCTTTTTTCTCAATCTTTTACACTCGTTTGGTTTTTTAAGTTATTTTAGTACATTTCAAAATTAAACCATTTACAGTGGTATTAAGAACCGTCATTTTTTTTCAATCTTTTACACCGTTTTAGTTTTAATGACCTTTTAAGTTAAACCATCTACAAGGCCACCCTAAAGAACTACATTTGGCCAATCTTTTAGAACGGTTTTAACCATAACGGCCATTATTTCTGCTTAGTTGAATTGAGTGATTTTTTCGATTCATATGAGAGTACTTTTCAGAATCATTTATCTAAATCTGTCCAAATCTCAGCAGAATTATTGACATATGTCACACTGGCTTGTATTTATTTTTCTATGGTTGTCGTCAGCCACCATTTATTCATCGCATCTGCCTTCATCCAAGGCATGTATGTTTGCGATTTTTGTTCCAGCTTCTTGATTGAACCATCCACGAAACCAATCTTGTTCTTTCACAAATTAAAAATAATAATAATAATAATAATAAATTGATCACCTCTTGCTTCGAATCAACAAATTGTTGTCATTCAACACACCATTTATTTGCATCTGCTTGGGGTAATCGGATGCGTGAATGTAATATGGTGAGTTTATGTCAATCACCTCGCCACCGTCTCTGCTTTTGCTCGTCTCCTTGGAGTTTTTTTCTAAAATAATGTAGTTGAAAATTATATTTATCAAAATAGTATACTTTAAAAAATATTTAATAAAATGATGTAATTTTAAAAATTTATTGTATCTCACCTCTATTCTCATTGTCTACTTAAAAAATTTTTATAATATTTTTCTTAACTATTTAAGGATAATATCTTTAAATTTTTAAAAATGTTTTTTAAATGGAACCTTTTTTATAGTTTTCTAGAAATATTTTTTAATTTCTTTCAAAAATGTTTTTTTTATAGTTTTCTAGAAATATTTTTTTAGTATCTTTTAAAAATGCTTAACAAGAACGACCTTTATAAATGTTTAGTCATTGTATTAAAATAGATATGTTTTTTACTTTCATTAACTTTTATAAAACTTACATTTTTAAATAATTATTTTTTTTATAAAGTTAAAAGTAATTTTCCTAAACGAATTATATCCATTTTGAAAAACCTTCTATAAAATATCACGATAATATTTATAAATTTTTCTACAACCTTTTCTTTCTTTAACTTTTGAAAACGTTTTTTTTATTAATTTGTTTTTTCCTTAGTTAGAAAAATAGTTTGTAATATATTTAAAGAATAATCTTTTGTGTAACCAATGAGAATAAGCGTAAGATATATTAAAAATTCAAAACCACACTATTTTGTTAAATACTTTTTCAACTATACTAGTTTGCTAAATAAATTTTGCATCTACGCCATTTTGGTTAAAAACTCCGTCTCCTTGTCGCTAGCCTAGGAATTTTTGGTTTGGTCCTCGTTAATCTTTCGCTCTGAGCCTCTAATAACATATAAATAATGGTTTAGAAGCTTATGATCTTTCATTATTTCAAAATATGAATTATAAAGTGATACAAATAGAGACTTACGTAACAAAGGCCTATATCTTCTCCTATACGATAGATAACAACAATAACTTAAATTTTGAATATAGTCAAAAACTTGGGTCATGATAAGACCACTCAACAACTTTAAATGGAATGACTATACATTCCGTAAAATTTATCTTTAAAATTTAACTATAACCGTCCCTTATTTTTTAAATATATGAAAAAGTAGGGTATTTTTATTATAAGATTATAAAATGTATCAAGTAATAGAATGAATGATAGAATGTAATGAATTAAAAAATAAAATAAATTATTATATTTCATTATCTTGTTTGGTTACCATGTGAGAATTAGATATATCATTACTTTATATTGTTTGATAGGTAGGAAAATATGAAGCAATGGAATACAAGAGTGGTTATGATAATGATGACCAATGGTGGTTGCTGGTGATGGTAGCAGCTAGTGGTGATTGCCGGTGGTGGAGGTGTTTGTTGGTGATGATGGTTGCCGGCATGGTTGTAAAACTCGCTAGGCACTGCCAGGTCGGTCGATTAGGGAGTTGCGAGTACTCGGCCTAAGCGGGGAGTTCTCGGGGAGTATTCGGACATGATAAATTATAAAGAAATTGGTCTTTGGAAAATTATATATATGTCAAATATTATAAGCTTACTAATATTTATAAAAATATATGTGAATATCAATTATTAATTAAAAGAATACATGTTCACATACAGAAATATATCAAAACGTAATATCAATTATTTAATATTATAGAAGTAGTAATCATTTTATTATAATTTTCCAAGGTATCTCCGTGAAAAACAATAAAAGTTCAACAAAAATCGGTAAAATCAGCGAAAATCGGTGAAAAATGGTGAAAATCCGAGTTGGGCAAAGTTGGCCGAGTAGGACTGAGTTGGCCCGAGTAGGGCCGAGTAGGGCCGAGTTGAGCCGAGTTGGACCGAGTTTGACCGATTCCAAGTAATATTGACCGAGTTGATGAAAAGCGCCTCGAAACCTTGCCGAGTTTCGAGTACTTACCGACTACTCGGCCGCCTAGATCGAGTTTTACAACACTAGTTGCCGGTGGTTGGCAGCGGTAGTGGTGGGAAGCAGTGGTGGTTATGGTGCTGGGGGTAGTTGGTCGTAATTGGTGGTGGGGTGATTATCCATGGTGGTGGTGGTGATGTCTGGTGGTGGTGGTGGCGGTGGTAGTGGTGGTTATGGTGTTGGGGTAGTTAGTGATAATTGGTGGTGGTGACCGTTGGTTGTCGATGGTGGTTGCCGGTGGTGGTGGTGGCTGTGGTTGTTGGTGGTGGTGATGGCAGTGGGCAGCGGTGTTTGCCAATGGTGGTGGTGGTTGCCAGTGGTGGTGTCCGCTAGTGATGGTGGTGGTGATTGTCAGTGGTGATCGATCATGGTGGCTGGTGGTGGTGGTGGTTGCTGGTGGTGATGGTGGCGGTGGTGGTGGTCGGTGGATACCGATCTTGGTGGCCAGTCGTGATGGTGGTGGTGGTGGAGGCAGTGCCTGGTGGTGGTGGTTGTTGTGGTGGGTGAATGGGTGTTGTTGGTAATTAAGGATGGAATAAAGAATAGAATTTAAAAAAAAGAAGGGAAGTGGATGGAATGAATTTAACGGAATGAAATCAACTTTGTAATGGTTCATTCTATTAGTTTCACCAACCAAACATATCTTTTTCATTCATACTCAATGGTTCATTTCATTCCGTCGCTTATTCATGCGTACCAAACACTACCTTAGAGTGTTTCTTCAATTGGTTCCTCCATCAGTATCTTTAAAAGGTCCATAAAAACAGTTCAGTTTAAGGATGCTATTGAAGTTACTCATATTTGAGGACTCAAGGTCCATAAAATAGATATTGGTTTAAGGGTGCTATAGGAGTTACCCAAATTTGGGGACCCACCCTGTAGACATCGTATCCATCCTCCCCAATTGCCACATCTATCCTACCGCTAATACTTCATCTTTCCTAGCAAAGTAGCGCGTGACTTTGGAAATCGGCTTTCGTCATATCTCTCTGCCTCTCTTGATTTGTTGTCGAAGAACACAACTAAAAGAGGTAGCTTTTCGTAAACCCTTCCTGATTCATCTTCACCACTCCTCTTACGATTATCAAACAACCATAAATCAAATAACCATATCAAGATTTGTCATAAACTCATGTTGTCATTCTAATCAAGCCTAATTACATGCACCTATCTTTCATTGTTGTTGATTTAGGTTAATCGGTTTTAGCTTTCTCAAGAATGTTTAGTTTTAATTTGGTGTCTGAATGATTTAAAGATTTCATCAATAAATGATTAATATGCTTAGACTATATGTATATCATGCATATAAGTAATGTAGAAACATGGAAGAGATTTATGAGGAGTATCAAAATTACACTTGTGACCTTTCTTAATTTTTATCTTTTACTCATCCTTATATATAGAATAAATTACTACATATGTATGGTGTATATATAGCAATGTAGTCCATACAAAAATCTCAATAACAATAATAACAATTAACTAAATATCATATATAACCCCAAACTTGCAGCTATATTGGTGTAAAACGGTACATGGTTTGGGGCCAAATTCATAAGAATGTTTTAATCTAAATTTTTAAAATTTGGTTCCTAATGCGGTGATTCGTTAGGTTGTTGGTTTGGGTGACACTACTTGTTTCAAAATGGACATATGAATTGGGTCTAACACATTCGCCTAACAATTTTATCGATTATTTTGGCTTGAATTTTTTTTTTTAGTGTACTATATCAGAGAGGAGACTGGGTGAAGGATGGGTTTTAGATTGGCTTAGAGCACCTCAAGGGGGGTTGAACAAGGATAATTGAATGCTCTAATGACTCTCCTTCATAATGTTCCATTTTCGAAGTTCCCGACTTTGGGCATGGTCTCTCAATGGTTCGTTGGAATTCACAGTTACATCACTCCAAGATTATATTGATAGTATTTTCTTGCTTGTTAATCATATGAAGACGTACATCCCTAAGAAAGTTTATATTTGTACATGTGTGGTGTGTGTTACGTGACCGTACCAACGAGGTGGAACTTAAGTAAGTTTGGGATTGATATTAACTCAATTGGATGCCCGCTATGTTGTTCACATGGCGGAACTTTTGATCATGTCTTAGGTGATTGTCATGTTGCTTCTAAGACAATAAAACTTGGAGGTTGGCAGCTAGCTAGCTCGATGTTGAGTTTCTGATTTGGGTGAGGCCGGAAATTATGATGAATCTTTTAGTTTCATCTCTGGTTTCATGAAAAGGCAAAGACTTTATTGAGGCTATATGTTTCACTACACAGTGGGTTCTTTGGAGATTAAGAAATAACACGATATTTCATCTAACCGAGATTTGAAGTGGTGAAATTTTTAAATCTTTATTTTTATGGTATTTGAATGGGAATCCTAAAAATTCTTGTGTTTGGGATGAGTGGCTACGAAACACTCTCATTTTCATGCAATAGGTGTTTTTTAGTTTTAATTATCTTGTAGGAAACTCTTTTTTATTCAATTCTAACCATAAAAAAAAAACTGTAGCACAATTACCGCCAAAACAACTCCAAAAATTTCCATTCACTTTTGAGTTTTGACCTCTTAGTGCAGTGTATTTCCAACCATTTTTTATCCACTTTCGCAGTTAATTTCAGCCATTATTTACCCTTTGTCCAGTTAATTTCCAGCCATTATTTACCCTTAGTGTAACTGTCGTCAAAATTTAGCAATCAGCACTTCAATTAAATCTACCGATACAATTAGCTTAAATTTATTCAAAACCATATACTCACTAGCCAACCAGATTCATGTGAATAAACTGCAAATTCTCAAATGCAATCACACCAATAAATCTAATCAAACTCTCTAAATATTGATTACACCAAAATTAGTTACCTGAAAGTTTTCAAACTACTACCGTGGATTGTTGCTTCGATTAATCGATATCAATATTTGATTACGATCTTTGTTCAATAAAATCTTCCATGTTGTATATAAGTAACAGTGAAGTAGAGGGAACAACTAGGGCACCGAGTGATCTTTTCTTTGTTGTATGAAACCTTTTTAACAATATTTGTTTTATAAAATATGCAACGTTTCAAGAAAAATATTGCCTTTTAAGTATGCAGCCTTTTAAATTAAAGGTTACCTTTAAGTGTTAAAATAGAACTCTTTTAATAAAAGGTGCAATTTTCAATAAGATATACAGTTTTTCTAAAAAAAAATATTATATTAGGTCTTTTAGTTCAACTCCTTATGTTCAATAAAGTTAAATTAGCGTCAATTACAACTAATTTGAAAAAAGTTTTTTTAGAAGGTTGCAAGTTTATATGATTTAATACTTTATTATATGTCACAAAGTTTATTAACTTGTACAGGAGTCATCTAGAATTTATAAATTTGTTGAGGAAAATGTCAAGAAAATCGGTGAGGGTCTATTTCTTGATTATGTGGTCAGGGTTAAGTCAACTAGATGGTTGTCTATTTGACGTATATCATTGGTAAACTCATCTATGTCCATTTTCTTGGTCCACTTCTTCTTTATCCTCCAGAAAAATATAATTCTAAAGATAAAAACGTATGTAATATATACGTGAGCGGTGACAGCATAACGATTTTTAAATAAATAACCATATGATTTCGTTTTATTTTCAATTGTACAATATCTAGACCGTTAGATTAAAAGTAAAATCATTTGTCTAATGCATTTATTAGTAACTAGCGAATGCTTGTTAACTTCAAATAAATTGGTTTGATAGTAGATGATCATATGGTTTTTTTAATATATAGATTATGGGTTAAAGTTTCACTTTATACAATTTGAACTAGATGGATTAGGGTTTTATCACAGTGAAGGGCGGTAGGTGTCCTTCAAGTGTTGGGCGGGCCGGGTGATCATCGTTGTCTGTGTTCGCAAGGCGTGGGTGATGTTACCCTAATAGAGTTACCTGTGTGGTTGGACTTATAGCATTCGTTTATTGTTAATAAAAAAGTAACTGGCGAATAGTGAATAATAGGGAACCCCCGCGTTGTGCCAGAGCCAACAACTTTCGGTAATAAACTCGTGTTCCTTTAGTTGATGAATTGTTGATCCCAAAATATTGCAACAATTTGCGTATAATGTAATAAGTTTAGATCCGTTTAATCGAATATAGTTAATCACATACGTTTGACGATAAATTTTCTTGCTTTTCTTGTTTAGATACCAAAATTGCAAACAAATAGAATTGTATGTTTTGAATGTATGTTGTTGATTGTCCCAAAATATTGTAACAATTAACGTAGAATATATAATGAGTTTTGATTCGTATAATCGTATATAGTTATATTTATGATACATATGCTTTTCAATTTTTTTTTAAATTCTTTTGGTTAAATTCGCAATTTGCATTAAAAATGATGATACATGCATATGCTTGTTTTTTGTTTAATATTTTTATTTAAATAACAAAACTGCATAAATACTAAATTTATATCATTAGATTGCAATATTTAACTGATTAGGAGAAGTCGTATTAAACAATCTTTTTAATTAAAAATAGCAGCAAATTAGAAATACATGCTTACAACACTTATATTGTACATAAGAAATCAATTCTAGACGTCTTAAAGTTTATGTTACATTACAAGTTTCCTCATCATTTATCATTTATATAACAGTATAAATATAGATAATTTATTCATACACAAAAAATACAATTTATTCATGCATAAAAAGTACACGATTGATTTTATTATTAGTTTATCTCAATTCCTTATAACATAAAATTAATCTTACTTCTAGTTGTAAACTAATCCAAACTATTATACTTCTTGTCTGAATTTGAATTTTGAACTGACGAGACCTTTCGTCTAAAAGGTAAAAGCTTTTACTAAATGTGTTATTTATTATTTTATCTTTATAATTAATTTAATAAATCTTGGTTTTCTCTTATAATTCTTATAATAATGTATTTTAAATTCTGAATATACCGTTACAACGTGTTTATTCTGTCTATATTTTGATATAAGTTCCGTTCTAAATTGATACAGGTCAAGTATAAATATTTTTTATTTTTTCACGACAACATAATCTTTTTCTAAATACCAAATATATCTTTGCGATGTAATCATATATACTTACGCTTTGATAAAATATTTATCCAAAAATGTGGATATGCAACGCGTGGCCAAAACTTATGTAACACCACGAAATTTCTAAGGAATCAAACAAAGCAAGAGTTCTCGCACGAAAAGAGAACTCTCGTGCGCGTAATAGTATTTGTGCGAGAACATGTTGAAGTGAGGAAAGCCTATAAAAAGGTGAGGGCGCCCCTTGTTCCCCAACCTTACGCGAAAACTATTGTTGCTGCTGTTTATATATATATATATATATATATATATATATATATATATATATATATATATATATATATATATATATATATATATAGGGGAGGGTTCCTGAGAAAACCAATAGTTATGTGAAAACCAATGAAAACCACGTAAATCAATAAAATAATTCAAATTTTTTTTGTTATTTTAATTATTAAAATGCTATTTAAGTGTTTGGTACATAGATGTTGAGCATACATACGGGAATGAAGAAACTTACGTATACGTAACACTATGTCGAATGAAAAATGGTTACGTATACGTAACCTATGTGTGACGTATATGTAAAACCATGCTACGGTTTTCATTTGATCCATACCTTTATTTATATATACTCACACACATAAATAGAGGGCAGTGATAAAAAATTTCTAAATTATATGACCGTTTTCATTGGTTTTTTCTAGTTTTCTTATAACTTTGTGGTTTTCTTAGAATCCCTCCTATATATATATATATATATATATGTATATATATATATATGTATATATATGTATATATATATATATATAGAGAGAGAGAGAGAGAGAAAAGTTAGAGAGACAAAGCAAGGAAAGTGGTGTTTAAGGTATGTATTCGAGCCTTGGATTCGTTTATGTATTAAGGAGGGATTCGTAATGTTTATAATGCACGAATATGCGGTTTGGTGTTAAAGAGATTTCGAGAAAAGAGTTTTGTTATGTGCTATTTTCAAAAAGTGAGTTCTATCCCCTTCTTTTTCATGTTTTTACAAGTTTTGAGGCTGATATGCGTACTACTTTGCTTATTTATGCTCATGACGATAATTTTGATTGAAATGGTTATGTTATGGATGAATAGGCGAGATTAAGTTGATTATTCGATTGAACTGCTACATTTTCGCTTGAAACCATAATATTTTCGCATGTCTTATATTCTCGCGCGAAATAGGTAACTTGGCATGCAAGGGTCTTGAATTCTTGAGGTTTTCGCATGGTAAGATTGTCGAGCAGTGAAGGTTCTCGCTCGCTTTTATGTTCTAGCGTATATGAGTTCTCGCTTAGATAAATGTTCTCGCATGGCCTTATAGTTCTCGCATACATAGATTTTGGCTATGAAGTTCGCGCCTGCCTAAGTAATATGAAATGTGTTATCTTATACGTCTTGAAATCTTTTGAAAATGATAAAAGGTCTTAACACGAACTTGTTATGCTATGTATCATAATATATAAAGTATTATGTAATGAAAATGAAAGATAAAATTTTTCAAAACTTTTTAATTGAATTTTTCTTAAAGTTTTAATGTATAAGAGCATTTATACTAGCAACCCCATTCTCATTTTTATATTTACACTAAAAACACTATTTTTTACTACATCTTTCAATTAATAATACTTTTTAATATTTTTATTATTATATTTCTCTCATCTTTACTCACAATCATTTTTAAAAATATTAAAAAATTTATGAGGGTTGTACTGTGTTTCTTCAAATATGAGGAATCACGATATATACAATCTCCATATTTTTTTTTTCACTCACAACCACTAACAACTATCCCTTAAAATATCAGATACACTCAAATCAAAAATATAAAACCTACCATGAATGTTTTAATAAATCACATTTCTTTCTAAGTTTTTGGATATTGATGACCATTTGTTCTTATTGAGAAGTCAAAACAGGTAGCGTAACCAGTGACATCATACTTCTCCCTTCTCATGCAAGGATAATGAAAACAAACAGAATGCAAACTCTCTACAACCAGGAATTTTCGGCTCGATGTGATGCCATTCTCGTCTATATCTTTGCCGTCACCACCGGTATGTAGAAGCTAAAATAACGTTTTTAATAATAATAACAACAACAACAACAATATACTATATCTAACACAAGTCGGATTTAAAATAAACTTATATCTAAACATAGATAAAAATAAACATACCGTAACAGTGTATTCAAACATCAAAAAATAAGAATTTTTTTTAAAACATCAGACACTTTTAAAAATATTAAATATATTAAAATTAATGTTTTTAAAAAGTAAAATTTTTATAAACATAAAATAACTACAAGTGGGAATTATAATAAGAAAGTTTATAAAAATGATATTAAACTGATATTCTTTTAAAATCATTTGTTTTGAAAGAAAATATTTAATTAAAAAAATTAAAAACAAAATATTAAAAAGTTGATATTATTGTTTTATTATTTATAATCTTTACTTATACGTAATTTCGATCATATATTATCTTAAAATAGCGTTATATAATTAACAAAATTTTATATTATTTAACATTTTTTATATAACCTGTATAATATATGAGTTTTGCTAAAGCTAGTAAATTAATAAAAGTGTTTAAATGTTATCATACTAAGTTTGATTGAGGTGATATTAGTTAATGAAAGGTAAAATAAGATTAAGAGTGCAGTAAGGCTCGAAACCATGCCTCTTGCATGGAAGTGTGGACATAAAACCACTAAAGTTGCTCTCTAGTTTCGTTTCACAAACAAAATGTATATAATCTATATCGCATTTGGCCAATTTAATTGGTGAATATTGCAATTTATACTTACCATACTAATTGTAGTATACGTATAATATGATATACAATACTAGTTTTAATAAACCCGTGTATTACACGGGTTGAACAAATAAAATATTAAATATAATAATATTTTATTAAGTATAAAACGATATTTTTTTAAAAAAATATAATATTTTGTTTCAAAACAAACCGTATTAAAAAATATCATTTTTAAAAAAAATTATTATAATTTTTAATTTTAATTATTTTTTGTTTATAAAAAATTTACGTTTTAAAAACACTAATTTTAAAAAGCTTGATATTTTATAAGAATTTCTTATTTTATAAAAATTATTTTTTAGAAATAATATTAATAAGATCTTTTCTAAATTTATTAAAAAACTAATTTTATTCTAAAAAAAGTTAAATAATATAATTGGTAATTAAGGTAATTATTTAATAGGAGAGAGAAACGAAAAAATATTAGTGAGAATGAATGTGGTGATGACATGTGTCACCCCAAGTTACTCTTTTATTAGAGTAGAAGGATTTATATGGGTGGAGTGGCAAAAAACTGGAACGAAGGAGGTTGTTGCTCATGTGATGCATCCAGTATCAACGTAAACACTAGGATCTGATATCACTTAAAGAAAACAACCACGAAATACTTATTTAGAGTAGAAACACAAAAGCAATAGAATGAGAGAATGATACAAATGTGGGATGAGAAGCGGAAACATTATTTTTGCATCTATAAACTTATATAAGTAAATACTCAAAATGGTCATTAAAAAGCGTTGGAAATAGGAACTTTGACGTGTTGCTATATTTAACACACAGTTTTGAAGAATTTTCTTCAGGATAAAGTTTGATACAACAAATTATAATAAAATAATATATTATGAAACGTAAGAACAAAACTATAAAAGTACCAATGCATAACATATTATTTATTTATTCTTTCAAAACTTCAAATCTACTCTATTCTCCTGTTAAGATACTCCAAACTAGTTTATATCATACGTGAGTTTAAACCTAAAATATTCATTTAAAAGGTAAGTCCTCAACCAAATAGTTTAGTCTCACATTAATTTGTTACATATTAGACCATACGGTGTCATGATTAAGACAATGCGAGAAAGGTCAGGCCTCAAGTGGGAACACCACCCCCGGTCCCGACTTCAATTTATTTGTCCTCGGCCCGGTGAATATTCATGGGGTTCCATCGGTTGATTTGTGTGTTGAGAGTTGTATTGTACAACTTCATTGGAAAATAATCCCCCCCCCCCCCTTAAGGGGATGTTCAAGATCCGCCACTGACTCAATTGGATGCCCGCTATGTTGTTCACATGGTGAAACTTTTGATCATGTCTTAGGTGATTGTCATGTTGCTTCTAAGACAATAAAATTTGGAGGTTGGCGGCTAGCTGGCTCGATGTTGAGTTTCTGATTAGGGTGAGGTCGAAAATTATGATGAATCTTTTAGTTTCATCTCTGGTTTCATCAAAATGCAAAGACTTGATTAAGGCTATATGTTTCACTACACAGTGGGTTCTTAGGAGACTAAGAAATAACACGATATTTCATCCAACCGAGATTTGAAGTGGTGAAATTTTTGAGTCTATAGTATATTTTTATTTTTATGGTATTCGAATAGGAATCGTAAAATTTCTTATGTTAGGGATGAGTGGCTACGAAACACTCATTTTCATACAATATGTGTTTTTTAGTTTTAATTATCTTGTTGGAAACTCTTTTTTATTCAATTCTAACCATAAAAAAACTGTAGCATAATTACTGCCAAAACAACTCCAAAAATTTCCATCCACTTTTGAGTTTTGACCTCTTAGTGGAGTGTATTTCCAACCATTTTTTATCCACTTTCGTAGTTAATTTCCATCCACTTTTGATATTGGGTGAAGGATGAGTTTTAGATTGGCGGAGAGCGCCTCGAGGGGGGTTGAACAAGGATAATTGAATGCCCTAATGACTCTCCTTCATAATGTTCCATTGTCGAAGTCCCCGACTCTCGGGCATGGACTCTCAATGGTTCGTCGGAATTCACAGTTAGATCACTCCAAGATTATATTGATAGTATTTTCTTGCTTGTTAATCATATGAAGACGTGCATTCCTAAGAAAGTTTATATTTGTACATGTGTTGCGTGTGTTGGATTTAAGAAAAGAAAAGGTATTTCAAACCCTATTGAAAGAGCTTTTGATGTTGAAATTAAAGACCAACTAGATCAAGAAATAACTAGGATGTTTTATACTGGAGGTTTACCTTTTAATCTTGCAAGAAATCCTCACTATGTAAGGGCTTTTCAGTTTGCTGCTAATAACAAATTTGATGGTTATGTCTCTCCTGGTTACAATAAGCTTAGAACAACCTTACTACAAAAAGAAAAAGATAATGTTCATAGGCTATTGGAACCACTTAGGTCTACATGGAAAGAAAAAGGTGTGACTATTGTGAGTGATGGTTGGAGTGATCCTACAAAAAAGCCTCTGATCAATTTCATGGCTACTTCAGGTAATGGTCCTTTGTTTCTGAAGGCAGTTAATTGTTTTGGGGAAATAAAAGATCGATTTTTTATTGCTGATTTGATGAAAGAAGTCATTAGTGAAATTAGTCATCAAAAAATTGTTCAAATCATTACTGACAATGCAGCAAATTGTAAGGCGGCTGAAGAAATTATAGAGAGTCTGTTTTCTCACATCTATTGGACACCATGTGTTGTTCATACACTTAATCTTGCTTTGAAGAACATTTGTTCACCAAGGAATGTGTAAACAAATGAAACAACATATGAAGAGTGCAAACGGATAAAAGAAGTTCACGTAGATGCACTTGCAATAAAAAAATTTCATCATGAATCATAACATGAGACTCTTGATTTTCAACAAGTTCACTCCTCTTAGACTGCTTTCGGTTGCGGATACTCGCTTTGCCTCCATCATTGTGATGCTTAAAAGACTGAAACTAATCAAAAGGGGTCTTCAAGCTATGGTCATAAGCGAAGATGGTCTTCTTATAAAGAAGATGACACTGTGAAAGCAAGTTTTGTTAAAGAAAAAATTTTGGATGATGAATGGTGGGAAAAAGTATCATATATTCTTAATTTTACTGGACATATATATGAGATGATAAGAGTTTGTGACATCGACAAACCATGTTTACACTTGGTCTATGAGATGTGGGATTCTATGATTAAAAAAGTGAAGATTGAGATCTACAAGAAAGAAAAACATTCGGCATCTGATTTAAGTATCTTTTATGATGTTGTGCATGATATTTTAGTGGCTCGATGGGCAAAGAATAACACTCCCCTACATTGTTTAGCTCATTCTTTAAATCCAAGGTAAAAGATTTTAAACTATATGCTTGATTTCTATTACTTACTTATGTTTTTACTTTTGAATGTTGTAGATATTATAATGATGAATGGTTACTAGAGGATTCTAAAAGACTTGCTCCACATAAAGATGGTGAAATATCACAAGAAAGAATTAAATGTTTTAAAAGGTTGTTTCCTAATGAAGATGAGCATAAAAAAGTTCTTGATAAATATGCAATGTTTTCAATGAAAAGTGGTCCTTTTGAAGATTTAACAAGCATTTCAAAGATGGCTAGTATGGAACCCAAAAATTGGTGGGCTAACTTTGGTGCCCAAACTCCTTTCCTTCAGACTTTGGCTTTTAGATTACTTGGGCAACCTAGTTTTTCTTCATGTGCTGAGCGTAATTAAAGTACTTATGCATTTATTCACTCGCTTAGGAGGAACAGGTTGACTACAAGTCGTGCTCAAGACTTGGTTTACATTCACAATAATCTTCGACTATTGTCAAGAAATCCGAATGATGCTGTAAAGATGTGGGACGTGGGTGGAGATGCTTTTAACTCAATGGAAGATGTAGGGTTTCTGGAGATTGCTGATCTCACACTAGATGAATCGGGATATGAAAATGATTTGATTTTTGATAATTAATTAACTTAGGAATTTGGTTTTAGAATTTGTTTAATACTTTGATGTTTATTTTGGAAATTGGTTGATATATTATTATTTTTTTATATTTTTTTTGCCATACCTTAGCCGTACCCGTATCTAGAATTTTTTATATTTGCCGTTCCCCGTCCCCGTACCGTCCCCGTACCCACCTCCCGTACCCGTTTCGGTGCTACCTAGAGTGTAACTGTCGTCAAAATTTAGCAATCAGCGCTTCAATTAAATCTACCGATACAATTAGCTTAAATTTATTCAAAACCATACTCTCACTAGCCAACTAGATTCATGTTAATAAACTGCAAATTCTCAAATGCAATCACACCAATAAATCTAATCAAACTCTCTAAATATTGATGGCACAAAAATTAGTGACCTGAAATTTTTTAAACTACTACCGCAGATTGTTGCTTCGATTAATCAATATCGATATTTGATTACGATCTTTGTTCAGTAAAATCTTCCATGTTGTATATAACAGTGAAGTAGAGGGAACAACTAGGGCACCGATTGATCTTTTCTATGTTGTATGAAACCTTTTTTAACAATATTTGTTTTAAAAAATATGCAACGTTTCAAGAAAAATATTGCCTTTTAAGCATGCAGCCTTTTAAATTAAAGGTTACCTTTAAGTAATTAAGTGTTAAAATAGAACTCTTCTAATAAAAGGTGCAATTGTCAATAAGATATACAGTTTTTCTAAAAAAAAAAATGTTATATTAGGTCTTTTAGTTCAACTCTTTATGTAAAATAAAGTTAAATTAGCGTCAAATACAAATAATGTGAAAAAAGCTTTTTTAGAAGGTTGCAAGTTTATGCAATTTAATTCTTTATTATATGCCACAAAAGTTTATTAACTTGTACAGGAGTCATCTAGAATTTATAAATTTGTTGTGGAAAATGTCAAGATAATCGGTGAGGGTCTATTTCTTGATTATGTGGTCACGGTTAAGTCATATAGATGGTTGTCAATTTGACGTATATCATTGGTAAACTCAACTACATCCATTTTCTTGGTCCACTTCTTCTTTATCCTCCACAAAAATATAATTCTAAAGATAAAAACGTATGTAATATATACGTGAGCGGTGACCGCATAAGGATTTTTAAATTAATAACCATATCATTTCGTTTTATTTTCAATTGTACGATATCTAGACCGTTAGATTAAAAGTAAAATCATTTGTCTAATGCATTTATTAGTAACTAGAGAATGCTAGCTAACTCCAAATAAATTGATTTGGTAGGTGGGAATCATATGGTTTTTTTTAATATATAGATTATACATTAAAGTTTCACTTGATGCAATGTGCACTAAATGGATTAGGGTTTTTATCATAATGAAGAGTGGTAGGTTACCTTGAAGTGTTGGGCGGGTCGGGTGATCAGAGTTTTTTGTGTTTGCGAGGTGTGGGTCATGTTCACTAATAGATTTACCTAAATGGTTAGGCATATAGTATTCGTTAACTGTTGATCGAATAGACGAATAGTGAATAGTAAAATACTAGGGGAAAACTCGCGCGTTGTGACAGAGCCAACAACTTTCGGTAGTAAACTCATGTTCCGTTAGTTGATGAATTGTTGATCCCAAAATATTACAACAATTTGCATACAATGAAATAAGTTTAGATCCGTTTAATCTAATATAGTTAATCACATACCGTTGATGATAAATTTTCTTGCTTTTTTTTGTGTAGATACCAAAATTCAAACAAATTGAATTGTATGTTTTGATTGCATGTTCTTGATGGTCCCAAAATATTGTAATAATTAGCGTAGAATATAATAAGTTTTGATTCGTTTAATCGTATATAGTTAAACACATACTATTGACGATACATATGCTTATCAAATTTTTTTTTGTTTAATTCTTTTGGTTAAATACCCAAATTGCATTAAATATGATGATACACATACCTATTGTTTGTTTAATGTTTTTATTTAAATAACAAAATTGCATAAATACTAAATTTATATCATTAGATTGCAATATTTAACTGATTAGGAGAAGTGGTATTTAACAATCTTTTTAATTATAAATAGCAACAAACTAGAAGTACATGCTTACAACACTTGTACTGTACAAAAAAAATTAGTTCTAGATGTCTTAAAGTTTATGTTGCATTGCAAGTTTCCTCATCATTTATCATTTATATAGTATTATAAATAAAGATAATTTATTCATACACAGAAAGTACAATTTATCGCGCATAAAAAGTTCACGATTGATTTTATTATTAGTTTATCTTAATTTCTTATAACATAAAATTAATCTTACTTCTAGTTGTAAACTAATCCAAACTATCATGCTACATGTTTGGATTTGAAATGAGACCTTTTATCTAAAAGGCAAAAGCTTTTACTAACTGTATTATTTGTTATCTTATCTTTATAATTAATTTAACAAATCTTGGTTTTCTCTTATAATTTTTATAATCATGTATTTTAAATTCCGAATATACCGTTACAACATGTTTATTTTGTCTATATTTTGATATAAGTTCCGTTCTAAATCGATACAAGCCAAGTATAAATACTTTAAATTTTTTCACGACAACATAATGTTTTTCTAAATACCGAATATATCTTTGCGATGTAATCATTTATACGTACATTTTGATAAAATATTTATCCAAGACCTTGGATATGCAACGCGTGACCAAAACTTATGTAACAACCTGAAATTTCTAAGGAATCAAACAAAGCAAAAGTTCTCGCACGAAAAGGGAACTCTCGTGCGGATGGTAGTTCTCGTTCCAGAACATGTTGAAGTGAGGAAAGCCTATAAAAGGGTGAGGGCGCCCTTTGTTCCCCACCCTTACTCGAAAACTATTATTGTTGCTGTTTAGAGAGAGAGAGAGAGAGAGAGAGAGAGAGAGAGAGAGAAAGAAAGAGAGAGAGAGAAAGAGAGAGAAAAAGACAAAAGATAGAGAGAGAAAGCAAGGAAAGTGGTTTTTAAGATATGTATTCGAGCCTTTGATTCGTGTATGTATTAAGGAGCGATTCGTAATGATTATGATGCACAAAAATACGCTTTGGTGTTAAGGAGATCTCGAGAAAAAGGTTTTGTTGTGTGTTATTTTCAAAAGGTGAGTTCTATCCCCTTCTTATACATGTGTTTACAAGTTTTAGAGCTGATATGCATACTACTTTGCTTATTTATGCTCATGTCGATAATTTTGATTGAAATGGTTATGTTATGGATGAATTAGTCGAGACTAAATTGATTATTCAATTTAACTGCTACGTTTTCACATGAAACCATAATATTTTTTATCATGTCTTATATTCTCTTGTGAAATAGGTAACTTGGCGTGCAAGGGTCTTGAATTCTTGAGGATTTCACATGGTAAGATTGTCGAGTAGTGCAGGTTCTCGCTCGTCTTAATGTCTTAGCGTATGTGAGTTCTCGCTTAGATAAATGTTCTCGCATGGCCTTGTTGTTCACGCATATATAGGTTTTGGCTATGAAGTTCTGACCTGACTAAGTAATGTGAAATGTGTTATCTTATACGTCCTAAACTATATTCAAAATTTTAAAAGGTCTTAAAGCGAGCTTTACTTGGTATGCTATGTACTATTATATGTAAAGTATTGTGTAATGAAAATGAAAGATAAAGTTGATAAAAAGCGAAACATAATGAATGAATGAAAGTCTTGCAAGCAAAATGAATGGAGGTGCACAATCATATTGTTGTTAGTTTAACTGATGTGCGGCTTAGCTAGCCCATGAGGATGCACACAGGGTTATAATCCTTGTGATCGATCGTGTAGCTATATTTAACACACAGTTTGGAAGAATTTTCTAGAGGATAAAGTTTGATACAACAAATTATAATAAAATAATATTTTATGAAACTTAAGAACAAAACTATAAAAGTACAAATGTATAACATATTATTTATTTATTCTTTCAAAACTTCAAATCTACTCTATTCTCCTGTTAAGATACTCCAAACTAGTTTATATTATACATGAGTTTAAGCCTAAAATATTCATCTAAAAGGTAAGTCTTCAACCAAATAGGTTAGTCTCACATTAATTTGTAACATTTTAGACCATACGGTGTCATGATTAAGACAATGCGAGGAAGGTCAGGCCTCAAGTGGGAACACCACCCCCGGTCCCGACTTCAATTTATTTGTCCTCGGCCCGGTGAATATTCATGGGGTTCCATCGGTTGATTTATGTGTTGAGAGTTGTACTGTACAACTTCATAAAGCACTAGGAGAATATGAGAAAAAACAAGATGACGCCCTACAAAACAGAAAAAACTAAAAAAAAAAAAATACAAAAGATCTAATGTGGCAACATGAGGAACCCAAAGCGACGCAATCTCCTCTTATTTTTCATGATAAGCTTATATGGATCATGCACATCTATACATACCTAAGATCATTAATATCTAGCACAAGATAACGTTGCACCTACACATATCATAACCATATAATTTTATATAGTATCTTATTAATATTCTACCATATGTTTTCACACATATAACTACTTTTATGTTATTAGAATATATTATAAAATGAAATATTTTATTGTCTATATATGAGGCCAACTACATTGAGAGAACATCAAGATCACACACTCAAACCATGGATGACACTCATCTTTTCTTCATTTCTGTTCTATCCATATTCTCTCTCATTTACCTTATTAAACTAGTTATACACAACAAGGGTAGAAATCATCCACCAAGCCCACCATCTCTCCCTATAATTGGTCATCTTCATCTAATCAAAGGGCCTATTCATAGAGTCTTGCAACACCTAGCCTCCAAGTATGGTCCTATCATGGCTCTTAGGTTCGGCTCACGCCGCGTGTTGTTAGTAACTTCGCCATTAGCAGTCGAAGAATGCTTCACCAAAAACGACATCGTTCTAGCCAATAGACCACTTCTTTTAAGTGGCAAGTATCTTAACTATAATCAAACCGCGCTTGGGGCTGCACCCTATGGTCCGCTTTGGAGAGACGTTAGGCGCATTATGATGCTTGAACTATTTTCGACGGCTCGACTCAAACATTACATGGGTGTCCGACACGATGAAGTTAGGTTGTTAGTTAAAGATCTTTTTCAAGAATCTTTTCAAGATTTTACACGAGTGGAAATGAGGTCAAGAATCCAAAAGTTAACTTTTAACATAATCATGAATATTATTGTTGACAAAGGGTTTTATGGGACCGAGGTGGAGGATGTTAAGGAGGCTAGTGAGTTTAAGGATGTAATAAGGGATGTATTTGAAGTCAGCGGGGCGTCAAACCCCGGTGACTTCATTTCCATTTTAAGATGGATTGATTTTCAGGGTTTGGAGAAGAGGCTTATCCGATTGCAAAAACAATTGGATAACTTTTTACAAAATTTTATAGAAAAGTGTAAGAGTAAACGTGGCGGTCGTTCAATTGAGAAAGGAAAGGCGATGCCGTTTATCGACGTAATGCTTTCTTTGCAGGATTCGGAACCGGAATACTACACCGATGATTTGATCAAAGGCAATATATTGGTAAGTGTATGTTCTAACCTAATCCATAGATGTCACTAGACATGCACAAAGTCTTTATAATGACACCAAAACATAAAAACGTTAACAAAGACTACACAAGTTGCACAAATCATTTTCTTTTAAACCAATTCGGTCATTAACTAAATCAGTTAGTGGTCAAAACCGGTTTGATTATTAGCGGGTTTGAGAAAATATCAAAACTAACCTGGTGTAACCGGATCGATTTGGTTACTAACCTATTAACCGGATAAAAAACGGTTTTTATTCTTGGTTAAAATATCCAGTTTCTTACTGGTTTATGATATGGGAAGCGGTTACTCGGGTAGAAACCATTGGTTATGACAGTTAGAAACTGGCTTGTGTTGGATCGGTTAACTGGCTCAGCTATCGGTTAGGTTGACTGGTTTTTTTTCCACGTTTGACTTCACTACAAGGAATAAGTCTTTTAGCAACGAAATATTGGTCCATCTATAGTGATGGCTCCTTTTCGTCGCTAGATCCATCTATAGCGACGCTCCTTTACCTCGCTAAAGGTGTTGCTAATGTCTACTTTCCGTAGTGCTTTAATTTAGAGTCAATTATATCACTTTTGTCAAAAGAATCTAAATAGTCGTGAATTTAATATGTCATAGATTAAATTAAGAGGATTTTGGGTTGTTTTGTGTAACAAGGTTAGTAAACACATCAGATTCAGGTTGACTTGTTAAAAAGTTGTTAAAAAGTTGAGTGCGGATTAATTTGTTTAACTCTTTTAATTAAATAATTCGACATCTCAGTCTGTTTAAGAAAAAAATAAAAAATATCTTTAAAGGTCACACCAGCTCGTTTGCCAATTGACTCATCACATTGATTATAACACACATACAACCATCAGTTTGTATGACTTTCTTATATAATGGGGTTGCATTGGTTTGTGTAATTCTAATGGGGTTTAGGTTTGTGTTCGAATTACACGATTTTAAATGTGCCTAATTTATGTTAATACCTTTAAATAACATAAATAAATAAATATATGAATCGATTTTAAAATATCAATTCAGCCCCCTAACCTTGAGACACTAGACACTCATATAGTTAACATTTATGAAATGAGATACTGAACTAAGCTAGGAAAAAAGAAGCACCACTTTTGAGGCGTTGTATATAATCTTTCAATACGTATCAACTGTTCTATGTTGTTTTGCAACATCAATGACCTAACATTTTTGTATAGATGTTGTTGCTTGCAGGAACCGACACTTCATCGGTGACGATGGAGTGGGCCATGTCGCTTCTTCTGAATCACCCCGATGTTTTAAAAAAGGCGAGAGCCCATATCGATGAATACATTGGAAACGAACGTTTGGTGCAAGAGAGCGATATCCCCAATCTTCCATACATCCAATGTATAGTCAACGAGACCTTAAGACTATACCCAGCAACACCGTTGTTGGTGCCACACGAGCCGTCAGAAGACTGCACCATTGGAGGGTTTGATGTGGCCCGTGGCACGATAGTGTTGGTGAATGCATGGGCCATCCATAGGGACCCAATGGTATGGGACGACCCGTTAAGTTTCAAGCCAGAGAGGTTTGAGAAAGTTGCAAACGAGGGGTATCGGTTCATACCTTTTGGAATGGGACGTCGGCAGTGTCCAGGGTCAGGCCTTGCGAACCGAGTCATTTGGTTAACCTTGGCGTCGTTGATTCAATGCTTTGAATGGGAAAGAGCGGGTGAAGAATTTGTGGGGTTGTCGGAAGGGAAAGGTCTAACCATGCCCAAAACGGAGCCACTCGAAGCAATGTGTAGAGCACGTCAAAAAATGAACCCTGTTCTTGTCAACCTATGAAAACTCGTATCATAAAAACAATTACTTCTTTTTGGTTTTATGTTTTCATTTTCTACCATAACACAACACTTTCCATTTATATATGTGTACTTGTAGTTGTATTAACTTATTGTTGTAATAACTTTTATAATTCTAATGGTATTAGCATTGTGAACAAAACTTAGGAGGTTCATTTTAAAATATGGTTGCATTATTATTTGTGAGGATCCTAAAGGCGCAACCTTGTGGGATGGTTACAGCTATTGCAACACTTCACTTAAAGTTAGGGCAATTGATGATTATAACTAGCAAATACATCAATAGTAAATTGAAGATTTAAAGTGATGCAGTCAATTTGACATGATTCCACTACTCTACAACTAGAGTGTATATTATAGGAATAACATATGGTCAACATCTTACTTTATTATCAAGTTAAACACAATTGTAGCTAATCTTTATGAGCCTCGGCTAAGCCGTTGGCAAAGTCTCCATACTCGACTCTACCTACCTTCAAACAATCAGTAATAACCATTGCACTATCGATCATCAATTTACTTAACAAACAACATATTTACTATCTACATACCAAGTAGCTAATTAACACCGAATACTAAAGTTGCTATCTACATTTAGTTACTACTAGAGATTTTTGGCTACCTATTTATCAATCAAGTGTTTTAGAAGAAACTTTTGATCATAATAAACATGACACCTAATATGTAATATGTGGTTTAAATGTCCTTATTTATTAAAGGATGAAGATGATTCACTCACCAAGAAGACCATCTACTTAAAATACAAATTTCTTTACACCGACTGACATCGCCACTACATATTGCCCCTACCAGGGCTGCCACCCCCGATTTCCATGGACTGGGGCTTCACCAATTTTAACCGTAGTGGTTGCTAGTTCCAAAAATTAGAGCATTTTTTGTATTGAGTGTACACTCCGCAATTCCTAATTTATATCAGTGCTAATTTTACTTTCTCATTTGCTTTTAAGTAATAGCAAATATACTAAATTGTCCTTTATGACACAAAAATCATCGATAAATATTAGTGTAATCCTTCATCTAATAATATACTTACTTTCACTTGAAACAAACTAATGCACAAATAAAAATATCGTGACGATTGAATCATTATTTTAGTATATTATACATTAAAATATTTGAATACACATAAGTCAACATACTCATATATTTTTATTCTAACATTGTATCTTGCTAGTCTTGTGTCACCATCCTTCAATGAGTACATAGAAGTCGAAGTCCAAAACTCTTTTGAAGCAACTAAACTTTACACTCATAAAAATTATTTTTTTTATTCTTGAAACTGCATATGTAATTTTTCAAAAGAACTATTAATAAGTGAAAATTTTCAACCCTATAACTTGCAAACCTGAACACATACCTCAAGATGATATCAAACATGTGCTTAAATCTTTAAAAGTTAAGCTTTCACATGACTTTAGCACCTAGTGTTGTATTAGATGGGAATTGAATTCTTAATATGAGTGATTAAATAGAAATTAATCTCATCCACATAACTGACTTGTGCATAAAATCTTTACTTATCCTTTGATGATCAACCATTCATGGCTAATATATTAAGCAAATATCACATCATGCATGATGAGTTCATGCATGATGTTATGTCCAACACCTATTATTTATACTTTCCATTATACTTTTGACTATAAGCCTTAGTCATTTTAGCAACACCATCATACCAGATAGATATTAGTGATAATAATTAGTGCCACAATAGAGTCTCATACACTAAATTTTTTAGTCATTCAACTTCTTTACCAACATCTAAAACAACAAACTTATATCCATTGTTAAGTTAGTTATGTAAGTTTACTTCTTTGAATTTATGAGATCACTTCTCCAGGATGTATATATACCTATCCACAAGTTAACGAAATCTTTCATGTTTGTTATCCAACTTGCGGTATATTAATAACCTTCTAGAATGAAAGGAAATCTAGGTCAATCCATATTATCCAACAAATCTAGGTTCGCCCCATATACTTGAAAGCTTTTTTTATGGCCTATCAATGATGTGACCTTAGATTGATAGTAAACCCGTTACACTTTCTAACAACATAGACAATATTTAGCCTAGTGCTAATCATAACATACATAAGAGATCAAATGGTTTTTAGTATCAAGCGGAGACGGTTTCACTTTTTGTTGGGTAAACAGATATGAATAAACGAGAGTGCTAACATGTAAGCTATTCTCACAACTACTTTAGTACTTTCGTATAATATCAAGATTGTGAAATAGTAATATTGTTATTCTAATGCTTGATCCTAATACAAAAGATCACTTCTACCTTCCCTGCATCCTTTATAGATCGAGAAGTGAGATGATAAAAATTCCTTGGTTTTTTTTCAATTTGATATTGACTTACATGATACACTATTTACCCTAGCTATATCTAGGTTAATAAGGGTTTTGCATGACTTAAGGATGGTCATCATCTACATCTAAAGAAAACGATTCTCATGATAGTAAAGCATCAAAACAAAATTTGATGATGAGCCCAAACAAAAAAATATGCTTGGATTATAATCAAAAACATATGAAAAAGCAGCAACGCAAAGACAAACAAACACATGCATGTGATAGTTGTCGTTGTTGCACAAAAAATGAAAATGATATACATAAACAGTTGATGGTTAAAAACCAAATGAAAATGACCTACATAAACCATTGATAGTTAAGGTTATAGATAAACCTTTCAACTCTTCAAATTTTAAAAATCACATAGTTATGTTTCTGAAAGAACTAATCAAATTACTATTGTTTGTAATAACATATTATAAACTAGTTTACAAACATGTGTACTATACTGTTTGAATGAAAATATTAAATTAATAGTTATTTATTAATATTTAAAAAATTATAAAATAATTTTTTGATATAAAAATATGATTGAATTACGTATAGTTAAGTAATTTAGGTAATAAAACAACAACAAATTTTTTTCAAACTTTTGTATCAAAAAAATTTTTCAATAAATTTTTTTAAACACTCTAAATTTTTATAAAAATAATTTTTAATTTTCAAAAAAGTCCTTTTTTGAAAGTTCTTTGTATTAGAAAACCTAATATTTCATAAATTTTGTTTTAAAAAACGTATGTTTTTAATGAAAAGAAACATGTGTTTAGTTTATCAAAAAATTAGTTTTATAATTTAGAAATTATATATAAACAATCATTAGCATTTAATGTATCATTAAATGGTTAACTTTTATTCCAGTACGACACGTGTTCAAATCCTAATTAGAGCTAGGTGGACAATATAGAAAAATGTTAGGTTACTTTTATTCCAGTATAGATTGTTTACATTTAAAAGTTGATTTAAATAATGTAGCTTTTATATGCAAAAATTAAAGCTAGGATAAAAAAGATGTTTGGTTGGTAAAAGTAATGTAAGGATTATTACATAGGTAATCTCATTATTTTTACACACATCAAATTCATCCCATCCACACCTTTATTTTTCATTCAATTTCTTCTTTCATCTTTGGTCATTTCCACCATCCACCCATCTACCCACCCACCCACCACCACCACCACCTGCCAACACCACCACCACTGACCACAATGCCCGTCACCACCATCCACCACTACCAACCACCATGGCCACCACCACCACCAATCACCACCGCCCACCACCAACACCACAACCACCGACCACCACCACTATCACCCACCACCCCCTGTAACCACCACAACCACCGGCCGTCACCCGCCACCACCGGCCACCACGAGCCACCCCCGCCATAACCATTGACCACCACCCACCACCACCAACACCAACACCAACACCAATACCACCTGCTACCACCATCAGGAATCACCATCAGTCACCCCTGGCCGCCGCCAACACCACCAATCATCACCATTGTAACCACTTTTGTATCTTATTATTTTTTCTTTTTCTATCTAACAAATAGCACAAAGTAATAATTTATTTCATTCTCAAATGTAACCAAACATGATAATGGAGTATAATGATTCATTCCATTCATTTATCTATTTCATTCTATTCATCCATCAATTCCATTATTCAATACCAAACATACCCTAAATGTTACTTGCACCCTACTAAAATTATTAGATCGGAATATCTATTCTAGAATGCTTGTAAAGGTACTCCGACAATGATCATTTGACATCATCTATACTACTCGTATAGTGTTATACGAGTCGCATAATTTAATTTCAGCCAATAAAGTTTTCTCCTGTCACGTCAGTCTAATCAAGTCCTTTAACATTTCGTATAACCCAAAAACTTTATGACTTGTATATGTATAAATGATGTCTAAAAATCCTCCGTTGATGTACAAATAACATGACTCTTATCGTATTTTTTACATTTTTAATTATGATAATTCCTAGATGTTTTGAAATAATATAATGAGAAATTAAGTATTGTCACAAAACGGATGTCATGCAACCCGTTAATCTACCCGAAAACTCAAAACTCGGGTCTTTCCCCTTTTGGGTTTGGGAACCCTCGTTCCCCTTTTTATAACTCCCTCACTCCAAAACCCTCACCGTAATCCCTCTAATTTCGTCTGTAATTCAACCAATTTCCGCTTCAAAAACTCAAATTAGGGTTTGATGTTGGTAATCGCGCAATGATTAACATGAATTCACAAGAATTGAACTACCTAGTTTACCGTTATCTTCATGAATCAGGTCTGCTCTAACTTCAATTTCTATCGATTACTGTTTGATTGTTTTATGTTGTTGCACAATTTAGAGGATGTGTCATCGTTATTCGATTTCAATTTGCTTGGATTTTTGGTACTTCTACGGCCGATGGATTTTGTTTTTGGGACATCTCGCAATGCATGAGCTAACTTTGGTTGAATTATGTGATGATAATAGTTATAAACATGAAATTTTATCATCAGGGAATGGTTTAATGACTTGGGCCTTTTCTTACCCCTTTTTGTGATTTTTTTTTGGGTTGTTGCAAAATTGGGAGAATGTGTTTATCCTTGTCTGATTTACATATGCTTGTGCATTGGTAAGTTGCTGACAGATAGATTTTCTTTTTGGGGCCAACTCACTGAAAATTAACCAAATTTATGAGATTATATTGTTAGGATTTAAGCGGCGCAGCGGAACCAACACACGAACCCGCACAAACGATTATCACGCAGAAAATAGAAAAATAAACGACACAAGGATTTAACGTGGTTCGGTCGGTGTGACCTACGTCCACGGGCTGCAACTAGGGTTTTCTTTATTTACTCAGTGCTAAGATTACAAATACATGACATGGATATATATAGAGACTAATTAGGGTTTTTAACCTAATAAACTAGAAAACTAAATATGGGCCCAAGCCCAAAGCCTTCACAAACCCAACAATCTCCCACTTGAAGGCTTTGCGATAAATTCTAGTCCGCCATTCAAGTACAAAGCAACTCAATCGTCTAGTAACTTCAGTAATCTTCAAACAAGTCTTTCAAGCCTCCAATTCCCAAAGAACAAGCTAAGACTTCATCACATCTCCTAGTTGCAGCGACCCCCTCATCATCAAGTACCAGAAGGGCCAGTTGAAGCTACCCCGAGCTCCAACTCAGTCATGGCTAGTCCCGCCAATGACTCATCCTCCATCTTAACCGATTTGGACATTCCACTGGATTCAAAGATACACCGAGGATCACCATCACTCTCCAAATTCAGCAAACAATCACCAGGAGAGAATTTTGCAGTCGTAGTCTTTAAAACCCAACGTTTCTTTGTAACTGTACCCGGAACACGTCCCGTGCTCCCACTGTCACCGAATCCCCTGAATGGTTTAGACTTTCGAACTCGTTCACCTAACATCCTTGCTCCAGACTTCACGTTTGCAAAATGAAATCTCTTAGCACGAGATTTAGTGAACCAGATTTTGTCGTGCTTAACTGGGACAGTCATACATCTCTCAGCAGGTACCTCAACCATATACAATGACCCACGCTCTGATACCACTTGTTAGGATTTAAGCGGCGCAGCGGAACCAACACACGAACCCGCACAAACGATTATCACGCAGAAAATAGAAAAATAAACGACACAAGGATTTAACGTGGTTCGGTCGGTGTGACCTACGTCCACGGGCTGCAACTAGGGTTTTCTTTATTTACTCAGTGCTAAGATTATAAATACATGACATGGATATATATAGAGACTAATTAGGGTTTTTAACCTAATAAACTAGAAAACTAAATATGGGCCCAAGCCCAAAGCCTTCACAAACCCAACAATTGGACTTCTTTTTGGTCTAAATTAGGGATGAAAAAACAGGGGGGGCGGAGGGGCGGGCCCCAACAAAGCTCTGCCCTTGGATAAAAATGTGTAGATTTAGCCATTTAGGGGTAGGATTAGAGGGTGTGTGAGTTAGCTATTCTAAAAAAAAGGAAAAAGCAAGCCGTGCATGATTTGACGAGCTTATATTTAGTAATAACAATGATCATTAGCATGTGACTTTCTATTAAAACGATCCAAGTGTCTCAAACCCTTAGTTAGCAATTGAAATCTTAGTAAAATATATAAATTAGGGGCCCCATTCGGGCCCCAACAAAGCTCCGCACTTGGATAAAAGTGTGTAGATTTAGGGGTAGGATTAGAGGGTGTGTGAGCTAGCTATTCTAAAAAAAGGAAAAATCAAGCCGTGCATGATTTGACGAGCTTATATTTAGTAATAACAATGATCATTAGCATGTGACTTTCTATTAAAACGATCCAAGTGTCTCAAACCCTTAGTTAGCAATTGAAATCTTAGTAAAATATATAAATTAGGGGCCCCATTCGGGCCCCAACAAAGCTCCGCACTTGGATAAAAGTGTGTAGATTTAGGGGTAGGATTAGAGGGTGTGTGAGCTAGCTATTCTAAAAAAAGGAAAAATCAAGCCGTGCATGATTTGACGAGCTTGTATTCTGTAATAACAATGATCATAAGCATGTGACTTTCTATTAAAAACGGTCTAAGTGTCTCACTGTCTCAAACGCGGAGCTTGTATTCTGTAATAACAATGATCATAAGCATGTGACTTTCTATTAAAAACGCTCTAAGTGTTTCAAACCCTTAGTTAGCAATTGAAATCTTAGTAAAACATATTTGTTGCTAATTAGACTTACTGTCTTCATGATTTAGCATTTCCCTATAAGAGATTGTGAGCCATTGTTTTAGTTGTGCTACCATTTTTTGGAGTTATTGATGTTAACTTCCTAGGTTATTTCAGGTTTCACACATACTGCCTTCACATTAGGTTATGAGGCTGCACTGAACAAAAGTACGATAGATGGAAATTTAGTTCCACCTGGTGCTCTTGTTACATTTGTGCAAAAAGGGATTCAGTATCTTGAGCTAGAAGCAAATTTAACCTGTGTAAGCACAGTTACAATCTTTATTATGTTTACTGAATATGATGATTTTGTTTATGATTAATGGGGTTGTTTGGTCTTCCAGAATGATTCTGATGTTGATGAAGATTTCTCGTTTATACAACCAATGGATCTTATCACAAAAAATGTTTATGAACTACAACAAATGATAAAAGAGAAGAAGCAAAATACTCAGAAAACTAAAAGCAGAGAAAAAAACAGAGACAATAGGGAGCAGGAGCAAGAACATTCTAGAGAGAAGGACAAAGAACATTCTAGAGAAAAAGAGAAGGAACATGTCAAAGAAAGAGAGAAGGAAACTGAACATGAACATGCCAGAGAAAGAGAAAAGGAACGACAACATGTTAGAGAGAGAGAAAAGAAAATCGAAATTGAAATGCACCTAGAAAAAGAACAAGAAAAGGAAAAACAAATAAGGGACAAAGAACGTGAATTGGAGAAAGTGAAAATAGAGAGGGAAAGAGAGAAGGCTAAACTAAAAGAAAAGAAAAACGAGGATCTTGCTGATGTTAGACGTGACGAGGACAAAATAAGAGTCCAACATGAAGAAAATGTGGTCACAGAAGGTAATGTGCTTTATTGAAAAAAGATTTATCTGTGCATGATTCACCATGCTCATATAGTTAGCTATATGTTTTATGACATATTATCTAAAGTAACTAACTCTGGTCACATTTTTGTTTGGAGCAACCATTTTGTATGTACCCATTCTAATTTCAAATCTTTTTCTTTAAGGTAATCTGAACCGGTTAGCCGGTCAATAATGATGTGTTGGTCACTTTGACCATGCTGACTTCCTTTTTATGACATGCTAGCTGTTGTGGAGCTTGAAAACCATTTAACTTAGAAGATTAACCCAATTGAAAACTAAGAGCAAAGTTTCTGTTAGGTTATAAAGATTATAAATAGCCTGATATATGAATCAATAGGGCCCTAGGGTTTATTCTAGGTTACATTCCCTCTTCTATATATATCCGTGTATGTTCTTGTTCATAAAGCGATTAACAAACATTTATATCTCTGATGGCAGCTTGTTACACCTTTGTACAATTTCTTTTGTTATTATTGCTCATTAATATGTTTCTTGCAATATGAAGTAGGACCAGATCCAATGGAAATCGACAACAATGCGGCCTCAATGTCTGCTCTTATTCCCCACTCTGATGTGACTGTTTTAAAAGGTCATACTTCTGAGGTCTGTAAATCCAAAATCTCTGAACTTAGTCTAACAATTTTGTATCAATTTCTTTTATATCATTTTGATGTGGTGCCTGAATATGCAAATTTACATTTTTGTTTGACGGGAAATGAGAACAATAATTATATTGTTTTACTACTTTTTTCACACAGAGGTTATTTCTTTATATTTTGGTTTTTTCAATATTGATGAATTTGAAGTAATTACCTAGTAAGAGTTGTACCTTTGTATTAAAAGCCATCTCGATGCCTAACATAAAGCATTCAAAAACTTATTTGAAACAGAACAGCCACACTAAGTACATAAGAAGTAACATTTGAAGTCCAATCTGACAGATAATATAAAAACAATGAACAAATTTGGTGATCCTAGTTAAAATGTTTAGGAGAAACCGAAAGCCAATATTGTATGTAAGTAGTTTTAGGGATAAATCAAATTGTATATGAGCTCTAAGGTGGCTTGAGCATAAATGTTTTTTTGGTATAAAGATTCCTTTTTTGACGTTAAAAATGCCAGAAAGATGCTTATCATCATACCTACGTTCAAAATCTGGTAACAGTGATATTGTTACTAATAATAGTGAAAGGAGCGTGGTTTCTAATTTGGAATCCTTGAATAGTTGTGAAAGGTGTCTTGTAGTAAAAATGGAGAATAAATGATGATTGATCAACATGAACCTTTTGCTGCAGGTTTTTGTATGTGCATGGAGTCCTGCTGGTTCTCTTTTGGCATCCGGGTGTGTGCATTCTCTATTGAAAACAACATTATTTATGAACATCTTTATGGTCATATGCAGTTTAAATCAAATGCTAATTTCTCCTTTAAATATTTAATTTATAAATTTCTAGATCTGGAGATTCAACAGCTAGAATCTGGACCATTGCTGATGGCCCATGTAGATCTGATTCACAAAAAGGGCCCTTAAATGTTGCTGTTTTAAAGCACTACAGAGGTAGAACGAATGATAAGAGTAAAGACGTAACCACACTTGACTGGAATGTGAGTTTTACTGCAAGATCATAATTTATAACCCATTTTTTTAGAATCTTCTACTTAGTTATGGGTTTTGTGGGCCTGTTATTTTATGTAGGGCGAGGGTACACTACTTGCGACTGGTTCTTATGATGGTCAAGCTAGAATATGGAGTAAAGATGGTGAGTCCTCTTGAATTGAAAGAATATAAAAAGGGTTCTGCTGGGTTGGCATGAGGGGAGACATCCGATGCTAGTGTTTTTTTTTTTTTCCTCTTTTCTAACACTTTGTTTTTATTTAGGGGAGCTTGTAAGTACATTAACAAAACATAAAGGGCCAATATTCTCTTTAAAATGGAACAAAAAAGGAGATTATCTTCTAAGTGGCAGTGTGGACAAAACTGCAATTGTATGGGACATTAAAACTGGAGAATGGAAGCAACAGTTTGAGTTCCATTCAGGTGCTTTTATGTATTCTAATAATTTTATACCAGCTTTCCAGTTTTTTATAGTTAATTATTATACATATAACTTTAAGAATTTTATCATTGCAGCACCTACTCTCGACGTTGATTGGCGCAATAATGTCTCATTTGCAACTTGTTCAACTGACAACATGATTTATGTTTGTAAAGTTGGAGATAATCGACCTGTAAAAACTTTTGTGGGGCATCAGGTATTTTTTAATTTGTTATTTACTTTTTTCACACAAAAAAACGTTCATTTATTGAAATATGTATTTGTCTATTATCTAAATGGTTTTCCAATGTTACTTCAGGGTGAAGTTAATGCTATTAAATGGGATCCTTCCGGTTCACTTCTGGCTTCATGTTCGGATGATTCTACTGCTAAGGTGATGGTTTTTTATGAATGTAGTTATTTTGATGTCGTATAGGCTTAATTGTCTTTTTACATGGATGTTATTTCATCCAAGATGGGTAATAAACTTTCTGGTCTTTATACTTGCATTTCACACCTATGGTGCCTGATAGAAGTATACTGAAATTATGAGATCATGAATCTTCATGCATACAGCTGGTTTAGTACTGGACATTTTGAAATCTTAAGTTCTGTTACTTGGTTAATAAGTACAAACGGATTAATTACTTATATTAATCATGATATAGATCTGGAGCATGAAGCAGGAAACCTGCTTGCATGATTTAAAGGAGCATACAAAGGTACAGCATGATGACATATTAAATAACTTTTCTAAATGAGATATGGTCTTTTTGTTATCCACTTACCCCTAGTATTATTATATTGATTTGTAGGAAATATATACCATCAGATGGAGCCCCACAGGTCCAGGAACTAATAATCCTAATCAGCCACTAGTGTTGGCAAGGTAAATACCAGTTTTCTGCTTTATATTTTTTTATCATTTTTATTATTATTTTTATATCTTTGAGCACCTTAAACATTATATATCAACTTTTGCTTTATATTTTTTGTTTCTGAATCTTTAACAGTGCATCATTTGACTCTACAATAAAGCTATGGAATGTGGAAACTGGAAGCCTTCTTCACAGCCTAGTTGCTCATGGGTACAATACTACTCTTACTAGTAACATTTTTTCTTTCAACAGTTTAGCGGTTTAGTCCCTTTATTTTTTTAGCAATGGTTGCGCCCCTGAACTTTTCTGACTTATCGAAAATACTATTATAGCATGGCGAACAAGTTTTATACATATGCGGACACCTGTACAAAACATATATATAATAACAATAATAAAAGTAAAGAAAAACCAGTTACATGTATTTGAGTAAATTGTAACGATTGTTTGTATTTGAATGAAGGGATCCTGTATATTCTGTTGCATTTAGCCCAAACGGTGAGTACTTGGCAAGTGGGTCATTGGACAAATGCATGCACATATGGTCGGTGAAGGAAGCAAGGGTAGTGAAAACGTACGAGGGAAGTGGTGGGATCTTTGAAGTTTGCTGGAACAAAGAAGGCGATAAGATCGGGGCATGCTTCTCAAACAATGTAGTTTGTATCTTGGATTTCCGTATGTAATTTATTTACTTACATTAAGTTTTAGTTTAATAATTATTTTCAGGAAGTTTGAATAGTTTTAGGTACTTTGGTTTGGTGGTTTAGTAACCTGAACTTGCAGTTGGCTTGGTATAACATTACTTGCCTGAAATTTTAGAGATGGTGGTTAACTAGAGGTTGCTTTTTCTTCAGGTTATTGGCACCATGGGTTTAATAATTTTTTAAATTTTTAATTGGGAATTTAGTTTTTTATTTAATACATTATGAATTGTTTTTAGATGAATTTGCAGTTCTGGAGAATTTTGTGAGGTAAGGAAGAACATCATGTCGTCGTTAAACTACTCCTACCGTTGTCAAACCAGGGTACTGTCTATCGACTGTTGGCGAATACACATTAAAAACTTTGTATTAACATTATAAACTAAACCTAATCTAGATAGAGTTGAGAGAATATTGAATATGTGAAAATGGGACAAATTATAATTGCAACACGTCACCTATTTGCACTAGAAAATGATAGAGTAACTTTAATGTAACAAGTTAACTAATTATAGCTAATATATTCCTTAAATAAACAGTAAGAAAACTCTATGACAACAAATGATACCATTTGTGACCATAGCCATGATAGAGTCGCTAAGTCAGTAGTGTAATAGCAACACAAGCTATGACTACAACTATTTGGGCTCATGTTCAAGTTACTTAATTCTAGTTTGGCATATCTGTAAGGCAAAGAGAAATATAGATATTGTCTAGGTTCATTAATTCAACCTGTCAACCTATTAATCCGTAACCCACCCCAACTTGAAGATACATGATGCACACACTTAAAATCACATTTTAAGTTCTAGTATGATAACTGTTTTTTCAAGTGAGATAAATCCTATGTAAAATATTTTCCAAGTTTGTAGCTTACTTCAACATCATTAGCAAAGAGCAAAAAAATCTCTTGTTTACCAATGAATAGTCGACACTTGGATCAATCTATAAACTTTGAATTACAAATTGCTAACTTGCTAACAACATAATTAATATATATTCCTTTGATCTAGACAACTAATCAACCTTTTTTTCTATCGAAAAGCATATAGTCATATGCTCATAGCTTGTGTTAAAGGATCAAAACCCTCAAGTCAAAGATTCATCTTTGCTTCCAAACCGCATATAATAGCCATCTAATACTTGGTTTTCCCGCTTTTCTCTCCTTTTAATTACAAATGTTATAATAGCTATTCATTAATTAATAACTATCTATAATTAAAATTTTAAATATGTTAACTTTAAATTTCCAAATGTGTAATACATGGGTTTATTCAATCCGTATAATACATAATATTTTTAACATAACTTTTTATATTATTAACCATGTAACAGTGTTTTTATTTAGCGTGTGTATTACACGAGATTTGTAACCTAGTTTTTTATATTGTTGGATTAATTCCAATATTGTAGCTAGTAAAAGTCAAATTTGTCAATTTTGTTGACTTGTAAGGGTTGATGTTGTAATTGTCTAAAACTGTAAGGGTAGTTAGTTGAACTTGGTTGTTAAGAAGTAACTAACTGCTTGATATAAGTGTAGGACGATGGGACTAGTAGGTACCATTATAAATCATTAATAAAATTTCTGTTCAAGTTTTCTTCAAAGATTCATGTTCATATTTGATTAGCTCTTTGATATATAACAGTAATAATTACTTCAAAACCAAAAAGTATGAGCAAATCATAGTCACATGGTTCGCAGTACGCTCCGGTACGGAAACGTGAAACGGGATCGTAATTCGCTAGGTCCCTAAAATTCGGTACGAGAGGGGGTAGGCTCATTTCGGATCGTTCGGGTACGATGTACCATATAATGTGGTATGATGTACCATGGTGCTAGTTTTTACACTATATTTCATAAGTAACTTTCAAGTCATGCTGTTAAAATCAGGCCCAATTAATATTATTTAAGTCCATTATCCAATTTAATAAACTTTTAGGGCCATTCTTAAAAAACAACTGGGCTCACAACTTAAAAGACTAACTCAAAAAAAATTAAGGTTTATTCTCAAAACACAACTTGCAGACGCTTGCTTCCACAATTCCACTATGTCGTTCCTCCACTCCTTAGAGCAACAGGTAATAAGAACCGAAAGTTTACAGGTGTTGATCAAAGGCTTGTAGATATGATGAGTGAAGATCTAAGGCTTTCAATTCTCAATTGAGGTTGGGTCGATTTTAGAACCAAATAGAAAGTAACAATCTAATGCTTCATCTCAATCTTTGTTCTTCGTCTCTTTCATTTCTGGTCCAGAAACCACCCCACGCTTTATCTCTGTTCTTCATCTCTTTCATTTCTGGAACGCCAATTTCATGGTGAGAATCGCAAACCGGAGCATTCCTGGAGCGCATTCGTACCGCGTTTTGGTACGGGCGATCTGGATCAGAAAACGTGGCACTACCAGCGAACCATGTGACTATGGAGCAAATAGCTACCTTTTCTCATGCAAATCATCTAAACTTTGATCCATCACACTTTTTTTAATCGACATGCATATCCTCCACAATAGAAACCATCACATGGTAAGACTGAATTGTTGATAATGAACTCGCACTATCAATGTCATTGCTACCATGTATTGCAGCATTCATACACATGAACATTCATAAAAAGTGAATAAAAAATGCAATTACACAATAATAATCAATGAAAGCCCAATGACATGTCAAATCTTGAAACTTAAAAGAAATACAAGATGGATTGAAAGAAAACATGCAATTAAATGAAGCATTAGGATAAGTTGAAGTATTGAAACCCATAAGCAATTACAAAAACATATCGTATAATCTACAGGAACCACTTACCTTCATCATATAAATATCATACAACAATCAGCTATTTTCATCTAAGCTCATCCTATGTCTTTGATTTGAAGCAGTTAAGATGCATCGAAATCAATCTCAACTTGCCGTCGCCTGTACAAGCATCGAATTTTGATCTAAAATATCAAACCGCGGGATTCCAGAAGTAGAATCTCTTATAACCATCAATCGATCATGCTGTTAAGCGGTTTCGTTCGCTTCTTGGATATGGATTTGTTGGTGCTCTTGTAATCCTGCTGCATGATAAGGGGATCCCTGCCTGTTATGTTGTTTTGATATCCATCAGAGATTATTGGGTTTATGGTTTCATGATTATATATTTTTGGGTAGTAAAACCTGTCTATTTAGTCATATGCACCACCGTTTATATCTGCTTCTAAACTCTTTAATGATCTTGTTAAACTTTTATGTTTTAATCCTTTTGTTAACTACACTCGATTGATGGCCCACAACTGTTAAATCAACACAAGAATAAATCGAGAATTTAGAGATACTCTGTCTCGACTCTAAGAATATTATTATGAAAAAACTACGCCAAATACAAATATCATAAATACAAATATCATAACCCTATTTAGTCTACATTTATAGTAACCTTAACCTAACTTAAACACCTACAAATAATCAAATAAATAAACTAACTCATTCCAAGTCTAATAGGAACTCAACCAAAATATTAATAAACTAATATGAATTATTATCCATTTCTACCTTTTTTACTCAATTAAAAACATCAACTTTCATATGCGAACCGTTTCAACCCTTGACTTCTCAATATAACCATTCTAGCCCTTATGATCAAGATTAACGTTTTCATCAATTCACCAGATACCGAAGGTGTAAAATGATAATGCTAGGAATACATATGTGCCGGTTGTGTAGGGACAGAGAGGCTTTGATGATGTGCACATCTGTGTTTCGATAAGTTGTGCATTGCCATACATAACCTAGTTTAAATACATCTATACCGACACATAGATAAAGATAAACACGAATAAAGATATATTTGAATGCAATAATGTCATTTATGTATGTGTCGATATAAATTGCATAATTGTAACTTCTAAAGGTTTGTGCAATACAAGAAATAAATCCTATTTTAAAAGCCTAACCGTATTTATGCCTTAACTACTATATACTTCCACACAATTTGGAGATAATATATAATTATGCTGTAAAACTGTATTCAAGCGTAAAAGTGAGCGCCACTCCAATAAATTATTGGCATAGTCATATTCCATTACAAAAGTGATTGTTAGTTTGTCACTCTGCCATAAAACCCAAAATCGTACACCGTTATAAAAGTGAGTGTTGAAAAGTCTGAATACAAACGTAGATGCATCGATAAACATAATGTTAATCAAATAAAAACCTAAAACTAGATTTTCTTTAAAAAATAAAAATAAAAACCAAAATGAAGAAAACTTATAGTTTTATGGTTAAAGTGAAAAGAAAATTTATAACATTACCCTTTTTGTGTTTTATATATAGATATATAGAGCGAGGTTCCACTAAAAATATACTTTGTCTAAGAAAACTAAGAAATGATCTTAGCCTTCTATTTTTCGATCAATGGTTAAAAAGGTGGAATAGTATTTTGGGTATTTAACTACTTTTGTTGACTTTTATGAATTATCTTCAATTTTTTTAAACGTTTATAACTTTTTCATAAGAGATTCGTTTTTAAAATAATCTGCATCATAAAATCAAATATTTTTTTCTCTTTAAATTTAGTATAGCATTGTTATATTTTTTACAAAAAAAAAAGTAAACGATACGAAATTGTGCTGTATTTTAACGTTTATGTGCTATATTTAATCAAAACAGCACAGAACTGTTTATGTTGCATTTCGTCAAAACACGCATCACATAACACGGTTGTGTGCTGCTTTGTGTCAAACAGCACGGTTTTGTGCTGCTATGCGTCAAACAGCACCGTTTTGTGCTGCTTTGCGTCAAACAGCACCGTTTTGTGCTGCTTTGCGTCAAACAACACAGTGATGTGTTGCTATGCGTCAAACATCATAGTTTTATGCTGCTTTTGCGTCAAACAGCATAGTTTTGTGCTCATTTGCGTCAAACTGCACGGTTTTGTGCTGCTTTGCGTCAAACGGCATGGTTTTGTGCTGCTTTGCGTCAAACGGCACGGTTTTGTGCTGCTTTGCGTCAAACGGCACTGTTTTGTGCTCATTTGCGTCAAACGGCACGGTTTTATGCTCATTTGAGTCAAACGGCACTGTTTTATGCTCATTTGCGTCAAACGGCACAGTTTTGTGCTGCTTTGCATCAAACGACATAGTTTTGTGCTTATTTGCGTCAAACAGCACAGTTTTGTGTTGTTTTGCGTGAGTTTTGGATTGTGTTGTCGAATGATAAGATTTGGTTGGTTGCAATGATGAGTTGGGTGGTGGAGTAGTGACAATGAAAGTTTCCACCGCAGAAAGTGAAAGATAGGAATTTAGGGATTAGAATTACGTTGAATTTTGTCAAAATATAAAGAATAAAAGGAAAGGATGATTTTTTTTTTTTTTTTTGACTAAAATGTCATTTAACTCTTTTTTTTAGTTGTGTCACATGTCATGATTTTGTTACTTTCTATTATAGCCAGAGAAAATTTATTTATTATTTGAACTTCTACCTATAATAAAAAGTGTGACTTTTATTAAAGGAGGCATTAACAAAAATAGCAAACATTCAAATCTTTACTCCAACTACTCCATGTAATTAGATTCTTTTGTTAAGCCACCGACTCATATAAAAGACACAAAGAACTACTATTAACTGATTCTTTATTAGTTATCTTTAATTTAATTAATATATGATAATAATAATTTATTTTCTTTATTGATAAACACAAACCTTTTACTCCACACCAACTCTACTTCAAAGATTTGAACCCACAACTAAATTGTCAGGTAGTATATTATTTTATAGCAGCTAACCCATTACTCCATAAGCCATATCATAATTTGTAATTTTATACTAGGTTTGGTGGTCACTTTTTTCTTCTTCTTTTCCATGAAACTTCATCCACGATCACTTTGTGACTTGTGAGCAAGGGAATGTGACTAGAGGTTTCCATAGCCTCCAACTTTAACCAAGTATATCTCCATGTATATTTAACAGACTGATTCTTCACATAACTCCTCAATCACCTACACTTCTTACTACAAATGAACGGGCCTCCGTCTTTTACGTCGGTGTTGCCAAGGACACAACTCCAGCTTTCAGATGAGCTCACCTACACCTCTTATCATCATAACGTGCAACCGCCCTCTATGGGTTCTGTAGCGATGGCACGAGTCCAGCTTTCAGATGAGCTCACCGACGCCTCTTATAACAACGAGCATGCGGTCTCTTTGGGATCAGTGGCGATGGCACAAATGCAGCTTTCAGATCCTCTCACTCACAGTGAAACTTGTTATAATAACGAACGAGCGCCCTCTATGACTACAGTAGACTATAGAGGGTATTCGGTATCTGAGGGCGAGAGTTTAAGTTACAATGCGCCGCCATCACTGAGTGATATTAATGTAGCTGGACGTGATGAATCTGAAATAGGTGAGCACTAGTCTTGTTCATAAATTAATTTGCGATCTCCTATGGCAGCTGGTTGTTTAAGTTTCTGCAAAAAAAAAAAAAAAAAAATTATTATTTTTTTTATTAATAAGTTTCCTTTATTGTGAATTGAACTATTGAAGTAGGACCGGATCAAATGGATATCGACAGCAATTGGTTATCCCTGTCTGCTCTTATTCCCAACCCTGATGCTTTTGAGGTCTGTAAATCCCTAATCTTAAATTATAACATAATTAATTTACATAACAGTATGGCTTGAATTCTAGATCTCTAGGGGAGCATTATTACACTAACTCCAATGTGTTTATTTTTTTATTTTATTTTATTTTTTTCAACGGCTGGTTATTGATTAGTTGTTAGTATCATCAATTTAATAATATTCGCCAATGCCGAAGACTCAAGGATTGATTAGTTGTTAGTATCATCAATTTAATGATCTTGTACGTTAAACCTATATGTTTCAATCCTTTTGTTAACTACAATCAATTCACCAGATGCCAAAAGTGTACAACGGTAACACTAGGAATACACTGGCGCTCGTTGCGGAGGGACAGAGAGCCTCTTACAAGAGAAAGTATGCACAACTTTTCTTACATATGTAAAAGTACTTGATGCATTTCTAATTTAATTTATTCTATGCAACAGCTTAAATCCTTGTTCACTTTTTGCAGAAAGCACAGAGATTCGAGAATAACATTTAGTAGCACAACAGAAGATGGTCATTTATGGAGGAAATATGGAGAGAGGGCTATTTTAAATTATAAATTCCCAAGGTCTCTTACTCTTATACTTTTTATATGCTTGTTTGTTATATATAATCATTCACCTTAATACATAACCAATTTTAACTAGATGAGTGAGTGAGTGAGTGATGGTTAAAAATCTCTCTTTCGTATCACATTCTGATGCAGTTACGGAAGTGATCAAATGACTCAAGAACTAATAGTTAATCAAATACGATAAACGAACCAAAAGGTTCCAAAAACAATGTTCTTATATTCAAAACTTAATCAAAAACTGATAACAAATGTTAACCTAATCCTCTATTTATACTAAATATTAACAAACTAAAGATAATGATAAATATAAAAAAAATAAACTAAATAAACTAAAAATATAATTAATTTGAATACATATTCAAATTCAAACTTATAGATGCTCCTACATCATTCTTCCCGTCTTTGAAAAAAACTCGTCCTCGAGTTTTACCTCTTGATCAAAGCCCTCTGGGTCGAACGGAATATCTGATCGTCTTTTGCGTGGAATTAAATGATCACCAGGAATTAAATTCCTAACTAGAATTGATGCAGGAACGAAAGCGATCAAATGGCTCAAGAACAAATAGTTAATCAAAGACGATAAACAAACCAAAAGGTTCCAAGAACAATATTCTTATATTTAAAACTTAATCAAAAACTGAAAACAAATGTTAATATAATCCTCTATTTATACTAAATACTAACAAATTACAGATTATGATAAATATAAAAAAGATAACTAAATAAACTAAAAAGATAATTAATTTAAATAAATATTCAAATTTAAAGTTATATATTATCCTGCATCATACTCCCCGTCTTAAAAAAAAAAACTCGTCCTCGAGTTTTTGCCTCCGGATCAAAACCACCGGAGTCAAAAGGAATATCAGGTCGCTTCAAGTGCTCATTTCCCATCCCATCTTTATTAGTAGTAAGCCGAGTAAAGTATCCCAACTCCCAAACACTTATTGAGCATAACTTATTTTCATAAACACATTGCTCATCTAATTTAGCCACCTGTCCAATATTACTATCTTCTAATAGGCTTGTATTAAGTGGGGCACAATAATTAATTAAATATTTTGGATGTAACCCAACAGAATCCATCTTTGAATTTGGAAATATTGGATGTATATGTTGATAGTATGAGGCAATTCTACCGTCAATTATTTCTTTTTTGTCTTCACAGCTATTGAATTTTTTTAAAATGGCCATGATCACCACATCCATATCTTTAGCATTAATTTCAAATTTTAAGTGGGTTTGACTTTTGTTAATCTCCAATTTACTCTCCTTATTCATCGGGTTTTGATTATCAACTCCAACCGACCACCCGTCAAAACTTTTCCGATCATCCTCAATGGTCGAACCATCATCCATGGGTATTGTTTCATCACTCTCTTGGTTCATTGATTCGCGATTTAAATCCATTATTTCGCCCGACCCGCAACGATCTAGTACTTGATTATTTTTATGTAACAAATCACACATACCTGAAGAAATTATAGACGACTCATGTTCGTCAAGCCTTTCAATCAAACCACCGGTTTGCCACAAATACCATTCCTCGTCCTTGAATTCATCATACACGGGAGGGATATCATAGATACGATTGCACGTACCATAAGGATGCTCCTCTTCTCCAAAGTCTTCGTCCCGGACGCAGTCATCTGGATTAGTTTCCTTTGGTAACCATGCTTCAAGATCATGGACCCGTTTTTTGAATCTCTTGATCTTGCAATCCCATGGGTCGGAACCAACTTTACCGCTGCCTCTGTCGGCGAATCTGCAAGTGGAAAGCTGACCTCGATCACGGGCACGTGAACCACCAATGTTCTTGTCGATGCCTCGGTCGGCGACTCTTCGAACAAGAAAACACTCGCCTTCATGTAGAGCCAGTTGACAAACCAAAGCTCTGATACCAAATGATGCAGGAACGAAAGCGATCAAATGGCTCAAGAATAAATAGTTAATCAAAGACGATAAATGAATCAAAAGGTTTCAAAAACAATATTCTTATATTTAAAACTTAATCAAAAACTGAAAACAAATGTTAACCTAATCCTCTATTTATACTAAATAATAACAAACTACAGATTATGATAAATATAGAAAAAATAACTAAATAAACTAAAAAGATAATTAATTTAAATAAATATTCAAATTTAAAATTATATATTATCCTGCATCAAGAATAATACCAAATTGTGTATAGCGGTCCTTTCGGACATTAGCTTTTGTTTGGGTATGTACCCGGACTACTACAGTCCCGTTATATAACACACGATCTTTATTTTTCAAACCCAACACACCATTCATACTAATAGGCTGATTTAAAAGTTTATCAGACCCATTTAAAAAGCCCAATGTCCTACAATTTAATTCAACGTGGGCATGTTTATTTCCCTTTGTATTCATTAGCCCATCACCAATATTTTCAACACTTGGTGGGCATATATAATTACTCTTCTCTTGCTTATTTTTTGTAAGCCCAAAATTTCCATCATTTATATCCCCATGCACAACACGTGCGATAGGAGTGATGAATCCATCATTTAAACGAATTCTATTTTTGTCACAGGCACCCTTAACTTTAGAAAAAGAATCCATCGTATCCTTATCTTCAATTTGAATTCTGGAAAAGATTGAATTGCCCACATTATTCAAATCCTTCGTAAAATTGAAGATGTTTGTTGGAGTTTCCAAAGGAGGACAATTTTGATCAACGAGGTTCCGGCCACCAGACTTAGCAAAACCGCCGCCCTCTACCACCGTATACCCTTCTTTCAATATAGTACGACCACTTTTATCAACCGTTGACACCAAAAACTTATCAAATATACCTACCGAAGCTTTGTCGCACTCAATCATCTCTTTGTTCGACAATTTACCATTCAAACTCCCCGTTTCATTTGAAGCGCCACGATCGGACCTGAATAAACTGTCAATCTCCTGCAACAGTTCTCCCTCCTGAACACCAACTCCCCTCAAGGCTTCCGTGGTCCACCAATAGCCTTCATTGTTCACCTCTTCGTCCTCGTAGTTATCAAAACAAGGCAGTGAGTGATACATAAAGTCGTCATGGGTAGGATGCTCCTCATCCCCGGTTAACTTGTCCTCAACAGGGTCTTCCGGTTCTGTTTCCTTCCATGTCGATGCGGCCTTAAGATCTTGAATCTGTTGCTTGAGTCGGCGGATCTCTTGTTGTAACTCAAGGTCACTGACTCGTCGCCGAAGTCGCTTGATCTTAAGGTCTCGTGGGTCGGGTTCAACTCTGTCGTTGCCTCGTTCGGCGATTCTACAAACCAAAGTGTCTTCTCTTCCATGTCGAGCCATTTGAAAAGCAAAGCTCTGATACCAAATGATGCAGTTACAGAAGCGATCAAATGGCTCAATAAGAAATAGTTAATCAAAGACGATAAACGAACCAGAAGGTTACAAGAACAATGTTCTTATATTCAAAACTTAATCAAAAACTGATAGTAAATGTTAACCTAATCCTCTTTTTATACTAAATATTAACAAACTAAAGATAATGATAAATATAAAAAAGATAAACTAAATAAACTAAAAAAATAATTAATTTGAAAACATATTCAAATTCAAACTTATAGATGTTTCTGAATGACATTCATTTGAAGTGATGTATGCTGGTGTTTATATTATTCTTATTGATCTCTACTTAAAGTTTAAAATATAAAATTTATTTTAAAACATGTATTTTTTTTTATACAGATGTTACTTTAGATGCGCACACAAGGCACAAAGTGGGTGCCAAGCAATAAGACAGGTTCAACAGTTGGACGATGAATCAAACATGTTTCGTATCTCGTATTTTGGCCATCACACTTGCCCCCCCTCCATTCGATGATGTTATTCTTTATTCGTTTGTATTAGAAGGTTCATTGGAGCTAATTAGTTTTCAGTTTAAGATTGCTTATTTGATGCAAATGATTACTTTAGTGGCATATAAAGACATTTTGTTTTGTTGTAATAATTTAAATTATGTTATTATGGTTGTATGCGTTCAAGCAGAACCATAATTTATACTATCTAATAAATAAAGATTTTGATGGGATATTTGTTTAAATTCTAGAAAATGTAAAATGGTTTTTGCTGTCTAAAGTTTTGGATCCAAATAATATTACTTACTAGGTTACTATATCATGTATTACACAATTTGAGTAAATAAAATATTAAATAATTAGTAGTAAAAATTTATGAATTATAAAACCATACTTAAAGATAAAATATGATTATATTTACGTATAAATAACTATTTTTAAGTAAATAAACAATAATGTATTTTTATTAAACTTTTGTTTTATAAAAAATTGTGCTTTATAAACAATAATGAACATTTTTTTAAAAGATCATTGCATTCTTTTTTCTAAATCTTTTGTTTTTAATAAAAAAATATAGGTTTTTAATTTATTAAATTATATATTTTTTAATAAAAAAATAGTATAAGTAATATTATTTGTATTCAATATTATTATTAATAAATAATAATAGAGATAAATAAGATAGTTAGTATGATTAGACTTATAATTATGTCACGTCTTATATTAGTTATTCTTTATCAAATAGATAGATAGATAATAAATAGGTTAAAAATTCATTTATTAAATGGATTATAGTTAGTAATAAACACAAAATGTTACGATACGATAATTTAATATAAGATATGATTAAAAATATATATACGCAATATTTCAAGAAATAAAAAAGATATACTATTTATTTTAACTCTTTTATCTAATAAGTTTTATTTTTTAAACAAGTGTTTTAAATTTTTTTAAAAACTCTGGTTTGTAATTATCTTGGTTGTTTAGTAAGACTATTTTTTAAAAAAAAATCACCTTTTATTATTTTTAAAAAAGAATTGATTTATTATATTTTGTTTCAAAAAGGTTTAGTGTTTTAGAAAATTTAATATTATCTACAAATTTTGTTTTATATTATTTCTATTTTAATAAAAAATTATTAGTTTTAATTTTCTTAATAAAATCTATTTTTAAAAAGATAGCTTGATTTTATAAAATCTAAATTAGAGGGAGAAATGTAGCAATTACTAAATTTTTTTAATAAGAAAAAAAAGAAATTAGTTTGAGTGTTTATATTATTATAATACTGTTTTGAAGTGAAAATTAATATGAGAATGTTAAGAAGGACAAGTGATAAAAAAATGGGCTAAGACAAGTGATAAAAAAATTTTCTTTTATTAGATACGATAAATTTACTAAATTTATTTACATTAAAAATTATAAATTAATTATAAACTATTTTGATATCTAAAAAGTTTGTTAAAAATTTCAATATCAATTATTTTAACAATTTATCCTTTTCCATTGATACAGTATATCGCAGCTTTAATAAACATATAATTAAAACTAAATGAACTTATTTATGAGAGTAACTAGCTTTAGGGGTGTTTGTTATTCTGAAAAATGTCTGCGCATGCTCTTTTGTATACGACGCGCAGACCACGCATAGACATTACCATATGCAGACTGTGTGTTTTTTCGAAGATATTTCATTAAAAAACTTCTGCGCGAACTCTTTTTGGTGCAGATTTGGCCCAACCACTTCTAAGGTCTGCAGAGATCTTCTTAAACACCACCACCCACCAACACCCACCACCGGCCGCCGCCGCCGCCACCACCGTCCACCTCCGCCACCAGCCACCGTCCGCCACCACCCCCGTCAACCTCCGTCACCAGCCACCATCCGCCACCACCCATCGTCCGCTACCACCCACCACCACCACCATCCAGCGCCGCCGTCCACCACCATCCGTACACCACCACTAGTTTATTTTAATAATTTACAGACGTTAAAAAACAAACAGTATTCTTCTTGCAGACTGCAAAGGTTTGGTCCACCTCTTCTATTACAGATGTCTGCAGATCTGGTACGCAGACTGCAGACATTTTACCCCTTCAAAAACAAACACCACCTTAGTAGTGCATTACACGGTTTGAATAAAAAATATTAAATTTAATGAAAATTTATTAATTATAAATTGATGTTGTAAAATAAGATATGATTGAAATCTTTATTATAACAAATAAAAAAATTATTTCAAAACAAATGTTTTCAAAAATGTCATTCTCAAAAACTTTATTATTATAACTCTCAATTTTAATTATTTTGTTTATAAAAATTTACTTTTTAAAAACACCAATTATAATATATTTTTTATTTTTAAAAAAGTTTGATGTTCTAAAAAATTTTCTAATTTTATGAAAAATTATTTCCTTAGAAATAACATTAGTAAAAGGGTTATTGGATTTTAATAATCCAAACTTTTATTTATTGGCCGGGATTAATCCCAACTCAAAAAATGTTTACGGACACTCTTAACTTTGAGCTTATTTTCTTTCAACGATCCCTAACTAACTGAGAGTTAACACAGTTAGTTTTTCGATAACATGGATTGTTTTTATGGCCAAAACACTAAGTAGAAAGTTGAAATCAACCATCTGGTCCGTCAATCTGAAACTTTCACAACCTAAAACCCGTCAATCTCCACCTTCTGATATGAACCACTTAACTCATTCGAGGTAGATTTCAAGTGACGTTGGAGGCTAGACACCAAAAAACAAATTTGATGGAGGCTGGGCGGCGGCGTAATTGTAAAATGGCTCAATGTTGGCCCCATTTTATCAAAAAAACTAACGACAGCTAACTCTCAGTTAGTAAGAGATCGTTGGAGGAAAATAAATTCAAAGTTGAGAGTGTCTGCAAACATTTCCTGAGTTGGGATTAATCCCGTCCAATAAATGAAACTTGAAATTATTAAAATCCAATAACCCTTAGTAAAAAGATTGATTTTTTAATTTATTAAAAAACTATTTTAATCTAAAAAATTAAATAATATTATTAGTAATTAATATAATTATTAAATAGGAGAGAGAAACGAAAAAAAATTGGTAAGCAAAAATATGATGTTAACATGTGTCACTCGTAGATATTTTTTTATTAAATTAGAAAGATTTGAATAAAAATTGATCAACATTGAAACTCACATAAACCTTAATCATGACTTTAAGATATGAATACCAAAATAAAGAAACCATAAACTACTTTTCAAAGTAAAATAAAAAAATACACAATTATTAGTATGTTAGAATTTTCAGTCTAACAGTTTGATTCTGAACTTCTAAGTTTTTAAAAATTAAACAAAAAACATATAAAGTTAATTTGCATATATAACATCCAAGAATACATTTAAAAGGTCAAGTTATCAAAATTCATCTTCATCAAAATTCATTTTCATCATCCACTGCTAACACCGGTGCTAATCGAGTGGTAAGTTTTTTATATCTATTTTCTTATTTTAAAATATATCTTATTTATATTTATATAACAAACTTTTTAATTAAATTATTTTGTAGGCAATCCGGCAATAACTCTCTTAACTAACATTTTGAATGGTATTAAACATATTACCTCTTAACTATACTAAATTTACCTTAGATCAAGTGAGTACCATGTTGTCCTTTTCACCTTTAAGGCGAGGCAAAGAAAATTATGTTGTTTCATATATCTAAAACAATTTCAACTAAAGTTTTAATATATTTATTTTGTATTTTATCTTTATAATTTTGAGTATAATATTCTTTTTGTTCAATTTTTAGATTATGTTAATTATCGAACAATGATTTTAAAGACAAAATCTGTATCAAAAATAATCGCTTACATGTGTATATAAATGGAGACATAATAATAAATCTCATAATAGTATGTTTACACATCGAATCTTACATGCAATACGTTATAAAAATACATTGTTATAACTAGATCTGGCAATCTTGACCCAAACGAGTAAATTTGGGTTGATAAGGGTTCAAAATATAATATAATGGGTTGAGTTGGGTTGAACTATATTTTCAAATGGGTCAAGGTAGACAAACTCAAAAGTTAGAAAAAAAGATCAATATGTCAAGATTGGTGATAGAAAATATGAAACGGGTCAGGATGGGTTGTTAGATATTTTGATCTTCTCCACATCTTTCAACTTCTCAATTCCATTTCAATGGTTAATTTTCGTTTGGGTGTGATTTACGTTTTATGTTGTTGATTATCATGTTTCTCATTATACCGTCGACGCCCCCGACCGCCGCCCGCGGCCGATTCTGGCCGCCGCCGCCCAAGGCCGATTCCGGTTGCCGCCGCCCGCCGACGCCCCCGACCGCTGCCCCGCGGCCGATTCCGGACGCCGCCGCCCGCCAACGCCCCCGACCGCCAACTATTGCCTGTCGCCAACCCCAACCGCCGTTGACGCGACCCGACCCCGACGCACGTGACTGTCGACCACCGCTGCCGAACTGCGTCGGTTTAGACGCGCTCGACGGAGACTGCTGGTTCTCGATGATGGGCGTGATCGGTTAATGGTGGCGGAAACGAGCGCGATTGGCGATCGCGGTCGATTGTCGACGGTGATGATGGCGGTGGTCAGTGGTATGTAGCGATGATGATCAATGGTAATGGAGGTTGTGTCGGTTTGCAATGGGTAATAAATTTTAAATCCTTTATAAGTGTTTTGTCACTAAAAATGGATTTGGAATTTAAATTCATTTTATAGATTACAATTCCATTAAATTTCAAATCCTTTGGAAAGTATTGAATTTCAAATACAATTTTTTGTAATTCCAATTCCAATTCCAACAAATTACACGAACCAAACGCACCCTTGGTTGATCGCAAACTTTGAATCTTCAATGTTAATGCGGTTATTTTTAGTATTGATCCATATTGATTCGAACTCATTCTGACCCAAACACATACTAACTTGAACCCACCCTGACTTGTTTTTAATTTGACCTGTGACCCAAACCCATTTTGACTCAGCCTGTATAGTTGATGTCATTGGATGCTTGATGGACCGTGTCGTCATTATCACGAGCGCCGATGCAAGCTCTATGAAGGGAAAGTTATGTAGTTATTTCGCTGCATTAACTCTTATTTATTGTGAGAGACTGAGAGTATAATTAGATATTTAAATGTAAAGTGGTCGAAATAAAAATATTTTTTTTTATAATAGCATTGACCCATCTTCACTCGAACCCATCTTGACCTAAACCCATTCTGACCCATACCCATTCTAATCTTTTTTTCTATTTACCCATCCTAACCCATACCTATCTTGACCCAAAACCATCCTGACCCGACGATCAATCCAATCCAACCCATACACTTTGCCACCTCTAGTTATAACTGAATACACTATATTTAAATCATTTTTGTTAAACAAAAATAGTTTATTTTATGAAGCACACACATTTTGAAAATTATCGTACTATGGTTAAAACTTACATATTGGTTGTCGAACTTGATAATTTTGATTATAGTTTTTTTGTTACATTAAATATTTGAGCGATTGATCAAATCAAATGTATTTTTGTTATGTATAGTAAAGCCTAGTTATTGCATAAAATAATGTGTATAGTTAAACTCTCACAAATTAAAAAATAAGATGTAAAGTTTGATTCATGACTTACAGTTTGTAAAAACTATGTATGTTGTTATAGGGTCTTCTTAGTCATATTGGACGCGATATTTCCATTTCTTTAGTATATAGTTTGAAATTCAACCACCAAAATTATAGTGTACCCCCTGGCCCCTTTTTAGGCATCTCGCTTCTTATTCATAAAACCGACCTCGAGCTCCACAACAAAAACCCTGATAATACAAATCTAAAATCTTCATTAGATCTATGTTTGGCCGTTTTGATATATTATTGGTTATTTTCTTAGTGATTGGTAAATTATAATCATAATGCTTTCATTAATCATTTCATCTTATTATATTTGGTGAACTAAATGAAAATCGCATTAATTCATTTAGATTCAGTTAGTGGTTAGCATGATTTTTTTATTGTACACATAAAAGAACATTAAAAAATCCGGTGAACTAAAATTATAAGTTCATTAAAACTTTAAACGTTTGATTGTAGTTTTATTATTTTTCCTGTGAAATGTAAATTATTATTTTATTTGTAAAACTTTTCTAGACACTTAAGAATGATATAGGTTTTTATCTGTTTAATGCATGAATACTAATCTAGTACCATCTATAAAGGGATGTTCAGAGTCGATGTAAAAGAAAAAGGTGGAGATTTTATAGATGTGGCAAGTTGGGGCATAATTACTACTAGTTGAAAGAGGGTCAAATGACCCCATTTATTTTTGAATTTTTAGTGTTCTTATCAGAATTTCCCCATAAGCCTCATGACGGTGGCCAGGATACTAATCCGTTCAGATGGATTTAGCTTTTGGACAATATATACCGAGTTATGGTATACAAAATTTAGAAAGTGGTCTAGCAAGTTTGGTTAGGCTCACAAACATCATAGTTGTGGTGTCACTTTTACCAAGTTTTTGAATTAAGTTTTTTCGGTTATAATAAAATCTTTGGGAGTTACTCAAATAATGTGTTCTAATATCATATCAATGATTCGGGACTTGAATTGGTATCAAAGTGATTCAAGAACCTAAAATTGATGTGAGCAAAGGCCATCAAAGATGACCTACAATAGTCTTGTGTCCCACGCTAGCTACGAAAGAACACAACGAAATTGATGAAATCAAGAAGTGGATGTCCCACGCTGCTACGAAAGAACATAAAAAAATTCTATCAGATCAAGAAGTGGATGTGATTAAAAGTGCAGTAAACGAAACATGGGGGGCATAACGGCCAGTTTTGCATCCAAAGAAGCAAACACTAATTTGTTTTAATGCCCAATGTTTACCGCAACCAAGTATGCGCGATTTAAATAAGTGTGATATTCAAAATGTGTAATCACTTCCATCACAAAAGGATCAAGCAGATGAAATTTATTATCGCAAATGACCTCATTAAGGATCATATTAGTGTCAAGAAGTAATCTACCATCGCAAAAGCCAAGCTAGATTGGTGTGTTATCGCTAAATCCAGATTTGTGACTAGAAATTTTAACTCACAGTGACGTCAAGGACTAAATGTATTACGTATTTTTAAACCTTTAGACTAAACATATAACTTTTGAAACCCAATGACGAAGGTAAATTTGAATAAATGTTAGCGACCATCTGTGTAATTACTCAAAAAGATAGAGTAAATTACATGAACGGTCCTTAAAATTTACTTAAATTTCACATCTCGTCTCTGGGTTTCAAAAATTACATGTTCGGTTCAAACGTTGAAAAAACTTAATATATTTAGTCCTTTCGATGGATGACAATGTAAAAAATCCATTAAGGTGTATGTGAAATTACTTCAGTGCCCTTACAATTAATTAAAAAGAAAAGGAGAAAATAAATATTAAAATATAGAAGTCTTTGTGACCCACATAAACAATTAAAAAATAAGATATCCTCACCAATCACCACCACCAGTAGACCTCCACTTTCGTCAACCAACCACCCCCACCCCCACCCCCCACTTTCATACAACCGAGCAGGAAATCAAATGAAAATTTATCGAGTGCTAATTTTTCGAACGAGCATTGAGCGAGTGCAAACAAGCTGGGCACAATTTTTACAACCCAACTATCTAGCGTGTCATCTGCTTATATTGTAATAAGAGATGATGACAATGTCATCTGCTTATATTGTAATAAGAGATGATGACAATGTTAGATCCAAAGTTTTAATGATTTAAAAAGCAATCACATTTCATAACATAACATTTTCATGAATAACAATACGTTGTGGCTAACGATTAGATTAATGCTATAGCCACTGAGACGGTTAGCATATCGCAGAGAACGATGATTGTTGGAGCGGAAGTTGATCGACTAATAGTAAGATCATGGTCAAAAATTGTCTCTTAGCAACTTTGAATTTCAGTTTTATGTTAGTGTTAAATTTTTTTATCAGATTAGTTGATCTAGTATGTATAAATATAATTGTATATTTGTATACAGTGGAAAGAATCTACTAGTGCTATGTATAATAATTCGAGCCGAGCGGACCTTTGCTCGTGCTTGGATCGTTTACAAACCGATCCGACCCGATTGGATCGTTTACAACCGAGTAGAAGTTCAAATGAGCATTTCTCGAGCAAATTCTGAACGAAGATAGAGCGAGCGTCGAACAACAAGCACTTTGAACAGCCCTAGATACAACAGTCAAATAGATAATCAACTCATTCGATTATGATCAACTGTTTGTGGATGTAAATCGTGTGATTAGAAATTTGAAAGTACAAATCTAACGTGCATCCTCCCACATGATCCCATGTGTTCTTACATGAATCCCAAAACCACCGCAACCACATCGGTTTTTTGTTACAAACAAAACCGAAACCGAATCAAAACATTCAGTTTTCTGAAAAACATCAATCCAAACTATCAGTTTATATTATGTTTGGTTTTCCAGTTCGGATACAACGGTTATTTTGATTTCATGCATATCCTTATTACAAGATGATCCAGAAAGTAAAACACATAATGATTATATTTTCCTTCTATATTATTTAACAAGTCTTGTGTTACATTCAAATTTCATGTATTATAAGTACTTATAGATTAGTTTTTATTATTTTTTCTTAATAATGATCGTTTATCTTGTGAAAGAGCAACAATTTGATATTCCGTAACGTATATTTATTTAATGTTTGCTTTCGAGTATTACTAATATTAAATAAAATAAGATGATATTATGAACATTTTTTTTTGCATTGACACCGTATCATTTATTTAACATATAACGAATTATATTATTAATATCTTTTTAAACATTATATTTTTTATTTAATCCATATAGAACACGGGTCACCAACCTAATTGATATGAAAGCAAGACTACTTATTTTTCCTTTATTAGGATACATAAGTGAGGAGCACAAGGGGCTTGGGAGCCGCATTAATGTTTTGAGCTGGTCATACGTTTAGTATGTTCATGCAACGGCTGGAATGCTCGAACGGTAGTGCTAGTAGGCTAGTCACATGCTCACAAGCGCATACGCGCCTCAGGAAATGTTGTTGCTGGAGTGCAACAACATGTACAGCCCACTTGTTAGCTCCTCTAGGATTGTAGCGTCTAGAGAAATTCCTGCTTGTAGGATATCCACAACTTGTTTGGGAAGCTCTTATGTGCTATTTAGGCGGCTCGTATAAGATCATACGTTAGTGATTAAGCAGGTCCCTTAATCGATTACTCATGCTACTGTAGCTTAGCAGCTCGTATAGACTAATTTGACCACTTCTACTTAATAGTTGAAATAACTTGACATTTTTATGCAAGTTGAAACAACTTGATTGATTCATGCAAAGACAAGTTGAAACATCAAAGTTAAATACTTTAACCGTTGATTAACAGCCATATTTCTTACCTTAAACACCTAACATGTTTATATATATTTAAATTATGTATTTAAATAAAAACACACATTAATTAATTCAAAATAAGAGAAAGCCTACGGTACGAAGTGTTTGTTTCATGCGAATCGTCCGGAGTTATCATGCAAGAATAAAAGTTACGTGTGGAATTATAACGCAAGTGTAAGATTTAATCACGCATAGATAAAATTATCACGCAAAGGTGGAATCATTACGCAAAATGGTTTTTTTGTGTGATAATTTCATATCTGCGTGATAATACTACGCGAGTGTAATTAGTCTTGCGTATGTATTACTTGTTCTTGCGTAATAATTCACTCTCAAACTTCTGATGCGTCGCACGAAAAAGAAACTTTGCATAGTAACCGTCCTTTTCAAAATAAAATACCCAAAATTTTAGATTAAAATAAATCAAAAATAGTAAAAATGAGAAATCAAAAATTAAATTAAATTAACTAAAAGTTAAAAGGAATATAAAAACCTAAAAATCGCAAGACCAACCCTGCTTTTAGTTATGTCATGTTTACGTTTGGCAAGAACGGTGCGATCCCGACATCATCGGGTCTCATTTTTGTCTTCATATTATTTCGGTCCTTTTGTTCTTGGTGAATGTCCTCTTCTTTCTCTTCTATCATGGCTATCGTTGTTTCTCTCTCTTTTTATATTTGTTTCAATCATCTTATTTTTAAGATTTTTTTTTTCTTTTTCCTCTTCTTTTCCTTCATCACTTTGTAGTTGAAAACAATGTTGACCGAAATCTCCTTTTCTTTTGCTTGATGACTCTGTCTCTTTCTTTCCAATTTGTGGCGGCATTTGTCAGTGTTGTGTATTAATTTATAGCGTAAAAATTTTAAAAAAAAAAAAAAAAAAAACAATTCTTGGCCACTTGAGCGGATTCGTGAACCCAAAATTAAACCCGATGGCCGAACCCGAGCTACCTGCGGCTCAGCGCCTGTGCAGTAGTCGGACGAACCCGAGGGGCACCACGAGCACGCTAAGAAGAAAAAAACTATTAAAAAACCCAATTCGGAACTCTTTTATAACTTATATGTTAATATTTTGGTAACTTATATACACATAATCACGCACAACTCGGATTCAAAAATAATTTATATTGTCACGTACATAAAAAACAAACATGTCGTAAAAATATCTTCGTAATTTTGTAAAATATTATATGTTAATAAATATAAGAAAAACGTAATGTGTAAATGTAAATATAACATAATATAAAAAAATCTCCACCAATGTAAAAACAGTGAAGTGCTATTAAAGCACAAAACCGATTAAATAAAAAAAGATTCCATCAATGCAAAAACACAGAAAGTGATGTTAAAGCACAAAACAGTCAACCAAATTCAAGGCTATGAATCAACTTTTGTTTGAAGTTAGGTAGTAAACTGAATACGCGTTCAGTCGCGAGGAAAAAAGTATTATTAAAGAAAATCTACGCGCTAAAATGATACATAGATGCTTAGCGGTAACCACGAAGCCTCTGGTGTAGTGTAGCCTCATGATCTCTTAAATGCAAATGGAAGGTCCGAGGTTGTGGGTTCGAGTTTCGCTCGGGACGAAAATGATCTAGGTTGAGCAAGAGGTTTTTTCAGTTGTAGAATTTCTCCTGTGGATGTTAGGAGTGTGGTTCTGATTGTGGAACGGATAGACAGACACGATTAACATAGCATTTATCCTTCTAAGCAGTGTGGTTCTACTTGTAATTATTCAAGGTTTGTTCGAAACAAAGAAATGAAATTGTCTGTCTCAACAGTATCACGCGTGTTTCTGGTTTCTTCTTCTTAGACTGTACGTAGTGGTGCCTTTAGAAAGTGTTAAAGTTGTTGATGTGGACATAATTGAAGCTTTAAAATCACTACGTCCTAGTTAAAGGTCAGCTTCAAACTCATTTTTAGCCAAACCCTTAACGGGCGTTAAATTCATTTTTTTTTCTCATTTTTAACAATTTTTAACTAAAATGGTCTTTAACCCACTACACTTGATTTAAAATGATTTTAATAAATTTATATATGTCTATATGACATTTTAACTAAATAAATCACTACACATAGTCTTAAGAGTTCGTGAATTCAAATCATTTTTGAAAACTTAATGTAGGTTTAAAAATAGATTTTTGAAAATTTAATATAGGTTTAAAAATAGATTTAAAGTGGGTGGCGAGTTAGTTTTTAAGAAAACAAAAGAATCTTATTTTAAAAGCAAATTTATGCTTCCAACCGTAGTCTTTTCCCTTAACTGGCTATACACTTTCACACATCTTACAATTAATATAATGATAATTTGTACAAGTTCTTTCCCTTGGTTATCACTTTATTTTTCCTTCAGAAACTTCATTCTCATTTCTGAGAAAGAGAATGTTGAGAGAGGTTTCCATTGCCATTTGCCTCCAACTTTAAATCTATGTATCTGCTTGTATATTCAATAGATTCTTCAAATAACTCAATCACTTCATTTCTGTTTTTTGTGTATACAAATGGATGGACCTCCTTCTTTTACTTCCATGGTGCCAAGGACACAACTCCAGCTTTCTGATCCGCTCACCGACACCTCTTATAACAGCGGACAACCGCCCTCTATGGGATCAGTGGCGAGGACAAAAGTCTAGCTTTCGGATCAGCTCACTGACACCTCTTGTAATAACGAGCATGTGTCCTCTCTAGGATCATTGGCGATGGCAGGACTCCAGCTTTCGGATCAACACAACGATAGTGAAACCTCTTGTAACAACGAACGAGCGCCCTCTATGACTATGGTAGATGATAGAGGGGATTCTCAATCCGCCGGAGATAGTTGTAGTTACAATGCGCCTCCGTCACTCACTGATGTAGCTGGTCGTGATGCATCTTATACAGGTGACTGAACCCTAGTCTTTTCGCAATCAATATATAAACACTTTATATTATAATACATCTGAGAAGGAAAAATAATATTACCTAATTTTAAACTAGGAGTCTAAGTAAGTATAAATTTTAAACCATATGATACAATTGTTTAAATAGTTGTTAACCAATTTAATTAGTGACTTTTAAATGTTTATAATTTTTTATACGTTAATATTTTTAATTGACTGTAGAAAAACAATTATTTTAATCTATTTAATAATATAAGTGTGATATTACTATATGTTTTTTAATATAAAAATAGTATTCATCGTTGCATCACACATTCACACGTGCATTCCTCTAGCATGTATGTGCGCCTATATATTAATTAATTAATATTAATAAGTTTGTGCAATATTGTGAATTGGCAGGATCGGATCCCATGGAAACCGATTCCAAGTCGGTAACCATGACTGTTTTAAAAGGTCATACTTCTAAGGTATGTGAATTGTGATTAATCCCTCCCTAATCTCTGAAATTATAAATGGTGCTTGGTATAAACTAATATTAAAACTCACGTGTTACGATGTGCATGGTTTCAAATAAAATTTACTAATGACAACTCGATTTTGAAAATACAAGAAGTTGATATATATTAGCACGTGGCGACAAATTCGAAATTTTATGATTTTAAAAGTTAATAAGTTGAAATAAAAAGTTCTAAATACCTCTATTTATTTATATTTTTTTTTTGTTAATCGTGTTAAATGAAAATATTACTTGTGTCGTGTAGCACATTTATTAATAGGTCCATGCCCGTGTTTAAGGAAATGAGATGATTAGTTAATTGTTCGTGCTTAGTACTTGTATGTTAATTGTATGATGTCTGATCCTTTTAACACGTTTATGCTTGTTTTGCCGCCATAGTGGCTATGATTACCCTTAATTTGTTTTCAAAACCACTCATTTAGTTTTAAATGTTTATACTAATAAATAAAAATAAATCCGGACACTTGTCAACATTATAAGCCATCTAATAATTGATTTTACTGCTTTTCGCTACTCTTAATTATAAATGCTATAATAGCTATTCATTAATTAATTAATAACTATCCATAATTAAAATTTCAAATATGTTAACTTTAAATTTTTAAATATGTAATACATGGGTTTATTTAATCCGTATAATACACAATATATAATACATAATTTTTTATATTATTAATCATGTAACAGTAAATTTATTTAGCTGTGTATTACACGGGATTGTAACATAGTCTGTGTATGAAGTATAAACACCCTTGATTACAACTTGATAATAAGTATCGATCGTAACATTTAATAAAATGATAAAGATATAATCGTTATTAACAAAATAAGCAATATATTCCTGTCAGAATTTTAAAAATATAATGCAAGGATACGACGACGATGAAGTTTCAACAATTGACCCTGAGCTATCTTATATTGTAAGTATCACTTTTCTTCAACTATTTTATAAGTTATTTCAGTTGTGTAGGCATACTGTATATTAAAGTAGAGACTCTAGACACATAAATAAATTTATATTTTTAACTAAACGAGATACCTTTGCTAGCTTGGTAGTCCTTCCTTTCAGGAATGCTATTTTTTAGTGATTTTTCATGTTAAATCTAACCAATTGTTAATGTAAAATGTCATTCCATTTTTATTTATGTAGAAAAGGTTTATACGTTAAAACAGTTGGTGTCTCGTGACTGCGCTAGAAATCAGTTTGTTTGTAAAAGTGTAAAAGAGCCGAGCCCGAGCAAAGTCAGCTCGGCTCGTGTCTCACATATAAGTTGACTCGTTGGCTCGCTCATTAGCTGGTTTGTTAGATCGCTCATTTGACTCATTTAAATTAAAGTATAAATTATAATATATGTAAATTATAAACTAAAATTAGTACATATTATTTAAAGGGTCATAAAGATATGGTCATTTTGACACCCTTTAATGAAAAACTAAGTATAAAAATATAGAATTTTATATAATTCCAGTTTTGTATTATTGTTTGAACAAGCTAAGTGAAACACATATAAAAAAATAATATGTTTTTTTATTTATATACATGAATATATGTAAAAACTAAATAACTTATTTTTTTACAATTACACGAGTTCGCTCACCAGGCAGCTCTGCTCAACTCGTTTATAAACAAGTCGTACATGAGCCCTTAATTTGAATTTGTTAAAACAAACCAACCGGTCCAGCCCAACTTGGGTTTAAGAAAGCCGAGCCCGTCACCCTAACTCAGTTCAACGCGGCTTATTTACAACGCCATAATTATGTTATGGGTAGTTGATTTGATTTGGAGTCCTAGAAAGGGTTATTTAGGGATAAATAGCACATAATAGCATTCACATCAGGTTTTCTACCTATTCATTATAATTACACTAAAAATTATTATTTTTCTTTTTTTTTAATTAAATAATTATTTTTATACTTTTTATCTTTCTTCACTCACAACCATTTTTAAAAGTATTAAAAAACCTATAGGGACAATAATTCCCCAAATATAAAGATTAACAGTAATTTTTTTCTTTTCCATCAACAACCATTTACAATAATTCTTTAAAATATAGAAAAAAACACTCACATAAATATAATAAATATAAGAAAATGTGATTTCCTAATTTGTGATTTACCATTTCAATCTCAGTAAATGGTTTTTTGCATAGTGAAATTCCTTTTCTTTCTACCCTCACAAAACATGTGCTTCTGTTTACTCATGCATACTTCTTAATGCAATCTTCTAAGGATGAAAAACTTCAAGATGTATTGGGACATTTGGTGAAAGAGTTTGAAGGTGGTGTTTCACAAGAAAGATTGGGTAAGTTGAAAGAAGTAACGATTGTTGGTAACTTGCAAACTAAAAGTGCCAGAATGCTAATTCTATACTTATTTGCAGGGGAAAAGTTTAGGGGATACGGTACATTTTTACCCACTTATCCGTATTTTCGGTCTAACCCTCGTTGAAAGACACACCAAAGTTCATGATATGTATTGTGATAGCAGTTGAATTCTCAAGCTATTGTTCAAATGGGTAATTTTTTTATGCTAAAACTGATACAAATGTTAAAACTTTTGGTTTAAATTCTAGCTTGTTGTTAGCCAGTGGTGCTTTTATTTGTGCTTTTAATTTGATTTGTTGTTCACTTGTGATGAGCACAGTTGTATCACTGTATTGTATGCCCCTTGATAGTTGATCCAGCTAAAAATTGCTACCCTTCAGTTTGTTAACATTGGTAGTTTTTAAAAGCAAATTAGATATGTTGCTGCAAATTGACACCAAAGATTGAACTATTTGTCAACATTGGTATAAATTTGTATATATGTTCAATTTTAAATAAGCTGTTAATCCTCCCGAATTAACCTAAATATTATAATTAAAGTAAACTGCTATATAAAATTTATTGGTAATCAATTTTAGAAGAAAAGTTAATAAGATAAAAGAGTTGGCATTTAAGTTTGTAAATGTAAGGAATAAAATAAAATAATAAAAATAGGTGAAGATGAATAGAAGAAACTTAACTTGGATCAATCTGTTAGTTGGTTTTATTACAGGTTGCTAACTTTCTAACACAATGAACGTATATTACTTTGGCCTAAACAACTAATCAACCTCTATTTCTATCAAAAATAGTCAACGATGAAAGTCAAAGAGTCAAAGACTCATCTTTGCTTCCAGACCCTCTATATTTGAACTTAAATCTTCATCAATCTCGTGTATAGTCAACAAATGGCCGTCCATTCTTTCCCAAAACTACCGCTGGTTGACATCCTCAAAGAAGGAAGTTGGAATAACAGGCGGAGACGACAATCCAGACACGCATTTGAACTGACATAAAGAAATCACAAAGTCCAGTTAGATTTTTAGAACAATGGCAACAAGATGCAAGAATGATGCATTTTTGTTATAAAAATGTTGCACAAACCTTATGTTGATTGTATTTTTCCCTAATTGCTACCAAATTTCCAGCTCTTCTGCTTGATTGCAAATCATGTAAAATCTCAACACATTCTTTTAAATCTGATGCTTTGTATCCAGAGAGTTGTTCCAGAGCCAAATTCTGCAGAACAATTGATATAAACATTAAAGATTCATTGTTTTATCTAAAAACAAAATTTTAAATATAATCTTTTATGATTCTTAGTTTCTTACCCACGGATGTGACTCTGGTTTGAGCATGAATCTTGAAAGAAATGTAACAGATGCCGCTATCATAGAGGGCAAAAACTTGATGCAATTGTATTCTAGCAAGCTCAATTCTGCTATATAACAACTCAAGAATTCCAACAGCAAATTGGGTGTCTGAAAAAAGCAAATAAAAACACATGAATAACCAATTACAGGAACTATGACCCACATATCAAGATTTAATCACAATAAGAGTTAGAGCTTACATCATAATCTTCTTGAGCTATTCTAGTGAATCTTCTAAGAAATGTTTTGACAGTCGGATTTCCCATTTCGAACTTAAGGGTTTTTAGCACATCAGCTTCCATCTTTACAACCTCTTGCTTCGTGTAAGTATTATCAGTGATGTAACAGAAATCTTCTGTATGTGGAGGGCTAATTTCTTCATATTTTCTGTTAATCACGAAACCAATAACATTAACAACATATAATCAAAGAAAAACAGCAAAGTGGAATCAATCAAACACCAAATTGATCAAACTACTTACGATGCAATGAGCATTGAAGAAACACCCAAAAGCTGAAGTCTTTGTCTGTTGAGAAGATTTACTGACAGAAATCTATCAATGTATGAAACTGTGAGATATAAAGTATCTGAAAGAAGCTTGTATTCTTCTGCAACTTCCACCAACCAATCAATCAATACACCCCTCATATTCACACTAACATCTTTCTGCACTTTCTCAATGTAATCTGCTAATGGTCTTCTCTTCACCTCCATCTGAAATCCAAAATTATTAAAAACCCGTCAATTTAAATCCAAATTACTTTGAAAACCCTAAACGAAATACGATCAGTTTATAATAATCATGTTTGATTCGTATGAACCCTAAAGTTAGTAATCGAATTAGAAACACAAATTAAAAAGGGGGAAAGTGGAAATGATACAAACCTCCATGTTATGAAGATACTCATAGATATCAGAGGCATAAGCTTCACACATTTGAGGGTCAATCAACGTACCATCAATCTTCTTCTCAACATCCAATTCATCATCTTTAACAGCCGTTGCTACTGCTTTCACAGCTTTCTTCACCTTCTTCGACCCACATATCTTCTTCTGATCACCATCAGATCCAGCTTTTTGATCTTTTAACGGAAACCCATTATTCGATATCTCACCCAACACTGTTCTCTTCTTCTTCACCGGTTGCAGTTGAGACCCAATTGCCTCCATAGCTCTCTTCTTCGCTAATCGTGTAACTCTCACTCCACAAGCATTCTCCTGATCCATTGATGAATAATCGTTTAAATCAATGAACACAGGAGAAATTTGGGGAGATTGAGTGATTGGTGGTGAAGAAATTGCGGAGATTGTGAGTGATTTAAGTGATGAAGAATGAAGATACCGCCATTTTCAAAATATTTGAGGTTTTTGAGGTGGAGGGGGTGAAGAGTGGTTTTGTGAGATGAAAATTTTGAAGGGGCCAATGGGAGGGTGACACGTCGGTTGGGGAAATGTTTTGGTGTGTGTAGTGGCGGTTTGTTTAATTGTTTTCATGGGGTTTGAAACTTAAAAACTAAAACTTGATTTTGGGTTTGATTTAAATGATAAATCACCCGCCTTTTGAAAAATGTTAAATGTGTTGGAAACTTTAATAAAATATTTTGAAGTTTATGTTAAGAAGCCTTACTTTGGGATATGGAAATTATAATTATGATAGATGTGATAAGATCGATTTGTGTTTAAACATGAATTGAGAATTTGAGATAACCAAATATAATGTTTGAGGTTTTGTGTTATGAAATATAGCCTCTCCTCAAGTTATTCTACAATATTGTTTCATGTGTCGTTAATTATACACGAGATATAGCTTCTGATTAAGTAGTCTGACCCTGTTATTAATCAAATGATCACGGGTTTTAACGAAAAACTTAATTTATTTAATTTTTTTAATGTAAAACAATAATATAAAATTAAATATTATAATCAAATAAAATTTATTAAAAACATAAAAAATTAAAAAACACATAATATAAAAATTATAATAAATAAAAAAGTAATCTAATTAATCTTCATCTTTCAATTCCTTTTGAATATGGTTTTTCTCTTTTTCTATTAAAATTTTGTTCTACTCCGGGATAGAACTAAAGTTATAGATAAGAAAAAACTAGTTTCTTCAACAAAGCTTTGTTGAAATGAACCAATCCAATTACATGATATTTTCTAATGAAAAGATTTTTAAAAAAATTTATAATAGGAATGAGAGAAATTAGATATGAATATTGTTATCTTTTTATAAGAAATGGGGCAATATTATAGGGTAAAATGTAATATTAAAAAAACTAATTTAAAATAAGCCAACAACTCTGTTTCTCTACCCCCAATAAGCCGAACGACTCTTTTTTTTTGCGAGCCAGACCACACCCCTCTAATCGCGCCCCTGATCTCGACACCCTATTGCGTGCGCGACCAATGTATCAAACACGTGGGTAGCGCCTCTCACTAGCGCCCCCACAACACTTAGTCTAAAATAAAAGATACGAGTTTGAAATAATATTGTATAACTGTACATCGAATCTAATGTGAAAAAACAGTCTAGAATAAGAAATTCTTAACAATATATGGGTTATGCTATAACAGCTCTTTAGTACTTCTTAAGAAAAAGAGTTTTTCTTCTTTTTTTGAATAAGTTTTAAAACCCTTTAAAAATAAAATATTTTTGTAAAAGTTTAATGTAACAATTTCTGAAGTTAGAAAAAAAAAATTCAATAAAAAAAGTAAAAGTATCTTTTAAAATTGGAAGTAGACCTAAACGAACCTAATTGAACCGTTCAAACATTTTTATTTGGTTCCATTATTCAATTAAACCTATTAAACCATTTTATTCGGTTTCGTTATTCGATTAAACCTATTAAACCGTTATTAGTCGGTTTATACGAATAACCAAACCAAATAAGCAAGATTTTATTTTATTTTACGATTATGGATACAATTCGGTTTTCAGTTATTTTCTGTTTCTAGCTTTTTTTAACACTCTTAACCACTACAAATAAAAATAATTTAACACTCTTAACCACTACAAATAAAAATAATAAAAGACAAAATATATAAAGACTAAAAGTAATAATAAATAGATGAAAAAAATTAATTTAACATATTAAGGGTGATATGGTAAATAAACATAAAAAAAGAAAACAACTATATTCAAAAACTAAGGGAAGAAGTATATCAATTAAAATTAATTTAGAGGGGATATATATAGCATCATCCCAATATATGTATGTGTTCCGTAATAATAATTTCATTTTGTAAATCTACAAAATCTTCAATAATCCTTGTTTGTAAGGTTCTTTTATAAAAAGATGTGTCTACGATTCCTCCTAAGGTTTACTCTAATAAAAATAAGACTAGAGTAATGTAAAATTGTTAAGTTATTATACGTTTAAAACATACTCCACATCAGTAGAATGAAAATTAACTAAAACTTTGTTAGAAGTAGGGTTTAAACAAAGTAAAAGTGACTATTTATTATTTGTGAAGTCTGAATATGAGTCTATAAGAATGTTATTATGTGGATTGTATTATTCTTAACGGTAACAATATATCCAACTTGAAAAATTAAAGGTGGGTACGGGTCAAAGTTTCGAATCAAAGTTCTTGGAAAATCTCAAATATCTTTTAGAAATTAAGGTATTAGAAACAAATCAGGGTATCATAACTTAGGATAGCCATGAGATTGCGTAGGTATTTTAGAAAATGTTTTCTACAGGAAACTTACTGGGTGATAATGACAACTTTTAATTGTGTGGTTGCTGATTGTGACTATGGCAACGATTTAGTTTAGTTACTCGTAGATTTCCAGATTTTGTTTATATATGGGCGACTCTTTGCTTCCTAGGAAGAGCTATAAACAACCTACTGTTTCTTGTTCATTTGCAAAAGCCCAATGTCGTGTTATGGCGAGTGTAGGTTGTAAAATTGTTTGATTACCCAAGTTGTTGGATGATTAAAAAGTGCAATGCAAAATCGTCAGCTTCACTTATTTTGTGATAATATAGATGCTCTGATCTTGCCTAATTTAGTTTTCCATGATCAGATAAGCGTTTTGAAATTGACCTTCAGTGTCTTAGAGAAAAAGTGGTGGTTGGTTCTTCGAAACTTTAAAAATTGATACAAATAATTAGACTGTCGATTTGTTCACTAGAGGTCTTCGGAGTTTCTTAACATGATTCACTATGTGACAGGCTGCAACTTATTCAGGAGTTTACTTTTTTTAATAAGGAAAAGTGTAGAAATGTTTACTTACTGTATATACTTAATATGATATATCTATTAAATATAATAAAAGAAGGTTTTTACATGACGCGTGTCAACATATTAGACATTTTCATTTTTATTTTCCCGCCTCTCTCTCCTAATTAATGATATTAGTATATATATAGTAATTATATTATTTAAAACATTTCTAAATTAAAAAAAATAGATATCATAAAAATAAAAAACTAGATTTTTAATAAAAAACACACTTTAAAATTGTATAAGACACAAAAAAATTCCTAAATACGAAGTATTTTAATACCATTTTTCTAAGTTTTATAAGATGATTACTTTTTTAAATAAAATTAAAAAAAGACAAGAATGTTTTAAAAAACAATTAAAAAAATACAATCTTATAAAATGACATTTTAAAATAATATTATTGTTGCTTTTTACTTAAAATACTTATATATACATAACTCAATCATATCTTATTTACAAATATTATTATTTATAATTTTTAAATTTTATTACAAATTATTTAATATTTTATTTTTTTAACACGTGTATTACACGTGATACTATACTAGTTATAATACATATAAGGAGGATAAAACAAGATTTTTTAATCTTAAAATTTAAGATATTAAATGATTACATGTAATGAAAAGTTTATAAGAACGAAACACTTTTAATTGGGACACTTTACATGTGTGTCAACAAGAGATGGCATAGTTGTTTTTCACCTCATTGTCGTCTTCCAATTTTTTATCACTCGTATCCAACCATATAAGCGCCCTCTGTAGCTTTTATTTTACACATTTTTTTCCCACCTCATTGTAGCCTTCTTGTTATAAAAGATAAAAAGCAACAGCTTATAACTATTAATAAAATGTAAACAATGAAAAGATGTAATAGATTTATATATATGTAGTGTTGTTAGTATCGTCAGGAATCTCGGTCGTAAAAGGAAAACTGCCCTGCAAACATTCTAAACTGAATAACCACATTTAACATGAGTAAATAAAGCCGTTACCTTATCCTACATGTGAAAGCGTGTTGATTTCCATGTATAAAAAGCCAACTTTTATGGGATTATCTCGTTAATGTAAGACATGGATTTAAACTAAAACTTATACTACAAATCACAATACATTATTTAGACGTGTTTTTGTATTCCAAATGGGTATGAACTTACAATAAATAAAACTCAGGTGGCATTGTTTTGTTTCATGTACGTCTATTTGCATAAACATATAAGATACCACTGCCAGCAACGTCAAAAGTCAGTTAAATAAGCTATAGGGATAACAAGAAGGGGATATATGAATGAAAATTCAAAAGTTCACTATCTTGCTCTTCGTCTGAGATTCAAATCTCAATGCTTTTTATGCAACACCAGCACACCAAATATGCTCAAAGGATGTGATATTTTAAAAAGAAACCAAAACGAAGTTGACTGCAACATGAAACATGTAATTTCCAAGTAAGTAATAAATATGAGAACCTAAGAGTAATAGAATAGAAAACTCAGCAAACTTATAGTAATAGAATAGAAAACTCAGCAAACTTATTTAGTTATTTGAATCTTGAAACATATATAAGTAAAACTAAGAACATGCATTTTCAATGATTGAAAGATTATGGATTTATGTCATTAGGAAAACTCACCTCAAACAACTTTGCATGACTCGGTATCAAACAACATAGTTAAGTTTCCTCAAATCGTAACTATTTAAATACAAACAACAATTAATGGTTAAGCACTTACCAATCTTTGTCAATAACTCACAAAAGACTAAAAATTGTCTTCTTAATGGTTATCCTAGTTATAGTGACCCAACAACTGCAACATCCTAGTAGAGGTGAGTGCGAAGGAGTGGCAGCGGCGATTGAGATGGACCTGTAACTGTGGCAACGATCAAGGAAGGTCGATGGAGCGGAGAAGTGGTGATGGCAGGCGTTGATGGCAGGCTACAGGTGGAGACGCAGGGAGGGCGACTGCAGGCAGAGATGGAGGGCGGCTGCAAGCGGTCGTGAGATTGGATGGAGGCGGTTGTGAGATAGGCTGGGTGAGATTGGGAGAAGAAGTGTGAAACTAGGGCAAAAATCTATTAAGCTGAATGCATCAGTGGGGAATTGAAATATGAGCGCGGGTTTTAAAACATGACGGAAATAGATGACATGCAAAAATAAGTGTTATTTTTTATATAATTTTTTTAAAATACAACATAGTATTTATGACACGTGAAAATGCGCGTCATATTTTTTCGCGCGTCATCGTTTAATAGCTTTGTAGTAGTGACAAGTGCTAAAACACATTATGCAAAACTTCCCAAGACAACTCAAGGTAATGATACAATTTAAATTATCATTGCTAGATTGACTAAGTTTGATTATTTTATGTATATCAATAAAAAAAATTTTAGGCATGGATAGATTAGTCCAATTATATGTAAATAAAATTATGTTGTTACATGGTGTGCCACTATTTATTATATCGGATAGAGATAGCCGTTTTCACATCTTGATTTTGGCAAAGTTTTCAAAAAGCGATGTGTATGTGATTAAATCTAAGTACAACTTATCATCCACAAATGGACAAATAAAATGAGAAAACTATCCAGATCTTAGAATATTTGTTAACAGACGGACAAAATGAGAGAACTATCCAGACATTAGAATATATGTTAAGAGCTTGAGTGATAGATTTAAGTAGTAGTTGGGATAATCACTTCTCATGTACTTCTTATATAACAACACTTTTCACTTAAGTATTCAGGAAGCACTATTTGAAACCTTGCATGGAAGGAAGTACAGAATGTCTGCGTGTTGGTCTGAAATAAAAGAAAATCAATTATCTAGACTTGAGATTGTACAGAAAACAACTGAAAATATTTTACAAATCATAAAAGCGACTAAAGATGACAAGAGATAGATAAAATAGTTATATTGCTAAGAGAAGGAAACTCTTGGAATTTACATTTGGTGATAAAATATTATTAAAAGTATCAACATAGAAATGCATAGCTGAATTAAAAAGTAAGGAAAATTTGGACCTTGTTTTGTTGGACCTTTTAAAATCGTTAAATCAATCGGACATGTAGCTTATTAGTTATAGTTAACAGAAAAATATGTTCAATGCCTAAATCAACTTATAGTGTTGATTTATTTGTAAATTCAAAAAGCATTTAAAAGAATTATGTTGAATGAAACTTTGATTGGTTTTCAAACAAATATTTTGAGACCATATATGTGAGATGCCAGCCAATCCGACTCACATGCCCGTGATATCCTGAATCCGAAGTGTGACTTCAAATGTACAGTCAATGATACTGTTTATCCGACTTCTTTTTAGAGTTTCTATTCACTAAATATATTTGTAAGGATTTTAATTATATCTTTTAATACCATTGAAAATCAAATAACAATTGAAGTGATGCATTTGTTGTTGTTTAAATAAAATAGCACTGGAGTTACTCTTAGAAAAATAATTAAACAATCCAGGTAATATAAGAACAAATTGGATTTTCTTGAAAATTTATGTGAGATTTCGACGGTATAAACTTAGGGATGTATTTGTAATTGTTACTTGAAGATGTAATACCTATGTAACTTGTGTTTTAAACTGTTTAATTAATCATATTAGATGCTATGCTAGTTTTATTTTTTGTTATTTGGAATTATCCCTAGCTACTTGTTATTGGCATCAGGCGTTGATACCGATTTTTCTTTAAGTTAGATTCAAGAATGGTACAATCAAATTGACCCAAAGCGCTGGTTGTAAAGCGTAGAGCACATTTTGGGTTATTCCAACAATGTTTCAGGCGGGAACCAAATTTTTTTTTTTGTTCAACGTGAATCAAAACAAGGCTGGAAATGGAACTGGTTTGGTTCCGGATCGGGTTCACATAAATAAAAAAGCATACCCTACCTGATTAGGGCGGATTCCAAACCCCGTCAGGTACAAAAACTGGTTCCAATTGGAAAAAATATATTTTTTCTTTTGATATGATGGAAGAGAGTCCCTCATTCACCTCTTCGTCATGTATTTTTTGTTCAACTAATATTTTGTGTTCAAGACTAGTTTGTTGTTGTATACGACCTACGACATCCAAGTGATCAGTTAAATAAATACATATCTGAAATTTCAACTATAATTTCTAATCCACTATATTAAATAAATTAACAACCAGGTTCCTATTCGAGCTGCCTGCACCACAATTGAAAATCGGTTTTTATTTGAACTATAATTTCTAAGCCACGTTTGTATTGTTGACATGTAATCAGGACGACATTGAAAATATTTTTGTTTTCTAACTTGGAAAGTTTTGATTACATAATCTAAAACCTGAAACAATTTTTATCCAATATGTGGATATGCAAACAATTCAAGGGCAGTTGCACGTTTCGTTAATTTTCATGTATTGAGATCGGCAGCGGTGACACAAATGTAAGATTCTTGTAAATTTGGTTATTTTTGTAAATTTTCAAACAATAAAATTAAATCTTGTTATACAAGTGTCCACATTTTAAACAATAGGATCTAAGAGTAATATGACTTACGTGGGTGTCATGAGGTTGGAGCGTCTCTAAAATCATTTTTGTCAACCGAAGGTTTTCAAAATGGTTGCACAAGAAACCTTCTTGAATCATGAACCTCAGCATTCGATCTTCAACCGCATTCATGTTGTGATAAAATATTCCATTGTCACTACCAATTGTTATATGTTCAAACTATGGATTTGCTTTTTTCCTAGGGCTATAAACGAGCCGAGCCGAGCCAGGATGGGTTCGAGCTCGAGCTCGAAGCTTATCGAGCGGGCTCGGCTCGGCTCGAAAATTTTAATGAGCTGAAAACACCGGCTCGAATTCGGCTTGTGAAAAGCTTGAGCCAGCTCGTGGCTCGTTCGATATGTCGATGTGAAAACACATCGACATATGAAAACACAAAAAATATATATTAGAGCTTTTGTTTTTTTCGAGTTTTTCTCGAGCGAACTTCGAGTCGCGCACTTTTTGTACAGCACTATTTTCACCTTGCAAGATATGTCGATGTGTTTCTTTAGAGTCGAATTCATTTAGTAAGCTAAAAGATCCTGACAAAATTTGCAACAAGGCTTGAGAGTCCTGCTAGATATCTCAAACAAATCAAAATTCACCGAACTTCTTGGTTCCTCAAATTAGGTAACGCCTTCCCAATAGTAAGCTCATTCAAGGAACCAACACCAACGAATGGATGCGATTGGACACTTTGGGAAACCATGAAATTCATAACGAGGGCATTTTCGCGTTTGTTTTTATGTTTTCAAGTGATGCAATCAACCATCAACGAACCGGTTCTGGGTAGGTTCGTTGGGTTCGGGTCCGGAACCATTTTCTTTTTCATCTCTAGAAGAGAGCATGGAGGACATTCCAAAGTTCCAATTATATACCTACATGGGTTGTGTGAAACAAGCTAATCCAATAAATGACAGATTCCTATTTGGACAACAATTAATCCAATTTTAAAACGAACATAACTTCTAATATGTGTGGAGATATGGCCCATAAAATATGGACGAAAAATACATTTTGGGCAGGGCGTTGTGACCCATGCATTTTGAAGGACTGTAAGGTCTGGAAAGTGACTCAAGTCTAACGGACTGGATATAAGCAAGTTAATTAATCTAATATTGGTCGAGTAACAAATATGAGTTCCTTAGTGTAATTGAGCCCATTTCATAAACAATCTACAACAAATAAACCAAGAGGATATATTCATCCATTTAACGTGCTGTTAAAATTTTTGACTAAGGTGAGCGACCCTCGAAGTTCTCAACGTGCTGTTAAAATTGGATCGTTGGGTTGATTTAAAAAAAAATTACTTATTTTTTACCGTACATATTTATTTACATGTACTTATTTTCACACAAATATCTCACGTTTTCTCCATATTTTTATACCAAAATGCATTCATTTCCTCTTCCACTCTCTCCATATGGTTCAACAAGTTCCGACAAAAATAACCTGAAAACGAGTAGTTTGATTATGAATTTTTGACTAAAGTGGTAATGACATTGTTACGCGATCTTGAAGACACTGTTGAGTCAAGAGCATATGTGTGTAGAGATGATTGTCAAGACGCTCGTAGTTGACTAGTTGTAAACTACTTATTTGTTCCAAAATTACCCGAGATGTATTTGAACGGAGGTTTCGAACGGAGAAAGATCTATTTGTGTGAATTGTCAGTGATGTGGAGATTGATTTTGAGTAATTTCAAACAAGTTATGATACAAGAGGGAGGAGTCTTAAAGCACTACAAAAGAGCATGCTAGCCATACGACAATTAGCATACGCGAATGCACTTTACATGCTTAATGATTAGCACATGTCTGAAAGAATATCACGTAAAAGTTTGCAAAATTTTCATGATGATGCCAGTAGTTTGTATCTAAAATAATCCTTACTAGAATAAGGGTGCGACGATATCAACCATATACATAGAGGTTCCTCTAAATAATAAAGATCTGGACCAAGATAATCTTCTATACATACGATCACATGAAATTTACGATAACATTTGAGCAGATTTTGTAGCACATATCAATAATTTGCACTGGTAGTTGTATTTATTTTTAAAACAATATTAAAATGTTGTCTTCTTTTCTATTTTTAAGTTAAATTAAATGCAACCTTTTACTTTTATTTTACTTCTTATAATAATCTAAGTATTTTTATTAGTTTTTTTTTTTTTTTAACACTAAATGTTAAATTTAAATTGAAATATACATTTCATTAGAAAACACTTATTTGGTGTTTGACTTAGTTCCTATCTTGCTCAAGGTTTGAGGAGGTCTGTTCGTTTCGTGATTGATATACACAACTTTATCCTATATTTTGCGCAATATGTTGTTTTCAATGTTTTGAATCCATGACCTCAAGGTCACAAATTAGTAACATTAACAGTTGCTAGATTCACTCTCAAAAATATAAATTAAATTAAATTAATTAATTGGAAATATAATGTGTAAGAAATGAGGAGAGTGTTATTAATACTTAAAGAAAATGATGAGTTGGGGAAAGTTGTTGATATGACATGTGAGAAAAATAAAGAGTTAAGTTGGGAATCGGGAGTACTCACTCCACCCTATTGGGTTTGTTGCAATGTAACATATTCACCGTATTAAGAAAGTCTTAAAAAACAAAAATATGATCACTAAAACATGTTCAAGCCATGGGTCAATGTTTCTAGTTCCCTACAGGTTACTCATTGACCTCCAAGTCAATATTGACTACTGTTACTAGTAACCTTTGTTTATGGTCAATGTTCAAACAACTTTTTTATTGTAAAGCACCAAAGCTAAAGCTGTCATGATTTTGTTTGTAGCTTTAAGTAGATATCAGCAAAAATCATTATGTAATTTGGGTAACTTCACAGAAACATTCAAATATACTGATTATAATGATCAAAGAAAGTCTTGAGCATGTGAATTTACTCGTACGTCAAGGTCACCCAAATTCCCATCATTAAATGATGGAGGCAAAGAACTTATAATTACAGTATTTTGCAATTTTATAAGTGCATTTTTAAGTTTCTCACCTTGTAAAAATATGCTCAAGATTTTATTTCATTTCATGAGAAATCATTTAACCCTGCTAATACTCTTCAACTACTATGGTAACACTAGCTTTAGTAAACCCGTGTATTACACGGGTTGAATAAATAAAATATTAATATAATAAAATTTTATTAATTTAAAATGATATTCTAAGATATGATAGAAATTACAAATGAATATGATTATAAGTAATAAAACAATAATATCATCTTTTAAAAAAAAATTCATAAAGAAAAATAAAACATTTTGTTCTAAAATAAATCGCTTAAAAATATCATTTATAAAAATCTCCAACTATAACTCCCAGTTATAATTATTTTTGATTTATAAAAAATTTAATTTTTAAAAACACTAATTTAAAAATATTTTATATTTTTAGAGGAGTTTGATGTTTTAGAAAAATTTCTTATTTTATAAAAGTTTATTTCTTTAGAAATACCATTAATAAAAAGATCTATTTACTAATTTATTAAAATACTATTTTTAATCTAAAAAATATTAAATAATATTATTAGTAATTAAGGTAATTATTTAATATGAGAGAGAAACACGAAAATTTTGTTGAGTATGAATGTGGTGTTGCCATGTGTCCTTCCTAGGTATTCTTTTATTAGAGTAGGAAGATTTGTTATATCTTAATGTTTTCTTTTTTGTTTTCTAGAACGATAAACATACACATCTCGTTATACTCGTAAACCTAGCTATACCATGTAGAGGAATCGTACTTTCGTGATCAATAAATTGGACGATCTAAAAGTCGCGTTGCGTTTTCAGATTGAAACTATTTGAGGGTTCAAACTAAATGTTTAATCAGATAAAACTCCATCTTAAGAAGCATAAATAATTTGTTTATTGAAATGAAAGGATTGAATTTACTATTGACATTGCAGAGCTTATATAAACCAATTACAACAAGAAGATACAAAGGTAAAGGAGAGTACCTAGGCTACAATTACGGAGGTCAATAATAACCTCAATTCTATCTAAATATACATTTGAATTTAAATGGAAACAATTAATTAACATTATTCTTGGTATCCATAATATTATTAGTATTATCCTTAATATGCCTTCGCAAGATGGAGGATCTGTCAGAAACTCCAATCTTGGATCGTAGACGGTGGAATGGACCTGGACCAAGAGGTTTCGAGAGTACATCAACGAGTTGATCTGCAGAGTGAATGTGTAAGATTTGTAATGAACTATTTGCTAATTTCTATGGAACAAAGTGATAGTCTAGAGCCACGTGCTTGATACGCGAATGGTATACCGAATTGACACACAAATAGGTAGTGTCAATATTCTAAAAAAAATGTAGGGGTTTCAGGAATAAATAAACCAAGTTCCAACAACAGATTTTGGACCCATGAAAGTTCAGCCGCATTTGCTAATGCTTTATGGTCAACTTTGGTAGAGGATCGAGAGACGGATTTTTGACGCGCTGAGCACAAGGAGACGATATTGGACCCAAGATGGATAATATAGGCAGTTTTGCAACGCCCACCCATCAAGAATTGTACCCCAATCTGAATCGGTAAAGGCTTGGAGATTGATAGGGGAGCCATGATTCAAAAACAAACCATAATGAATGGTGCCTTTCAGGTATCAGAGTACTCGTTTTAACGCTTGTCAATGGAGAGAGAGCGTCTTGGTGGAGCTAAGAGGTGTAGCAACAGGTTTAGCACCATCCATTTTAATTTTGGTGAGCAAGTTTTGCACATGTGCATGTTGAGATAGAAATAAGCCATTAACTGTGGAAATGACTTCTATCCCAAGAAAAATTTGTAACATGCCAAGATCTTTAATTGAAAACTTCTCAGATAATGCTTGAATAACATGTTGCACAAAGGAATTGTTATTCACGGTCAAGAAAATATCATCAACATATACCAAGAAATAGGAAATGATGCCACATTAACTATAGATGAACAGAGATTGGTCTACTAAGGATTTATAAAAGCCAAGGTCTAAAAGAAACGTGGTAAGCTCCAAGTACCATGCATGGGGTGCTTGTTCCGCCCGTAAAAAGATTCTTGAAGTCGACAAAGATGGTTAGGGAGATCCGGATTAACATAACCTAGAAGTTGAGACTTATAAACATCTTCATGCAAGGTGCCATGCAAGAAGGCATTATTGACGTCTAGTTACCGAATTGACCAGTTTTGAGACAGGGAAATAACAAGAATCGTACGGATAGTTACGAGTATTTGGTGACCGGACTTAATGTTTCAAAATAATCTTTTCCATGTTCTTAAAGAAACCCCTTCACGATTAAACGGGCTTTGTAAATGAACCACCCGGACGATGTTTGACACGGAATATCCATTTGCAACCGATTGGTTTGTGTTGTGATGGAGGTACAAGTTCCCACGTAGCATTTTTAAGAAGAGCATTGAATCTATTATCCATTGCCTTTCGCCATTAGGGATCTTTCATTATTTGAGTGTGTTAGTGAAGACTTACTGTTTTCTTATAGCTCGTATTTAATCTAATGTGAGTTTTGAGGTCCCATTTTTCTTTTACTTGATTTAATTTAAAGGGGGAAAAGCGTGCCCAATATCCTTTTTATGTTGTGATTATTTTCATACATTTTTAGACTATCATGTGGTTTGATTTATAAGTTGTAATCTTGTATGTGCATGAGCTTTCTGTGTTGTTTTTTGTTTTACAACTATTTAACTTGGGAGCCAATGGAAATGTACTGGTAGTACTATTAGGTTGACATACACACCCTCATATTCGGTACGCTAGCTAGAACCAACAATAGTCGCAAACGGACTCTTCGGTGAATATAATTTGATAATTCTGCGTCTACTTCGAACGAATGTACAGGTAGTACTATTAGGTTGACATACACACCCTCATTTTCGGTACGCTAGCTAGAACCAACAATAGTCACAAACGGACTCTTGGGTGAATATAATTTGATAATTCTGCGTCTACGTGTAACGAACATTTGATTCTTCTTGCTTATAACTTATTTACACATATGTCCTACTATCTCAACAAAACATAAGTTATTTATATTAAACATTTTAACTCATCAACTATGTGTTGACATTTTCGAGCATTTCTTTTTAGGTAATAACAACGTTTGATGCTAGAGAATACACATGTCTTAGTGAGACCATTAAAAAAATTTACTTACACTGTTGATTGCTTTATAAATTAAACAATATGTGTTATTTCTATTTGTTATGTTTGCTTACTTTCGGGTGTGTTTGCCCCAGCCTTGTCCTAGGACGTCGAATGTAAACATATATAATTGTTTGGCTATGCATGTTGTAGAAGTGACTATCCATGACACAAGTCTTCATTTGTGTCGGATCATAGACGGAGGATATAAGGGGCCTCTTTTTTTTCGTCAGTAGTGTTAATTTTCGGTTCGTTAGTGTAAATTTTTTATATATATCGAGTTCGCTCCAAAAAAAAAAAAAAAAAAAAAATTCGCTCCCGTCCCCTATAAGAGAGCTCAAGCTTCGCCACTGTGTCGGATGACGTCATAACATGTTGGTTTCATATCGTTTAGCATATCTCTTATACTTAACAATATGTTATAACGATCCCGTTCGTTATATACTTGTGTTTCTGTTATAAGCGGGGATGCGACAATTGCTTCCCATAAAAGGGATGTTTGTTTAAAATCCTTATAAATGTAAAACTAAATGATGTTTACGAGTAAAAAAATATTGGTTAAAAATAATCTAACTATCAATTAGTCACATGTGTTTTAAGTTTTATCTAATACATTGAGAGTATTCACAACCCATCTCCCATCTTCAATCTCATAATTTTAACTAAAAATTAGTATTTTTTAAAATTTATCTCTTATTTTCTAAAACTCTCCTACATTTCATTCCTCATATCTACCTCAATTCAATTAAATGATAATTATTTATTTATTTATTTATTATTTTTTCTCTCACTCACATACACTAAAAATAAAATAAAAAAAAAAGATACAAGGATGAGTAGAAAACCCCCAAATATGAGGAATGGGTTTAGCTTCCCTTAAATATTAGGGATGAGAGATGGGATAGAGTCAATTATTAGATGTTGTTTTATGAAAAACTTCATAAAATAATAACTAGGTTTTAAAATTGTTTGAATTAGGTCACTTGTAGTTTTATTTATTTTAATCAGATCACTTATATTTTTACTTGTTTCAGATTAAGTCATTAAAATTTTAAAGTGTTTTAATTAAGTCAATTAATAAATCAATTAATTAAATCCTGGGCAGGGGTAGGCTCGGGCTACCCCTGCCCCTCTAAGAGCATTCACAGTAGGGTTTTTAGATTTATGTGAGTGTGTTTCTTATATTTTAAAAAATAGTTATAAATGGTTGTGAGTGGAGTAGAGAAAAAAGTTACTGTTCAATTCGTATATTTGAGAAATCACTGTTAAAACCTTATAAGTTTTTAAATTTTTTGAAAGTCGTTATGAGTATAGGAGAGAGAAAAAGTAATGATAAAAATATAAAAAAAATTATTTAATTGAAAAACAAAAAAAAATATTTTAATATAATTATAAGAATAAATATATAAAAAAACTGATGTGAACGCTATAACAAGCCTACTACTGACCATGGCTAGTGTACCCACTTTACCTTTCTTGATTCCATTCACACATAGTTAACCCTATAACTAACGTCAAGTTAAATACATTTTTATATGCAATAAAATACGTTAAAAAATACATTTTTATAGAGTTAAACCTACATCCAAAACATACATAAAATACTTACTTTCATCTTAAACGTGTTCCTCTCTTTTAGCGAAAAGTGTAACACCCCATGAGAGTGGCCCAAATAAAGAGCCTTAAGTTGATTTGCATGAATGACTGAATGTGTTCACTTTTTCATAAGCCTGCCAAACATATATCCACAATGCAAAAGCAAAACCCCACTAAACATTGGTGATAATAACACCCACAATGTAGTAGAATGATTGCACAAAATATCTCCATGAGCGATCGTCTAGATCTTAAATAATCAATGCAATATTATTTTATATCATATAATGAAGTTTTCAAATCACAGTTTTCCTTTTGTTTATCCAGCTGGTTGATACTTTTTATCAATAATTATACGAGCCCGGAATTAAAATATATTCTTCTGATATAATCCAATAAACAACGTATTATTTTATTAGGAATTTTGTTATAACTTCTTTGTATATTCTAGTTCCACACAAGATACAAAGTTCATGATATTATTTTATTAGAAGTATTCTTATAACTTCTTTGTATATTCTATTTCCACACGAAATGCAAAGTGATTCGACCGGTGTTTAGCACATGCATGCTTTAGAATATACCTAATGATGGATTCATACATTTTAAATTACACTAAAAGAAAATTGGAAGCCGAGTTCATAAAAAACGCATAGGAGAGGCCGTTTATATGGCTACACATTTTCGATGAAAATAATTTTGTATAAACAATAGTCCTAAGAAAACTTTACTAGCAAATTTGCAACACAGATTTTCTATGTATTTTGGAGGCAAATTTCCTATGCATTTTCGATGCAAATGTTCCTACTCATTAAGAATGTAATTTGCCAATGAGTACTAGATCAATTGGTTTAGGAAAATGCATCCTAAGACTTTTTAAAGTGAAGGTCATAGGTTGAAGTCTCACTAGGTGCAATATGCTTCAAGTGGGTGGGCCAATGGTTTTATCACAGTGTGCCTTTGGGTGGTGGGTTTCCCTTGAAATGGTGGGCGAGCCGGGTCACCAGCGCTGTCTGTGTTCGCGGGCGTGGGTGGCCTCTCGCCAATGGGTTTACCCGGGTGACCGGGATTAAAAATTATTCGTTGGCCGTTCAAAAAAAATAAATTGAAATGTAATTTCCTGCACATTTCGAAAGTAAATTTTCCTAAATACTCAGAATGCATTTTTCCCTCCGCATTTCCGCCAAATACAGGTTCTACTTTTTCTACACATTTTCATAATTTTCTCATAAAATATCCAAAAAAGTAAATAAGAAAATACAAAAAATTCCCAATTTTTTTAAAAAGGTTCCAATATAATTATTAAAACCCTAATTTGAGTTTTTAGCCGTATAGGAATTTTGAAGGAAATGTGTAAGGAATTTCTAACCCTATTTAATTATTCCCTTAAAATTTTCTTAGGAAATGTCACCTTTTCTAGTTGTGACATTACATGTGCATAAGAGTTATTTTCTTTATTTTAGTTTCAATTTAACTATTATAAAAGTTAACGACCAAATTAGTTCCCTTCATATGTAGAAAATTTGATCCAAATTAATGTCATGTCCCGTCTAAATTTCAAGTTCTTATGTTGAAAGTTTGGGAAATTCTATGCTAAGGGGCCATATGCCAATCGATATGTCTAGAATGGTCTCAAGAAATCTGGATCAAATCAGTCATGAGTAATCCTTAAAGATCTTGAAAGTTATAGATAATTCGAAAAGAATCTCTAGATCCATGGCTTAGATGTGTTGTTAGACTAGTATAGTATACTGGAATCATGTATAGAAAAGTCTATAAGTTAGTGACGCTTGCTAGTAAATTGGCTTGAGATATTTTCCTAAAGTTAGTTTGGAGTCTCTCAAGTTGAATTGTATATATTCATGTTTTATTTATTTTTTGAGTTCTTAAGTACTTATAGTAACTCACACGATCCGTAAAGACCGTAAATGATCCCCTTAATCGCATCTTGCATTAGACATGTGACATTCAAGAGATTACATACATTAACTTGACTTGGGTTACGAGGTTCAGATTCACTTCTTGTTATCAGATCGATTTTGAAGGGCATGAAACATTTACTCTCATGATGCCTTACCTTGGAAATACTGCCCAAATTCGCAACAGGAAGTGATAATGAAACAAAAACACACGTGACTCTATAAGTCAAGAAAGAAAAGTTGAAGGCAACTTTCTCATCTTGGATTATATTATATGGTTTTTTTACTGATAAAGTTGTTTATGTTCAGCAATCGTGAAATGCATGCAGAATAATTAATCATTTAACTTTATTTATTCAAGTCTGGCATGAAAACAAAACAGCAACCATATAATGTATATCTTTTGGTCACATTTTGTCTCTGTGATTAAAGGCAAAGTGAATATGAAAGTGACGTGAACCTGTGATTAGTCGATGTCTATTTTTAAAAGACAAAGACTTTAGTGCATGAATTATTTTCGTTTGATGAACACAATAAATACAATAACAGTAATCACAACAAAAAAATATTAACCTTGAATCAAATAAGGGGGCGTTTGGTTGGAAGGAATGGAATGGAATGGAATGGAATGAAATTGAGAAACTAGTATAATTTTCAAGTAAAAGTATGTTTGAGTGGGTAATGAAATGTAAAACCCAAGGGAATGTTTCACCTCAAATTCCCTTGGTTGTGGGATTTCAAATTCCCTCTCTAGGTGGAAGGATTTTGAAATCCCACAACCAAGGGAATTTGAGGTGAAACATTCCCTTGGATTTTATATTTTATTACCCACTCAAACATAATTTTACTTGAAAATTATACTAGTTTCTCAATTTCATTCCATTCCATTCCATTCCATTCCATTCCATTCTTTCCAACCAAACGCCCCCTAAGTGTATTATATATTTTGCTTCTTGGTAACTGTTTAGTCCCAACGGATTCCGGTGTTCAAGAAGACAAAAGATATAAGTATGAAGTAAATGGAGTTTAAGTTTAAATAATGTAGATTTGCCGAAAGTGATTACTTAAGAACAACTAATAGAAGTAGACTAGGGTTGTCGCTCGACGCTCGTTCGAAAAATGTTCTTTCGATTTACCGTTCAGTTGTAAATGAGCCGATCAACTTGGTTCGGTTCAGTTTGAAAACGAGCTAAGCACAAACTAAGCACGAGCAAACGTCCACTCGGTTTCTTTCGGCTTGAATTATTTTTTAATTTAATTTATATATATGTACACACTGGATTGAATTCAAATGAAAACCAAGAGAAATTGTGTAAACCAATAAACCAAATCTCCACCTTTGATTTATGAAGATCAATGACTCATATTTTTTTGAATAAAATAATAAAAAGTTGTACTTTTATTCGAACACGTCTGTAAAAAGTCAAACAAATATGAGTCATTGATCTCATAAATCAAAGGTGGAGATTTGTTTTATTGGTTTACACGATTTCTCTTGTTTTACATTTGAACCATCCCCTGTACACACTAATCTATCTATTATAATAAAAAAAGTTTTTAAAGCGCCACGTGTCAAAATATTATGCTTTCTCATATTGATTTTCCCGCCTCTCTCTCATATTAAATGATAATAATAAATATTAATTATATTATTTAAAACATTTCCAAATTAAAAGATATTGTAAAAATTATAAACTAGATTTTTATATAAAAAATAAACAAAATTTAAAAAAATATAAGATATAGAATTTTTCTTAAACAAAAAACTTTTTTAGAAATTCTAACTTTTTTAAAACCGCTTTTTTATTTTAAGGGTGATTAAAAAATAAAATTATATTTAAAAAATAAAATGTAAAAAAAAAAAAATCTCATAAAACGAGAGTTTAAGATAATATTATTGTTGTTTTACTTGAAGTAATATTTATAAATAACTTAATCATATTTTATTTGAAAATATCGGTTTATAATTTTTATTATAAACTATTTAATATTTTATTAATTAAATCTGTGTATTACACGGGGTATAAACTAGTAGACAAATATATAATTATATGTATAGTTTTATAACACTCTATTGTATTTGATCCACTATATATAAATATACAATTTATATTTATACATATTAGATAATCAACCTAATAAAATTTTAACATTAAATCTAAAAGTAAAACCTTAAGCCGGTAAACGATAATCTTTGATACGTATTGTAATTCATAAACATGATTAGACTATGAAATATGTCTACTTTTAAAGTATAAAAACTTAAGACCCAACACATTATCTTTCTTTGTAAATTTAAATCATGTGATACAGTAGACTATATGACTATCAATATCGTGGGCTGTCAAGATCGTTTGCCGATTGCTCGGAAAATTAACGCTTTAAAAATGTTTGTTCAATTTTTTGCTCTATTGAAAAGGAGTCAATCAGCTCTTCGGTTTGTAAACGAGCCAAACATGAGCAAAATTCCGCTCAGTTCGGTTCCGCTAACTAAAATCTCAATTCATATTAAATTAACCCATTAACATATCTAATCCCAAAATGATTTTAAGAGGCGATAACGGTAGCGAGCAGCTTCAACCAAATAACCTTTTGAATTCATTTTGCAAAGTTGCAATCCTTCATTTTAAATCTAGGGGGTTTGCAATTCACAAGTCTGTGCCAATTATTATGCTCCATTCTAAATGTTTATGTGGTTGATTTAAATGTGAAAACCTAATTTTCAGTCCATGATTGAGATGATTTATCCAAAACAATTAAAAATGAAAAGGTGTTAAGTTCAAATTTTCATTCAAAATAAAAATACTCTAAGTTAAAATAGAGTGTTTCCAGAGTTGTGAGCTTTACTACTAAGGGGATTGGGGGTATCTTTCAAAATATGATCGTACATTTGTCGTTCCAACAAAAAAAAAAAAAAAATGGAAGCCTACAACGTGTTTGTCGCCGTGCTTTGTTTTAAGTTTTTTTATTCATGATTTTCAGTGTTGTCAAAACCGGATCGGACATGATAGCGAACCGGTTGCCTTAGGGGTTCATTGGTCGGACCAATCAGATGGGTCGAAATGGATCTAAGAACTAAATATGACATATATAAAAAAAATTAATATTATTTATATATATCCATTTTAAAAACAAAATATGAGAATATAATATGTTTTAGGTAGATTTATATTTTGGGTTATTGGATTTTAATAATCTCAAGTTTCATTTATTGGTCGGGATTAATCTCAACTTAGTAAATGTTTGAAAACACTCCAAACTCTATATTTATTTTATTCCAACGATCTCTTACTAACTGAGAGTTAACATCCGTTAATTTTTTTTTAATAAATGGGGCCAACATTGAGCCATTTTTTTACTACTCCACCACCCAGCCTCCATCAAGTCCTTTTTTCGATGTCTAGTCTCCAACGTCACCTGAAATCTACCTCGAATGAGTTAAGTTGTTCAGATCAAAAGGTGGAGATTGACGGGTTTTAAGATACAGAAGTTACAAATTGGCGGACCATATGGTTGATTTTAACTTTCGGTTTAGTGTTTTGGACATATAAATAGTTCACGTTATCGAAAAACTAACCGTGTTAACTCTCAGTCAGTAAGAGATCGTTGAAGGAAAATAAGCTCAAAGTTGGGGGTGTCTGTAAACATTTTTTGAGTTGGGATTAACCCCAACCAATAAATGAAAGTTAGGATTATTAAAATTCAATAACCCTTAACAGTTAAATAACTAAAATACATATCATAAATTACAAATTTAATAAAAAAAATGAGATTTTGGAAGGAAAAATTTAAAAAAAGTTTTGAATCTGGTTTGGCCACTAGTTTGGTTAAACTGGTTCACCGGTCCAAACGGTCCAAATGAAACCGCTTCAAATACATACAACCGGACTAGTTCTATGATCGGTTCCCATTCCATTTGGCTCAACTGGTTGGTCCGGTTCGATTCTGAAAACACTGATGATATCTCATATTCATATGCAAACTTGTCCCGGTGATTTCTCACATTCGTATAATATTTTTAATTTATTTTTTTATGTGTTTAATTTTAAGGTTTATGGAGAAATTCTAAAAAAGAAAGTTATTCAATCCATTATTGTATGTCTTATATTGAAAAGAGTTCTTATAGAAATTATAGACAACGTAAGTTTCAATTTGACAATAATTGCTGCAAGTTTCACAGAGCAAATAATCGAAAACAAAGATTTGCTTAAATTGAAACATTTATCAGATATGAATACTTAGGATGTAAGTATTCAGACTTTATTTTTGCATTCCGAAGAGAAGATGCATTCTAACAATATCAAGCAAATCTGGACAAGATATATTTGACATCGGAAATGATTATTCTTAGATAACATAAGTCTTATATAAAAACTAATGTTCTCCTTTGATAGTAGAACGGTTTCACTCTCCGGCAAACAAAAAGTTCCCAAGGAGCCGTAAATTGTATACATCGTCAAATCCTAGATACAATTGATCGACCCACTATTGGTTAGTAACAGTTTAGGGTTGTTTGCATGTAAGAACCATGTTAAGAAAATTCTATAATAATTAGTTCTTGGTGTTGAAATATTTGATTAAAATATTCGGACTAATTTCCATCTTTTCCCCAAGATAGACCATTGACCCTGCAATCGAGATCAACATCCTTCAAGCCGTAATTTCTGGTCTTAGCTAATTGCCAGCTATTCCTTTTTCAATGCCATTTATTGTATTTCCCTTATTTAGTATTTTGTATTAGCTATATATTATTTTGTACGTAGGCTTGTAAATTAACATAAGAAAATACAAAGTAATTTAATTTTCTTCATTCCTTTGATTATCATGGACAACCTGGTATCAGAGCAGTTTTCATGATCCGAAAGCCTTTGATGCTCATCATCTACCAGAACCAAAAGCAATGTCAGAAGAAGATACCAATAACCTTGCCATCCAAATAGCCAACCTACTCAAAAATGGAGTTCAAACTCCAACTCAAAGCCCAAAACCAAATCCCTCCGATAACCTAAAAATTAACCTCAAACTCACAAGCCAAAACTACCCTCTATGGGCTCGGATGATACGAGTTGCCATAGGGGGGAAATCGAAAACCTTTTTAAACCATCTCACCAAAGACCCGCCAGAACCCATTGACGAACAGTGGGAACAAGATGATTTGATTGTCTTTTCATGACTCATTCAAAATATCGAGCCAGCCCTTGCTAGTAACTTAACGGAGTTCCCGACAGCGAAAACGCTATGGGATGCTCTTACGGTTACGTATAGCAGCGGCAAAGACAAACTTCAAACTTTCGATCTCCATGTCAAAGCAAACGAGTTCAAGCAAAATGGCGCACCGTTAGAAGATTTCTGGATTGTGATGCAAGGAATCTGGGGAGAAATTGAACGGCGAGATCCAAACCCAATGACGTGTTCTACCGACATCGCCACGTACAATAAAGTCAGGTCAGAAAACAAACTGTTTCAATTTCTCAATGCCCTTGATCGAAAGTATGATTCCCTCAAAAGGGAAATCCTTCGATGGGATCCCTTACCGTCTGCCGAAGCCGCTTATGCTGCTGTCCGAAAAGAAACAGCTCATCAAGGTATTTTCGGGAACAAACAGCAAGGGGAGGTGTTGGGTCTGAACTCAACCGGTGACTTTGTTGGGTTAGGGCTCGTATCGAGAGGTCGCCGGTTAGACCAATAATCTAATCTGTCATCATCCCGGATCGATAAAAACAAGTTGAAATGCGAGCACTGTGGCATGACCAAGCATACAAAAGAACAGTGTTTCAAACTCGTGGGGTACCCGGAATGGTGGACCGACGGACACAAAAAAGGGAGAGACGGCAAGGCCGCCGCTGCCGTGGGAAATCAAGAGACCACCTGCAACGGCGGTAGCAACGGCGACCGCTCAAGACTAGCCGGAATTCAAGAAAGCATCAAAAAAGGAAACCATGGAGGAAGCTGCTGTTTTGCAGCAATTAAAGAAGACGAAACAGGGGGTACCATAGGTATTGGGTTTGAGAATTACACATCAAACCCTTCACTCTCTCAAAATTCTCATTTAAAATCCTATAATTCCAAAATGACTGTTATGAACCCTCAATTTTTTAACCCCAAACTTCTTGATTTATTAAATAAATTCCAAGTTTCGGAAATTACAGAAAAACCCCCTCACATTTCAAACTTGGATAAAAAGGAGTCAAAAAATTCTTTTAATATTGGGGAGGTTAACATAGCAACTAAAAATGAAAAAAATAAAGACTTATGGATATTTGATTGTGGTGCTACCGATACAATGACCTTTGAAAAATCTGACATCTGCTTAATGTCTAAACCACAAAAATCAAGTATTCGTACCGCAAATGGAGAAGTTCTCCAAGTAGAGGGAGGAGGGACTATTCAAGTTTCACCAAACATGAAATTATCAAACTGCCTCTATGTTCCCTCCTTATCTCATAAATTGCTTTCGATCAGTCATGTTACAAAAGAACTAAATTGTGTTGTTCTAATGCACCCAACCTTTTGTATCTTACAGGACATAAGGACGGGAAAGATCATTGGGCGTGGTACTGAACGACAAGGACTGTATTATGTGGATGAAGTGACTCGACAAGGTACTGTAATGCTAGCTCATGGATCTACAGATATGGAGGCTTGGTTATGGCATCGAAGAATGGGACACCCATCTAGTGGTTACTTGCATCGATTATTTCCCGAATTATTTCCAACAAATAACGTCTTGAATTGTGAGACATGTTTTTTGGCTAAGAGTCATAGACACACTTTCAAATCAAATGATACTAAGGTTGATTGTCCTTTTTTATTAATCCATTCGGATGTGTGGGGGCAGCAAAAGTTGACGGGGGGCAAAATTTCCGTTATTTCGTAGCGTTCATTGATGATTGCACCCGCATGACTTGGATTTATCTCTTAAAAAATAAATTTGAAGTTTTTTCAAAATTCACAAGTTTTTGTGCCATGGTTAAAACCCAATTCAAAAGCGATATACAAATTCTTAGGTCCGATAATGGGGGGGAATTTGTAAATACTTCCATGAAACAGTTTTGTCAAGAAAAAGGAATAATTCATCAAACCTCATGCGCTCATACCCCCGAACAAAACAGGGTATCTGAAAGAAAAAACCGCTTCCTTTTAGAAATAACTCGTGCGCTCATGATAGAATCCCAAGTTCCGAAATCCTTTTGGCCCGAAGCTCTTGTCACAGCAACCTATCTTGTGAACCGTCTCCCAACAAAAGCTCTTGACTTTAAAACTCCACTTCAAGCCATGTCTAAATTCCACAAATCTCCATCAACCCTTACCCTTGAACCTCGTGTCTTTGGTTGCTCTGTGTTTGTTCACATACCAAAAACAGAACGATCCAAACTTGATGCATGTGCTGAGAAATGTGTGTTCGTCGGCTATGGAATCAATCAACAAGGTTATCGATGTTACAGTCCGAACAAACGTCAAATGTACACAACGATGAACTGTGACTTTCTTGAAACCGAATACTTTTACAATACCCAACACATTGGTCAGGGGGAAAAGGCATATAATGACACATTGAGTTGGATAAAATGGATGCCATCCTCAGAAGAAACTACTCCCGGAGTCCAAACCACATCACAATCCACTAGTCCTGAAGACGGTACCACTAACAATGATCATCCTAACCTGGCGTCAAAGGTAAGTAACTCTCAAACTCAAGAGCATGTTGAAACTCCTATTAACTCTGATTCATTCACTGACTGTGAAACTCATGAGCATATTGAAACTCCTGACCTTCCTAACCATGCGACAGAATAAGAGTCATCACAGGTTGAACGAGACAGATATGTTCTCCCCCCAAGATCTAATAGAGGAGTTCCTCCAAAAAGGTACTCTCCTGAGAAGGAAGCTCGAAGTTCTCGATATCCAATGGCAAACGTAGCAGCTGGAAATTTATCACCAGAAGCCCAAGCTTTTGCCTCATCTATATGTTCTGAGGAAATTCCAACGACAGTTGCACAAGCTCTTGAATCTAAGGATTGGAGAGAGGCAATGAAAATTGAAATGGATGCACTGAATAAAAATGACACATGGGAAAAATGTATCCTTCCTCCTGGAAAAAAACCAGTAGGATGTCGTTGGGTCTTCACTATAAAATACAAGCCAGATGGAACCATTGAGAGATACAAAGCCCGGCTTGTAGCAAAGGGGTACACCCAAACATACGGAATTGACTATTCCGAGACATTTTCGCCCGTGGCTAAAATCAACACAATCAGGGTCCTATTCTCTATAGCTGCAAATAAAGGTTGGCCTCTCCTTCAGTTTGACGTAAAGAATGCCTTCTTACATGGGGAACTTAAAGAAGAAGTCTATATGGAAACCCCTCCTGGATTCATGAAGAAATCAAACCCTAGAGAAGTATGTCGCTTGAAGAAATCTTTATATGGTTTAAAACAGTCTCCACGTGCCTGGTTTGGCAGGTTTACCTTAGCCATGAAAAAATATGACTTCAAACAGAGTAATTCAGATCATACTCTATTCCTTAAAAGGAGGAATGGACTCGTAACATGCTTAATTATTTATGTTGATGATATGATAATCACAGGTAATGATGAGGAAGAAATGACAAGGTTAAAGGAAAACTTATTTAAAGAATTCGAAATGAAGGATCTGGGAAGACTTAAATACTTCCTTGGGATTGAAGTTCTGAGATCAAGACAAGGTATTTTTATCTGCCAAAAGAAATACGTCCTTGACCTGCTTGCAGAAACAGGGATGATGGATTGCAAACCTGTGGATACTCCTATGATGGTGAATCAAAAGCTCTATATGGAGGAAAATGCTAAGTTGGCCGACAAGGAAAAATATCAACGGATAGTAGGGAAACTAATCTATCTCTCACATACCCGACCTGACATAGCTTATGCAGTGGGAGTTGTGAGCCAATTCATGCATCAACCTCAAGTTAGCCATATGGAAGCCGTGTGGAGAATTATCAAATACTTGAAAGGGACACCTGGTCATGGAGTTTTGTTCAAGACAAACGGGCACCTAGACACCCAAGTGTATACCGATGCGGATTGGGCGGGAGATAAAGGAAATCGGAGATCAACATCCGGTTACTTTACCCTCGTTGGTGGTAATCTTGTTACTTGGAGAAGCAAGAAACAAAAAGTGGTGGCCCTTTCAAGCGCTGAAGCGGAATTTCGAGGAATAGCATGCGGTTTAGCAGAGATACTATGGATACGGAAACTTTTGACAGAAATCGGGTATCCTCCTACTCAATCTAGCAAAATTATGTGCGATAACGAGGCAGCTGTTCAAATTTCAGAGAATCCAGTCCAGCATGATCGCACAAAACATGTTGAAGTAGACCGACACTTTATTAAAGAAAAACTTGAAACAGGGATAATTAAACTTTTGTTTGTTCGCTCGGAAGATCAACTTGCAGATATACTAACAAAGGCGGTCAATGGGAAAAATTTTAATCACTGTCTTGGCAAGTTGAGCATCGAAAATCCCACTGCTCAACTTGAGGGGGAATGTTGAAATATTTGATTAAAATATTCGGACTAATTTCCATCTTTTCCCTAAGATAGACCATTGACCCTGCAATCGAGATCAACATCCTTCAAGCCGTAATTTCTGGTCTTAGCTAATTGCCAGCTATTCCTTTTTCAATGCCATTTATTGTATTTCCCTTATTTAGTATTTTGTATTAGCTATATATTATTTTGTACGTAGGCTTGTAAATTAACATAAGAAAATACAAAGTAATTTAATTTTCTTCATTCCTTTGATTATCATGGACAACACTTGGCTAGTTATTCAGGATTTAATCCCTATAACTTCTCATAGAATTTTTATTTGTATTTTTGTAGAAACAAACTTTGTATTTTGTAGAAACAAACTTTTCACAAAGTTTGGGTTCTTAGTCAAATAAAAGTTTTGAAGTATGAAAATAATCTTTATGTTTATCATTTAATTTGATTATTCAATTACTTTAACTCTCATAAATAACTAATCATCAAGTTTTTCAATTCCGTGTGTTTAAAGTTGTACGCGGAGTCAAAGAAAATGGGATCTAGAGTGAAGACTTGTTGGTCATGTAAATAATGATTTTTTAATTACCAACCAATAAGATAACTTTTTGTTTATCGTTGCCTAGAAATCTCCATCGTAAAACCATTTTCTCTAGACACTATTCACAAGTTTTCAATTAAACCCTCCCCCATCTCTTACTAATTAAGAATTTTACACATGTTTCAAAATAGATAACATGCCTAATTAACTTTAAATTCACGTTATCACAATCACTTGATCATTTGCATTTAATCACATACGAAAATAATTTTCACCATATTTAATTTTAATAAACATTCATACCCGTATATTCTAGTTTGGGAAATAGTACGCACTCATCTTTACATTCCGAGCCCACTAGTTGCACATTTTTGTCGAAGTTTATGTTGACTTCCCAAATAAGAAAATTTTGAGCGTTTTTAAGGACAAAAAATATGAGGCAGAGGAGAGAGGATGTACGAGAGTTCACAGGTAATAACATCTCAAATTTTTGACTATGAACGATAGGGAGGAGATATGAGAGTGAAAATCAGACTTTATTATTGGTAATGCTCTTAGCATGTTTCCTTAAGCACATAGCTAAATTCATGTACTGGTCAATTCAACTAGTTTTATCATTAATCCAAGTCTAACTAAATTTATCTATATCTATATCTATATCTATAGTATCTAATAAAAAAAAAATTTTTGTCACTTGTCACTCTCTTAAACCATCTTATTGACACATGTCATTCTTTTAAACATCCTCATTTAATTTTCCCTTCAAAAGGGTATTATAGTAATTTAATCACTCAAACTAATTTCTCGCTTTTAATAAAAATCAATTTTATTAATTAATGCATTTCTCTCCCACATCTAGAATTTTTTAAAATCAAGCTATGTTTTTAAAATTAAATTTTGTTAAGTAAATAAAAAATAAAATCTTTTTATTAACATAGAAATCATAAAAAAACAAAATTTTTATATAATATGAAATTTTCTAAAACATTAAACCTTTTTGAAACAAAATATTTTAAATCGGTATTTTTTTAAAAAGATTATAAAAAATATGAAATTTTCTACAAAAGTTTTATTGAAACAACCATAATAATTAGAAACCCGAGATTTTAATAAACAAGATTTTTACAAACAATAAATTTTTAATAAAAAAAATCTTAACACGAATATTTAAATACAAAACTATTTAGATAAGAGAGTTAAAAAAAGTAGTATAATTGTTTTATTTTTCAACTATTAGTTATATATAATTTTAATCATATCTTATAGTAAAACATCGTAATATATCTCTTCGTGTTTATTACTAAATATAATACGTTTAATAAATAAGTTCCTAGCCTATCTATTTATCTGTATATCTATCTATCTATAACAAAAACAAATAAAAAATAAAACTTGACACAATTATAAGTTTTATCATATTAACTTTTGTCATTGTCTTTATTATTATTAATAATATTGAATACTAATAATATTACTCATACCATTTTTAAATTAAAAATTATATAACTTAATAAATTAAAACCTATATTTTTTTTATTAAAAACACACTTTTTAAAAACAAAAGTTTTATAAAATACAGAATATAAAAAACTTTTTTTTAAATAAATTCATTTTTCTTAAAACAAAATATTTAAATCCCATATTTTTTTTATAAAATAAAAGTTTAAGAAAAATACATTATTGTTTATGTACTTAAAGTAGCTATTGATATGTAATTATAATCATATTTTATCTTTAAAGATGGTCTTATAATTTATAAATAATTATTACTAATTATTTTGTATTTTATTTATTCAACCCGTGTATATACATGATATTAACCTAGTACTATATTATAAAGTAAAACCTTGTGACGCAAGTGTAAGTTTACAAAAAAAATTAAGACACCTAATATAACTTATTAAGTATTAGATACAAGTATTTTATACAATCATTCATATTTTGCCCCTCATCTAATAGACTTATTCTAATTAATAAGTTAATTAATGAATATTATTAATACATCATTTAATAATATGAAATTATTTAACTCACTACATTATATATTATATTATTATAATACTTTAAATTAACATTTAAATTTATAAATAAGTATTATCTTATTTAATACTTAACTATATAATTACTTAATATTTTTATAATAACAATAATAATAATAATAATAATACTAATAATAATAATAATAATAATAATAATAATAATAATAATAATAATAATAAAATTTATAAATAAGTATTATCTTATTTGTATACTTAAATTTATAATAATCACCTGAACTTTTTTTAAATTTTATATTTATGCCTTCGAGTTATATCAAATTTACATTTAATCACTTAATTTTTTTTTAAAATTTATACTTAAGCCTTTGATTTATGTCAAATTTTTTTTTAATCAATTTAAAATAGAGTTCGTTAATTATAAAAAGTCAAAATTTAAGCATTCGTTATTTTTTTTAGATATTTATTTGTTATAGTACATTTTTTGTTATACATTTTTATCAGCGTTTCGCACGTAATATATTTTCAGATGGTCAGTACTAATGTATAAATCATCGGAATTAAAATTTTCAACTTTTATATCTACCGCTGCATAGCGCGGGTCACATCTACTAGTTATACTATAAGTACGTTTCTAGTTAATCACATTATAAAAGTTGCAAATGAACTTACATCCTTTTACCCAATGTCCATACCTCACTAACACAAAACATATTTTTAGGGGCGCTTGTGGTTTTTTAGGAGCGGTTGTGGTTTTTTAGGAGCGGTTATCGCCGTAAACCACCCTTTAAATTTGAACTGCGTCAATTGATAAGAAACTAACCTAAAATGTGTTATTGGAGCGAATATATATAATTTTTGTAATAGAAAATTGCATAAGTGTTTATCCTCAAACTTTAAACTTTTATGTATTCATTGCACTTTTGGTCACTAACATTAAATTCATTAAATTTATATGCATTTCATAAAATTGAATTGTAAAAATTTAGGAACCAAACTTGGAATGGTTACACAAAAGTTTAGAATTACTTTGTAATTTTTAATATATGGGGACCAAATGTGTAATTTGATAAACCCACTAGACCATTTATGCAAATTTCTCATTTTTGTAATATAACCATATTTTTGTTGAATTTAGTCTGGTTGGATTGTATATGTTTTATATAGCTGCCCTGATTTAAAAAAATGTTGTATTTTTTATGTCGGAGCTAACTGGATTTATAAAGAATTCTAGGCTAGATTTATAAATATATATTTTTTATATTTTTTAATTATCATTTTTTGGAGTAGTTCTAAAGCGTTTCAAATGCCATTATCTGGGGCGGTACTAAGCGGTTTGTTAAACCGCCTAAAAATATACGGTTTAGGTTTTGTACCGTCTTATCTTTTAGTGCGATCTACAGAATGCTCCTACGAATCAAAATAACCGCCCCAATAAACATGTTGTTGTACTAAATTAAGAGTTGGCTGGGAGCTTGGCTTGGTTTTGGTTCATTTTTGCTCGGTTTTAATTTTATAAACACAATTAAATAAATCAAATGCAAAATAAATTCACTATACTACATAACTCATAACCGGTTAATATCAAGTCTATACAATATAAATTAATTTAAGAGAAAACTACATAAATAGTCTCTTTGGTTTGATCAGATTGCATGATTGGTTCCCGGACTTTTAAAATTGCAAAGTTAGTCCAAACCTTTATGTAGTCATTGCAGATTTGGTCCTCAAATTTTACAAAATGGCAAAGTTAGTCCAAACTTTTATGTGAGTGTTGCACTTTTGGTCCATAAAATTAAATTTAAAAATTAATTCAAATTTTATAAAATGCATAAAAAATAAATGAAATTTATGCCAAGAACCAAACATGCTATGATTACACAAAAATTTGGACTATCTTTGTAATTTTTAAATTTTGAGAACCAAACACGCAATTTAGTTAAACCACATGTACTATTTATGCAATTTTCTCTTAATTTAAAAAAAAACTGAGTTCAACTTCAACAAAGTATAAATAACTTCATTATTATCCAAATCGAACAAACAAAACCTGCAACACTACAAAACATCCGGTAGTATGCTTTTTAGTAAATAAATTAAATGTATACTTGAATAATTAATTCTATTTACAAAAATATAGAAGCATCAAATAAAACGATCTAATACAAACATTATAGTTTAATATTTTGACGTAAGAAATATATTAAAAATATATTATATTCTTAACAAATAAGCAAATTTAATAATATATGGTATACACATAAAAATAGTATATATTACAAGTAAAATAATTTGAGCCATACCGAGCCGAGCTAATAAAGGAGCTAAACCGAGCCGAGTTAGCTCGTCACGAATCGAGCCGAGTTCAGCTAGTTTTCATACTTAGATGGCTCGGTTCTGTTCAATTTAAAACCGAGCCATTTCAAGCGAGCTTTTTCCGAGCGAGTTTCAAGAAAGCTCCGAGCCGTGAGCTATTTGGACGACCATACAATCAATTGTTCCCTACTATCAATTGTTCATCTGTAATGATCCTAATTGCATATTTACCTTGAGCAACAAATGGAGTGCGGGTTTAGAAGGGGATCAATTAAAGGCAGCCATCAAAACGCAAAATAAATAGGGCCGTCCAAATAGCTCGCGTGTAACATCCCGTTTTGTGAATGAAAATAAAATATTTAAAACTCATATTTCGAACATGTTAATCAAGTAAGATTTGAGTCATATTATTATTGAATTAAGTTACGTTTAAACGAGTCGAATTTTGATTAATAATAATAATAATAATAATAATAATAATAATAATAATAATAATAAAAGCATATATGTGCGTTGTGTGCAATTGTGCATGTGTAACAAAATATAATAATGCTAATAAATTGTAACTATAATTTCTAGAGATAAGATAGATATCAATTGAGGAGGCGGTCAAAAATAATAATATTATAATTAAATTAATAAATCAAATAAATTAGGAAAAGCCACGTTGAAATGGAGATTTGTATGTGTTCAAAAACTAGAACACTTTGAATATTTTAAAACAAAATATGTATCTTCTAGTTGAAGAAATAAGAGTCGGCAAAAGAAATACATGCGTATTATGTTTAGTTGAGAGGAATGAAAGAAAATTTAACAAAGTCGACGAGTTGGTTAAGGTGATTATTTTTGTTAGTTGGTGGTGTTAATCGGAGGGGTGATCAACTAGTGACGAACTCAGGTCTCGTATAATATTAAGGGTTTCAAGGAGGTTGGAAATTGTCAGTTCTGTGGAAAGAGACATTTTGAAGAATGTCGTTATAAGAACCCAATTTGTTATAAATGTGGGAAACCAGGGCATACAGCCCCACAATGTACTAGCCCTGTAAATTTATGTTATAATTGCTATAAGCCGGATCACATGAGAAATGTTATCCAGAGTTGAAAGCCAGGGTTGCCAAAGCTCCAGGAGGATCAAGGACCATAGAAAACGTGAAACAGTTGGAAGCTCCAAAACCACGGGGCAGGGCTTTTCAAATTACTGCAGAAGAAGCAAAGATTGAACCTGATGTCGCCACAAGTACCTTTTTAGTCAACTCTCTTCCTACATATGTTTTATTTGATTCTAGAGCTAGTAGATCCTTCGTATCTATAAAGTTTGCCGGGCAGGATTCTTTTGTTAAAAGTAAACTAGTACATGTGTTAGAAGTTGACATAGCTAGCGATAAAAGTTTTGTTGTATCTGAAATATGTCAAAACTGTAAATTAAATATTCAAGGAGAAGAATATAATATTGACCTAATTCCAATAGTGTTAAATGAATTTGATGTGATTATTGGAATGGATTGGTTGTCCCAACATCATGCGTCGATAGTTTGCAATGGAAAGATTGTTCAATTTATGTCATCAATGGGAGATCAAGTCAATATCTATGGAGAAAGAAAGAGCAACATAACTGTATGCTCAATGGCGAAAGCCAAGAATTACATATGGCATGGAAATCAAGCATCTTTAGCTTATGTAGTCGATAAAGAAATGAAAGAGAAGAAACTTGATGAAGTTCCTACTGGTAGTGAATTCCCAGATGTGTTTCCTGATGAGCTACCAGGTGTTCCACCAACAAGGGAAGTCGAATTCAAAATTGATTTAGTTCCAGGAGCTAAACCTGGAGCTAAATCCCCATATCGTTTGGCACCAAACGAGATGAAGGAGTTGATGTCTCAACTCCAAGATCTGTTGGATAAATGTTTCATTCGGCCAAGTGTTTCACCTTGGGGCGCGCCTATCTTGTTCATTAAAAAGAAGGACGGTAGCATGCGAATGTGCATCGATTACCGTGAATTGAATAAGTTGACCATCAAGAATAGGTATCCTTTACCTAGAATTAATGATCTTTTTGACCAACTGCAAGGCGCTAGCTGGTTCTCAAAGATTGATTTAAGGTCAGGTTATTATCAAGTTAAGGTACGAGAAGAAGATGTACCTAAGACAGCTTTTCGTACTCGTTATGGGCACTATGAATTCGTTGTGATGCCATTTGGTCTAACAAATGCTCCAGCGGTTTTCATGGATCTCACGAATCGAGAATGTAAACCCATGCTTGATCGTTCTATCATCGTTTTTATCGATGATATTCTCATCTATTCTCGAACCAGAAGTAGAAACTTACAAGAATAAAGGTAAGTACACTAACCCGTAATTAAATTATGTTACATGTTTAATTGCATGTTATATGTTGTAATTATTATAAGTTTGTATGGATTAAGTGGAGATGAAACATGTTCAATTACATTTGATATATGTTTATTTGTTATAATAAACATGATTATGATAGAGATGATTTATAAGATTACGGGTTCAAGTATGTGTATTGATAGTTTAAAAAGGGGAGTTAAATATATGTAAGGATATCGGGTGTTGAAATCCCAAGGGGTTCGGGTGTTGAACTCCACATATATATAAAAAGGGGAGTTAAATATATGTAAGGATTTCGGGTGTTAAAATCCCAAGGGGTTCGGGTGTTGAATTCCACATATATATAAAAAGGGGTGTTAAATATATGTAAGGATTTCGGGTGTTGATATCCCAAGGGATTCGGGTGTTGAACTCCACATATATAGAAAGATGAGTTAATAATCCTCAAGGGTTAGAAATAAACCCACAAGGAATTCGGGTGTTGAATTCCCAAGGAGTAATGAGCATTAAAATTTAAAAGATTTTGGGTATTAAATCCCGATGAAATAAAATATGTTTTGAAATAAAAAGGTGTACTTACTTAGCGAAAGCTAATAAAAATATGTTAAAGCTATATGGTTAAAGCTTCGCGGACGTGACTGGACTGACGAAGGAACACTACTCTCGTTTAATAATTAATACAATAAATATTGTATTAAAAGTTTGTAAAACGTTTACATTTCATTGTAATACTTTTATATTTATTAAGAAAATGATATGTCACTACGAGTAACAAGTTTTGATGTAAACTGGGACCTAACTCTGATATAAATTATGAAAGTGTTTAATATATAAAAAAAATCTAGTGTGTTTCATCGCGGCTCGGAGCTCGCTCAGAAAAAGCTCGCTTGAAATGGCTCGGTTTTAAATTGAACCGAATCGAGCCGGCTTGGTATAAAAACGAGCTAAACTCGGCTCGGTTATTGACGAGCCGGGCCGGCTCAGTTTAGCTTGTTGTTAGCTCGGCTCGGTACGGCTCGGATTATTTTACATGTAATATATATTATTTTTATGTATATAACATATATCATTGTATTTTTTTCATTTGTTAAGAATATAATATATATAGCTATTTTTATGTCTAAATATTAAACTATAATGTTTTGTATCAGATAGTTTTATGTGATATTTTTATATTTTTGTATACTATAATTAATTATTCAAGTGTTTTCAATTCATTTTGTTGAATTTGAATTTAGTTTATTAAATTAAATTATATTTTGTGAAACTTGATATAAATCGATTATAAGTTATGTAGTACGTTGAACTTATTTTGCATTGGATTTTTTTAATTATGTTTATGAAATAAAACCGAGCCAAAACGAACCGAGCCGAGCCAGCTCGGTTTAAAATCGAGCCGAACTCGAGCCCAGATTTTCAGCTCGGTTTTAAAACCGAAACGAGCCGAGCTGGCTCGGTTAAAATCCGAGCCGAGTTCGAGATTGCCCTGACTCGGCTCCGTTCGGCTCGTGAACAACCCTAAAAATAAAGGATGAAAATGTAGAAGCATTTGTAAAAGAAAGTAAGAGAAAGAAACGATCCAAACCCCAAAATTCAGTTTAGGCAGAAGGCCACGGTGAAATCCAACGAAGATTTTGATGTATGCAGAGGCACAACACATCAAAAAGTCATTTATAATGATCAAAGGTGTCGATCACGAAGAATGGAAGAAAAACAAAGAGTACAATTAAAGATGGGGTTAACAAGAAAGATGATTTTTGTCACCGCTGTGGACTCCGATGTAGTTGGAGGTTTTAACTAAAAGATAGAGATCGTAGAAACAAAGAAAGAGAAATCAAAGGATCGAAAATTGTTGATCATAAGCCCGAAAACATTGAATTTTTTTTCGATTTAGAATCCACTACTTAGCAAATTGTTTGAATAATGAAAGCAATTACCTTCAACAAGAATCAGAACCAGTTTCAATTCGATTAAGACGACGCTAACCCGCTTCAAACTTGTTCATAGGATCCGGAGAGTTAAAGTCAATTTGAAAATATGAATATCAAACAAAGAAGGAAGATGATAGACTGCAAATCGGACGAACAAAAGCAAGATTAAATAATTTTTTGATTAGGGGAGTAAATGTTGAAATTAGATGTAACCAAGAAATTTATTAGATTCGAAGTCAAAGTTAATAAAAACTCAATTCAAAGAGTCAAAATTGATGTAATTAGCGGGAATTTAAGGATGGAGTCGATAGTTAATACCCGTCAATTGTAAGGGTATAAATACCCAAGAAAACGTCATTTCATGTGTGGAAATTCAGTTTATTTTGTGTATAAAAATTTGTTTTGTTTGTTCTTGTGTTCCCATCGAGTCGGTGCACAACCTATGCATACTCACTATCAGTTGTTCATCCACACTGATCCTAATTACATATTGATACAACAATAGATCACAACAAGTCAAAACTTATTTATTAGTTTTAAATTCTAAACAAAATTATCACCAAGGGTTGGCTAAATTAAGTAACCTGCTTCTCAAATCTTTGGAAAATTCACTCTAAAGCAACAAATAATCAAACAACAAGATATTCTTCACTAGGTTATTACCCCGTGTATTACACGGGTTGAATAAATAAAATACTAAATAATTAGTGATAAAAATTTATGAATTATAAAATTATGTTTGAAGATAAATTATGACTATAATTGCATATGAATAAAAAGATATGATTTTTAAAACGAAAGGTTTGTATCAAAAAGGTTATAATTGTTTTAAAAAATGAGCGATTTAAAATATTATGTTTCAAAAAGGTTTACTGTTTTAGAAAATTTTATATTATATAAAAATTTTATTTTTTTATTTTTTCTATTTTAATAAAAAGATATGATTTATAATTTTTTTAATAAAGTTTATTTTTAAAAACATAGCTTGATTTTAAAAAATCTAAATGAGAGAGAAAAATGTATCAATTAATAAAATTGATCTTTATTAAGAGAGAGAAATTAATTTAAATGTTTAAATTATTATAATACCCTTTTGGAGGGAAAATGAATTCATGATGTCTAAATGAATGACAAGTGTCAAAAAGATTGTTTAAGAGAATGACAAGTGGCAAAGAAAATCTTCTTTTATTATATTCTATAGATTTTAAAAAATTTAAATGAGAGAGAAAAATGTATCAATGAATAAAATTGATCTTTATTAAGAGAGAGAAATTAGTTTAAATATTTAAATTATTATAATACCCTTTTAGAAGGAAAATTAATTCATGATGTCTAAATAAATGACATGTGTCAAAAAGTTTGTTTAAAAGAATGACAAGTGGTAAAAAAAAAATTTTTTTTATTATATTTTATAGATATGAAGACATTCAATAGAGAAAATGTGAAAGTTCTCACCAAACACATGTTGGTTCAATAATATTCAATAAAGTTTGTTACTTTTCAGGCTTTATAAATACACAAGATCATATTACACTTGAAGTTGCAACACTTAGAAATAACTTACAACCACATATATACATGGAAACCCTTTACTTGTATGTCTTGCTTCTTGGCTTAGCCTGGTCCATCTTCAACAAATATTTCATCACAAAGATTAAAAATCTACCACCAACTCCTTGGTCTGCTTTAACAGTAATAGGCTTCTCTACCTTCTTCAAGCAGCCCATCCACAAAACTCTCTTCGATATCGCCAACCGCCATGGTCCTATTCTGCTGCTCCGTTTTGGGATCCGACGAGTGCTTCTGATTTCTTCTGCATCCGCTGCTGAGGATCTCTTGACCAATAATGATGCCGCGTTTGCTGACCGTCCTAAGTTGACTCCTGCGAAGGTATTTGGGTGCAACTACACGAGCCTTGCGTGGGCGCCTTATGATGAGCTATGGGTTCACCTTCGACGTGTTGCTTGCCTTGAAATGATGCCGTTTCATCGTCTACCAGAACAAAGTGACTCGCTTGCTGACGAGGTGAAGCGGATGCTTCGCCAGCTTTACTGTAACAACAAAGTTCCAGTGAAGCTAAAACCCATGTTTCTGGAGTTAGTTTTTAATGTAATGATGAGGATGTTTGCAGGAAAAAGGTAACCTCAAAATACTTTAAAGTACCAAGTATCTTTCTTCCAATCCTTGGTTTATATATTTGCATATTTTTTTTCTTGTTTTAAAAAAAATATTTTTCATTTATTTTATCCTTATCATTCTTTATGTATGTTTACTAGTGGAACTGTAGCTACACTTGAATACTCTTGGTGGACAACTTAATGATTGATCAATCTTAAACTAATATGAGTGCATACTTTTTCCTAGTAAAGATTATGTAAATTTTATCTTTTATCCATGCTAAGTTGGATTCTGATCATCATTTTATAGTGCTTTTGATAGTTATCGCCAACCGACAGAAGTAGGAGAATACATGTCGTTGCTGGAATACGCGAGCCGTTCGTTTAAGATGACTACTGCAGAAACTGATTTGGAGTATTTTGTGCCCATATTGAAGTTGTTAGGAGTTTCAGGTTTGGAGCAAAAGTGCTGGAAGTTGAAAAGAGAGGGTGATCCACTCATGGACAACTTAATGAACCAAATAAAAAACAGTCGATTATGCCGAAAAGAAGAGAAAGTAATCCAGTTCCTCTTAGATAGGCAGAAAGATAAACCAACAAGTTATACTGATGAAATTATCAAAGGACTGGTGCTCGTAAGTTCGTTAATTTGATACGCTATATACTGTTTGTATGTTAGCTAGTCGCGCTTATTATCTATTATACTTATTATTGTTTAATTTATACGTTTATCTTTATGTTTGTTTATTAGTCACTTTTAGAGCATGATTGAATTGCTGCATGTTTTGTGTAGGTTTTAGTATCAGCAGGTACTGATACAACAGCAGGAACTCTGGAGTGGGCATTTTCTCTTTTACTAAACCATCCAGAGGTTCTACGAAAAGCTCAAAAAGAGATCGATACGTACGTTCTACAAAAAGCTCACAAAGAGATTGATGGCAAGATTGTCAACGAGCGATTCTTAGAACCATCGGACATAGATCATCTGCCTTATCTCCGTTGCATTGTAAAAGAGACGATGCGATTATACCCATCCGCCCCTCTTCTAGTCCCTCACGAGTCATCAAAAGATTGTAACGTTGGAGGGTATTATGTCCCTAAAGGCACAATGCTAATGTTGAACGCTTGGGCGATTCACAATGATCCCAAGACATGGGACGAACCTACAAAGTTCAATCCAGATAGATTTGCAAATATTGTAGATGAAAGAGATGGATTTAAGCTAATGCCCTTTGGATATGGAAGGAGGAGTTGTCCTGGTAAGCACATGGCGACGCGTGTGATCACCATTGTTTTGGGTTCACTCATACATTGCTTCGAGTGGCAAAGGGTTGGTGATGAGATGGAGGACTTGACCGAACAAACGGGCCTTGGGTTGTTCAAGGAGAAACCTTTGATGGCCGTATGTCGCCCGCGGTCAATGATGAAAAATCAACTCTCTCAAATTTGATCAAGCAAGCTCTTTTTGGGAGAAGAGATGGCTATGTGAGAACTACTACTATACATGTTGCTTATGTTTAGTTTTATTTGTGATTTGGCCTTTGTATTTGATAATATCTTGTTAGAGTTGTATTATATGATAATATTTGGGCTTACTTGTCAATGAGTATTGATGATCAATAACTTTAGGATGAAATGGAGCTCAAAGCTAGATAGTTATCCACCCTTTTGTACACAATAACCTTAATCGGTTGAAATAAGAATATTTTCTAGTTAAATTCGCCATAAACTTCAGTGTTATGGTTATGTTGATTCAATAATTAAGAATATGTAATTGAATGAATCGTAACTTTGTTTCAAAACTGGTTTAGACTCCAAAATCGTGGCATCACAGGTCGCCCAATCATACCCCATGCTCACAGCAGGGTCTACAGAATGGCAAAATTAATTATTTGGGGTCGTACAATGGTCTCTTAGCATGCAAGCAGCTTCAACAAGCTAAAACATGATAATATCCTCGGTCACGGGCGCAAACCATGCATGCGGCATATGCCTTGTCATATTTTTCATCCCAACTTCCAAGTTACCTTCTCCGCAGGACCAACAATACCCTTAGGATGCACAAAACTCGACCAAATTTATTGTTTCTTTCAATTAAAACTATGATTGTTATTGTGAACTTTAAGGCCTGATAGCCATTATCTGTTTATGTAGTCAGCATTCATACCATTTGTTTCTTTTTCTTGTACTCTTAAGAGGTTAACATATAAACCATCTTTAGTGTGATGAAATGGGAGTGCATCTTAATCATCTTAAGTTTACTACTTATTATTGATGTGACATTTATCTGTGATAAAAGAATATATAATGAAATAGCTTTGATATGTTAATCTTAAACCGTGTATAAAAAATGCTTTCCAAAAATACTCAACCCTATAAATGTCCGGGTATTACAAAATTAACTTTGAAATAAGAAAACAACCATTTAAATAGAACTTCAAAAAAAATATTATAACATTGGTTTTTCAGTTTTGGTTTGAGTCAAAGTAATTTCTCAGCCTTAACCTATACTGTATTTTATATTTATATTGACGATAAATTTAGATCTTGATAACTTTTTATTGGCTTTCCTACTTTCTTGTTATTAGTGAAGAAAGAAATGATACATTTCTGAATGACTTTTAGATTTTTTTAACGACAACTTCATTAAAAAAAGAATCATCACTCGTAAGATGCTATGACCAAAATATTAATTCAAGCTACAATGGACATTTAAAGAAGGAAAATTTTATCATTTGTATAACATTAAATCTACTAGCTTATATCTTAACTTTAACCACGAGAAAGTGTTATATTTGATAACTTCCACCGTGCTCGACATTGAATGTGGCTTTGCTCATCATGGGATTTTCAAATAAACCAAAGAGTAGCCAATAAAATCACAAGCATCAAGACGCTATCGGGCGCCGGCAGCTGACACATCACCTTCTTTACTTGCCCCCAACATCAAACTAGGGACCATAAGTAGCTCCTGAATAAAGTTGTAGTAAACCAAGGATAGACAACACCACTTAAAATTTCCAACCGCACCTGGGCTACAAATCTACATTGCCAAAGAAAGCAATCATAAAATTACTCCACCGTATCGAGGCATAAAGAGCAATCCAAGAAAACAAGAGGAACACCTCTCACAGCAAGACCTTCCTTCAAAGGGATCCGGTCGAGCCTTACCCTCGATGCAAAAAAAATCACCTTAAAAGGCACCCAAATAGCCATCGCAAAAAATTTAAGTCAAAAGAAATGTGATTTAGCTCGAGTATATGTTTGAGGGCTTTAAATGTGAACCCCCCATACCTCCTAGCCAAATTCATTTATCTTCACGTTTATTAATTGGATGTAGCTTAAAGAGAGCTTTAGTTGTTTCATCTGCTCCATCTCAACAACACTACAAGGGGCATGTTTTCAACTACCAACCTACTAGAGGAGAACCTAGGTGTGAGTCATGAGGAGGGTCCACATCCCTTGAATTTTTATTTTTTATAATGTGTATACCATTTAATCCCGACCGATCCCCATTAAATTTGGGCATCCATTTTAATAAAAATTTTGATACCGACCCTTAAAATTTTTTGACAAACGTGACAAGAATATTTTTATTATTATGTGACCCGACTCGACCCAACACGATTTGTTATTATAATGATGATTAAAATATTTTTATAATATATATAAAATTCAAGTTGATTTTGTTTTATTATTATGTGACCCGACCTGACACGATTTGTTATTAGGTGACCAACTCAAACTAAAAATTTCTTATGATTTGTTATTCCTTGAGTGCATCTGAGTTTGATTTGTTGAGATTGATTGGACAATGCGCATCAATACTACCCTCATTTGACTAAGTGTTTTTGCTTGTGTAAATGACATTCATTTTTGGCGCTATCCCTTACTCTGGATAATGTCTTCTGATTTTTCAAACTGATAGTAGGTTGAACGTCACGTGGTACTCATGATAATGGGCTAAAGCTGCCTTCATATTATCAGAATGGTTGGTACCATTTTTCTGGTTGTTGTGGAGATTTTCATGTATATGCCATTGAATTTTAATATATATATTTTTCGGCTCATATCTCCACTTGGAGCAAAGCAATAGTTGGTAGTATATTCGTCTTGTGTTTAAATCTTATAATACTTTATTTTGATACCATTCCAAAAACTCGAGGAGAATTGAGAATTGAGAATTGCCTTAAAGTATTTTTAAAATAATTTAAATGACCTTTTTTCTTTCCGATGTAGGTTATTCGAATTGTGTTTTCGAATGCGGTAGAGGCGATTGTTGATTCCACACAAAAGATAGTAGACCTAGTGTAAAAAACCTGAGGTGATCAAACAATAGATGGTTATGTTCGGCTTGTTTGGACAGACTATATTGTTAGGGTTGCCAAAATGATTAGGATCTATTTCTTTTGTAGCGAAAACGTAAAATAAAAAGGTATCGGTATTAAAAGTGAGGTAAATATAAATACAATTTACTTGTGTTTATAGGGGTGTAAAATAAAATTAAAAAAAAAAAGAAGCTAAGTTTCTTTTAAACAGTTAGCTGTTGGCAATGATTATGTTTCCTGCAATGGTAAAAATTGGTCATAAATGTTACAGTTTCACTTGTGTTTTTCACACAACAACTTTCATGAACCTCACTCTCAGTATGTCATGATGTTCCACGTGTGAATGAGGCGTCATGTCACTTCTCACATAGCCTTTCACGCATTTACACTGGATAGTCTAAACTATAAACATGCTTCGCGTGTTTTGCACATCTATCATTGTGACCTATGGGGTCTAGTGTAAAGAAATGAAATCAATCACGCTCCAATTAAGTGAGATATTATATATAATTAAAATACAAAAATTTCTTCTATGATTAAAAGAAAATTATAAAAATAGTCCCTGTGTTTTGATCATATTGCAAGTTTGGTCTTCGAATTTTAAAAATTACAAATTTAATCCAAACATTTTAAAGTTTGTTGCAAATTTAGTCCCCATCGTTAGTGTCCATTAGTTTTTAATGATCTGGGGACTAAATATGCAATATGGTCAAACCATAGGGACCAATTGTGCAATTTTATCAAAAAATTTAAAAAAAAACTAAAAAAATCAAATTAAATTATAAAATTAAAAGATTCAAATAAACGTAAATAAAGAAATCCAATAATCATTAAAAAAATAGAATAAATGCCAAAAACCTTGTGAAAGTATAAATCCAAAAAACGAATCGAACCGTTTTTTTTGTTTTTTTTAACTTTAATATAATTTTTTCAATATTTATTTTGAATTTTATAAATGTTTATTCGATTGTATTTTTTATTTTTATTTGGTTTTTATTTAATTATTTTTTACTTTAATCGCATACTTCTTTTTTAATATTTATCGTTTTCTCGTTTTCTCTTTTTATATGCGTTTTATTTTTATTTTTATTTAGTTTTGAATTTGATTTGATTTTTAACCTTTATTATATATTTGTTTACGTTATTGAATTTTATTATTGATGTTTATTTGAATTTCTTATGTTTAATTTTAATTTCTTTTAAATTTTATTTGATTTTCAAATTTTTTTTAATTTTTAGTGCAAATTACACAATTAGTCCCTATGGTTTGATCATATTGCATATTTAGTCCCCAGATCGTCAAAAACTAACGGACACTAACGGTGTGGACTAAATTTGCAACAAACTTTCAAATGTTTGGACTAAACTTGCAATTTTTAAAATCTAGGGACCAAACTTGCAATGTGATTAAACCACAGGGAATATTTTTGCAATTTTCTCTATGATTAAAGAGAGCCAATAAGAAATACAAGGAAATAGAATAATTACAATGAATACAATAATTACAAATTATTTCCGTTAATACCCCCCTTCAATCGAAACGGTGGCGGTCCAAGGCGAAGCATTTTGCGGAAAACGTCAAATTGAGCGCGCGGAAGACTCTTAGTGAAGATGTCAGCCACCTGAAGATTGGTTGGAACGAAGTTGGTATAGAGTTTGTATGAGTTGACCAGTTCTCGAATGAAATGATAATCCAAATCGATATGTTTAGCACGTTTGTGAGATATTGGATTTTGAGTCATGAACAAGGCACTCTTATTGTCACATAACAACGTAGGGCGATCAGGTGGTAAAACATGTAACTCCCTTAGGAGATGAGTTATCCAGACAAGCTTAGCAGCTGTGTTCGCCATAGCGTGATATTCTGATTCACAACTGGACCTAGAGACGGTAGGTTGCTTCTTAGCACTCCAAGATACTAGATTGCCATCCAGAAAAATAGAGTAATCATACGTCGAGCGCCGGGTATCCAGATAACGTGCCCAGTCAGTGTCAGAGTAACCAATGACATCTGCTTTGTGGGAACAACTGTAGGTAAGACCAAAGGAAAGTGTCCCTTTGACATAACGTAAAAGTCGTTTGACAGCCCGAAAATGATCGGTAGCAGGGCTATGAAGAAACTGAGAAAGCTGATTTACCGCATTGGACAAATCTGGTCTGGTAATGGTTAAGTATTGTAAAGCACCTACTAACGAGCGATATAGAGTAGGATCCGAGTGAGGCACACCAGCAGTGGAAAAAGACTCTTGAGGAGCAAGTGGAGTGCTCGCAGGTTTCGCGTCATATAAATTTGCCCGAAGGAGGATATCTTTAGCATACTTTGCCTGTGTAAGAAAAAGACCAGTGTCAGTGTAGACAACTTCTAAACCCAAGAAGTAACTTAGATCTCCAAGATCTTTGATAGCAAACTCTCGGTGTAGATGAGAAACAAAACTGTGAATAACAACTTCATCATTTACCGTAAGAATTAGATCATCAACATAAACAAGTAGATACATGATATGCGAGTCTTTGCGAAGAACAAAGAGAGATGTATCTGCACGACTGCATGTAAAGCCGTAGGAAAGAAGAAACATGCTCAATCGTTGAAACCAAGCACGAGGAGCCTGCTTGAGTCCATACAATGCTTTAGATAATTTGCAAACATGGTTTGGATATTGCGAATTCACAAACCCAGGTGGTTGCTCCATAAAGACAACCTCATTTAGATTGCCATTCAAGAAGGCGTTTTTAACATCAAGTTGATGCAACTTCCATTTGTTAAGCACCGCAATTGACAACATAATTCGAACCGTGGAAGCTTTTACAACAGGGCTAAAGGTATGAGAGTAATCCAAACCCAGAATTTGCGTAAACCCTTGAGCCACTAAACGGGCCTTATAACGCTCAATGGTCCCATCAGAGTGATATTTAACACGAAATACCCATTTCGAACCCACAACATTCGTAGAAGAGGGACGGGGAACCAACGTCCAGGTGTGATTTTGGTGTAGTGCCTCAATCTCATCAACCATAGCTGCCATCCATTTCGGGTCTTTAGCCGCAGATTTGAAGCCCCTTGGTTCAACAGTGGAAGACAAAGAGGCATGTAATGCGTATGAGTTCAGGGCAGCAAGATCTGCTTGATATTTTGGTTTGAAAATCCCCGCCTTTGCTCGTGTGATCATAGGGTGAGAATTAGAGGTGGAGGTGTTGGGTGCGGATGGTGTTGGGTCAATCGGAGGTTCAAGTGCAGTAGTGGGAGATGGAGCAGGTTCAGGTACGGTAATAGTTGGGCCAGAAGTGGTGGTATCGGGTTGGGGTTGATTGGAGATTGAGATAGGGTCTGGGTTGGTAGAGGTAGTTGGTGATGAGGATGTTGAGGCAGTAGGTGGTGGTAGTTGGTCGGAGCTGGTAGTGGGTGGGTTTGTAGCTGGGCCGGTTGAGGGAGGACAAAGTGGGCCTGGTAATGGATGGGTTTGTAAGTGGGCTGGTTGAGGGAGGACAAAGTGGGCAGATTGTATGTGGGCTCCCGAATGGTTTTGGTTTGGGGTTAGGTGAAGAAGTTGAGGGATTTTGGCCCAGTATGTCTTCACAGAAGGTGGTAAGAAGTAAAGTTTGTTGATTTAAGGGAGCATTGGAATCTTTAAAGGGAAATAAAGATTCATTGAAGCGAGCATGACGGGAGATAAAAACCCGATTTGTTGTTGGATCCAAGCATCGAAAACCCTTGTGAGAAGAACTATAACCAATAAATACACATGGGAGGCTCTTTGGCGCAAGTTTATGTTGAGCATAGTCACACAAATAGGGGAATACTTGACACCCGTAGACCCGAAAATTTAAGTATTGAGGCATCTGATGAAATAAAATTTCAAAAGGCGACTTGTTCTGAAGAAGAAGAGATGGCACATGATTAATAATATAGGTAGCCGAGATAAAAGCATCGACCCAGTAATTGGCCGGAACATGTGCATTGAATAACATGGCAAGACCAGTTTCAACAATATGTCGATGTTTCCTTTCAGCACGCCCATTTTGTTGAGGCGTGTACGGACATGAGTGTTTATGAACAATGCCATTGTCATCAAATATTTTACGTACTGTGTGGTTCACAAACTCGGTGCCACCATCACTCTGAAATTTTTTTATTTTTCTTGAGCATTGAGTTTGGGCCATTGTAATAAATATGGGTAAAACCGCATAAAAATCTGCTTTTGTTTTAAGTGGATAAAACCACGTAAACCTTGAGTAATCATCTATAAAAATAACATAGTAACGGTACCCATCATTAGAAGTAATAGGAGAAGGACCCCACAAATCACAATGAACTAAATCTAATGGAAAAGAAGCTCGTTTTTCATTGGAGATAAAAGGTAATTTCTTGCCTTTTGCAAGTTGGCAAGATGTGCAAATGTCAGGTTTTGGCAATAAAGAAGTAACAGACAAAACACCACACTTGTTCAAAACAGAAATAGCATCAAAAGAAATATGGCCTAAACGAGCATGCCATAATTTGTAAGAGGCCTTATTCGAAACATCAGCATGAAAAGCTTGTGGTCCATCCTTGAGTACATAAAGTCCATCAATACATGTCCCTTGAGCAAGTACCTGTTTTGTTTTCCGATCCTGAAGATGAAAATAATGCAAATAACACATCAACAGGATGATCAGCAGTCAACTTGCTTATAGATAATAATTTCTTTGTGAGATTTGGAACAACAAGCACATTAAGTAGATTAATATTATTGCAAAGTTTATGAGATCCCGTATGCGTGATCGGTAGACGCTTACCATTGCCAAAAATAACTGTATTATTACCTTTGTATGGAGTTGAATGATGAAGACAGTCTTGGTTTGGTGCCATATGGTCAGTGGCTCCAGAATCACCGATCCAATCAGGAGTGTTATTTGTAACATGACATTGGGCATGAAATGCCTTGGCTAAAGGATCATCCAAAGCAGGAGCTTGAGTAGCAAATTTATGAAGATTCGGGCACGCAGTTGCATAATGACCGTTCTTACGACATAATTGACAATGAGGAGGCCGTCGGTTACCACGACCTCTAGCAGTAGAACCCCGAGAATAATTACCTCGAGAGGAGCCACGACCCCTACCGGTTGTTGACGATTCGCGTCCATTTTGAACGTGAAACGCAGCCGATGGTGTGATAGTACCATAAGGGATTTAATAAACAATTCATGACTCTCTGCCTGAGCAACGAGATCACGAAATAAGGGTGCCAGTTTGGTTGCACGTAAAGCAGTGGAAAAACCTTCATAGGATGGGCCTAATCCACAAAGGAACTAGTGTAATTTATCAATTTCAGCTACTGGGTGACCAATCGCAGCAAGTTGCTCGCACAAAGTTCTAAACTTACCAGAAAAATCCGTAACAGAGGATGTTCCTTTAGAGAGCTGTCGAAGAGAGTCTCGGAGAGACTGAACCCGCTCCACAGATGCGTTACTGTAGGCGTGTTCAAGTGCAGTCCATATTTGTCTGGCCCTTGTTAAGCCTAGAACTTCGGCTGCTGCTTCTTCGGTTAAAGAAGAAAGAAGGAGAAGAGCAGCTTTTTGATCAACGGTGACCCATGAGAGATACTCCGGATTAGGAGTAGTTTCATTGTTAACCGTCAGAGTCTCAGGCGGCGGTGAGGAGGAACCATCAATGTGAGCAGAGAGTTTATGGTGAGCGACCAGGAGACTCATGTGATTGCGCCATACCAAATAATTAGAGGCAGGAAGCTTGATGGGGGATAGATGAGGGACAGTGGTGACTGGCGTCAAATGAGAATCGGAGGAAGCCATGGGAGGTGACAAGGGGAAGGTCGGCAGGAAAGTAGAAGAAGAGAATTAGGGGAAAAAATTTAGGCTGATAGCATGTAAAGAAATGAAATCAACCGCACCCCAATTGAGTGGTTGAGAGATATTATATATAATTAAAATACAAAGATTTCTTCTATGATTAAGGAGAGCCAATAAGAAATACAAGGAAATAGAATAATTACAATGAATACAATAATTACAAATTCTTTCCGTTAATATCTAGCATCCATTGCATCAACTGAAGCTTACTCATATTATGTTATTTTTGTTGATGACTTTCACATTTTACGTGGTTTGACCTTTTTAAAGAAAAATTGGATTTTTACACCACTGTAGAATCATATTTGCTTATTATGCATAATCAATTTAATTGCAAAGTCTACGACATTTTAAAGTGATGGTAGCATCGAGTCACAAATAAAAATAAGTTCAACAGTTGTTCAGTTTAAATGGCATCCATCATCGCCTCTCGTGTCCACACACATCACAACAAAATGAGTGTACGGAACCCAAACAACAACATATTACAGAAATAGGTTTTTAGCCACTCACATTATAAATCTTCTTCCTATGTTGGTAATTAATAACATTTCACCTTTTGAGCTTCTTTTTAAACAACCTTTCTTTTTAAACAACCTCCACCGTATTTCAGCTTTAAAGTTTTCTAGTTTCCCGTGTTTCGTTACCTTTGTGATTTCAAGCCGATGTACCTACAAGCAAAAGACCAGACCAATGAACCGAAAGACAGCCTTTCCTATGCTAAGCACAAACTCTTTCCTAGGAGTACATCTTGTATTTTTATCGGTTATAGTCCAAATACAAGGGACACCGGTGCTTAGATTAGACAACCTCACGGGGTTACATAACCCGACATTGCACAATTTGATGAAGACACCTATCCTTTTAGTTAGCTTACTCCACCTATTGATGAGGCAAAACAAGTGTTTGCAAATTTTGATGAGTTTATTGGTTAGCGTGATTCAACCTTATTGCCCAAATTACGCCCCAAAACTCACCTTCCACCTTCTACATGTTCTCATTGAAATTCAATCTCTTGCCCTTTATGTTAGCCATCTTCTTTAGCTCATTAAACAAATCCAACGATTTCTCCTACACATAATACGAAACCCATCACCTCGCCTACACCTCCTACGCCTCCTACACCACTCACCCCTCATTTATCATCCTCTATCCCCTGGTCTGATTTCGTTGCCTAACCCACCGGTTACACAACCTTCAACGCGCCCCATGATCACTCGGTCAAAAGATGGAATATTTGAACCCTAGCCATTTTGTGGACTTAGCATTTATTCCTTTTAGTTCCCTTCATCATGCAATGTATGCTGCCAAAACTCCCAAGAGACATAAAATTGCTTCTAAACATTCTAAAAGGGTTATTGCTATGCAGGAGAAAGTTTGGTGCTTTGAACAAAAACAACACATGGATTATCGTTCCTTGTACCACGAGCGCGAATGTCGTTGGTTCAAAATGGGTGTACCAAACTAAGTAGAAATCAGATGGTACTTTGTATCTCTATAAAGCATGCTTAGTGGCTCAAGGTTTCACTAAACTTTCTGCTCTTGATTACTCTTTTACTTTTAGTCCTGTGGTAAAAGCTTTCACGATTCGAGTGGTTCTTGCTCTTGTTATAATTTATAATTGGCATCTACATCAACTTGCCTTTCTTAATGTCAATCTCACTGAACCGGTTTACATGGAACAACCACTAGGCTTCATTAATTCGTCCACTCCTCATGATGTGTGTTTACTTTAAAAAAGATTTTTATCGGCTCAAACAAGCACCTCGAGCTTCGTTTGAGCGCCTTAGTTCTTTTCTCGTTCAAGTAGGTTTTGTTTGTAGTCGAGTGGACACTTCTTTGTTTGTTTTTAAGCTATGTTAGGCCATTCTCTATTTACTTTTTTATGAAAATGACATTAGGAAATGAGAAACGACAAGGGGGCATTAAATATTTTATCAACAACCTTCCTCGTGAGTTTGCGATTACAGATTTGAGGCCATTCAACTATTTCTTGCGATTAAAGTTACTTTCAACTCTAATGGGCTCTTCTTGGAGTTTTTCTCAAAGTAGTGTAGTTACAATTTTTATTTACCAAAAAGGTGTAGGTTTAAAAATATTTATCAAAATGGTGTTTCTATTATGAAATCCCTTAAAAAACCTCACTTGTTTGTTTCTCACTCCTCATTTTATTAGGTAACTTTAATTTATTAAATAATGATTAATTAAATATTAGATTATTTGATACTAGTTTAATAACCCGTGTATTATACGGGTTGAATATATAAAATATTAAATAAAATAAAATTTTGTTAATTATAAAACGATATTTTAAGATAAAATACGGTTGAAATTATGTATAATGACTATAAGTAACAAAATAATGATATCAAGTTTTTAAACTTTTTTTGTTTAAAAAAACTAAATATTTTGTTTCAAAACAAAAAGTTTTATAAAATTTATTTATAATTATTTTTTATTTATAAAAATTTTACTTTTTAAAAATATTGATTTTTAAAATATTTTATATTTTTAAAAAAGTTTGATGTTTTTGAAAAAAAGATTATTTTATAAAAATTTATTTCTTTATAAATAATATTGAAAGATTCCTTTCTTAATGTATTAAAATATATTTTTAGTCTACAAATAAATTAAATAATATTATTAGTAATTATAGTAACTATTAAGTAGGAGAGAGAAGCGGGAAAATTATGGTGAGGATGAATGTGATGCTGACACGTGTCCCATTAGTTACTCTTTTATTATAATAGTAGGCTAAAAACCAGTGTAATACACGGGTTTAATCTAAAAATATTATTGTTGTTTAAAAAGATTCGTTTATAATGTTGTTGGTAATACTTTTTATATTGACTTTTATGTATAATTTTTAACATTAGCTACGTCTAATATTAGTAGGTTTTTTCTATTAACATTTATACGTGTCAATAGTGTATAATATGGAATGAAATAAGCTTATAAATAAGAGCTTTAAGTAATAAAAAAATTAAATTGAACATGAAAAATAATATTTCAAATTCATAAACATCCAAAAAATTATTTGTATACAACATTTGAAATTTTGTCGGTGATTTTTCCATCATTATCTAATATTAATAATTTTAATCTCTGTCTACTTTTACCTCGAGATAATACAACATAAAGCTGACCATGATCCTTGTTTAAAAACAAACCAACTTTAGATAGTGATTGTCCTTGGCTCTTGTTTATTGTCATTGCAAAACACACTGCTAACAGGAACTGTCTTCTTTGAAATTTTAAAAAATCCTTTTGTCTGAAGGTGTCAAAGTCAATCGTGGAATAAAAGTGCTATTTTAAATATTACTTCCAAATACATCAAAACAATTTGTACACATATCAAATGAATACCAATCAAACACAATAATAATATAGCAGTACATATTAAAAGATATAAAAAAATTTTAAAAAGTAAAAGATGTAATACTTCTTCACAGATGGATTGTTAAAGTAGATCAACTTCAAATCAAAAAAATAAAAGTAAAATAATATCAATTCAAAAACGCAATTGTAGACAATAATAGGTTAAATCATAATCGTAGAGGATGAAAGCTCAAATATAAAAAAAAAACAAATGCATTTTATTGAAGAAAACGAAGCCAAAATGAGAACGTTGGCTGAAGTCTGTCGAATGTGATATCATTGGACTTTATAAATACAAATCGCGAGGATCGTAAAGCTGGGATGGTTACGAAATATTTTAAAATCATGTATGATTTCATTTCCAAAAACAGATACCCATGAATTTCTTCAAATTTGGGAGGAGTCGAAAAAAAAATTACGCAACTTTTGTTAATATTTGAATATAAACTGAGTATTTAATGGAAACACACAATCAAGTAATCGATTTCATAGATGAAGAAAATCATAAATGATTTTTTCAGTTTTTGTTGATGAATTATTTGAAGAAAGAAAAATATCAAGTATGATTTAACTTTCAAAAAAAAATATGCTGTAATTTAGGATTAAATTTCTAAATTTTTCTCTAAATATATTTTGTATCAGAATTTGACTTTTAGTCAAATGAACCTAAACTAACAATAAGAACAGATACATTTTAATCAGGAATTAAAAAAAATAGAGCCTTAAGAGAATGTCATGTGGCACTAAAGTTATTGTTTTATTAATAAGTATAGATTATAGATATAAATATACAAACTTTCATATGCTTAGTTTATTTATTTAATTTTGCTGATTTTTATGAGAATTCATAAAAGACATAGGCAGAAACATCAATCCTATGGTAAAGACTCTCTTTGTAATTATAGTAATAATTAATTTTATTCAAATAAACTATGACTAAGAATGATTATAGATACATTTTTAGATGGGAAATCAAAAGAATGAACGCTTAAGAAAATGACACGTGTCACTAAAGATATTGTTTTATTAATAAGTATTGATGATATTTATATAAAACATTTTTTAAAACTGCATTTTTTGTTAAAAAAGAGTTTTTCTTATTACATCTTTTAAGCTACTTAAACACATTTTCAAAAAATATGAATTTTTAAAAAGAAAAAAAAATGTGTCTACTTTTGTATGAAATTGAAACAAAACTTAAATAAAATGTTTTAACTTTTCATATATGAAAAGACGATTTAAAATTAAGTCTTAGTGAATAAAAAAAAACAAAAATAAGTTTTAAAAAAACTTTTTGTTTTTAATTACGACATATGAACCACATAGTTTTATAATTTTATTAATTAACCTTTCTAGTTGACTATTTTTAAATAATATTATTTTAAAGTAAAATAAATTTAACCAATAGCATTATTGTAAGAAAAAGAAACACTTACTTATACACTTATTTTGGTAAATAAATTTTCTATATATACTATTTTTGAAAAAAAAAACTCACTTTGTAATTATAGTAATAATTGATTTTATTCAAATGAACCATAACTAAGAATAAGTCTAGATACAATTTTAGGCGGGAAATCAAAAGAATAAATGCATAAGAAAATGACACGTGTCACTAAAAATACTGTTTTATTAATAAGTATAGATAAAGATTTCAATTTTGAGAATACAATTTTTTAACTGATTACTGATTGAAACCTTTTAAGAATATATAAATATAAAATAATAAATATTCCATTTTTCAGTAAAGTGAATACATTAAATTCATTATTAAAATTGAATAATATTACTGTTTCTTTTTGTATTTGTTTGTAATTAGTCTTCTCAATTTTTTTTAGATTTTAGCAATTTGATAGTTATGTTAAAATTTACTAACGAAAACTTTTGAAATGTATAAAATATATAGAGAATTTATTAACTAACTCATCTAATCTATTGGTAATGCTGGCTCAGCTCATTTATCTTAATAAGATAAAGTGTTTAGCTCTCTTACGAGCGAGTTTTTTCTGAGCGGATTTCGTATTACAAGTTTCTTAAAAGGCCCTATATATTAATATCAAATCTTAATTTTAAATTCTAGATGTAGATAAAAAGAAAACACAAACTTTAAACAAATCTTCAATTTTTAATCGTATTGGTAAATATAAATAAAAAATGAAGCTCTTTGAATAATACAGCCTAGTAAAAATATGCATTTATACTTTTAATATCTACCGGTAAATATAAAATCAAATCTAGTCACTAAGATTATACTTTTTTTAATAGTAATACAGTTCAACAAAATTTTTTTTAGAATAATACAGCTTAATAATAAAAATGATAAATTTGTATGTGTATTCATATGTATTTATATTTTTTGAAAGGGGTTAGATTTGAGTGGGTTCAATATTAATATATAGTATTTAAATGTGAAAATATGTGAACTTAATCTATTCGTTTTAATGAAACGATGGAATATTAAGTTTTGTTCTATATGTTTTTTTCAAACATTCGGTTTATAATCAAATATTTAAATTAATTATTATTTAATCAATTGAAGTTATCCAATACAATGAGGAGTGAGAAAACTAAGATTTTTCATTAATTTCATACATAATACACCATTTTTGTAAATATTTTTAAACCTACACCTTTTTGGTAAATAAGTTTTATAATTACACATTTTTGGAAAAAAAAAAAAAAAACTCCTCTTCTTGATACGCACATGAAAATTTTTTTCATTTCAATCACTATAATTTATCAAATTTTATCATTTCTATTCACTCCACTAACACGCATAAAACCTTCGTTAAAATTGAGGGTATTTTAGACTTTTTTAATTATTAAAACAAATTAACCAATTAATATTTAATTAAAACTAAAAAGCACATGAATCGACTAGTGAGACCAGCCGTTTCGATTTAAAAGTTTCGACTAACCCTAATCCATGTTGTTCGATTAAGGTATGTTGTGTGATTTCAATTAACCTTCATGATTTGTTCGAACGCGTACCATTGTTCGATTGAGATCTGCTGTGGCTTACGAGGTGGTAAGGCCAAGGGCTTCGGCCATAGCTTATTCTGAAAGAGAGGACTGGAGACAAATGAGCACCCTTTGATTGGTCTATAACCAAGAAGAGTACGATGAATTTGGGTGTTCTTTGTAATCATTCATCAAAGGTCTTAAAGGGAGCAATTGGAGAGCCATCAACAAAGCGAAACCAGTTCTAATGACGAAGGAGCGGGAGGACCTGATTGCGCCACAAAAGGTCATTTGAAGAGGACAATATAATAGTGATCGTATGGAGGAGGTATTCGTAGGTAAATTGTTATCGGTAGAGGATCGAGGATGACGCCATAAAAGGTTGCACAGGAAACTAAAGTAAGAAGGCCAAGAGGAAGGTCGACTGTGAAAGATTGAAGAATTTTACAGGATTATCTTGATTACTTGATTATCTTCATCTTTATTGCCCTTAATAACGTTTTCCAGGACCAAGTTCGGTTTTATTCAGAGACCCAATCTGTCCACATGATCTGTCCTTTTCCATCTATTCTACTCTTTATAGTATATGTATTGCCTATGATGTATACATAAGAATTAGTACTTTTAACTTTCAATAGCTTAGTAAGAGCATACTTTAGATATTAATGAAACTAAAATAATTTTTATATGCCCTCAGTTTAACCCAAGATACATCATTCTCCTATAGAGCATCTTTTTGTTTGCTGACACGCTACGTACACTTTAGCAAGACACCAGGTGTTTATCATTTCTTCACGTGTGTCAAAGAGAAAAATAAGTGTTAAAACTATATAACATTGTAACATGAAAAATAATTAGTTAATTAAAATTTCTACCTCTCATACATGTACTTCACCTGAACGAAAGCATATTTAGTTAAAAATGGAATATCCACCACTATGATCATTAGTGATATCAAGTTATCAATATCCTTGCTAAAATACGCCTAGAGAGAGATAAGATCAAGCGGAGCGAAAAGGGTTTTCCATGAGATGGGAAATGAAAACTATTAGTCCCACACGAAGTTTGTGAATAAATGATTGTCTGATAGTGAATAAGAAATATCCGTCTTTCTGCTAAAAAAGATGTATAAAACTCATAACTCATTAGATACTTTTTATAAATGTCAACTAAGTTTCGTAACTAAATTGCTCCCGATTGTTCAATCATTTGATAACCAAAGTCAGTTTTTGATAAATGATCGCTATGAGTCAAACATCAATAAAATTTGATAATTTTTGCCATGATGGATGAGGAAAAATAAAGTGAATTGGGCTTTGATTCGGCCTTTAGGAAGCTTCTCTTATGGGGTTAAATTGGTTTGATTTTGGAGTTTGTCTTATTGCAATATGTGTTTCTATTTCTTTTTGCTTTGTCTTTTGTTTTTGTTTGGAGTTTTAGTTTCTTGTTAGTCTCTCTTGAAATAAAATTTTGAAGTTAAAAAAGAAAATTATTTCTAACCCATAATTATTACACCCTCTGAGAATATCATACAAAAGAATGTGTGTAACTCCGTTATTGGTTCCTAGTATCCATCTTAAGACAATAGGTAGCAAGCGTTGAACTAACACATGAAAATCGTGGCTTTTTAAGTGAAAAACTAAAGGGTCTAGAATCTCTAATCATGGAGTACGATTCAAATCCGAGACTGGAATAGCCATCGAGCCATGATTCATCGTTTAAAAAGTTAGTATTTTGCCTTCTACATTCTAGAATATCTGAACGGTGGAATCAACAAATACCTTAGACTGCCATGGCTTCCTTTTTAAGGTATTTGTTAATATCAAGATTTCAAGAGTCTAAGGTTTTTGTTAATACTATTGTTGACTATTCCATGATTTCATTCTTCAAAGATACCAACTTCAATTTTTAAATTTCAACTTATAATTAAATTTTTATGTGAATCTGTTTGGTGTGGTACTACTACTGATTAGTTCATATGACTTGAATCTGTTTATGTGGTAATACTTCATTACTTTGATGCAACATAGACTTTGGTGAAACTTGATTATTTAGGGAATTAGGAAATAGGGGGTTACATAGACTCCATGATTATATATAAGTGTTATAGTGACAAGGTGAAATAGGATATAGGCGATTATGTGTTATCGAAACTTGATTAGTCAAGTGTTATAATAATTTGTTGAAACTTGATCAATTAATTGGATTATATCTTAGTAATTTTCATGTTAAATATAATTTTAAAAATAAAAATAAGGTGCTTCAATAGGAGAAAGCCTGTTTTCAAAGTCATTTTATAAACAATCTTCTCTTAACCAGACTTGAGAGCAACAATAAACCCCAAAACGTATAAAACTGTTGGATGCATTTTTTTTCTTGCTTATGCTTATAAACTTCTTTTTTTTTTTTGTCCATACTTGAGAATAATATTTTGTGATTATTACGAATTTTCTTTTATCATGACTTTTTTTTTCTATGGATTTTTAGCTCACTTTGGGCCCCAAAAACTGTTAAGTCGTCCATGTTTGTTTGATGTATATTATGATTTACTTTAACAAGAAGTCAATTCAATTATACTTAGACGACATTGGTAACACTAGAATCACAAGTAATGCATAGCATATTTGAAATTTTTTAATAGTTCAAGTCACAAGCGTTTGTGAATAGGTTTTTTTTGTAGCTAACATTTTAACAACTTAAATAAAGGACATTTAATTTGATGTCAAACACAATCTTTAGTCACCCTTCATCAACAACAGCTAATTAAATGGACAAAGTCCAACCACAAATTCAAGTAATCTATTTTATCTAATAAAAAAAATTTTCTTTTGTCACTTGTCAATCTTTAAACCCATCATTTTGCTACTTGTCATTTTTATAGACAACCTCAAACCATTTTTCCTCCAAAAGTATATTATAATAATTTAAAAACTCAAACTAATTTCTCTTTTTTATTAAAAATTAATTTTATTAATTGTTATATTTCTCTTTCTTATTTAGATTTTTTCAAATCAAATTAACATTTTAAAAATAGATTTTACTAAGCAAATTAAAAATCACATCTTTTTATTAAAATATAAATAATAAATAAAATTATATAATATAAAATTTTCTAAAACACTAAGCTTTTTGAAACAAAATATATTTTAAATCGGTCATTTATTAAAAAAACTATGAAAAAGTGAAATTTTCTAATAGCAGTCTTATTAAAACAATCAAAATAAGTACAAAACAGAGTTTTTAATAACCAAGATTTTTATATAAACTAAATTTTTATAAAAAGTGTTAAAATGAATGTTTAAAAATGAAACTATTTAAATAAGAGTGTTAAAAAATAATATAATTGTTTTAGTTCTTGAAATATCATAATGTAACTTTTGTATTTAGTACCAACTACAATCCGTTTATTAAATTAGTTTCTAGACTATTTATCTATCTGGATGTCTATCTATCTATAATTAGGAAAAATTAAGATAAGACCGTGACACAATTTTAAGTCTTATCACATTAATTTTCTTATTTCTTTCTATTATTAATAATAATATTAAATACTAATAATATTACTCATAATATTTTCAAACTAAAAATATATAATTTAATAAATAAAAACCTGTTTTTTAATTAAAAACATAGTTTTAAAAAACAAAAGTTTTATAAAATACAAAATAGAATGAGCTTTTTTTAAAAAAATCATTTTTCTTAAAACAAAATATTTAAAAACCATAATTGTTTTATAAAACAAAATTTTAAAAAAAGATATTTATGTTTATTTACTTAAAGTAACTATTTATACGTAATTATAATCATATTTTATCTTCAAACATGGTTTGATTAATTTATAAATTTTTATTACTAATTATTTAATATTTTATTTATTCAACTCGTATAATACACGGGTTACTAACCTAGTTATCACATTATTACAAACCAACAAAGCACTCATTGTTGGTTATTTCATACTTCTATCACTAATCATTATACGGTTACATGTGAAAATAAAGACGTTGCCATTTTTAGAATTCAAAGTTATCCTAAACAATTCACATGTTATTGATAAGTACAGAAGAATACACATACATATATTTAAACTTATAAACGCACGCATACATACACAAATAGGGTTAGGATCATTACGAAACCATTTTTTATTTTCAGAACCTCAGAATTATTGATTTATATAAATGTAAATTAAGTCTGATGTTACTTGAGTTGTTTTACATATGTGTATATCCGACATGAACAATAAACTATATAAAACAACTAAATATCATCAGCTTTAACTTACATATATGTAAATCAGTGGTTCGTAATTTACATTTATGTAAACCAATATTTCTTTTGGTTCTGAAAATAAGAAAATGGTTATGTAATAATCCTGACCCTACACAAATACACACATACATAAATTGCATTTACTTGACACAATATATTCACATATATACAACAACAAAACAGACATTGGAGTGGTTGTTGATGAATCAATGGTAGCTTGAGATAGAAAATTTGGTAGGGGTTCTATTGATCGGAGCACCTAATGAAGAGATTAAATTTTCACCTAACTTCTTCCACAGAAATTTGGTTGCAAAGACAAATTAGATTTTTTTTTGTTTAGGTTTAGGATTTTCGTTTAAGGTTTGTGGCATTTAACATATTTTAACACAACTTCTTTCGCTAAGTCCAATTATCAAAATTTTTATATCTTAGTATGTCTTTACAAGTTACATATCTTGGTACGTGCATCTCTATGGATGTTGCTTTTTCGTGTTTGGATCTAAGCTAGTGACAATATGTAAAGAGTTGAGAGGGTAAGAGCATTCGCATCCCGTTATTTATTTCTATCCTTATAATTACACTAAAAATCACTACTTTTTTTCTCTCTTTTCAATTAAATAATATATTTTTATACATTTTTCATTATCTTTTCTCTCTCCTCCACTCACAACCACTTTTAAAAATATTAAAAAATTAATAAGGGTTAAACAATGAATTCTTAAATTTACAGATGAACAGTAACATTTTCTCTCTATTGCACTCACAACCACTTAAACCATTCCGTATATTTTAAGAACCTCCACTCACATAATTTTAGGGAATGAGCTGTGAATGCTCTAAGTAGAGGGAATATAGGGAAGATAAAGTGTGGGCCGAAGGGCCGTTCAATGAATGTGAGAGGGGAGTAAAGAGAGATAAAAGATAAAAAGAATTGGTGGTGAGATGTGTTGTTTGTCTTATTTACTAGTCGACACTCTAATAGGTATAGTTCTTAATAAGCTATAGTATGATCGTGTGGTGTGATGTGCTGAGTGATACTAATGTTTCACTCATAGTCAAGTAGGCGTCGCATAAGACAAAATTTTTTACTAACTTATATATTTAAAATAGGGAATGGTTAGTTTTTATAATACAAGCTTAAAAGCCCCCGTGTGTTACACGGTTTAAAAAATAAATATAAAACATATTATTAATAATACATAATATTAAAGTTACATGTGACATAGAAAAAAACTACTAATACTTGTGAAAACTTATTTCTAAAATGCTACATCATTTTTAAAAATTAAGTTTATATTTTATCCTAATTTTGTTTTAAATTTCAAACCTTATATATATATATATATATATATATATATATATAATTTTCAGTTTAGAATTTAAAAAGACAATTAAAGAGAAAAAAATATGATTTTATAAATTAATATTTTCATATTACATTTATTTCTGATTTAACATATAAACATAAATAATACAAAAATTGGTCATTTAAAAAAAAAAGAATTTTTCATATAAATTAATTGAATTATATTAGTAGAAAATATTAGATAATTTATAAATTTATTTAAAGTAATTAATTATATAAAAGTTTCAAATAGTTTGGATAAATAAAATGAATGAAAAAAATATAAAATAATAAATCATTAATATATTGATTTAAACGCAAATGAACGTATAATTGTAAAAGCAAAAAGACGAAAAGTAAGAGTTACGTTTGCGTTATTTTTAAATGTTTTATGCACTTTAATTGAAATGATTAATTTTCAATGTGATAAATATCTATGTTATAAGTATCTAAAGGTCAAAGCTAATAAATTGTTAATACATAAAATTGATGAAATGTTATAACAAAGTTAGTTGAAAACGTGAAGCAACATATTAACTTAAATTGTATTGTGATTTTATATAAAATTAATTTATAGAAAAATTAATCCCTTAACATTACGTAAACCTTTTGAAAATTCAGATTCTACTTATCACATTTTTTATTTAAGATAATTATGCATATATTACAAAGTGCGTTTTAACAAATATGAGAAAATATAGAAATATATAAAAAATTATTTCTGTTTTGACATTTATTCTAATTTAATATATAAATAGAATTAATTCAAATTTTAAAACTTTTTATTTTACGAAAACAAATTAAGAGAAAATTTAAGAGTTTGCTGAGAGTGTTTAATATGATTACAAGTTGCAATATTTATTTAAAAATTTGATATGTGACAAAAGATGCTTTAAGTGATAACAATTGGCAAAATCATTTTATTTATTATATATAAAGATTTTATTATAATAAGTATTAATATTTTTTTCAATTTGTTTAATAGAAGTATTATGTATTATTTATTGAATAAGAGCATAAAATATATTCTATAATTCTATAATATGAATAAAGCAACTGCATCAGCAGTTAGCTTTTATTTTATTAATATTTGCCACAGACCTTTTGAGTGTTTTCATTTTAACCCCTCAACACCACACCTTTTATTTTCATTTGTTACTTATTATTTAGAGAGAGAAAGAGAAATAAAAGCATTCACATTAAGTTTCTCATTTTTATGTGAGTGTGTGTCATATATTTTGGGGGATGGTTGTTGGTGGTTGTGAGTGAAGTAGGGAGAATATTTATCGGAATTGTACCGTGATTCCTCATATTTGGGGAAACACGGTACAACCTTCATAAATTTTTTAATATTTTTAAAAGTTGTTGTGAGTGGAGGAGAGAAAAAAAGATAATGAAAAAGATATTAAAAAGTATTATTTAATTGAAAGAGATAGTAAAAAATTAGTGTTTTTAGTGTAAATATGGGGATGGGGTTGGTGAAGCTAGTGTGAGTGCTCTAAGAGCCTCAGGGAAGATTGTTCCGTTGGACCACTACCGGCACGCCACCACCGTCGCCATTGATGCTGGTTGCATGTCGGGCTCCTATCTTTGTTCGATGTTGTTCTGATCTCAGATCCAATTTTGTTTTTGATGTTGGCGATGGTGGTGTTTCTGTTGTCGTGTCGTTTCCCGTTAGGGATGCTCCGTGGTGGCGGTGTGGGTGTGTTGCTGGTGGCCGGTTGTGACACCCGGCATTTTCGGGTCGCGTTCCGATCAGTACGAACATTGTTTTCCGATCATACATTTATGCATTTAATGTTGTTCAGTTAAATGCGTCATTCATTGCTTAAACACTTACGAACCTTCACGAAACGGTAATTCGAAGAATTGCCGGATCGCGCATGCGTCTGTCCCTGAACGTTGGTGATTTATCAAAATACTTTTCAAACAATCATAATTAATGTGGAATTATATGTTATATGATTATGTGCCTAATTTGTAGCTTGGTTGTGAAAATTGGGAATTTTCTAGCATTTACCCGTTTTCGCGCATTTCCGGCTTTTAAAGCTTAATTATTATAAAAATGACTTTAAACTAGAAAACCAAATACTATTTCATGTTAATAATGTGCATTTTATATTATGTGAGCATTTGGTGGTTTTGTTGTAGAAAAAGTTTAATCGCGTAGCGATAAAACGATTTTATGAAACGACGGGGGCCTTTCTTGTAAAAATAAAAGTATAAAACCCAACCCCCCAACCCTAATACCCATTTGGCCGTCCCCTTGCCCTTCTCCTTCAAAAATTTCACAACAAATAATTATCACACACTAAGCACACCTTCTTTGATCTTGTTCTTGCATATCGGTGGTGATTTCCATCGTTTCTTGCATCAAACGCGTACTAGGGATCATCATCTAAGCATTTCAAGTAAGTTATATGTTTGATTTCATGTTCTTTGATTATCATGATGAACATGAACCCTAAAAATCTAAACTCAAGTCAAAACTTGAAATTGATGATTGATTATATGTTAGTATTCAGCATAATGATGTTTGTACGGATTGGTTTTGTGAAATTGTGTTGTTTTGATCAAAAATCGAAACTTACTTATAATGGAAACTTTAATTTGGGGCTTTTGTAGAAATTGTATGAATTAGGTGAAATTGGATTGAATGGATGGTTCTATGATGTTAGTTGATGCTATTGGGTGAAAATTCATGTTTTGAGCTTTTGATTTCGGCTTGGTTTTTGGGCACTTTCCAATAAAGGAAACTTTTTGGGTAATTTGGTTTATAGATGATGAGTTATGCATATTTGATAAGATGTTATAATTGTTATAAGATGTTTAGAGCATAGGAGTGGATTGGGAATAATCGAATTGTGAAAAACGTTTCATATGATCATGCTTGCTATTTATGGAAACTTTTGTGATATGATGTGATTAATATTGTATATGACGTGTGTATAGCATGATAGGATGATGTGATTGATGTTTGTTGTGATATGCTTTATAATCTTGAAATGAATTACACATGTGTAACGATGTCATACTTTCCAAAAATAGACACTTTCCAAAAATAGATTTCCGACATGAAACTGTATGTGAATCATTATTTAAGCTATTTGAGCATGACTAAACATAATTTTACTTATTTGAATCACCAACGGGTCATCGGGTCAGTCGGGTCAACTTTGGTCAACAAAAGTCAACTCTGGTAAAAAAGTCAACTTTGTCAAACTTGTCGAACATTTCTCGAACACACTAACAGTTTACGTTGTTTGGATACAACGGGGTTTATCATGACTATTATGTACAAACACTTATGGACCTACATTTGTTAGGTAACGATTAGCTTTCAACTTATACACTTCAGGTTTTTCCTACGCATCTAAGGTGAGTCTTCACGGGCCCACTTTTACTTACTTTCCTTTTTGGGGGAGAAGCATGCAAACTACTTTTATTTATATGGTTTTAGTATTATTGGTATATCGCTTATTACTATAGTGCAAACATTATCACGCAAGTCCTTACACACTCGAACCGTTAATAACGAGTTAGCGAGGTAATTTTGATTAGTACTACTGGGTTTGACAAACCCCACCCGCGTTAGTCGCGCTAACTCGACTGGAGGTCGATCGGGTGTTTAATTGACCTAGACATTGCCATTATTCTCTGATAAGACATGGCGGAAGGCATGACAACTCACAAACAGTTAGCTTCAGTTCGAAACGCTAAGTAACTCGATATATAGGCTAGCTACCTATGGTATACCTTTGTTTACTTTTACCAGGCAAACGCTCAAACATATTTACTGAATTAAACATGTAAACTCACCAACCTTGTGTTGACACACTTTAGCATGTATTCTCAGGTCGCTGGCACGCCTAAGGCTAGGGTTGCACATCTGACGTTCATGCATCATCTATACTATTTGGAAGCAAGTTCATTTACATTAATTGTTTTTCATTGGGCGCCTTATTTTGCGCATTCATTACCTATGGTTTTACAAACGTTTACGCTTCCGCATTGATTACATTAAAAACTATGTTTTACTCTGATTTAAAGTCAAACGCTTATTATAAAACGCATATAGTGTCGTTTGATATGACCGTGTCTGAGATCCTGGTTTGTCACATGCCTCGCGGTAAAACACCGCAAGTGGATTTTGAGGGTGTGACACCGGTGGTGGCTAGCGGTGGCAAACATCCTTTCGTTTTCCCATGCACAGATTTCGCGGTGGTGGTGGCTCTTCGGCCTCGATGGATCTCCATTTAGTGTGTCTTTGGTTGGGGTTTATGCTCTCCGACTAAAGAGTCCGAGGGATAGATGCGGTGGTGCCGATGGCCGTCCGGCCTCCGACCGATCTCTGTTTGGTGGGTGTTTGGTCGGTTATGGATGGCTGTTTAGATGGTTGATGGCCGTCGGCCACCATCATGGTGACCGCCCTCTTGGGGATAGCCGTCGTTCGGCCTCCTGTTTACGGTTGAGGTAGAGCGGGCGGCCATTCTCATGTCCTTAAGGGTGTTAGCGGTCATGGTTTGGTTGTCGTGGTGGCTTCTCGTCGTCTGTTTCTCTTTGATTCTCTTTTTTTCTGGCCTTGGTTATGTCGATGATGATGAAGATTTGCTCATCTGAGACTTTTGGCATGATGTTCATCTAGGGTTTTGATGTTTTGGGTTTTGCCTATTCTCAGAAAATATGTCGATGATGATGACCCTGCTCATCTGAGACTTACCCGAGGTCATTTCACCTGACCCATCCGTTGGTTTCTCGGGTTGTTACCCTGATTCTAGGTTTGGTCTATTCATCTGGGTTGTTTGTCTTGTTATTACATGTCGTATTCCAGGCTGTGATGATAACCAATGATTATATCAATTGTTTTGGCATGGCTAGCATTTATGGTTAGCAGCCGCAACTGATAGTGTTTTCTGAGCCCGAACCATCACACGCGCAACGTGCTTGGATGAATACATACTAGTTCAACATTAAACATTAAGTAATCATCAATTAAAATTTTGAACACATTAAAGAATTAAACACTAAACATTAAACTATAGTTCATATTTCTTTTAATTATATTTGTTTAAAGAACTTGACATTGTCTTTGTCCGCTCCTATTAGATGATCAGTGTTTGTCATGGACGCTTTTAATCTTCTCTTTCGATCGCTTCTTGGTTGAGAGCCAGTTTATTTTCCCTCAACTTGATTTTCTTCATTTGAAGCTTGTAGAGTTGTGTCATTTTACCCACTAAATTATCAGTATTTTGTGATATATCTGGTAACGTTGACGTTGTTGGCTGTTCCGACGTATTCCTCCCGAGCCGCCAGTTTGTTTCTTCCATGGGGATTCATCCTCGTTCGAGTTCGAATCGTTGAGATCGATTGGACATGTTCCATCGATACTACCTCATTCGATTCTGGTGTTTTTGCTAGTGTAAATCACAATCATTTTCGACACTATCACCCACTTTGGATAATGATATAGAAATAAACAAGATATCAAATTGATCATGTTGATTCACAATGAATACCAGGAACAATCCTTTCAATTATCGTTGATTCGCGAGAATGCCTATAGTTAGGGTTCTTCACTCACAAACACAATTGTGTAGAGAGAAAATAACTTTTCATAAACTTTAAAAACTATTCATTATTACAAGTTAAAGAAACATAAAATGAAAGACAAAAATCGAATGGGGCTCAAAACATAAACGAACCAAAAACTAGTTCATAAACAAAGCCCAACAAAAGTTAAAAATAACTTAAAAATTGAAAAAACTCATAGGATAAGGTGATTTTGGGCCAAATCAAATGCCCAAATCCAACGGTCGTTTTGACTAGTCGCACGCCCAAAACGGAGCTTCCTAGCCCATGTTACATCTATTTCAGTGAAGCAACTTTGAACATACGATCTTGGGCCTCCAAATACAAAATTGTCCGTTCTTCAACACTTGGACAAACATCAAATAATGTCTTATGATTTCCCAACCCAGCCGTAGATTAAACATCACGTGGTACTCGTGATATTGGGCTAAGTGTCACGAGCTAAAGAGACTAGGTGGTTGGCGAAGGAATCTCGTTCTAAGCCTTCTTTGATTTTGTCTTGGAATACAAACCGGGGAAAGCTAACATTGTGGCAGATGCCTTAAGTCGTAAGGCCGAGTTTGCTGCAGTCGCAAGGCCGACAAAATGAAGAAATGGGCCGACAAAAAGAGAAGGCACGTTGAGTTCCAAGTTGGGGACCAAGTAATGGTAAAGTTGTTACCACAACAATTCAAGTCGTTACGAAGTGTGCACAAAGCCTGGTAAAGAAGTACGAAAGTCCCTTCCCCATAATAGCATGAGTAGGCAAAGTTTCTTACCGTCTTCAACTACCGCCCAAACTGAAAATACACCCGGTTTTTCATGTGAGTTTTCTTAAGCCATACCATAAAGACATGGAAGACTTAGAAAGAGGAGTATCCAAACGGGCGCCAACCGCTGTAGTAACATCTTTTGATCTAGAGGTTGCTGAAATTTTATCGGACCGTACTGTCGGTAGGAGGGGCGTGCCAAGCTACAAGGAGTACTTGATCAAGTGGAAGAACATGCCAGATAGCAAGGCCAGCTGGAACCAGAGGATACACTTTGGCAGTTCAAAGACGAGATCAAGAAGTATCACGAGGAAAACACGACGAGGACGTCGCAAGCTTAGGTGGGGGAGAATGTCACGGCCCGCTCAAATTTGACTACAACTTCCCGAAACCGCTGAAAATCTTCATTACATTCTTTCAAGCACATTGGTCCTTAATGGACATCAAAATATCTAGATATTATGATAGAATTATCTAGATATCATGTACTAACTATCTTAGATATTATGTAGTAAATATCTTAGATATTAAGTTGTAAATATCTTAGATATTTGTATTAGATTAATCTAGATTAAGAAAAATCTAGATCATGACTCCTAGTATAAATAGGAGTTAGGAGGTCATTTGTAGATCATCTCCCACAAGTTGTATCAAAGCTTCTTTGTACAAGTGTTCTCTTGTAATCAAAGTGTTTGTTTACTTGTAATCAACCCTTGTTCATTCCTTAAGTCGTTGAATCGCTGCTCAAACATCGGTAAAGGCTGATCTTAGTAGGGAAACTAAGAGCCGCACGTGAGTTAGAAAATCACTCCGTGACATAAAGCTCCCTTAAAATCATCGGAATGGTTGGTACCATTTTTCTAATTGTTGTGAAGATTGTTACATATATCGTTGAATTTTGATATTTTCCGGCTCATATATCCACTCGGATGAAAGACAATGGATTGGTACTATATTTGTCTTGCCTCTTAATCTCGTGATACTTTGTGATAATATAATTCTAAAAACCCAAGGAGAAGTAAGAATACCAAAAAAATAAATTTTAAAATGGTAACTAATAAATAAAAACTAGTATTAAGACCCGTGTGTTGTAGCGACGACGTTGAACTATAAAATAACTTTGACGTCAAAAGGTTGATAAATATAAGTATGTCGATTTCTCACACGTTATGACTTGTTTCGTGCGATGCGGAACTTAGTTCTTGCACAATGTCATGCAAATATGCTCATTTTTAATAATATTCTATATTAAAGTAAAAAAACAACGTGTAAAATCATGAATATACATAAATAAAGTTCAAAACTTATTATAAAAAATGAAACCACTTAGTAGAATAACATTAAAATGTCAAAAGAAAAAACCCTGTTAAAATAACAAGCACCGAAATGAATTTTTAAAATTGATAAAACTTATATTAAAAGTCGAAACTGTTAAAGAACCACATCAAACAATGAATATGTTAGAAGAGTTAGTAAAAAACTAAATGAAATATTTAAGAAGTACAAATATTAAAAAAAAAAAGCAAAATAATTAAGGAAAAAAAGAATACCAATAGTGAGAATTGAACACGGGTTGAATGAATAAAGTTTTAAGACTTTAAACACTAAAGCAATGTTTTTGAGACCGGATCGGACCGGCCGGTCTGACCGGGGATCGGCTGGGTGGCCGGTCCGGTTCTCATCGATTTGTTTTTGGGTGGTCGAACCGGCCGGTTCATCCCCAACCGCTGGTCGGACCGGGAAACCTAACCGGTTCGGACCGGATTTTGTATTTTTTTTATTTTTTTTTATATTAATGGGTAAAAACAGGTGTTGAACCATAAATTAGTATGTTGGATGTAAAAATATAGTTAAGTTTTATATATAACTATAAAATACATATATAAATTACTTATATTTAATTATATATATAACTATATATATAATATACTATATATATAATTATGATGTCATCCGGTCCGACCACCAAATCAGTAAGACGTCCGGTTCGACGTCCTATCTGGTTCTGAAAACATTGCACTAAAGCAAAGACAAATTAGTTGTATTATTGTCACTCACCCAATCAATCTTGGTTTTTAAGTATATAATAAAAATAGAGAAAAAAGTTTAAATGAAAATGTTAATTAAAAAGCTACCAATAGCATAATCCTATTAGATGCCGATATACATAGTTGCCAAAGCATGTTTTTTAATTTTTATAACTTCTTTTTGTAGATCTTGTGAATCTTGAACAACTTCTTTTCTTTCCAGGATAGGTTCCTGGAATTGTGTTTCCAGAAACGGTAAAGACGATTGTTGATTTCACAGACGGAGGAGAAGACCTGATTGATGCAAGAAAGAGATGATCAAACGATTGGTAGTAAACGGTCGGTTTGTTTGGAGGAATATGTTGTTAAGGTTGCATAGATGATTGGGATCTATTGCTTTTGCAGTGTAAAGATAATACAAATGCATCACTATTAGAAGCGTGGTTAAAATAAAGATGATTACTATGGTCCAAAATTTAAAAATAAGAAAAAAGTTGAATTCTTTTAAACAATTAATCATTGCCAACGGCTATATGTTGCCAACCGTCAAAAATGGTCATAAAATACATTCTTTCACTCGTGTTTTCATGCAACAACTTTTGAGATCTTACTCTCTAGACGTCATGATATTCCAGCACTGAGTGAGGTGTCACGTCACCTCTCACATAGCCTTTCACTCATGTACGCCGGATATTTTAAAGAGTAAATTACAAAAAATGTCCTTTAGTTATATACGAACTTGCAGGTTTCGTTTTTAATTTTCTATAACTACGAGACGATGGATATCCTTTATCCAAAGAAGCTTGTGATCCACATGTAAGATTCTTTAACCTAATTGACGTAAAATGATCGAACAACCCTTATAATTAAAAAGAAAAATTTAAAATAAAACTAAAACTTCATCTCCATACTAAGTTCTTCATTTACACCCCAACTTTCATCTTAAGATTATTTATAACAATCTTGTTTGTATCCCTTTTGTCCATGGTTAACAAGACCATCATAATTATCCTATATGTTAATTTAGTAAGAGGATGAACAGTAAGAAGCATCTGCGTGACAGGAGGATTACACGTGTTTACATTCTGCTCTAGCTCTTGCTACTCTACAATGTTTGCCTTCTGCTCTGTTGCTCTCCATTTCCTCTGCGATGGCATGGGTGGATCTTCACACTTAGCTTCCAGATGGTATTTTTATAATTTGTTATTTATAGCTTCCGGTCACGATTGTGCTAAGTTGTTATGCTTGCTGCGTGTTTGAATCTGCATCTTCTCTCTCTGATTATGGTTGATTTGGACGGTGTGTTGGGTGTTTGTCGGTGTTTATGGCCGCTTTAAGTGCTTGCAAGCTCCTCCTTCTTCCTCGATGATAACCTTCGCCACCGCCATTTACTTTCCCTTCATTGCTCCTATTCTTGTTCGATCGGTGTATTGAAGACTTATGATTCATAAGGTTTTGTGTGTTACATCATTATCATCTTTATCTTCAGTTTATGATTGTGCCATGTTATCATCAGCGGAAATGAAAAGATACAATCGTATCTGGGTGGTGCTGCTCAAATTAGGGCTAACAATGGAAGGGGGATTCATTGGTGGTGGTAGGCGGTGGCCGTTGTGCACTTTGCTTAGTCGGGTAAAAGGCATGAGGGGTTGTAATTTAAATGTGAAATGCTACATACACGTGCTTAAGATTTTGATAAGCAAAGCAGATGTTGACAATGTTGAACATAAAGAAATGTTAATGGACTTTCCCAGTCAACTTGCCAGCATCGATGAAATATTTTTAGATATGTTCCCATTGTCTTTGAGAGCAAAGATTAAAGTGCTTTGTTACTTCAAAACTCATATTTTGTGTTCGTTCTAAACTTTGGTTTGATTTCTGTTTCAAAGGTTATTATCAACTATCACAAGTGTGGTTTGGGATATAGAGTTTTTCTCAAAAGGATCGAGAGGATTAAAGCTTAACTCTAGAAAGATGCCGCATACAAGATTTGTATTTTTCCTTCACATACAGGATAATAAACTCATGTCAACATTTGATTAATTTTAGTACTATCATATATGTTTGGACGAGACTGCTATTTTGTAGTTAGTTTGTTGCTTTCAATTTCAAAGTAATTTTAAAAATAATGTAGATATCATGTTCGTATAAACAACTTGGAAAGAATTATTGAAATGTGGTATTGATTTGTTCTTACCTTTAGTCCAAGTAGCAGTAGTGGCAAAAAGGAAGATAATTTAGTCTTTGCCCATAGGCTCTATGAAAGCTGTGTCAAACCTATTCGCAACGTCAAGGTAAGTTAATTTTTTGGTGGAATGGTTTAAGGGCATTTGGATTCGGGTTTTGAAACTAATGACATATTCTATTGTTATATGATTCAAAAAAATTAAGCGCATAAACTTGAAACATGTCAACTCAACTACATATTGCCTAAAGAGAATAAGTGATTAAAACACTTTCAGCTAATTTTTTGGCATTTAATTATTGTTTGTAGCAGCCAGAATGAGAAAAGAAAATATAAACAATAATATTTACAAAGTTTGATTTCGATGCAATTCTTAATCAAAGCATTACTTATGTTCAATGCTTGGAGTGATGTTATGGTGAATGTTTATTTAATATTATTGTTATCTGTTTTGTTTTACTTTTAGGGGTGGTAATCATGAGCCATTTTTTTAGAGTATAGATGATTAACTCTGTTTAAAACTCCGTGATTGCAAGTTTGAGGCATTTTTGCTGGGATTAATAGCAGGTTTTTTCATAAGAATCATTAATTTTACCGTTTGTTTTGTTTTCTATGGTTGTTGGTCCTGTGCCTTTTATTTGCCGCTTTATTTTTTCTTTTGTCTTTGAAACTAAATACATTGGTACATAGACTAATTTTTAATATTTTAATGATGTCTTCTTTCAATTTAGCCATTGCACTCACGTCTACCACTCTCGGAACTACATGATTTTTATATTTCGGGTTTTCACTATTGAAGGGGAAGAGAGGAGCTTGAGCTGCATCGACTTCCATGTTGCTTTCATTGGTAAGATTTCCTTATTGTGCTTCCCAATTTCCTTCAGTTATCAACATTCTCCTTTTTATTTGATTTTTGTATCTTGATGCTTCGATTGATTACTCTCACTGTTTGTTTGTTTTGTTTAATGTTAAAAACTAAAGGGTTTTCCAACAATTAACGCCGAAATCGTAGGTTTAGACGTTGGTGATCAGTTTAAACAATAAACCTTGGATTGACCTGTGTTTTGCATCTTGAATTGCATCAAGGGTTTTATGAATAATCAAGGAAAAATAAATTAAAACCTAAAGGTCATCATTATGGAATCACACGGTAGAACAAGCAAGACATGAAAATAGATTTTGACATGTTTGACTTAATAGTACATATGATTTCATATAGGCATCATTGATGCCAAGGAATTCAATAATGCAATGAGGTATAATCAACTTCTTTCCCTCATTCAACCACATCTAATCTGTTCGATTTGTTTCACATTATCATTAGGCCCCGTTTGGTTCACGGAATTCTCTGGAATTGGAATTGAAATTGGAAAATTTTCCATCCAAAATCATGTTTGGTTGGTCAATGGATGGAATTGAAATTGAAAAATTTTCCCTCATTCATTGGAATTCACATTCCATCCACTTACCAATGGAATGTTTAACAATCCAATGGAATGTTCAAAATTAACATTTCAATTTCACTCAAAATTGACCAACCAAACACGTTATCAATTTTAACAAGATTCTAATTTCTTTCTTATGGATTCTATTGTTTACTCTTTCTTATGGATGCTTAATATATCCATTTTATACATCATTAGTCATGAGACTTTTAATAGGGTTGCTCATGATTAGCAGTCTGCTTGCGCTGAACACTGCTCAGATCACCATCCGTATTAATTGTACGCCTGTTGCTGTGTTGCTAACTAAATAGAACATTAACTCATATAAGTAAACACGTTCAGAATGCAAAATAGCAATGATAACAACACATCAATTAGAAAGTAAGTAATATGTACTCAGACCGGCAATAATATACCAACACAATAATTGGAAGGTTGCACTTTTTATGGTTTTTAGAATGATCTTAAGTGTGGTTGAATTTATAATCTTCTTTTGCGTAGTTGATTTCAACAATTTCATGTTTGTTTTTATTCCTGGTGATCGCGACAATAGTTGGATACTGTCTGTCCATGATTCCGGTTTAGTGACCTTCCTACAAGGTTATGATAACTTCTAGAATGTAATGACTACATAGTAGTTTTGTAAATAAGGGTTTATAAACCATAACGAGTACCCTCTTCTTATACGCATGAATCCCCGCAGCCACGCGCGCGGGGATTAAAACTAGTTACATTAAATCATCATTTCTTTAAAAGTAAATCACTTTAATTCAGTATTATAAATTCACCTAAAATAGAAAGGGTGTGAATATTGGAACACATTAAAATTATAAATTAACACCTCAAATTTCTATACGGATCATGTAGTCTCATACGCGTCGTATAGGGGGGTCGTATAGCACTACACGGGGCGTATAACCACTCCGACAACCCCCTGGATTTTTCGTCGTAGTTAGTGTCGAAATTTGTTAAACGTGTCGTATAGCCCTATATGTGTCCTATAGGGGGTCGTATAGGGCTATATGGGGCGTATAGCTCTCGAACAGTCCCTTAAATTTTCCTTGTTTTCAGTGTATTCGACCCCTATACGCTGCGTATGGTGCCATACGAGGCGTATAGGGGGTGTCGATTTATAACGTGGGGTGTCAAATCATTCATGGAAGCTAGATCTCTTATGATTTAATCCTCTTTTTTCTTTATGGGAATTATAATAGTGTTATTGGAAAGTTATTTATCAAAATAAGTGTTTTGAAAAATATTTATCAAATTAAGTGTTTATTGTAAACATACTTTTTCTTACTCCTAACCTTATTGGATAAAAAACTTATATTCTAGATAAATTTAATTTAGTAAGGTTAAATAAAAAAAAGTTACATATAAAATCAAAACCCATTTTAATGGATTTGTCATAGTTTTTAAAAAAATTAATGTTTTTTTTTTGTTTCTTCGTAAACGTAGCAAAAATATTTAATTGTAAATAGAGATGTTCGTTCTCCATCAATAGTTCTTTTAACTTCTTTGGGAAAAAAGAATACAATCGTTTGTCTTTAACTTTTTAATATATATACTTTTTCAATATGTTTGTAAATAATTTAAAAGCTAATAAGAAAAAGCATTTTTAATAGAAATACAAATGTAGTTTTCAATAACGTTTTACAAAAGGAAAACATAATCAGATAATATAAATACATGGTTTATTTTGTTCTTTTAGGATGGACAAGTCTAAAAAATCTGTATCTTTGGTGCATTAAAAAAAATGCAAGTCCAATCCTGAATTACCAGCGGCAAGTCCGTCGGTAAAAGGGCTGCTACGACAATAACCTGAAAAGGTTGCAAAGAAATAGTGTCTGATATTCGATCCTCGATTACTAAATAAAGTGCTTGTCTGCAACTCTGAAATATGAATTCAAAGAATTACAGACCTTGTAAAGGATCGCACTAGGGAAAGAAGGATCGAACCTTCGAAAATAGATCAAAACCACCTTGAACGAACCTATTTTCGAAATTGTTTGTCGCACAAGCTAGCCATCGAATCATGAAAAATCTTCTGTTCTTGAGGTACAGTTAAGAATAAAAAGAAACCCACAAAGTACCAAAATGACTTCCTACAGTAAAAAAACAAAAATTGAAGCTTTTTCAATTATTTCGAAGTAGAACTCAAATGGCAATGACCCAATTGAGCTCGAAATTACAGAAATTTAGGTTTTTTTTTTTTTTTTTTTTTCAAATGAATATTGGGTTTCTAAAAAAATTGATGGAAACCCAGAATATGATTTTTAAGTTTTGACCAAAGAAACCAAGAAAATGATTCTTATATTGGCTAGAACCCCAGATAGGAAAGTGAAGTTGAGGTGAAGAACAGATGAAAATAATGAAGTAAATTCAACTACGAGAAGAGGAAGAAAAACATGAGGTTTTCGAGCCAAGAAATTTTCTAACCTATAGTGAGTTTTCTTATTAAATGTGCTATTAGGTTCGAGACTATTAATGAGAACAGATTGATATACAAGCTTATTTTTGAGAACGTGCTAGCCTAATGTTACAATGTTTTGTACTTGAGTAATAAAGATTATCGGATAGGTCAATTACCCATCAATGATCCAAGCAAGTACTTTATAGAAAAGTGACGCACGTTAGGTTATAAAACCTAACATGTTAAACGCTCCTTATGTTTAACGTTTGGCATAATAATTAAAGATAGAAAATGAAACTTGAAATTGCTATACATATGAAGAATATATATATATATATATATATATATATATATATATATATATATATATATAGGGAAAGGTTCTATTGTTAACCCACTCTATATTTGTTAACCCATTAACGTTCATCCAATGGTTGAAACAAATCTAGTGTAATAAGATGTTGACATGTGTCAACAATATTGTTTTAATTGAAAAGGGCATTCTTGTCATTTAACCATACACATAAAATCATATATAATATTAGCTTGACATGTGTCAAACACTTACAACCATTTATTTCCCTCTTTTTTAGAAAAGATTCCCCCATTCTTTTTAAAAACCTTATAACTTTTTCCTACTATGTTATTTTTTAATAAAAATTGCACCATTAAACGAATCACATTTTTATCTTTAATTCCATTATAGTCTTGAATTTTTTTTTCCGTTATTAGTTGTTACATTAGTGTAATGACACTTACATTGGTGTAACAAACAATTACGTTAGCATAGCGAATACTTACATTGGTGTAACAAACAATTACGTTAGCATAGCGAATACTTACATTGGTTTAACAAACAATTACATCGATGTAATGAAACTAAAAAAACCCTACACATAGAGTTTATTTTGTACCTAGGAAAAAACACACCGATAGAACTATGTATCCAAATAATAACAATAACTTTAAATAGTAATTGAATGGTATTCTGTTTTGACGTCGGTGTTACATCAGTGTAAGAACCTGCTGTAGTTTAATGGTCTTCTGTGTTGACATAACAATGAGCCACATGTTCAAATCACCTCCTTTATCTACTTTAATCTAAATACAAAATATAAGGAAACCTTTTTGTTATATATCTAAGGCTATACTAATAATGTTGTAAAAGTTATATTACAAGAACTAATCGGTTTGTTCTATCCACTCTTCTATTATAACACTTGATATATATAAATTATGTTACATTACAACATAAAAACACCTTAAATACTCACCAAAACATAGCACACCAACTATGAAGTCAATTTTATGTTTAAAAATCACACAGACATTTTATCTAAAATGTGGCGTGCATGTAAATTACATCATACAAAAAATAACTATCTAGAAATATCTTTAAATAGAGAAGTAGAGATGTTAAAGTTCTTTTAATTCAGCCCAAATATCAAGTGGTGAGCAGCAGGAGGTGGTGGTGTTGAATGGCCTTCTGTTGTCACATAAGCATGAGCCATATGTTCAAATCCTCTCTGTTATCTACTTCAATCCAACTAGATAACAAAAAATTAATTTAAGAACACTTTTCACATAAGGATGAGCTATTAATTTCTTCTATTCCACTCTTGTTTACCTATCCATGAAGAAAAAACCCTTAAGAAGGAATGTAGCCCTAAAAAGCTTTCATACTCCACTTTAGGAAGAAATACCTAGTACAAATGATTGTAGCCTTAAGAAGAAACATACCTGCGATTTTGTTCTTGCATTTGGGAGGAAAAACCAGTTCGGATGATGGTTGTGACGGGGGAAGATGACTAGAAGGATGGTGATGTGGTGATAATGAAGGAGTTGGGGGAGCTACCAGCGTTGTAAGCCAATGTCTCCGACAACATCACAAGGGTCTTGCAGACTAGGTGTCGTCGAGGGGGGGAAGTCGTTTTGAGGTCAGATGATCGTTTTCCAGCATGAATAGGTAGGTGGGAGTATTGAAAAATTCCATTAATGAAATTTGTGAATTGAATTGAATGTGGGGGATGAAAAGAAAATATAGATAAAAGTTGAGTTTTGAATCTAGAAGATGACAAGATGTCTGCAGGTCTATAAATAATAGAATGGTAAAATTATTCTTTTACCCTTCTGATACTCTTGCAACCTTTTTTTTACAATTAATAAAATTGTATTTAATATGAACCATTGAATCACTCCACAAGAAACTTAACACTCAATAGGATTAAGTTAATGAGTTAACATAAAAAGAGTGGGTTAACAAAAGATGCACTCCCTATATATATATATATATTTATTTATTTATTTATTTATTTGTAACTTACTCTAGTCTAAATGCTGTATAAGTTAATTACCGAAAGTAACTTTAGTGATCTAATATAATTAAAGCTATAGTCATTCCTAGTCGGTCTAAAATTGAATTTCTCTTGTTAAAGATCCTTAATAATTGTATCCAATAATTGAACGATCTTGTATAGTTGTACATATTGTTTCCTTCACTTTTCTAATAATATTTGAAGTCAGTTTTAGATTAGCAACCATTTTAAATCTTGTATATAATCAAACCTTATCAAATTTTAAAATAATATCAATATCTACCACTCATCGTTCTAGTTAACCAGAAGTCTAATAAATTTCCCAACAAAAGGTCGCGGGGTTGAAGTTCTGATTGAGCCAATTTTTCTTGATTGAACAATATGGTTTTCTTAGTTGTAAATTTTTTTATGAACAAACAGAACAAGTTATCATATTTTATTTTTTGAACGAAAGGATGATCTAAGGGTGAGAGGGGTGTGGCCACACTATATACAACACAAAACACCACATATCCAACAATCATATTTTATCATGTCACGTCACACCACAACCTTAAATTTGGTGGAAGTCGGGTTGCCACACCCCCCACCACTCCACACACACACACACACACACACAAGAATTCACGACGTGAGTATGTCGTGCAGCACCAAAAAATACGACGTGAGGGCCGAAGGCGGTGTTGCCACGCTGCAAGGGTCCCGTCACACCCTCACGACAAGTGTGCTCCTCCCACCCTAATTGTCTGGTGATCTTGGAATTCTAAATCTTTACTTTTTAAAAAAAGAAAAAAAAAAGTTTTAGGATATCCATAAATCCATAAATCTTTATACTATAATAAAAGAGTAACTTGGGGTGACACGTGTCAGCACCACATTTCACCTCACCAAAATTTTCCCGCTTCTCTCTCCTATTAAATAATTACCTTAATTATCAATAATATTATTTAACTACTATTAGAATAAAAATAGTTTTTTAATAAATTAAGAAAAAAATCTTTTTATTGATGTTATTTCTAAAAAAATAAATTTTTATAAATCATCAAACTTTTTTAAAATTAGTGTTTTTAAAAAATAAATTTTTGATAAACCAAAAATAATTAAAATTAAATATTATAATAAGAAATTTTTTAAAATGATATTTTTGAATATGATTTGTTTTGAAACAAAATGTTTATTTTTTTTAGAAAAAAGTTTAAAAAGTTGATATAAATTTTTTATTAATTATAGTTATTACTCATACGTAATTTCAATCATATTCTATCTTACAATATCGTTTTATACTTAATAAAGTTTTATTATGTTTAATATTTTATTTGTTAAACCCGTGTAATATACGGGTTTACTATAGCTAGTAAATAATAATAAAGTATAAGGCGTGGGAGAAACACTAATGATCCTTAGCCTAACTGGTTAAGTTGAGGTGGCCGTGACATGTAATATTGGAAGGTCATGGGTTCAAGTCTCACTCTGAGCAAAAATGCGCAGGGTTCAGCCAGGAGGTTTTCTTAGCAATAAGTTTCCTCCTGAGGGGGTTAGGGGTGCGGTCTCAACTGGAAAACGAATAGGTGGACCCGATTAAGATTATAACTATTCTCCGAATTTGCAGTTCAAAAAAAAAAAAAAAAAAAAAAAAGGCGTAGGAGAAACGATGTCAGCAGTCAACCTTCATCTAGAACACAAAACAGACTTTTACCAATTATAAGTCTTCGTCTCCTCCACTCTTCCACACGTAATCAATTCATAATTTGACATCCGTGAACTCCACTTCCCCTCTACTCCCCATTTAAACCATCCATCCGCCATTAAAACACACACACCAACCTCAACAACAACAACAACAACAACAATGGAGTTATTAAACTCTTTCCAACCCACATACATCTTCATCTCCCTCATAACAATCCTCCTCACCACCACCCTCCTCCGTCGCCGGAAAACCACCACCACCACCACCCTCCCCCTCCCCCCCACCGTCTTCCCCACCCTCCCCCTCATCGGCCACCTCCACCTCCTCAAACCACCGCTCTACCGCACCCTAGCCAAGCTCTCCGCCGCCCACGGCCCCATCCTCCGCCTCCAGCTAGGGTTCCGCCGCGTCGTCGTCGTCTCCTCCCCCTCCGCCGTCGAAGAATGCTTCACCAAAAACGACATCGTCTTCGCCAACCGCCCCAAAATGCTCTTCGGTAAGATCATCGGCGTCAACTACACCAGCCTAGCTTGGGCCCCCTACGGCGACAACTGGCGCAACCTCCGCCGCATCGCCTCCATCGAAATCCTCTCAATCCACCGCCTCAACGAGTTCCACGACATCCGTGTTCAAGAAACCAAATTCCTCATCAAAAAACTCTTTTCTTCATCATCTTCATCATCTATCACCATGAAGTTCGCGTTTTATGAGCTTACATTGAATGTGATGATGAGGATGATCTCCGGCAAGAGGTACTTTGGGGGTGATGATTTGGAACTGGAGGAAGAGGGTAGGAGGTTTCGGGAGATGTTGGATGAGACGTTTGTGCTCGCCGGAGCTTCGAACGTCGGAGACTATTTGCCGGTGTTGGGGTGGTTGGGGGTGAAGGGGTTGGAGAAGAAGCTGATAAAGTTGCAGGAGAAGAGGGATTTGTTCTTTCAGGGGCTGATTGAGCAGCTTAGGAAAAGTAAAGGGGCTGAAGATGGAAATAGGAGGAAGACGATGATTGAACTTTTGTTGTCGTTGCAGGAGTCGGATCCGGAGTATTATACTGATGCCATGATCAGAAGCTTTGTGTTGGTGAGTGATGACATCCCTTTTTTAATCTCATATTTTTATTTTAATAATATTCAATTCGATAATTATATATTTTATTTATTATATTATTGCTTAAATTGATGATTTTAATGGGTCCTAATATAAAGACACCCACCCAGATAAATCGACATCCCCCTATACGTTGCGTATGGGTCCATACGCGGCGTATAAGATCGAATACACTGAAAACGAGGAAAATCCAGGGGGGCTGTCAGAGAGCTATACGCCCCATATAGCTTTGTACGACCCCCCTATACGACACATATAGGGCTATACGACGCGTATAGCGAATTTCGACACTGACTACGAGGAAAAATTCAGGGGGCTGTCGGATGGCTATATGACACATATAGTCCTATACGACACGTATATAAATTTTGAGGTGTTGATTTAAAATCATGTGGTGTCTGTTTAACGGGTTTCGATTTTAATTTATACTTGAGTACCATAAAAACCGTGCATGTGCATGTTCCTGTTGCTAGTCAATTTTGTGTTTATTGCTAGTCAAACACGGGTTTATTATCCAGCGTTTTTTTTTTTTTTGGAAAAAAAAAAAACAAATCTATCGTAATTTTAATATTAAACTACACCTCAAGTGTAATATTACATTTGCTAAAATTTAAACCTTGAATTTTCTCGTAGTGGTGCTTTTAGTGGTAAAGTTTCTGCATTGGACCACCAACCCTAGTGTACTGGTTATTCTAGATGGAGTCGAATAACATGAAATTCGAATAGAATTGAATTCCACAAACAAAATTTATATTCTAATACTAATTTTGGTTTGAGTTTCGAGTATTCTAATCGGGCTCTTGTTTAATTGAATTTTGAATTTGGTTCGAATTTGAATCTCTGAGTTTCAAACTAAACCTGATTATTTAAATTTGAATTATGTAACTTTTATTTATACTAAAAATATATATTGTTTTTATTTGTTATTGTATATATCATTTATTTTTTTTTCTTTTTTCCAGGGTTTATTCAACTCAAAAGAAGTTCAACTTTTTAAGGATTCTTAAATTTCAAATTCAAATTTAAAACCCATATTTTAAATTTTTTTTTTTTTATTTCGATTAATTTGAATAACTGACCTGATGAGCACCCTTGGTCAAATATAGCTTTATTATCAACTTATGTAACACTATTAAAACAATAGTTACATATGGTGATCTAATTCTCTTGATATTTTAAAATAAAGTACCAGTTAAGTAGTGGTGGTTGAGTAAGCCCAGCTACCAGGTTGACTTTTTTTGCGTTGACTTGGTCAACCAAATGGTTAATGCTTACACATTTGATTTCCAACTCATCAATTGATTAATATATGTATTAATTATTATGATCAGGTTTTATTAGCAGCAGGAAGTGATACATCTGCTGGAACCATGGAATGGGTTATGTCACTTTTGCTAAACCATCCAGAAGTTCTAAAGAAGGCCCAAACCGAAATCGATACGGTTGTCGGCCACAATCGTCTAGTTGACGAGTCGGATATAGCCAGTTTACCTTACCTTCGTTGCATCATAAACGAGACATTACGGTTATTCCCCGCGGGCCCATTACTAGTTCCACATGAGGCGTCAAGTGATTGTGTTGTTGGTGGGTATAACATCCCACGTGGGACGATGCTGATTGTTAACCAATGGGCCATACATCATGACCCGAAGGTGTGGGACGAGCCAGAAAAGTTCAAACCAGAAAGGTTTGTAGGGCTAGATGGGACACGAGACGGGTTTAAGTTATTGCCATTTGGGTCTGGAAGGAGGAGTTGTCCTGGGGAAGGGTTAGCGGTCCGAATGCTTGGGATGACTTTAGGGTCGATTATTCAATGCTTTGAGTGGGAACGAATGAGTGAAGAGATGGTTGATATGACCGAAGGTCCTGGGCTCACCATGCCTAAGGCTATACCGCTTGTAGCCAAGTGCAAAGCGCGGCCAGAAATGATGAACGTAATGTCTGCGCTATGAGTCGATTGCGGTTTTGTATGAAAACTATTTGGTGATGGGTTCATTATTATTTGTTTCTAGCCTTTTTTTTGCTTTGGATCACGAGTATAATATATATATACTTAATCAAAGTTGAAAAAGCTTATATAGCAGATGCAGCTGGAACACATATATAATTATATATACAATGTTTATGTTGTACTTTGATTGTTTTTCTTATGTATGTGGATTTTGGGATAGGCAATAAACAATAGCTATACGTTTGTATTTTTAGAAGTAAAACCATTGTTTTGGTGTGAATGATCGAGCTACTAGTACTCAAAGCTATTTAAGATTGGCTGGTTAAAATTTTTCTATTTGATGTTATGTTTTACCCTAAGTAAGCCTAAATTAATATTTTTTTTTTTTAATAATCTGGGATCGACCTTGAACTTCATATGCTGGTTTTGAAGATACTCAGTAGCCTAAATGAATAGATTATTACATAAATATAATAATTGTTATTTTGTTATAATAAAACTTAATATGTACATTAGGACAAGAATAATAAATACATGAGTAATTTGCACTCTTGTACTCTCTGTATACTAAAAATTAAATAATTAATCTGTTTAACTTTGATAATTACATATTGGATATCCTTTGCTGTAATGCTTATCATAGATTTTATTCTTTCTATTAATGTTTACTAAATTTTTGTTTACTTACATAACATAACTATTTCCTCTTACAAAAATAGATTAAAAGTGTAATCTATAATTTATAATCTTTCTACTCTAATAAAATAGTATATTGGGGTGACACGTGATGGCACCACATTTATTCACATCAAAATTTTCCCGCTTCTCTCTCCTATTAAATAATTACCTTAATTATCAATAATATTATTTAACTTTTTTTAGAACAAAAATAGTTTTTTTAATAAATTTAAAAAAAGATCTATTTTATTTTTAAAAATAATTTTTATACAATAAATTTTTTTTACAAAACATCAAACTTTTTTAAATTTAGTGGTTTTTAAAAAGTTGATTTTTTATAAACAAAAAATAATTAAAATTGAAATTTATAATAAGAAAAATTTTAAAAATGATATTTTTTAATACGGTTTGTTTTAAAATAAAATATTTATTTTTTTTTGGAAAAAAAATTTTAAAGCAAGAGTTTAAAAAGTTGATATAATTATTTTATTACATATTATTCTTACTATACGTAATTTCAATTATATTTTATCGTAAAATATCGTTTTATAGTTGATAAATTTTTATTATATTTAATATTTATTTGTTCAACCCGTGTAATATACGGGTTTACTAGCTAAAACTAACACCTTAATAAAAACGGAAAGAGAGAACAATATGATAATTTTACTCGCATCATAAGTCTCGAATTAAATTTCTTTTTCCCTTATTTTCCTTTCTTTTATACCCTTACACAAGCTTTAAAGCATTATGTACAATCTATACTGATCCGTTTTCTCTCTCATCTTCAATCGGTATCAATAAATATCTCGGTCTTATCATTTACTGTCTGTGTTCTCATCATCTTCTTCTTGGATGGAAGCTCAAAAACGGTTCCAACTCAATAACGTTCTCCCTTTAAGATGCCATTGAAGCTTAGAGGTTGTTTGCCAATATCTGAATGATTAAGTGTTGAACCAATAAGAGATCTAAATTATTAAGTGCTGAACCATTAAGATGTCTGAACTATTAAGAGTTAGTATATCGCTTAACTATTCAAAGGCAAATGTCTGACCAATTCAGATAAGAGTTCTTAACCATTCAGCATTAGACCTCTTAACCATTTAGCATTAGTATAATGTTTAACCATTCAAAGGCAAATGTCTAGAGAACCATTTAGACATTTGCTCGCGAAACAAACAGTCTGAACCATTAAATGCTGAATCATTCAAACATCTAAATCATTAAGAGGCTGTCAAACAGCCCCTTAGAACCATTTCATATCCTATGAAATTCAATATAGTCAATCTCCCTTTTGTTCTTTTCTTCCTCTGTTTCGATGGTGCTCCGATGACATCGATTATAGTGATGATGGAATACAGGAATAGGATTTGGTGTAGGGTTTGGGCTCCGCTAGTTTAAAAAACCAAGTCGAGCCTCTCGGCTCGTTTATTATAACAAGCTCAAAATTCGAGCTCGGGATTGGCTCGTTTATAAACGAGCAGAGCAGAGCCGAGCCGACTCGTGTGCCAACTTATTTGTTTTTAAAAATTCCTTTTTTTATATTTTTGTATGTATTCGTATATATGTATGTGTATATATAATAAATAATATTTCTAACGTTTGTTTATCTTAATTCATTGAAATAATTATATAATATTGCTATTTCAAAAAATTATAGTTATGTTTATATACTTTTATAATTACTTCTTGTTATAAAATATTAAAATAATCATATGTGTATGATATAGTTAAAATAATATGTTATAATTTTGATATATAATTTACATAAATTATAATTTAAATTTAAATTAAAACGAGTCAACGAGTTAGCCAACAAGCCAGCTAACGATCTAGCCACAAGCCGAGCTGACCTTGGCTTGGGCTCGGCTAGTTTACAAACCGAGTCGAGCCGGCTCAGCTCATTTATAAACGAGCTGATTTCGAGCAAGCTTTTTTTCTAGCGAGCCGCGAATTTTTTTAACAGCCCTAGTTTGGTGGTGTGCTATCAGGCTATGGTGTTATGGGTTTCACTTTGATTTGGTCTTTGATGGTAACAATACATCATGTAATGCCTCTTTTCGATTTCTAATCTAAAATTTGAAAATTAGGGTTTTTGTGTCTCATATTGCAGTGCAATTGGTAAGGGCTTAGGCAACAACGACGTTTGATAATGATGATGGTTGGGTCTCTACCTTTAGGCGGATGCCAGTTTTCAGTTCAGGTGAACAAATTAGGGAAACAATGTGTGGTCCAATCTACTCAAAACAACCATTAAATCAGTATATGTCTATTCACCAGTAAAAATAGGATTAGGCATCCAATTCAAAAAGAACATTTGTCTTTAATTTGATCGGACAGTAGCAATGATGGATTTAGGTGGTTTGGTTTATGATTGGTGGGGGTTTTAACGGTTAGGTGGCAACCAAGGTTTCACTTTTATTTTGGGTACAAATACAGAGACCTATATTATAAATTGAAATCTCTTTATATGTTTCATATAGCACCATACGCGCCTTTAGGGTCGAAAACATTGAAAACGAGAAAAATTCAGGGAGGCTCTCAGAGGATTATACGCCCCATATAGCACTATACGACCTCCTATATGACACATATAGGGCTACACGACGCGTATGGCAAATTTCGACACTAAATACGAGAAAAAATCTAGTGAGCTATTGGAGGGATTATATACCTCATACGGCACTAATGTTGAGCTTAATCTTAACATCAATTAGAAAGTAAAGTAGGAAGTCAAATAAAAAAATTCAAATATGTAATTAGCATGAAGCTAGGGGTTAATTGTGTTAGTTATGTTAGTTGTTAGCCGCCAATTTATGTGTATATGTACCCCTACATGTACGACATTTGATTGTGTGAAATTCATAGTTGTATTTTGTGTGTATCTATTGGTTTCCACCGTGTTCTTTAAGAGTCACTGCACTTCATGCGCATACTCATAATATTGATTCCTCCATAATCGATACGAAGGGGCCTTAAAAATACGACCCATCTATACGACATACATGGTGCTATACGACCCGTATAAAAAACCTGAGATGTTGATTAATAATTGAAGGGTGTCTCATTAACCAGACCATTATTTTAACACTTCTCATCGATATTGTTGGTGATTGTTTCATATTTGGAATAGCAATGTAGTTTGATTTTACTGTCTATTGAATAGATTCTCCTTTGGGTCGGATAAGACTCATCTTATTGGTAGTGATTTGAATTCACAGTGTAGAAATTGTCATTTGTTTATTTAATTTGTTGTAGGTGTTGGTTCAAATAGTTCCTGACCAAATTCGCTCTTTGCCTAATCTATATCGTCTCATTGTGTTCTAGCGTCTCACTGTAATAAAAGATTTCAAATCTTTTAAAAAGAAAACCTTAAATTACTTTTGTTAGGCATAAATTTAAGGAGAGGATAAAAGATTAAACAATAGCAGATCATCATTTGCTTATGATTCAAGTTTTGCCAACACCCAACAATACTCAAACAATGACGGAATACTTGTATAGCGTAATGTAATGTAGTGTGTACTCAAAAACCTTATTAGTGTACCATTTCGCCTAGCCATATTTTTTGTGTGTTTACTATTAACTCGATTTTTTAACAAAGATACATATTTGAATAATTTGAATTAATAAATATTAAACGAAACAAGTTCATGCCAAGTTCTACCTTATTCATGCATCAAAATTAAATTTTAGATATAAAACTTTAGATGTGCCAGCCTAGAGTTTAATTAAAAAAAAGTTAGAAACAATAGTTTAAAATTTGATATCATTGTTTTATTACTTATAATCATTATTCATACGTAATTTCAAACATATCTTATTTTATATTATCATTTTATAATTAATAAATTTTATTCTATTTAATATTTTATTAATTTAACCTATGTAATAAACGTGTTTATTAAAAGTTTAAAACTAGTCTATAGTAACTAATAAAACAAGATTTCTTTTGCCACTTATCATTCTTTTAAAATATTTTTTTGATACTTGTCATTTTATTAAGTATACTCACTTTATTTTTCCTCTAAAAGGGTATTATAGTAATTTAAACATTCAAACTAATTTCTCTCTCATAATAAAAATTAATTTTATTAATTGATACATTTCTTTCACTCGTCTATATTTTTTATAAGGGGTAACTTTGTAAAATAGTAATCAAGTTTCAATATTGTTCTAATTAATTCACTCATAAAGTTTTTTGTTCCAATTAGGTCACTTATAAAATTTTTTGTCCAATCAGATAACTAAAGTTTCAAAATTGTTCTAATTAAGTCATTTATAAGTTGCAAAAGGTTAAAAAATTTTGAAATGTTTAAAAATATTAACAATATTTATAAAAAAAACCACATTATTTTAAAATTTTTGTGAATTATTTAAAAAATTATAAAAATATGAGTGGCTTAATTGAAACACTTTTAAAACTATAGTGACCTGATTGGAATAAATAAAAATATTAGTAACCTAATTGAAACAAATTTAAAACTTTAATGATCTGATTAGAACAAATAAAAATATGAGTGACCTAATTAGAACACTACTAAAACTTGATTACTATTCTATAAAGTTTTCCCTTTTTAAAATCAAGCTATGTTTTAAAAAATAAATTTTATTGAGAAAATTAAAAATCATATCTTTTTATTAATAATAAAATTAATAAAAAAACAAAATTTTATATAATATAAAATTTTTTAAAACACTAAATCTTTTTGAAACAAAATATTTTAAATCAGTCATTTTTTAAAAAATTTATTAAAATATAAAAATTTCAAAAAGTAGTTTTATTAAAACAAACAAAATAATTAGAAACCCGAGTTTCTAATAAACAAGATTTTTATAAACAATAATTTTTTTATAAAAAATCTAAAAAATGAATGTTTAAAAATAAAACTATTTAGATAAGAGAGTTAAAAAAAATAATATAATTGTTTTATTTCTTAAACTATTACGTATATATAATTTAAATCATATCTTATATTATAGCATTTTACTATAACTTTTCATGTTTATTACCAACTAATCTGTTTAATAAATGGGTTCTAGCCTATCTATTTATCTATATATCTATCTATCTATAACAAAAAAAACTTAAAATAAAACTTGACACAATTGTAAGTTTTATCATACTAACTTTCTTATTTTTATTTATTATTAATTAATAATACTGAATACTAATTTTACTCATACCATTTTTAAATTAAAAATTATATAATTTAATAAATTAAAACCTATTTTTTTTATTAAAAACACAGTTTTTAAAAACAAAAGTTTTATAAAATACAGAATACAATAAACTTTTTTTAAAATAAATTCATTTTTTCTAAAATTATGTAAAACCCACTTATCTTTTATAAAATAAATGTTTAAGAAAAATATATTATTATTATTTATTTACTTAAAGTACCTATTTATATGTAATTATAATCATATTTTAGGTTCAAACATGGTTTTATAAGTCATAAATTTTTATTAGTAATTATTTAGTATTTTATTTATTCAACCAGTGTAGTACATGGTACTAACCTAGTGTTTTTATAAATGCAACTTCTAAAGAAAAAAATTTTAGAAAGAAGAAAATTTTCTAAAACATTTTAAAATTACGAAATACTTTAAAATCGGATTTTTTCAAAATTATTTTTTATAAAACAAAATAATTCATTTTTAGAGTTAAAATAAGAAAATATTTAAAATTGTAATCTTTTAAAATGGTTTGTCTTGGAACTGATTGTTTAATTTTTCATGAAAAGAAAAATAAAAAAGGTTTAAAAATAAAAGTTTAAAAAAATAATATTATTTTTTTATTAATTATATATATACTCATATGTAATTTTAATCGTATATTATTTTAAAATATCGTTTATAAATAATAAATATTTATAACTAATTATTTAATATATTATTTATTCAAACCGTGTAATACACGGGATAATAACCTAGTTATCTATATAACAATTAAAAGATGACATAAATAGTACCTCAACATCATTGGTTCCTTTTGATCAAGTTTTGTATTTCTTTTTTCTTTTCTAAATTAACTAACATGTTTAACTATCCAATTAATCAAAGACACTATATTATTTGGGTTTTATCTTTAGTTTAGTCTACACCGTAATGCGCAGGTTTGGTAGTATGAACTTGAACATTACATGATTAAAATCAATGGAATGAACAAGTTTTGTGTAACACCCGGCCTCTCGTACCACCAATATTGTCCGCTTTGCCCACAAGGAGCTCACGGATTTGCTTTTGGTTGCTCGGGTGAAAACTTCACAGGGAGGTCACCCATCCCTGGATTGCTCCCACCTGAGCACGTTTAACTGTGGAGTTCTCCTCTCATCCACAGCCAATACGCCCAAAACGCGTTGGTGATATTAGAGACCAGACATTACTTATGAACCAGGAATCTCTCCTGTCCACGGCCGATGTGGGAAATGTGTAGGGTGTCACAATCACCCCCCCTTTGGACTCATCGTCCTCGATGAGCCCGAGAACATACTCACCATCCCCGGTGAGGTTTGTCCCACCATCGTGAAGGGCACAGGAGTGGCTCTGATACCATTCTGTAACACTCGGCCTCTCGTACCACCAATATTGTCCGCTTTGCCCACAAGGAGCTCACGGATTTGCTTTTGGTTGCCTGGGTGAAAACTTCACAGGGAGGTCACCTATCCCTGGATTGCTCCCACCTGAGCACGCTTAACTGTGGAGTTCTCCTCTCATCCACAGCCAATACGCCCAAAACGCATTGGTGATATTAGAGACCAGACATTACTTATGAACCAGAAATCTCTCCTGTCCACGGCCGATGTGGGAAATGTGTAGGGTGTCACATTTTGATACCCTTTTGTGTACACTATGACTATATTTTTTTGGTTTTCTTTTTCGTTTTGCTATAGCGAGTACATTCAAAATCGTAAAATTTTACGCCATCCACATGATTTAAGTAAAATTTAAGCAAATGTCTTTTATCAAATTGGCAAATGCTTTTATGTTTTCATATTTTGATCACTAAACTTCAATAATTTATAAAACCAACCCTTTCATTTATTCTCTTTTTCATTTTTATTAAAACAAGAAGTGAAGAGTAACTCATCCAACAACAAAGGATGTCACCCGTCATCAGTGGTGGAACTTGAAATTTCTGGTAAGGGGGGCGGGGGCGAAATCAATTTTTTTTAGGGGGGGCGGACTTGATATTTATATAAAAATTTACACTATCTGACCAAAAATTTAATCTACCGGACCAAAATTTAACACTACGGGCGAAAAAAACTGGGGGGGCGGCCGCCCCCCTGGCCCCTTTAAAGATCCGCCCCTGCCCGTCATATATTTCTAATTTTTTTTAGTTTTTATTTATAACCATCATTCATATTTGCATATTAAAAGAAAACTTTTATTAATAGTATTTTTAATTAAGGAAAATTTCATAAAATAGTAAGCAAATTTTAGCAGTGTTCTAATTAGGTCACTCATATTTTTATTTGTTCTAATCAGGTCATTAAAATTTTAAAAGTGTTTCAATTAGATCACTGATATTATTATTTGTTTCAATTAGGTCACTACAATTTAGAAGTGTTCTAATTAAGTCAATCATATTTTTTCAAATTTTTTAAATAATTCACAAAATTTTTAAAATAATTTAGTTTTTTATAAATATATTAATATTTTTAAACATTTCAAAATTTTTAAAACCTTTTGCAACTTATAAATGACCTAATTAGAATAATTTTGAAACTTTAGTGATCTGATTGTGACAAAGAATTTAATAAGTGATCTGATTGGGATAAAAAAGTTAATGAGTGATTTAATTAATACAATCCTGAAACTTGATTAATATTTTACAAAGTTACCCTTTTTAATTATTAGATGTATTGGCCACGAAACTATAATAATTTACAAAACAACCTTACTATTTGTATACATTACTCCTTTTGAGTTCTATTTAGAAATGAAGAAAGTAAATAGTAACTCTCGAATTGGAGTATCCCACGTTTATTTCTATTTTTCATTTTTATTTATAACCCTCATATTATATATAATATGCGCTTCTAATCAGTTTAATTTTCTAATAATTTTGTTTTCATGTAAAAACTATTGTTCGATAACCTTTTTTTATACTGAATGTGCGGCTTTCTTTAGTTTTCTTTTGTCAATGTTTATAACTTTTTTTGAAAAATAAGTTACATTGAAAATCAATTATTTTTTGTATTGTAGGCTATAACGACTGCCATTACCATTCTGTTACGATGATGGTGCAAACCGATTATGAGTTAAGTAGTGAACAACATCGAGTGACTGTATCTTTTACGACGAGGGCACTTTAGGGTTTTTATATCCGCGCTTTGCTATACGGAATGCGATGGAATCCTTGGCGCAACGCGCAAGGTGAAAAAACTAGTTAATTTATATATTATATGCAAATTTAAACATCATAAAAGTTTAACAAAATGAAGTTAAAAAAATATTGTTGATTATATCAATCAATGTAATTTAAATATTCAATACTCTATTATTAATTATTAATAGAGATGAGAAATGAATTGTATATTTTTGTGTATTCTCAAATCAACACAATACTTTTTTTGTTTTTTGATTTGAATTTTTTTTGTCACTAAATTTTAAAATCTTAATTAGAGTTTGACCACTAAACAATACATAATAAGGTTTTATTTTTGAGTTTGCCAATGAAACTTCAGTAATTTTGAGTTTCACCATGAAACTTTGATTTTATTCTTTCCGACGAACTAGACGGTAAACTAATAAAGTAACCGGGATTGCGTGTGGAATAACGACGGGTCTCCTTACATGATTTTTTCAATTTGACCACTAAAGTTACTACTTTAGAGTTTCACCACAAGAATTTGATGTTATGATTTCTGACGAGCTGACTAGATAACAATCAGAGTAGCGTAGTGTTACGTGTGAGAAAAATGATCGGACCCCGCTGCGTAGCGCGGAGGGACAAAAACTAGTTATAAATTAAAATAAATAAGGAGGCAACACATGTTTGCATCACAAGTGTGAATTAGGTGAACAAAGACCAAAAACCATTTTAGTAGTTAAGACGGCCATCCACATACCTTAATGGTTAATGGTCGACCGGTGAGCATCAATAAACGTTAGTGCTTCCGATTGGGTTGTGGCTTGTGGGTGGCCGGCTAGTGGAAGCTCTATGCATGTGTGTAGAAGATGATACAATAAAAATATTGTATTGTATTAATAAATGTTGTGTATGTTAGGATTACGAGATTGTCTTTTTAAGTTGGCAAATTATATTTTAACAATCAAAACTATTACTCATTAGTTGATAATAATTTATATTATTGATTTGGCCGGTAAAAATCCCAACTTTTATTTTTATTACCAGCAAAAGTCACAGTAGTATAATTATCATAAATTTATACTTGATTTGTACTTATTTTAGGCTCGATTTAACTTGTAAGTTTTTTCATTCATAATCATTATTGTGCACGAAATCTAGTTCAAATATAGCATAATTTTCTTTAAAAATTATGCCATTGGTACTATTGTTGGTAATAAAAATAAAAGTTGGGACTGTTACCGCGAAACCAATAATATGAATTATTATCAACCAAAGTGTAATAGTTTGGATCATTAAAATCTTAATTGGCTTGAGTACTATAAGCATGACAAGTTTAAAAATTTAACGAGTGTTGTAATTTTGCATAACAAACACCATACTACTTATTATCAAAGATTCAAAGTAGTTTACTCTTTTTAATATAAATTATATACATTGCATGACGTAAAGTTGAGAAAATAAACACGGACTAGTTGAGTAATGTCTCAGCACATAATTTCGGGATTAGGTTATCATAATTTTTTTTCTCAGCGACTACAACTAAGAGGTTAAATTCATTTTTTCTTAACTATTACGTTTTACTACAAAAATCGGATGAACTAAATAAAATAAACTATTCATAAAAAGCAACCTAAATGTTGTTTGTCTCTTACGAACTTAGTCGACAAGCATTTATCTAAAGTCCATGGTGTTCTAGAAAATCAGGAAACGTGCAAAAGTTATATCGTGACATAAGGGGAATCATATAAGTGGATGGGACATGGTTTAATTATTTGATGCTTTAATCAACTTTTTATATTGGAAAATAATTAAAAATCCATATAAAAAGGGAATTTTGACTTTTGACGTTTAAGTTGTGAATTCTTATCTGATTTTGAGCAATCTATTTTGACTTCTTGAGTGGATCCTTGTGAACTGTGATTAGGTTTTCTTATCAGCGGGCACTGATAGTATACTACTGCTGGAAGTTGGAACCATGGAATGGGCTATGCCACTTTTACTAAACAGCCCAAAGTACTAGCAAAGGCCCAAAACGATATCGATACAAAAATTGGGAAAGATGGCTTTGTTTAGAGGTGGGCAAACCGGGTCCGGCCCAATACCCGAAACCGGGTTGAAACCGGGTTCGGCCCAACCGGTTTTTTTCGTACCCGGGTACTGGTGGAACCAGGTTCGAACCCGGGTCGGGTTCACCTAAGCTATTACCCTACCCGACATACCCGGTTAGGGTCGGGTCGCGTACGGAACCCGGGTATAATCGGGTTTTTTAATTTTTTTTATTTTTTATTTGTTTTTTACTAATATAAATCATTATTAATATTATTATTATTATTATTATTATTATTATTATTATTATTATTATTATTATTATATTGACTTGTTGTTGTTGTTTTTGTTATTATTATTATAAATCATAATAAGTATTATTGTTTTTATTATTTATTGTTATTATTATTGTTGTTGTTGTTATTATCAATATTATTATTGTTGTTGTTGTTATTAATATTATTAATACTATTATTATAAGTGTTATTATTGTTATTATTATTAATAATATTATTATTGTTTTGTTTTTGTTTGTTTTTATTGTTGTTGTTATTATTAATAATATTATTATTGTTATTATTATTAATAATATTAATGTTGTTTTTATTTAACAATAATTAATTTTTCATTTATTTATTTAAACAACTTAAAAATACATAAATCGATCAATAAAAAATAACATAAAATTTTTATTTAAGTTATCGTCTAATGTTTATTTACTACGAGACGCTTGATCAAATGATAATTCTTCGTCCGATATGCCAGAAGATACTCCTTCTTCTACCTCTTTATCGTGTACTTTAGCTTCGAGTGCAATTTCATCTTCGATGCTTGTTTGGTCTTGTATACGATTCATCGCGTCTAAGTGATCCTTTAAACAAATGCACATCTCAACCGCTTCTGGAGTTAGGCTTGTTCTCCGTAATGAGATTACCTTGCCACTAAGAGAAAAAGCAGATTCCGAAGCTACCGTAGAAGCTTGGACGCTTAGTAAATCACGGGCCATAGCGGAAAGAATCGGAAATTGAGATTCCTTTCCTTTCCACCAAGCCAAAATATCGAATGCACGATAATCTTCGGTAGTCATAGTGGAAATAAAATCCGTAGCACTATATCTACCGAGCTCGCTTGTTGGGGTGTTACCCCTTTGTCGTTTAGCCGTCACATCCCGAACAACATTCAACATGGTTATAACCGGGTCTTTCATGAAGGTACTAGCATTTGAGGTTGATTCTCTTGGTGTGGTTACATTTACGTTAGGCCCATATCTATTTAAATAAAAATTATATATTGTTTTCAAGCTTGCATTAAAACTTTTTTTGGCATCCCTTGAAAAATTGGGGTTTTCGTCATGCATATCTAAATTGTCATTTATCTCGTCTATCAAACATTCAACCCCAGCAACATTTAAAAACGGATTTAAAGCGGCGGCACAAGTAAAAACGGGTGGTAACTCCTCAAAATATTTTTTAAACTTTTCTTTCATTGGTTCTATCATTTGTGTAAACATATCATTTTTATATTGAAAATTTTTAAAATTCAAAGCCATGAAATATAATTCTTGAACCACCGAATAACTAGTTGGATAATAAACTCCCGATAATTTTGTTGTTGAGTTTTTAAACACCTCAAAAAAATCGGATAGACTTTGAACATTCTTCCAACCCGCATCCGGAAATGGGTCGGCTTCACCATTATCCGAAAGACTATTATGAAAAGCTTTTAAAGTTCCCTTTTGTTTTAAAGCACAATTAAACATGTGACAAGTCGAATTCCACCGAGTAGGTACATCCCAATTAGGACCTAAAAATATAGAGTCCGTATCCTTACAAAGTTTTTTATAATCTTGATATCTTCTTCTACTTTTTTTATAAACGTCATGTAACATAAATCGAAAAGCTTTAATAAAGTTATCAACAAATTGTACGGATAGACCGTCTTGCACTACTAAATTAATAATATGTGCAACACAACGAGTATGGAAAAAATCACCGTTTGCAATCGGAAGATATTTTAATTTTAATTTTTCAACCGCGGTTGTGTTGTTGGAAGCGTTATCAAATGCCATTAAAAAAATTTTATTTTGTAAATTAAAAGTAGTTATTACATTATCCAAAAAGTAAAACAAAAATTCTCCGGTGTGTGGATACGAAAAAAGATAAAACGCAATCGTACGTTTCATCAATCGCCATGATTTGGGATCTATCCAATGAGCGGTGACGCAAAGGTACGATTCGGGTAAACCGTGTGGAGCCGACCAAACGTCACTAGTTAAGTTTACACCGGTATTTAAATTTTCAAATAATACAATTAAATCATTTTTTGCTTGCTTCCATAATTTTAAACAATAACGTCTAATGGTAGTACGACTTACATGGTTGTAACGAGGTTGAAGCGTCTCTCGAATTAAGTTCGTCAAACGAGGATTGTCGAAGTGACTAAAAGGCAAAGCTTCTTTAATCACGAAATTCGTCATTCGATCTCGAACCCTATTAACGTCGTAATTAAAGATTCCACCGTCTCCACCTAATTGTGTTTGTTGCGAATCCTGATTACTTTTCAACGACTTACAAAACTTCTTGCTAATGTGTTTGCTTAAAGTCGTGTTAGAATCTTTAGCAAGCAAAGCTCCACAAAACTTGCAACGAGCCTTTACAGACCCGTCACTTAACTCAACCATATCCCAATTGCACCAAACATCCATGTTACGATTGTGTGGAAGAACACGAACGACGGTTGGAGCGTTGGACGAACTTTGACCAACGGAAGATTGTGATTGAGCCATAACAAGATTCAAGAGAGTGAAAATGTAAAACAAGAGAGTGAAAATGTAAAACGAGTTTAAACTAGAGTATTTTTTGCGTATGTTTTTGCGTTTGAGAGTTGGGTAATCAAACATATTAACCCACACTTATTTATACTAATTTATGGGCCAAAAAATACAAAAAAAAACGGTCACAAGATGGTCCCAACGGCTATATAGCCGTTAAAAACGGCTAGATTTCTTAAAAAATCCAAAAAAATGGTAAAAACCGGGTACTACCCAGGTACAATCGGGTTCGGGTCGGGTCGGGTTCTTGGAAATTTCTAAAATCCCAAACCGGTTCCTACCCACCGGTTTTTTTCGGTTCCAACCCGGGTACACCCTATACCGGGTTGTACCCGGAACCGGGTCCGGGTCGGGTGGCCGGGTCGGGTCCGTACCCGGTTTTTTTGCCCAACTCTAGCTTTGTTGATGAGTCAGACATAGGTAACCTACCATACCTTCTTTGCATTATAAACGAGACATTGAGACGGTGTTTTTTTTTTGTTTTTGAAAATTTTTTGCGCGGATTTTTCTGTCTGTATCACGCAAACCACGCGCAGACATTGACATCTACAAACTGTTTGTTTTTTTTCAAAACCATTTTATTAAAAAAATATCTATGCGAGCTCTTATTGGTACAGATCCGCCCAAGTCACTTCTAAGGTATACCGAGGGTTAAACACCCACCGTCCGCCACCACCCACCGTCCACCAGCATCACCACCACCATCCAACGCCGTCGTCCACCACCACCATCCAACGCCGGCGTCCACCACCACAATCCGTACACCACCACCAGTTTATTTTAACAGTTTACAGACGTTAAAAAATAAATACTCTTTTTCTTGCAGACTGCAGAAATTTAGTCCACCTATTATTCCACAGATACAGATGTGGTGCGCAAACTACAGATATTTTACTTTTCAGAAAACAAACTGACCTTCATGTATCATGCGGGCCCGTTATTAGTTCCACACGGGTCATCAAGAGACTGTGTTGTTGGAGGTCATACCATCCCACATGGGACCATGTTGCTTATTAAGCAATGGGCCATACATCATGAACCCAAGTTGTTGACCGATCTTTAAAGGTTTAATCTTGAAAGGTTTGAAGGACTTGAAGCAATAAGAGATGGGTTTACGTATATGTCGTCTAGGTATGGAAGGAGGAGTTGTCCGGGGAGGGATTAGCGGTTCGTGTGATGGCGTTGACTCTAGGCTTGCTTATTCAACGCTTTGCTTGGGAGCGGATAAGTGAGAAGATGGTTGGCGTGACCGAAGGTCATGGACTCACCTTGCCCAAGCCCGAGCCATTCGAGCCAAGTGCAAACCACGTTTAGCGTTGCAAAGTTTACTTGCCCAGTAAGTTTGGTTCGAGAGATGTCTTTTTTTTTTTTTTCAATACAAGATATTAAGTTTATGTGAAATGAGTCACATGTTAATGTTATATTATTAATTTATTTTTTCAAAACTATCATATTATCTAATATGAAAAAGAGAGAGGGGGAAGTAATAACATAGTAAGTAGTTAATCTAAAATTAAAGAAAAACATAGTTATTCAATCTATATCTATAGTATATAATATATAAATAACTAGCCTAAACACCCGTGTGTTACACGGTTTGAAAAAGTTAAATTTAAAATAAAGTAATTTACATGCATGGTGCTTATGTAAGTAAAAATTTTAGATTTGGTATTTAAAGTTTAAAAGTTCTGAATATGATTCCCAATAATTTTTTTTTTCATCTGTGGTCTCAAGTTTTATTAGTTAACAATTAATAATGTTAAAATTTATAAAATTAACATTTTACCCGTGTCGGACCATCAATTTAATTTACCTTTAAAATTATAGTATTATTTTTACTAAGAAAAGCTTTATATTCTGGTTTTTCAAAAGTTTATTAATGTTTAATATTTTTATTATTTCATTATTAATATATTTATTATATAATAAAATACATTTTAAATACAAGAATAAATTTTTTAAAAATATTTTTTAAAATGTTTGCTTTTTAACGTGTTTAAGGCGTCCATTTTGAAATGTTGTTCTTAATACCGTTTGATATTTTTAAATATTTTTATAAAACTATTTGGTTTTCTAAAGTTTTTCTTAAACCATTTATATTTTAAAGCATCCTTAAAAAACAACCACTTTTTTAAACATAGTTTTTAGAAACAATTAATTTTCATAAACAATTAATTTTCAAACGGCATTTTTAATATTTTTTTAAAATATATTCAGAAAATGAATAATTACAAAAAATAAATTTAAAAAACCTAATGGTTTTAAGAAAGACAATAATTCTTTTAAAAAGTATCTTTAAAAAATTAGTAAGTTTTAAGAGAGGCATTTAAAAATTCAAAATCTTTAGAGAAACCTTTAAAAACCTGAACAATCTAAAAATGATTTTTTTAAAAATTATTTTTATTTAAATAAAAAGTAATTTACATTGATGATCTTTGTAGGTAAAATAGTCATTTTGAAAAATTTAACATTAGTAACTAAACTTACAGAATAATAACCAATGATAGATAAATATAATATTTGAGACTATATTTGAAATGTTAAAAGTTTAAGAATGAAATTTAATTTTTTTTACCAAACTACAAGAACTATTCATGTAATATACTATTTAAAATAAATAGAAACATAAACTATCGGTTACTATTAATAAGTCTTAAATATATACACATGCGAATGTCAATTAAATAAAAGTGTATACATGTAAATTAAATGAAACAATTATATACATATAAAACAATATTAATGTTTATAAATATCCAAATAGTTTTTCGTATATAAATCTTTAACCAGATTGATTAAATAACTTCTGAAACTTAAGAAATTAGTTTTTTTTATAATATTCTTATGTATTGTAGCTTTCTATAATTAAAAATGTAAAACATTAAGGATATATAGAAAATATGTTTTATAAGATAAATATTAAAATAATAAGATAACAATTCGATTATTTGAACAATACCTTATCCTCAACCACAATAAACTTAATAGAGTAATTTTCTATCGGATTATTATACATTGCTTGCCTTCATAAATAAATCACGACATGATATGTTAAGATCCTTATAGAAAGTTAATTATAATACTGATGATGTCCTGTTGAGCAAGATAACTTGATGGTTTATCAATAATGTATAAACCAGTATACACAAATAAAAAATAAACGAAGTGAAAGTTATGGTAGTAAGAGGAAAAAATATTAATATTAAGGTTTATCATTAAAAACATATTTTTTAAATCCAAGTGTATGTAATCTTGTAATTGAATGCAATACGAAATAAGTTGAAGATAATAATTGTGTGAATAATGGAGAAGTAATAGAAAATTTTCATACACAATACATGGACTCTTTGATCATAGGAGAAGTTAATTCGTATATTTTTGAAATATTTTTAATAATGAAAGAATAATAAACAGAAAAAATTGTTGTATAGATATAATAAAATAATGGTATTATGTTATATAATATAGACAATTATTATACGATATTGTTAAAATATAGAAGATTTCAAAATTTAAAATTAATAATTCAAAATACTCAGATGTATTGTTACTAATATAATTTAAAATTTGTGAGATACATATGCTCCATTTGAATACTCAAATTGTTAGTGTTAAATTTTAAAAGTTTAACAAATTTAGTTAGTTATTTTTAAATAAAATCTTAGATTTAATTGCAGATTGAATTTGAAATTTAAAAATTTAAAGTTTTTAAATTTCTTGTTATAATTATTAAATTTTAAAATCTAATTTTGGAATGTTGCTTAATTAGAAATTAAATATTATTTAAGCATTTACTTTTAAAACCATATGGCTAATAAAATGACACATGACATTTGTATATTGTAAAAATGCAATGTGACAATGCATTAGTTAAAATCTTGCCATGTGGCAAAACCTATTTTCTTTTATTATATACTAGGTAAGTACCCCGTGTATTACACGGGTTGAATAAATAAAATACAAAATAATTAATATTAAAAATTTATAAATTATAAAACCATATTTGAAGATAAAATATGATTATAATTGCATATCAATAGCTACTTTATGTAAATAAATAATAATATATTTTTCTTAAACTTTTATTTTATAAAAAAATATTGGTTTTAAATATTTTGTTTTTAGAAAAATGAATTTATTTTAAAAAAAGTTTGTTGTATTCTGTATTTTATAAAACTTTTATTTTTAAAAAGTATGTTTTTAATAAAAAAAGGTTTTACTTTATTAAATTATATAATTTTTAATTTGAAAATGGCATGAGTAATATCATTAGTATTCAATATTATTAATAATAATAAAGTGAAATGAGAAAGTTAGTATGATAAAACTTATAATCTGTCAAGTTTTATTTTGAATTTTTTTATTATAGATAGATAGATATACAGATAAATGGATATGGTAAAAACCCATTTATTAAAGAGATTATAGTTAGTAATAAACACGAATAGTTATACTACGATATTTTAATATAATATATGATTAAAATTATATATACGTAATAGTTAAAGAAATAAAACAATTATACTATCTTTTTAACTCTCTTATCTTAATGGTTTCACTTTTAAACATTCGTGTTAAGATTATTTTTATAAAAAGTTTATTGTTTGGAAAAATGTTGTTTATTAAAAAATCGAGTTTCTAATTATTCTGTTTGTTTTAATAAAACTACTTTTAAATTTTTTTTTATTTTTATGATTTAAAAAAAATGACCTATTTAAAATATTTTGTTTCAAAAAGGTTTAGTGTTTTAGAAAATTTCATATTATATAAAAATTTTGTTGTATTATGATTTCTATGTTAATAAAAAAATGTGATTTTTGATTTCCTTAATAATGTTTAATTTTAAAAATATTCCTTGATTTTAAAAAATCTAGATGAGAGAGAGAGAGAAATGTATCAATTAATATAATTGATTTTTATTAAGAGAGATAAATTAGTTTGAGTGTTTAAATTACTATAATACCTTTTTAGAGAGAAAATGGAGTGAGAATTTTTAAAATAATAACATGTGTTAAAATGATGGTTTAAATAAGTGACAAGTGGCAAAAAAACCTTCTTTTATTAGATACTATAGATTAAGATTAAGGTTAAGATTAGAGAGAACACGTGATTACTTCTGTTTAACTTTAAATTTGTGTTTCAGGCATTTCTCTCTTATTAAATGATAATAATTTTAACTAAGTAAACTAAACAATCATATATTTAAATTATAAATGATATAATTTTATATTTTTATAATTTTAAATGTTTATTAATTTTTATTTCACTAATAGCTAATGACATGCAACATAAAAGGCATTCATAAAACAAATGGTTTTAACATGTTAAATTTATTTCACACATGTATAGCATGAGTTTCAAATCTTGCTTAGAATAATCGAAAAGAGAAGAAATCAATTGTGTATATATATATATATATATATATATATATATAGGGGTATGATCATTTCAAAACTCCTAAATATTTTTAGAACTACCGAACTCATCTAAACCCTTAATTAATTTGATCAATGGCACAACATCAATATTGGTAATTAATTAATTAAATGATTTTTAGTAACAGAAAAAGGGTATTTTTGACTCTTTGGTAACTATTTAAATTTGGTAGTTATTTCAATCATTTAACTTCCCAAATTCACTCCTTATTTTATTAGTTTTATTTTATCAAATCAATTATATAAGTCAATGTTTCTTCTTCAATGGTCCTCAATGATTTTTTTCTCTGATGATTTTTGGAAGCAGATGATATACAGATGATGCGTAAATAAAGATTCAAGTTTTTTCTACGTCTAGCAGATTTATGATTTTGTCATTCTTTCACCTAAGGTATGTAGTTTTTCAATTGATTATGCTTAAATTTATATAAATATTATATTTACATATTCATATTCATAAATAGTTACTTATATTTAAATTGATGATCATTTTAAAAATTTACGTGTACATTATTAAATAGTTAGTTTGAAATAAATTATTGATATAAAGATTTTACATAGATCAATCAATAGTTTTGTTTTGTTTTAATAAAGATCATAAACAATTTTCATAAAAAAATCAGTTCTCTGTATATAATTTGTTATTTTGTTAACCACTTTTGCGTGTCGGATCAGGTTGGTACCATATTGAGAAGTGCTGAATGTTTCTTTGAAAAAGAGACGACTCAAAAATATTTGTGTTTGAAATGGTTTAAACGTGCATACATGTAAAAACATACATATTTGTGTTTCTACACATGTAAACATATAACTTTTGTAATCTGCACTTCATTTTCTGTTCTATGGTTTATGATGTTAATGTTTTTGTTCATAGATTCGTGAAATTGTTTGTATTGGTAATGTTTAGTTAATAAAATTTTGTCTTAATTATCATTAATTGTATATGTTCAAGAAAAAATATATTGGTATTTGTATACAAGAATGGAATTTTACGCATATGTAAAAAGAAGTAACTCTAGACATGTATTTTTGTAAGCATTTGTGTATGTAAATAGATAGTATATTTGATAATTTACGTATAAGTAAATAACGTGTGATTTAAAAAATAAATAATAAGTATAAAAATTTACACATAAGTAAATAGTTATTATCTTGAAAAATAAATGATTAATATGAATATTTACATACATGTAAATAAACATTCATTTTTAAAAGAATGTTTTACACATATGTAAATAGTTATTATACGTATTTAAATATAAAGAATTAACACCAATAATCAATATCATTATTAATATTTTAAAATGGATTATAAGTTTAAAATTTTACAACTTTTTTTTTCACATATGTATAAATTAAAGTATTTACACATATCTAAATATTTTATGAATGCATAAGTAACAATTTAATAGTTTATCATTATATAATTTATAATTATTTTTGAATTATCAAAATCAAAATAAGTAATATACGAGTACTTTAATTTTTTAAAAAATATAAAGGTCCCACCAAATAATTAACAAATTAAGTATAAGAAAATACGTAAACTATTATATATGTATAAGTATGTAAATAAAATCAACATATTATTCAATTGTGTATAATATATACAAACACATATACGTAGATACTTAAAATTTAAAAATAATAGAAAAGAAAATGGTTAATTAATTGGAGAGAGGAGAGAGAAAAAGTAACTATTTAAATATTAGAGAGATAATAGGTAATTAATTAATTGGAGAGAGAAATTATTTAAGTGATTACCATTTTACCCTTTATATTTAATTTTTAATTTTTAAAACAAAAAATAAATATGTGATCCAGATTAGTTTTTTAAGTTCTCAATAAAAATAAAGTTCTCATTTGAACCTAACCCTATATAGGGTAGGGTTATCTTGAGAACCACCCTATTTTGTGAGAACTCTAGGAACCAATTTTAGCCACACAAATTAAGTCACATGCAACTCACATGCCATTTTCACCTTTTTTTTTAAAACGTTTATAACTTTTTTTCATGACATTATTTTTTTAAAAAAATTACACCATAAAATTCAGTATTTTTTTATCTTTCCAACGCCTACCATATTGATATATTTTTTTAAAAAAAAATCACCTACCTGTTATTTACACATGTGTAAATCATGTTATACACATGTGTAAATCTGTTTTGACACATGTGTAAATCTGGTTTTACACATGTGTAAAACGAATTTCGGAAAAAAAAAAAACGAGTTTTATTTTTTTAATTTTTTTTTATTTTTTTATGAAAGAGGGAAACGAGAGAAATATTTTTGTGTATTTATTTTTTTATTTTCATCTTATTTTTTGTTTTATAATTTTTTTATATTATATTTATATTATTTATCATTTTACCATTGAAAACTAGTGGCTCACATTGGTTACTAGAGTTCTCGCAAAAAAATGGAGTTCTTATTTGATCCTTCCCCTATACACACAGACACAGACACACACACACACAAGCTTTAATAAACCCGTGTATTACATGAGTTGAATAAATAAAATATTAAATACAATGAAAATTTATTAATTATAAAATAATATTTTAAAGTAAGATATTATTGAAATTACTTATAAGTAAAGACTATAAGTAATAAAATAATACTATCAACTTTTATTTTGTAAACTTTTTAGTTTTTTTCAAAAAATTAAATATTTTGTTTCATAACAAACCGTTTAAAAATGTCATTTTTAAAAATTTTCTTTTTATAACTCTCAATTTTAATTCTTTTATTTAAAAAAAAATTTGAATTTTTAAAACATCATTTTAAAATATTTTGTATTTTTAAAAAAGTTTGTTGTTTATTATGTTTTAAAAAATTGTGTCTTATAAATAACATTAATAAAACGATATAGTTTTAATTTATTAAAAAACTATTTTTATCTAAAAAAGAATTAAATAATATAATTAGTAATTGATTTAGTTATTCAATAGGATAGAGAAGCGGAAATTTTTTTGTGAGGATAAATGTGCTGCTGCCATGTGTTCCAGTAATTATTATTTTATTAGAGTAAGAATATAATATATATGTATATATATATGTGTGTGTGTATCATAATGTATGGTTAATATAAATATGTAATTATTGAAATAGTTTATTTAAATGTATAATTAAAGAGCGGGAAAACACAGAATAGTAATCAAGTTTTAAAATTGTTGTAATTTAATCCTCATGCATATTTTTCTCAGATTGAACCAACAAACGATCAAATCGAGTCATCATTAAATTTTTTTATGTTAAAAAAGTAACGGTGGAGAATACATGGGTGTAAGAATTTTCAATATATAAAATTATATTAAATAATAAAAAAACATGTTAATTATGAAAAAATAAAAAAACAGTATCTAAAATTTACGTCAACGTTTCATATCAACATCAAAAGATAGAAAAAAATATTTTCAAATTGAAACCAAAAGTATAATATGCTAAAAAACATGTTAATACTTTTAATTTATATAAAATATAAAAATTAAGTGACCTGATTAGAACATTTTGAAAACTTAAGTTAACTAATTGGAACACTTTTAAAAATTGGTTAGTATTTTATAAAGTTACCCTTTAAAGAGCTAAGGGGAGAAATGGTTTTCTCTCTAAGAAAAATTAACTATTTTTTTTTTTGAACGGCAAGTGTGCGACCCTGATTCGGAAAATAGGTGTTATCTTAATCGGGCCCACCTATTTGTTTCCCAGCTGAGACCGCACATTCAACCCCCTCAGGAGGAAACCCATTGCTGAGAAAATCCCCTGACTCAACCCTGAGCATTTTTGCTCAGAGTAAGACTTGAACCCATGACCTCTAATATTTACATGTCATGAGTATATATCTTAATTAATTGGGCTAAGGATCATTGGTGAAAAATTAACTATTTACCAACAGGATTTTTGTCCCATGTTATCGAGGTGTAATAAATGCTTACTTCTTTGAATATTAAGGGTATAAATCTTGTAGTAATCATAGGTGATGCACAATGAACTATTGCAACACTTCGTAAATAAATTTAACTGCAGGTAGACTAGGTAGTTATAATATCAAGAGTTAGATAGGTACATTTGTAAGAATCTTCAGTAATAATCTCATCATTATTAACTAAGTTACTATTTATGCTTGCATATCAGAGTTTAGTTGCTACTTTTTGGTATGCTTGTATATTAGTGGCTTGTTTCTACAGTTGATCGTTTACTCACGATTTTATTTACTACTGGTGATCGTAGTTAGTACTAATGATCACATTTACAACCGTGGTCGTAGTTACTATATACTAATGATCATAGTTACTATTAATGATCACTACTAATTTACTATTGCTTTACCACTTCTCTTTGATCATCAATATTATGTATTTCTTGATGCATTTCTTGGCCAGTACCTCCCCCTCGGGGCACTACCCTTAACTACGGATTGGGTGTTGCCCCTCGTATCTCTTTGGTCTTGAGGCTTAACCTCTTAGAAATTTAGAGGTTTCTTAGTACCTAAGAACCAAAAAAGTCTTAAATGAATGTCATTTCATATCTTTTAACTTATATCAATGTTTATTTTACTGACTCATTTCATTTGAAGTAAATTCAATACTCTAAAATGATTTTGATGATGTTAAAATTGTTAGATATTTTAGTGTAATTGGATTGACTAACGACAAATTTGATCATAATATCCATCAAACAAGTCAGGAGGTGCGGGGAGTGCAAGAATGAGGAATGTGACATAAAGTTGATTTCACGATAAAATTTTTACTCATGCATGCCTTTACAGATGGGTTGCGCCGATACTCCATTTTTGTAGAGCCAAGAATGAGGAATGTGACATAAAGTTGATTTCTAGGAAATATTGATGTCATGATTATTTTATTATATTTGTTTCACATATAAAGAATATTGGTGAAATGTATATTTAATTTTTCTCATGTTGAAAGCTAAAACCTAAACATGCAACCTATTCTATAGGTTTATAACAAGAGAACTTTGTAATATGTACACGACTACTACATTAGAACATAGACAGATTTCTATGTTACCTACAAGTTCTAAAAATTAGCATAAACTTCTAAATGCTTGTAAATAAACTAAAAATCGCCATAAATTCTTACCAGAACGTACCACAATATATATATATATTTCTAATTCTCCTTCATTAAACCTTCGGGCCTTGCACAGGACTCAATCCCTTATTAGGGGTATTGCCACGCTTCGGTTTCAGTTTAATTTTCTTTGAAAGGATGATCTCCCGACCCTCCATATCATCCTCCACCCCAACATCGCTCGGTTGAGATCTCAAACTCTTGAACTGACCATGTCCCATTACCCGTGGCTTTGTTCTCATGTCTTGAAGATCATCTGGATCTGACTGGGGACCATTCTGTTCTAGCACTCGCGCACTTGAACCAGATCTCTTCAATAAACCGTAGGTTCCACCTTTGGTGGAGGCTCGATGTCCCTTTTCAAGCGCTTCGGTTTGGCGAGCTACTCCATTGAAGGTTAAGGTGGTGAGGAGTAAAAGAACAATGATGGAAAAATGAAGCCTTGTAGGCATTGTTAATGGGAATTTATTCAAAAAATTAATGCATGATTTTGGGGTATATATATGCATGCATGCATGTTTTCAAAGTACGAGAGACGCAGGTTTGGAGGACCCTTAAACCATCAATAAAGAACTATAATATTGAGTTTGTTGAACAAATAAAAAATATTCAAACACTTGGTTGAATGAAAACTTGTCTTCTATCCCCCACCGTTGACTATATTGTAGTTTTTTGTGAGATGAAGAAAGGGGTTGGTTGAACAAAATATTTTTTAGTAGTTTATGATAATTTTGGTCATTAAAGTTTCACCTCACAATTTTTTATGTTTTAATTTTGGTTCTTGCAAGCTCTATCACTTATTGTAGCGCAAGTTACATATAGTGCGCATAAAGCACGATTTACGGTAGAAACTTCTTGTAGCGCAAGTTATATATATGTTTTAATTTGGTTATTTTTGTGCTTCAACGTATTATATATAAGGCTAAGGCCACTCGCAATTGTACTTTAAATTCGGTTTTGCTTCCTGAGGTTTGACAAAAATAACGATTTTCCTCCAAAAGATTAATAATATCAGTTTACCTCCAAAAATTTTACAAGTTGTTTCATTTTTATCCATATCACTAACACAATCAATTACCCAGTTAAGTTTCACCCATGTGCATGTCATGTGATGGGCATTTTGGTCGTTTTCCATATTATTAACTTAAATAAAAAAACCCTACCCATTAAATAAAAAACTCATTCCCGCCATTTCCTTTTCCCTTCTTCACCTATCGATCTAAACATCATTTGAAGAACAAGAGACAACTTTCGCAACTAGTTGTGGTTTGTTCGAAGAGAAAAAGACCATCCACCACGTCAAACTAGAAAACCTTTCATGCCACCATGAACCTTGATGACATCGACCACAACCGGTTGTGGTTCGTTCGAAGAGCACGAGAAATTTTTGATCCTACTCAAGTTTATGGTGAGTTTCATTTGATTTTGATTCACCTCATGTTTTACACAATGTTTACACAATTTATGTTTGCTATTTATCAGGCCGAAACCCAACCCTTTTCTCGTTAAGGTTTCATCATGGGGGGAACTTTAACAATACTCTAGGAAGAAGGTATCTCAACGGGCGTATAAACTACGTTGACATGGTAGATTCAGGTGAATTTTCAGTCACTGAGGTAATGTTAATGGTTAGGGCCTTAGGTTATTCATCTAATGAAGTGGGTTTTTACCACTTTTTGATTCCTAATCATGATTTAGATTATGGTTTGAGGGCTCTGCAAAATGATTCAGATGTTATGAACTTCTTGCAATATGTTGCCAATAATAATATCATGGACATATATGTTGAGCATCGTGTCACTAGTTTGACTGCATATGGTAGCCCTGCAACAAGACCAGCCCTACCTTGGATGAATGATGAACATGATGATTGTAGTGAAGAAGATGAAATTAATGAGGATGATGAAATTAGTGAGGATGATGAAGTTAATGAGGATGAAATTGACTTGAACATAGACAAAGAAATTGACTTGGACATAGAAAATGAAATTGACTTGGAAGACTTTGATAGTCTTACTAATGAGGATAATGATCCTCCTTTGAATAGAGCTTTGAGAAAGCTTAGAAAAAGTACAAAAGAAAAGCAAGGATCTTATTGTAGAACCATTCTATGTTGGCCAAAAGTTTACAAGTAGGAATGAGATTATGGGTGTTGTGAAAATGCATGCTATTAAAAGTAGAAGGCAACTTCTTATTACTAGAAATGATCATGTTAGGTTGTGTGTATTGTGTGTGGGTACTAGTGTAACTTCACAACTAGCAAGTGGGTTTCAATCTTTAAAAGATTCACAAAAAGCATGTGGGTCAAAAAAGAAAAAGCGAATGGCTCCTACTTGTCCTTGGACCTTGTATGTAGCAAACCCTAATAAAGAAGGTTGTTGGATAGTTAAGACATATATCAATCAACATACTTGTCTTCAAACAAGAGAAGTGAGGTTGTGCACAGTTAGTTTTCTTGCCCAAGAATTGCAAAGCACCATTGCAAGTATCCTCACTATTCCATTAAAGGCCTTGCAAGATCTTGTACACCAAAAATATCTGATCCAAGTTTCAAAGCAAAAAGTTTTTAGAGCAAAAACCATGGCTACTAAAAACGTTGAAGGAGATTATGTTGCTCAGTATGGGATCTTAAGAGATTACTGTGAAGAATTGATAAGGGTAAACCCTAGTACTACTGTGACTATTGACGTTGAAAAGGAATGCAACCCATCAAATGATACAAGGCAAATATACATATGCTTAGGGCCTTTAAAGGTTGGGTTTAAGATGTGTGGGAGACAATTACTAGGTTCAGATGGTTCTTTCATGAAAGGGCCATTTCTTGGACAAATTTTATCTGCGGTAGGTATAGATGCAAATAATGGTATATATCCTGTTGCCTATGCATTGGTAGAAGCTGAAACATGTAGTGCTTGGACTTGGTTTTTAGAATGTCTTGACGATGACCTTGGATTGTCATCCAACTCTAACTTCACATTCATTAGTGACAGACACAAGGTGCCTTATTTTTTTTCCATAAATAATGTTCTATATCTATTACTCGTCTGACTTAAATTTATGTGTAGGGCATTATACCAGCTATACAAGCTGTATTTCCAAGCGCGGAACATAGATACTGTTTGAGGCATACTCATGAAAACATGAAGTCAAAGTGGAGAGGTCAAATGTACAAGAACCAACTGCGGAATGCTGCAACTGCTACAACAATTCCACATTTTGAGAAAGCAATGACAGATATTAAAACCCATGATCTAGTACTACTTGACTGGCTTAGAGAAACCCCCCCAAAACACTGGTCTAGAGCCCATTTCACAGGTATAATTACTTGCTTTATACTCATTGTGTACTTATCATGACATTCATAATTAATTGTTAACATAACTCATGCAAGAAGATGTACAAGTGATGTACTTTTGAACAACCTATGTGAGGTATTTAACAAGCAAATAGTAGGGGGTAGGGACAAGCCTGTGATAACATGTTTGGAGTTTATTAGGGAGTACTTGATGAAAAGAATAGTTGTTGTGCACAAAACAATTTCTAAGTGTGCTGGCCCACTAACTCCTAATGCCGCAAAGCTGTTTGAAAGCATCAAATCTCATGCCATTAATTATAGTGTTATTTGGTGTGGGAATAACAAATATCAAGTTACTCGAGGATGCTTGTCACAGTTTGCGGTTGATGTTGAATCAAAAACTTGTTCTTGTAGAAAATGAGAGCTAACTGGCATGCCATATGGGCATGCAATAGCAGTGATTTGGAGCATGAAAGAACATGGAATGGATGTTGGCATACCAGAGAATTGGGTTTCTGAGGTGTATTTGTTAGAAACATGAAAGAAAGTATATGGCAACACAATTAATCCAATAAACGGAAGGGATATGTGGTCTCCTTCAGCTTGCCCAACAAAGCTTAACCCACCAAAGCATCATAAACAGATTGAAAGACCTAAGAAAAAGAGAAGGAAAACTTTTGAAGAACTGAGTCAACCAGTTGTGAGTGGGAAGATGTCTAGGATTGGAAGCAGCACAACATGTGGAAAATGTGGGAAAAAAGGTCAAAACAAGAGGTCTTGCAAGGACAACCTCCTTCAACAAGCTAGAAATTATGATTAGGGTTATGAAATTGAACTTTTTAATCTTTTGGGTTGTGTAATTTCATGACTATGTTTAATCTTTTGGGTTGTGATGTAACTGGTTGACATTTCAGTATTTTAGAATGTGAATGTGTTTAATGTTTCATGATCTATTTTAAGAGTACTCTACATTGAGACAGTTTTGTAATTTGTTAAATCTTTTGGATGTAACTAGTGCAGTTTTTGGGTTTTTAGTGCAGAATTAGTGCAGTGTTTTTAGTGTAGAACTAGTGCAGTTTTTAGGTTTTTAGTGTAGATTTACTGCAGTTTTGAGGTTTTTTTTAGTGCAATTTTAGAGCAGTAGTAGTGCAAATCCAGTGCAGTTTTTGCTGGTTGTTTTAGTGCAGTTTTGATGTTAAAGTTTAGTGGGGCTGTTTTAGTGCAGATTTACTGCAGCTTAAGGCTGTTTTAGTGCAGTTTTAAGGCTGTTTTGGGGTTGTTTTGGGGCTGTTTAAGAGCTGTTAGTAGTGCAACTTCGGTGCAGTTTTTGCTCGCTATTTTAGTGCACAAGTAGTGCAATTTTGATGTTAAAGTTTAATGGGGTTGTTTTAGTGCAGTTTTAAGGCTGTTTTTGGGCTTTTGTAGTGCAAATTCAGTGCAGTGTTAGCTGGCTGTTTTAGTGCACATTTAGTGCAGTTTTGATTTTAAGTTTAGTGGGGCTGTTTTAGTGCAGATTTACTGTAGTTTTGAGACTGTTTTAGTGTAGTTTTAAAGCTGTTTTGGGCTGTTATAATGCAGTTTAGAGCTGTTGTAGTGCAAATTCAATGCAGTTTTTGCTGGCTATTTTAGTGCACATTTAGTGCAGTTTTGATGTTAAAGTTTAGTGGGGATGTTTTAGTGCAGATATATTGCAGTCTTGCTATGTTAGGGCTGCTTTAATGCAGTTTTGCTATTGTTTTATTGCAGTCATTTTGTTGCTGCATTGAGTTGTTTTACCATGGTTTTTAAGCAGTAAAATGCAATTTTGATGCTGAATACTAGCAACAAAACAACTAAACATGTGGTGCTAATGCAACATTATCGTTGCTCACTTTTGGTTCTTTTTTAGTGCTAATGCATCATAGAATTCATCATCGAACAAATGTATTACAAAAATTCATCATATACTAAATGCTTGATATGTTCATGATAGAACAAAGAACATCGTATAATTCATTATATTGAAAAGACCGTAGTACATCCAAACAAAATCAAAACTAAATTTTAGGTTAATCTGTAGAAGATATAAGTGCCAATCAACAACCAACTAATAAATAAAACATTTTTTAGCTTCTTGTTCTAATCAGCATGTTGCCTTCTTTCAATCCTGTTCTTCATTTGGAGTAGTGCTGGGATAACTTCATTTCAATCCATAAGCTTTAGAAAGATTAACCAAACATTAGGTCAATAGTAGGAAGAAATTAGGCAAAATCCTTAAACCCTTCAAGCGTAGCAATGAAATCGATGATTTGAAGGTCCAGCGATCTTAATTGAGTGCAGAACACACAGTTGCTCGATTTGTTGTTGATTACGGTTCAAGATGCTCACATGGACACATGAGGTATAGTCAACAGTGTTTGTGGCTTTCAGGAGGATGTATAGAATGAATGAAAGTAGGGTTAACTTTCTCATTTTTGTATAGATTTAAATAAAATTGAGGATTTTAAAAAATGACCAAAATACCCATTACATGACATGCACATGGGTAAAACTTAACTGGGTAATGGATGGTGTTAGTTATATGGATAAAAATGAAACAACTTGTAAAACTTTTGGAGGTAAACTGATATTTTTAATCTTTTGGAGGAAAATCGTTATTTTTGTCAAACCTCAACAAGCAAAACCGAATTTAACTCTTTTTTTTTTGGCGACACATAAGCTTTTCTTATTTAGCTTAATTTTTCTCTGTTTTACTTAGAGGCTGTTTCTTTGCCTATTAACCATTCAGATTTCTGAATTGTTTAGCACTTAATGGTTCAGAGCGTTTGTTTCGTGAGCAGATTTTTGAATGGTTAATCACTTTTGCCTCTGAATGATTAAGTACTATTTAGTCTGAATAGTTAAGAGCTTTTATCTGAATTGTTCAGACATTTGCGTCTGAATAATTAAGCAATATACTAGCTTTTAATGATTCAGATCTATTACTGATTCAACAATTAATGATTTAAAACTTTTAATGATTTAGCACTTACTCATTCGGAAGTTGTCAAACAGCTACTTAGTGTTAGTTCTTGTTTTTCCTCATTTCCTCATTTTCCCCAAATTAGTTTTCAATTTGTAGGGGGAAGCGCCGGTGGATCCCGGTGAAAATTCACCAGGCAGAGGCGTGATGTTCCCAACCGGCCTCGGGATCTCCCCGAAACCTCCCTGGTTCTCTACGGGTGGCCTGAAATGGGTTTATATATAGGCAATTTATACATTAAATTATATATAAAACTTATTTATAGCTATAGTTTGATTAAGGGATATTAAAAAATTATGGGATATATAAAAAAGTTATATAAATACCTTATTCCTTAGTGAATTTTTATTCTAATAAAACAAAAACAAGTCATGAGATCGTGACGGAAAAACAAATAATATTAATTCGTATGAAGTATTGGTCGTTAAGAATGATATCATAATCATTTCAATAGTGAAGACAAAATTCATTAATTAAGGATAAGTCCATACAAAAATTGCGAAGCTGTAAGCAAGCATCATGTTGCTACATTCAAATCCGGGTCGGGGGTTATCGCCTGTTATGGCTAAGCCTGGACTCCATGACCCATTCCCGAACTCTAAATCTGGTTGTAACCACCAAGTAGATGTACGTTAGAGGGCCCGGGGGGTTTAACCCCGAAGGCACTCCGACGCTCAAGTCAGTACCGAGTATTATATAATCAAGCATAATATGTATATATGTAAGACAAATGGATACATAGATATAGAGAGAGAGAAAGCCTTATTGACATAGAACGGCTTGGCGACATCGCAGGGACAGGTTCCAGTGAAGAGGAGTGAAGAGTAGAGCAACACTTGTCGACATAGCAGGGTCGGCCTTGCGATATTGCGACACAGCAGGGACGGCCTTGCGATATTACAGGGACGAGTTCTAGAGAGAGAGAGAGCGCCTCACATTTCTAGTGAATAAGTGTGAGAGCTTCAGACTAAAGAGGGGATATCTTCAAATGAGAGGTTCACCTCTTATTTATAGAGGGGGAATCCCCCAAACCCTAATGGGCTGCTTAGTGTGGGTTGGGCTAAGCCCAATGAGTTATACTAATTGTGTTCGTGTGTTTGGCCCAGCAGTCTAGAGATTGACCTGCGATATCACCATCCTAAGGTGTGTTGGGGTTTAAGTAAGGTTGGTAAGGCCATGCATGCCAGGATTCGTAAGGCCATGCGATGCAGCCTAAGGCAATGCCAGGATTCGTAAGGCCATGCTATGCAGCCTCAGGCAACGCCAGGATTCGTAAGACCATGCCAAATAGCTTGAGGCAAGGCAACGCGGGATAAGGCAAGGCCAGGTTATCCAAGGTCACATAAGGTATCCTAAGGTAAGGTTGAATGTTGCCCGGTAGCTTGTGATGCCTTTTTATGGTCGTAAACCTACTTACGTCATCACATCACATCATTCGTTTAAAGGAGAAATATATGATATATAGGATCATAAAGAATGCCTAACTATCAAGTGCCATCAACATATTAATGTATTATGGATGTTTTCATGTTTCCATTATGAATAACAAGAGTCTTATTGAGATACCCATGCAACTCCCTGCAAATACGTATTCATATTCACCACGTTCCTTCAATGGACGACCCACCATCAAACCAAACCGATGAAATCCACACTCATCACCAAGATCTTGATCGTGAAATCGACCCTTTTCTCTCATCCGAAGAACACCCCGATCAAATCTCCTACCAACCCCTTGACATCGAAACACCCGACCACGACAACGCCACCACATTGCCACCACAACCGCCATTCTCATGGCACAAACTATGGCAATTCACCGGCCCCGGGTTCCTAATGAGCATCGCGTTTCTCGACCCCGGAAACCTCGAGGGCGATCTGCAAGCCGGTGCAGTCTGCGGCTACTCGCTGTTATGGTTATTGTTGTGGTCGACGGCAATGGGGCTTCTGATTCAGCTTCTCTCCGGCAGAATTGGGGTGGTCACAGGGCGGCACATGGCGGAGATTTGCCGGAAAGAGTACCCCTTTTGGGCGATTTTGCTGTTGTGGGTTATGGCGGAGGTGGCGTTGGTTGCAGCTGATATTCAGGAGGTGATCGGAAGTGCGATTGCGATCAAGATTTTGAGCGATGGTGGTGTGCCCATTTGGGTTGGGGTTTTGATTACGGCTTTTGATTGGTAAGATTTGTTATTTGAGTGTTGTGATTGATGATGATTGATGATCATGAGTTGATTTGGTGATTTTGTGTTAGTTTTATTTTCTTGTTTCTTGAGAACTATGGAGTGAGGAAGCTTGAAGCTGTGTTTGCTGGTTTTATTGCTGTAATGGCATTGTCTTTTGCTTGGATGTTTGCTGACACAAATCCTAGTGGGAAAGAACTACTATTAGGTTTGATTATGTTCTTGATGTTAATAATTATAAGATCAAAGTTGAATAATATTGTAACATCCGGTTCTTTTCGCGTTTTGGGCACATTAGCTGTTAACGAAGAAAAACTTTGTGTTTTGGACGCATTGCTTGGTACAAGGGCCGGGTGTTACATATTTGAACAAGAAAACCCATATCTTGAGTTGACTTGTTTGCAGCCCGAAGATCGACGAATATCATCTAATCAAAGGAATGACTAGTTTTTTATATGACTTAAAAAATTACATCAACTTGACATGAAAAAGATCAAATTTTTTGTTGTTATCTGACTCTTTTAATTAAATGAGTCATGTTTAGATTGACACGTTTAACCCATTTAATTAATTTGATTGTGTCTGAGCTAACAACTTGTTTAACCTTGTTTAGAAAAAGTTGACCGGCCAACACATTTATAACCAGTTTAACAAGTTTTCAACTTGTTACAACCCGTCAACCCATTTAATTCGGTTATATAAATAAGTTAAATGGTCGTATTGGGTTTGCATGATTCTTGATAGTGTTTGGGTTAGGGCGTCTTAATGTCTTATACTAATAAATATATGGGTCATGTTTAAATTTAACATCCTAACTTTAAACTAAACTTACTTTGGTTTCAGGTCTTTTTATACCAAAACTTGGCTCAAAAACAGTACAAAAAGCTGTTGGATTACTAGGCGGTGTCATAACGCCTCACAACATCTTCTTATATTCAGCAGTCGTGCAGTCAAGAAACGTTGACCCGAAAAGGAAAAGTCAAGTCCAAGAGGCTTTATACTACTACAGTATCGAATCATCGATTGCCATCTTCATAACTTTCATAATCAATGTATTTGTTACCACAATATTTGCTAAAGGATTTTACAACACAGAAGAAGCCAATACCATAGGCCTATTAAATGCAGGATATTATCTGCAAGAACGATATGGGCGCGACCTTTTTCCAGTTCTTTACATATGGGGAATTGGGTTATTAGCAGCGGGTCAAAGTAGCACGCTCACTGGTACTTATGCGGGTCAGTTTATTATGGATGGGTTTCTTGATCTTCAAATGAGAAAATGGTTAAGAACATTGATCACACGAAGTTGTGCGATCGTGCCAACTATTATTGTAGCAGTTTATTTTAACAGATCAGAAGACTCATTGGATGTTTTGAATCAATGGCTTAATGTTCTTCAAGGTATGCAGATTCCTTTTGCTCTTATCCCGCTGTTAAAACTGGTGGCGAGTGAGCGGCTCATGGGTGTGTTTAGGATCAAAACAACTATGAAGGTATATATTTATAAACAGTTTTGATTAATGTTGAAATTACAGTTAATAAAGTTGCAATCTTTTGATTGTTTTTGTAGGTTATTTCATGGTTTGTGGCTGGCCTGGTGATCATGGTTAATGGGTGTGTTTTAATGGAGTTTTTCATTTCTGAAGTTAAGGGATTTATGACTGGTTTTATGTTTTCTTTTGTTAATACTGCTTATGTTGCATTCATATGGTATTTGATTTTACACCAAGTATAATGTCAAAATAATTGTACAACTGTACATATTAAGAAACAAAAAGTAGTAAACTTTTGTAAATTTTTCATAGATTATAGGATGAGTGTTCTTAATGAAGATTCTATAGGAATGTCATGAAAACCAGACCGGTAGTAGAACTGACAGCTCTAAATTATATAAAAATGCATTAAAAATAAATGTATTTAATGCCGGGGACCAAACATGCAAATGATTACACAAAATTTTGGACTATCTTTAAAATTTTTAAAGTTTGGAGACCAAACATGCAATTAGGTTAAACCACAAAGACTATTTATGCAATTTTCTCTTGAATAATATATAGAGTAAAATGCCATTTTCGTCCCCAACGTTTAGTTGAATTTGCCATTTCAATCCAAAAACTTTTTTTTTTGTCATTTCAGTCACTGTAGTTTACTAAATGTTGCCATTTTCATCCACTTCACTAACATCGTTAAAACTCTGTTAAAACTCCGTTAAATGTGAGGGTCTTTAGTCTTTTTTCAACACCCTAATTATCCAATTAAAACAAACTAATCAATTAATATTCAATTAAAACTAAAAAACACGTGAAGCGACTCGTGAGACCGGTCGCTTCGATTAATTCTAACACATGTTGTTCGATTAATGTCTTCTGTAAGATTTCAATTAATTTTCACATTTTGTTTGAATGTTTACTGTTGTTCGATTGAGCTCTACTGTTGTCACATTTTGTTCTATTGAGGTTTGAATTGTCACGTTCAAAGACATCAATTAAAGACCTCAATCAGATAAAGTATGTGAACAACAAACATCAATCCCACAACAAACCTCAATCAAATAACGGTACAAGTTCGAACAAAACGTGAAGATTAATTAAAATCCCACGACACCCTCAATCGAACAACATGGGTTAGAGTTAATTGAAATTTAAATCGAAGCGACCGGTTTCACGAGTCGCTTCACGTGTTTTTTAGTTTTAATTGAATATTAATTGATTAATTTGTTTTAATTGGATAATTAGGGTGTTGAAAAAGACTAAAATACCCTCACATTTAACGGAGTTTTAACGGAGTTTTAACAGAGTTTTAACGGTGTTAGTGAAGTAGATGAAAATGACAACATTTAGTAAACTAGAGTGACTGAAATGACAAAAAAAAAGTTTTTGGATTGAAATGACAAATTCAACTAAACGTTGGGGATGAAAATAACATTTTACTCTTATATATATTATGTTAAGTATGATTATAAACAAATATAAAAAGTAATTAGAAAAAATAAAAACTTAATAATATAATAGTATACAAGCCAAGTCCGGTCGAGCTTGAAAATTTTCTGATGAATCGAGCTCGAGCTTGACAAATAAAACTACAAATAAGCCGAGTTCAAGTTTTAAAAACAAAATTACAAACTAACTAATTATGAGCTCGAGCTTTACAAAGTCAAAAGAAGTCATGCTCGAGCCTAAGTTAGCTCGGGATGGGCTAGCTTCATTTCGACCCTTTTAATAAAAACCAATTGTCAGACAAAGGGAGGAGGCAAGATTGGCGGTTTTCCACCCATTTTCACCGGTTGTATATTAATATACACTCATTTAGTAACGTCGGTGGCATGTTCCACGAACCAGCAACTTGCAAACTAAAGCTTATTTTATTAATTCAAGTCAAGTCTTTTAAGAAATAAGTATGCTTGGTGGAATGGTTTTAGCTCTTAAGGTTGAACAAGCCAACTTGGGTTCGAAACCATCTCCAAGCCAAAATTTTAAACAACTTTTTTATAGCTAACTAGGTTATATCCCCGTGTATTACACGGGTTGAATAACAAAAATATTAAATATTTATTGATAATGAGTAGGAAATGTAAAACGTTATTTTAATATAACATATGATTAAATTTATGTATGGTTAAGTATTTTGATTTTTTTTATTTTTAAAACTATTGTTTTAAAAAATTGCTTTGAAATTTTTTTATTATTGTATCAGTATTTTGTTTTTAAAAAACTCCGGGTTTGTTTTAAATAAATGTTCTTTTATAAAAATTTTATTTTATAAAAGGATTGAATTTAAATATTTCATAATTTAAAAAAGCTTAATTTTTCAAAAAATCATAGTTTTAGAAAATTTTATTTTTGAAAAAATATATTTTTTTAATCAAAATACTTAGTTTTTATTTAATGAAAAAATATTTTAAAAATTATTAATTCAAGTACTTGAATTTATAATAGAGAGAAAGAGAAATATTTAAAAATTAGTTATTTGAATTTTACAAAATAAAATAAATAGTTTAGGCGGGAAAATAATTTGAAAATGATTGTGGTAATGTCATGTGTACCACATTGTAAAGAATTATTAGTATAGATTTGATTTTCTAATAACTTGGTTGTTCATCAATATTTTCCTTTTAAAAATTCCTAATTTGTGGTTATCTTAAATTTTTTTCTTGACACCCAAAGTATAAGTTTTGTTAAAAACAAAGTTGTATGCAAAATAAAGTATCTTATGATATCTTTGGTTATATCGACTTACGATAACATATTGATATAGTGATAATGAAACTGATACAAAAACATCATTACGAAGTAAATTTATTTCGGAAAAAAGTTGGGACGATTGTAATATATAACTTACCACGCCACATACGACACCACTGTATATGTTTTTTTATGTACGTTTGGAGTTAGTCTATGTTTGTACATAAGTTGTTTAGGAAAGAGTCATGTCAAATATAATAAATTTCATCCAACGTATATGTTCGATTTACTTTACATAGACAAAAATTTAATTCGAAAATGAGTCGGGAAGATTGTTGTATATACTTTATCATGTAGCGTACGACACCGCCGCAACGCGCGTTAGGTGAAAAAACTAGTTTTAACTCAAAGTATAAAGTTAAACAGATACATAAAGTGAACTAGATATTAAGAACATTCCAAGGTCACTAACTTAAACAACTTGAATTTATGATTAAATTCAAATCTTTGTGCATAGTTTAAACATGACAATTCTACCATACCACTTGCACAACCTCACACGCCTCACACGATCATGTTCCTTCCTAAGCATATATTCATGCGATAATCAAGTTCTCAAATATGTGACGATTAGTGTTCTCGATTCTACGTTAGATAACTAAGCAGTAAGCACTCAAATTGAGCATTTGAGGTTCATTATTCTCAAATCCAGCTTATGAGAATCAAGCCATCAGCCTTGAAGTGATGATCGTTATCCTCAACACATGATTGTGAAATCAAGTTTTTTATGCTCAAATGCTTCCAAACAAGCATGCCCTCTAAAATCTTATTTATACTGTATGGTTTGGTCGGAGAAAAATAATATGAGAGCATATCTTAACCCTATCTCATGGTATAGACATACTAAAAAATATCGAACACTCAAATACTTGCTCAAATTGACCCTTACTCTGAAATCTACTGCTCTGATATTTGCGTTTTCCAATTCATAGGAGCATACAATAGGTCACTTTATACGAAATCATGAAGTCGGACGATAAATCACTTGTATCTATAAAACATGAAAGTTTGAGTTATTTCGATTAATTAACAATTTTGACTTTTTAACTTCTAGTACAACGTTTCACCGTTTTGGCTTTTTTGCCTTCTAATCCAACGTTTCACAACATAACGTAATTCACTCTAATAATAATTAAATGGGCCTCGTCTCTTAACATGATAACAAAAAAATTCTTAGTTATTACATCAAAATGTTGAGTCATGACACAAATACACATGTTTTTTTTAAAAAAAAAAAAAAAAACAAGTATAAGATACAAAGTTGAGAAAGATGCAGGGTTGGTAATAATAAAAAGGTTCACCTATTCAAATCGTTAAAGCAAATTATGAGTCAGGCTAAAAATAAAAAGGCACAGTGAAGTTTTTCTTATAATTTTTAAACAATCATTTTTATCTTTCTTTGTATCAAATTATTTTTATCCTTAAATATTTTTTTCGTCGCAGGAATTCTTTTCATCATACAAAATACTTTCTTTTATAATTTAAATGTTATCATGGTCTCTATTCAATAACTACAGAACTTTTAACTACATAGGGAAGAATCATTGGATTATCATGATCTTCCATTACGTTTTGAGTACCCTAATTGAGGAAAACTCACTAAAACCGTCTAAGTGAAAAAACATGAAAACCGTCTACCATTATTATTGCACGAACTCTTAAAAAGGCTCATGGGTGCATATTTCTAGTTATGGTAGCCGCATATTGCTCCCCATATGCATATGGCTTATGATATGACTTAATTGTATGATCTTTAGTCGTATGGTGTTACTCTTTCGATACACTAACAGATCTTTATCTTTTGATAATCCATCTAAGTTGTTTAATTTATATACAAGTCATGTTTTTCATTCTTATGTGTATTTATGCTTTTTATCTTTGATAATCATCTTTATCTTTATTTAATATTCTTTAATCTTTTACGGCCCCTTTCATGAATGTGCTCTACATTCCTAATGTCGTCTAGATCATGACACATAATATACTAATCCAAATGCATCATAATATGGCATACATACAACAACCATAAGTCCATAAGAAATGGAGGATATTCTCATGTATACAAAGTTTAATTCCTAGTAACTAATTACCAACTAATTGTTAACTCATAACATTAATCATACAATCTTATCTTATCTTATCTTATCTTACTACTCTAATAAAAAGAGTAACTGGATGATACACATGTCAACACACATTCATTCTTATCAAAATTTTCCCGCTTCTCTCTTCTATTAAATAATTACCTTAATTATTAATAGTATTATTTAATTTTTTTAGATTAAAAATAGTTTTTTTATAAATTAAGAAAAAGATCTTATAATTAATGTAATTTCTAAAGAAATAAGTAAGACGTTTTTCTAAAAAATAAACTTTTTTAAAATACGAAATATTTTAAATTGATGTAGATTTTTTTATAAACAAAAAATAATTAAAATTATGAGTTATAATAAGAAAATTTTAAAATGATATTTTTTAATATGGTTTGTTTTGAAACAAATTGTTTAAATATTTTTTGGAAAAAAATTTAAAAAGTTGATATCATTCTTTTATTAATTATAGTTCTTTATCATAAACAATTGCAATCATATATAAACTTAAAATATATTCATAATTAATAAATATTCATTATATTTAATATTTTATTTATTTAACCCGTAATAATTTAAAGAAATGACTCTTCTTATTTGATTTAGCATTTAGAACTTTTCAAAACCTTCGTTTTTAAGAAATGTGTGTTAGTTTCCTGAAGAAAAATTTAAATATGAAATCTAGTTAGCATCATTCGTCTTCCAAATATTGAATTCCAGCCTATTGAATTTATACCTAATTTTACATTGATTTTTCTAAAATAGTGTTGCCTAACTCACTTAAACTCATTGTGATATGTAAAGATCTTTATCTGACATGTGTCAACTACCGGTGAAATTAAATTATGACTTTTCGCTCTCTATTTCCTATTAGATGATAAATTAGTAATATTTAAAATAATAAAATTACTATTTAACATTGTATTCTTAAGATAAATAATGGATGTTTAATTTACTTTGCCATCAAAAACTACATACGCGTCTTCTGTGTTGATTTTTTTTAAAGATTAAGAAAACAAATTACTAATAATTAGTTTGAATTTATATTTCAGGTTTAATATCCTAAGTAATCAAAATAAATTTTATATAATAGTTATGTGATAACATAAATTGTTTGTGTTTCTCCATAAATCAAAATACGTATTAAAGCAACTTAAAGTTAAATTAAATATAAACAAATATAAAGGCAATTATTTAAATTAGAAACATAAAAAAAAAAAAAAAAGCATTGAAATAAAAACTTCAACAAAAAAATTACAATCAAATACATGAGTTTTATTTTATACGAGAAAAAAATAATGATTTTATTGTAAAACAACAACCTATTAACACTTCAATATTAATATAACATGAAGGGCATATAGAAAAAAAAAAGAAGAGAAAAGAGTAGACTCTTATTTCATAAGTATGTCATTCAATACTTGCATATTCATATATATGCATGGGGTGTCTAGTAGTTAATACGTTAAATACAATGTAAAAAAAATAATAATAACAATTTGAGAGTTTTGAAAACTATAACTAATATTATTTATAATAGATTTCTAAGAAGTTGCATTTATTCAACCCATGTAGAACATAAGTTTTTAAAATAGTATGCATATATAGTTTTCCATTTTAATACGAACACATACGCATATTTGAACATCTCACTAATTAGGTAGTGATCACCCCTATAACGTATCACTAATCGCATAGCGATTATCATTTGTAGCATCTCAGTAATTGTGATGACTCCTTGAACATCTCAATAATCAGCCCTTTATAATAGTGTAACTAATCTAGATTACTAATCTTTAATTGTTTGCTTACTTGACATGGTGGCTTCACAGTGGCATTGAATGTGATGATGCCTATGTTACTAATATTTTGATGTCCATGGCATCGATGATGCTTCTATTTGATAGTACCTGATCACTTTGGCATAGGCTTTTTGCATTTTTTTTTTCACGACAAATTTATCTTTCTTATACTCCTAAATTACAACAAGTTACATCATGTGTATGTTTGAATCAAGTACATCCGCTTTAAGAAGTAAAGCCTCTACCAAGTTACACAGGCTTTTTGCATTTATAAATTCATCTTATATATTGATGTTCATGGCATCAACATTTACATAATAGTTTGTTGCTACAATTCATTTGATATAACTTTATTCATTTGATATAACTTTATTTATAGTCGTTTCTTCTGATTTGTCTTTGTAATAAGAAAAACTCGTTAACTACTTTTTATTCTAAATTTTTCTATCTTGACCTCTTATGCTTCTTTACGCTTTTCATCTTCGTGGGTTAATAATTCTAAAATTTGCTTTAAGTTATATCACACATTGCTTTAATATTGTAGTCATATGACATACATATCACCATGTATCTTGAAGATTAGATTCGATCAAACCCAAATCTCACATCCTTTACTAACAAAACCACCAATGTCTCAAAGAATCTTTTTTCCTTCATCACAAATAATCTCGTTAGTTTTTCATATTTGAGGTTGTTCATGTTCTCTTCTCCACTTACACCTTAAGTTTATAAAGGTACTCTTCTTAACGATCATTACGATTCTTCTCCTTGACTAACAAACTTGTAGACCGAAAAAACCGCATATCTCATCACCACCCATCTCATACCACTTGTCAAAAACTTTTCTTATAAGTTTACCATGCGACACTTAATCTCAATTAAACCAATTTCACATCAAATCTGCAAACGATCCAATCGACTAAAGATCTTAACCCTTCTCCAAAATCATTAATCTTCAACATACATTTAATATTTTCAACAATGCAATTAACACAATCAAATCAACCATGTTGTTCCATTTGATTTGTTTAACCTATTAAAATTAATAGTTCCCATCCCCAATATCCACATTTCAAAACCATTAACTTTTCATAAAATCTAAAGGACCCACAATATAAAATTGTGAGTGTAGTAGACACACATGCTAACGGCACCACAACTTAAACGGCATGTTGCAGTTTTTAGGTGACAGACGATCGCTCATTGGTCACTCTTCTTCTTCACGCATCAACAAATCTTTCCATATATTGCATGCAATCGTCAATCCCCTCTTTCAATTCTCTCTCTAATTCCATCACCAATCATTCGTATGATCCATTTGTTCACACCACCATCACATTCGATTCGCATTCATCGCCCCAAATCATCATCAACCACCATTTGCAGAACCCTCGTAAAACCCTCGCTGTAAATCGTTAAAGGTTGTGGATTTTGATCCAATGGAGCATTTTAGGGACACCCAGATGGTCCAAATCCCGACCCACCTGGTGAATCTTCAGTTTCAGTCGGTGTCGCCGGAGTTTTCGTCCGACGGTGGGTTTTTGCCAGATGTTGATAGGGGAACGGTGGGTTTTAGTGGTGTTGATGGTTTGTCGCCGGAGATTGACGGTGATCGGAGCTTATCCGGTGTGTTTTCGTTGATGAATCTTTCGCCGGAGACGTACTCCGACTACCCACCACCGGCGTTTGTGCAGAACTTTCCCGGTGGTCATATCGGGTCTTCTGTTGTCTCCGGTGAGGGTTTTGTTCCTCCGGTGATGCATTCTGATTTGGGTGTTAACTTTTTGATGAATCGTCAACGGTGGTGTGATGATATTGAAGCTCGCCGGCGGCATTGCTCTTCGGGGTTTGACTTTGACCAGAAGTCTCACTTGGAGTCCAAGGGATTACTTTATTCCACCCCAAAGTTTGATTCTATTCACAGGTGTTCATCAGCCTTTGCTCCTGAAATTGGTGATAAGAAGTTGAAGTTTCAAAGGGTAGATGACTATGAGCAACAAAATGCTTGTTGTGGCAATAGATTTCATAATCAGAATCAGAGTCAAAGTCAAAATCAGCAGTTTCAGTTTATGAGTCTGTGGTCTTTGAAGGAATTAAGAGGTGGGATTTACACAATGGCTAAAGATCAAAATGGGTGTAGGATATTACAAGCGATGATCGAAAGATCAACTATGGAAGAAGTGGAGATTGTTTTGTCTGAGGTGGTGGATTTCATTGCTGATTTGATGAAAGATCAATTTGGGAATTATTTGGTTCAAAAGCTTGTTGTTCTGTGCAATGATGATCAGAAAATGCGGCTGATCCTGTCGCTGACCGAAGTACCTACTGATATCATTCTTGTGTGTATGAATCCACATGGGTAGGTGAAATTTATTTGAAGTTATTCCAATTTTATGTGATCATTTATGTTTTGTTGGTGATTGTATAGGACTAGAGCAATGCAGAAATTGTTGGAAAACTTGAACCCGAATCAGGTTAAGTTAGTAATGAAAGCTCTATACCGCGGTGCAGCCACATTGGCCACTGACCCAAATGGTCATCATGTCATCCAGTACTGTCTGATAAATTTCGATAGCGACATTAACAAGGTAGAGTGTTCATTCCTGTGTATAAATGTCATTCTTGACAGTATCGAATTTCAAGTGAGAAGTGTTACCAATGCTGAGTGCTCAATTTGTATATTCTTTATATTATACTTATGGTCTATAGTTGTAAATTCAGGTTTTGTTGGGTTAATTGCTGCCATAATCAACTTAGAGATACCAAAATAAAAAAATAATGTGAATCTTTTTGCTCCTCTAGAACATCTTGTGTTAATGGTAAACCTGTTTCATATGAGAATTTCTTGATCAGTCAATTAAGATATATTCTAAAAGATAACTCCAAAAGTAGTTTAATACCCTTTGTCCTAGAAGATGCATTATTATTTTTTCAAGATTGACTCAAGAAAATGCAATATCTGTTAAGAGTTCAATCTAAAATTTATATAATTTTTTTGCCCATTGTTAGTCATTACTTCATACCAGCTTTCTTTGATTGCTGCCCACAAGTTCCCTTTTTGGGTACTTACTAAGGACAATTCTAAATATCTGATAAATAATCAAACATTTTTATCACAACCCCGAGTCAAGTTAAACGTTTAGCTTTTCGTTAGGTTTGAAGAACAATTCTATACCATTTTTCATGCTAAAATTATTTTAGAGAAAATCATCTGCCCATTATTAGCATGATCATATAAAGTGGCAGTTTTCTTAACTGAAGTATCTTTTCTAGGTTATATTTAAATACCCTCATGGTACCTATGATACATCTTAGCCTTGATTTATTTCTAAAATATGTTTGTAGTTTCGTTAATCTCAAATTAGTATTTTCTTTACCCAATTATGATCACTGAATTAATGTTCATGAAGACTAATGATTTAATCTTGCCTTTGGCAGCCTATTCTCTCTGAAATAGCAAACAAATGCTATAAAATAGCAACCGATAGAAGTGGTTGCTGTGTGCTTCAAGCATGCGTAGAACACTCACGTGGGGAAGGTAGAACGCGTGTAATTACTGAAATTATGGTAAATGCAGTACATCTAGCCGAAGATCCTTTCGGGTTTGTTTCTAAATTTCTAAAATATGTGCATTATATTTTTTATCTTTATGTGTTGTGATTAATATTACTTATTTTATTGTTCATTTTGTTAGCAATTATGTTCTGCAACACATGGTGGGACTAAGTAAGCCTGAGTTAACTGCATTGCTTGTGAGACAACTTCAAGGGAATTTTGCATCTTTATCATGCAATAAATATGCTAGCAATGTTGTTGAGAAATGTTTGAATGAATCTGGTGAAGAGATCTCTACAAGAATCATTATGGAACTAGTTAGAAGCCCAAATTCATATTTGCTTCTAGTTGATCCTTATGCAAATTTTGTCATCCAATCTGCACTTAAAGTTTCCAAGGTTAGTTCATACTTCATACCTTTATTCTGTATTAAGTGAATATGTAATTTGGGGGTGTTTGGACTCGCGTATAATTAGTGGTAATTTGATTACCGCGAGTTGAAGTGGCAAATAAGCTTTTACTGTTGCGATAAACAGCTTCTGCTTCTTATTATATGACTATTACCATTTCAAACAGTAGACATACATCCAAACACTATTTTCTACAACCCGTTTGATTATGTGGTTATGACATTTGACTTATCTTATTATCATACTTATCAAAGTGCAATTTGAACACAGAAGTTGACGCCTTTTTATATGAGGTTAACCAAAAATATAGTGAAATAATCACTTTGTCAATAAGAAAAACAGATAATGATGTTCATATTGAAGCTTTATTTTTACTGAAGTGACTCTTGATATTATTATCATGGTGAAACAGGGTTTTGCATATGACTGTTTGTGTGGCTTAATTTCCAAGAACATGTTGTCGATGCGAACCAATCTTTATGGTAAAAAGATACTTGAAAGACTCGAAAAGAAGAGGGTCAACCTTGCGTAAAGCTAGAAACTTCAAGGGGGAAACTTCAAAGTGTAGTTTGTAGATGTTGTTACTTTATATTATAAACTATGGTTACCAAATATGTGTGTGGTATGTTGTTTCTTGAATCTTGTTGTTCTTACCAGGATTTGACTTTTTGACTTTGATTTGACTTTTTCCTTTTGACCACTGAAGCTGTTTAAGATATTTGGGACATGACAAATTAGTGATTATATATCCTCCGTATTAACTTTGTAGAAATCTCATCTGGTATAAATCTTCAAGGATGAAATTATATATTGCCAAAAACTCAAATCTTGGTCTATTTGGAATATTATGAAAGATTTGGACATAATTTGAGAATGAGCTCGTATGGGGGATAGGATATAGGTAATTTATATATATAATTATATCGTATATTCATCGTATATTTGTTCATTATCTAGATGCCATCGAATGAACAAAATTGCTCAACCATTATTCATGTATCCACTTTTCACGTATTTATTTTATTTTATTTAGAAAAAGTCTGTTGGCGTGTGCATGATTCATTATATTGGGTGGCTTTTAAACGCTTAAATCTGGTAGTTGTCATTTAAAAGCAAATTATGGCTATGAAGTTATTTCATTGGGAAGCAAAGCATCGGGATGTAGGAGTAGGACACTCCTCAGTCCACCAAAGTGAACTTATTCGTGTAAATGATGAAACTTTATTGCAACATATTTAATTATTGTTGTCCTTTAAGAAAAGAGGCATGTGATTCTTAAGAAAAATATGCAAGTATATTTTGTTATAGAGCTTCAAGATCTCTTTTGTTTATATAATTTCCTAACACTTTTTTTTGTTAACCTTTCATATCGCATTTCCTATAAGATGATTGAAAGTTATTTCGATGCAATTAAATTGATATTCTTTATAAAATCTTGTTTGTTGTATTTGGTTCTAAGTGACATTCATGTCCTGAAAAGATGCAAATCCTTCCTTTTTATTGCAAATACTATGATTGCAACACGGATCAATAAATTATTATCACGAATAATGCATATATGTTAAAGGAAGTCTTTTCTTAAACTCTTTAGTAAAGACCTTGTGTGCAACTTCAAATACTCTAAGGGCATTTGGACCCGCCTTTAGAGTTTTTCTTGTCCCTATAACAAGGACATTCGCCTTTGTGTCCGTATGTTCCAGATGGTACACAATGACACTCTTCACAACATATACCACAGTACTTTAAACATCTATCCTTCAACCCTGCCTTCGAGCATCTCTCCGCACATTTGGTGTCACAAAACCCTACAAATGCGCCCCTCAAATTCACAAACCGCATATAGTACAATCTTCTAATGCATAAAGTACAAATATACAAAGCACAAATGAAAATTGAAAGATGAAAAGGATTTGTAATTTGGTTAAGAATGCATCTTACTTGATCCGGCTATGGTGATTTGAAGGAGTGAAGAGCTCAAGAGTACAAATGCCACAAGCATAAATGTTGAAACAAATGGCTTCATCTTTATTCTTTAGAATTAAATGAAATAAAATTATGTAAAGCTGTAGTGTTTTTGGGTGATCTGGTATGTGTTTGTGTTTATAATTGATGGAGAAAGAGCCACTATTTATAGTGGTGGAAAGGCTGGTAAAAGAATTAATTTATATTTAAATATTTGGAGAAAAAACATTTTCAGTTTAATTCAGTAATATTTTTTCTGGTCTCAAAATAAATATAACATTTAATCAATTATATAGCTAATAATTAATTTGATTGCAAATTAAACTTTGTACTAATATGAACAAAATAAAATAAAATATAATAAATCTCAATTCAAGTTGTCATCTGTGATTAATAATACTAGTGGAATTAACACGCGCGGTGAGATAGTAATTTCATGTATGCACAAATAACAGTTGAGCGGTCTTTATCAGTATTTAGATTTGATACAAATTTGCTATATTTTTGGTAAAATGTATTTTCTATGAAGGTGTTGAATATGCATTTGGTAAATTCAATAAGCGTTGACGCAGTTCTATTTGAATAAAACTCATATCGAAGTATGATGCAACGGTATTACACATCAAAAGTTAAAAAAATAAAATAAAAATAACATATTTGACATGATTTAGTTTTAAATAAACTTTTTATTTGACCCAATGTTGTTTTAAATAAAAATTATATAAAAACATATAGAAAAATAAGTATGCCACAATGTTATATCTAAAGTTTTATAAAAACAATAGATTTATGTTATAATGAAATACAACGTATCATAACAATTAATTATAATACTAAAATGATTAATAATATTAAAATATTAGATGAGGAAAAAAAAGTACTATTCATATGAATAATAGTTATAAATTGTAGATTGTTATTATACTACCAACAACAAAAAAAAAATGAATTTCTTTATTCCTTAAAATTGAAATAATCAAATAAAACATATTATATTTGTGAAGAAGTGTAAAAATGGTATGAATACAACTCTCGTTGTGTTTTGATTAATTAGACAGAGAATACTTGTATTATTGTTTTTAAATTGTTACAGATGATGACCTATCATATCTATGCATGATATAACCGTTTCTTTCAGATTAATATGATGACGTGATTTTGTTATAATATTGTTACTTGTTTCTAATTTGTTAGAAAGTTTTTTTTTTAATGAAGACGATCATCTAAAATGTTTACCTAAAAAATATTTATAAATGACTTTTTTTTAGTTTTTATAGACATTTTAGATGTTTATCACTAGGCTGACTTATGATGCTTATTTGTTAAACAACTAGTCCCCATATTCTTACCTGGTATCTTTCATTCCAAGTTCTAATTTTAAGCATCTAAACCCAAACTTAAGATGATACTAAGGGTGTTTAACGATGTCTAAATCCAAAACCGAATCCGAAAATCCAAACCCGAAATATCAGAAAATTCGGATATTCGAAATTTTTGGATTCGGATCCAAATAGTGTTTTTGAGGATTTTTGAATATTAAGATATTAGAATTAGCATAAAATTTTTTATTAAAATTATAAAATAATGAATATTAATTAGAAATTTCAAATTTTTTTAAAAATGTTCTTAAGAACTTCGGATTGCCGAAATTTTTTTAATAGATATTATTAAGTTTTTATAAAAATTATTAAATAATACATATTTTTTGTTAAATTCGGATATCCATTCAGATTTCTGAAATTCTAGAAATCTGAATTTCGAATATCCAAAATTTTGGATTCAGATGGTGAAACCCACTATCTGAAATTTTCGAATATCTGAAACTCCAAATATGCGAAAATCCGGATATCCGATTTTAAATGTCCGTAACTGATACAATTCAATTTGTTTCTTAGGTGTTAGCTAGAATTTCATTAGGTAAAATGATAATGAATTATTAATTGTTATGTTTTTTCTTCACATGTGCATAACAAACTTGTACATATGATGGAGACAGCCTTTTCTAGTATTGGATATTAACGACCAATAATGAGTCCTAACATCATATAGAAAGTTTACACGTTTCAAACGTTGATTCGATGCTTCTAAGAATCAGGTACCAATAATGAAGCTGAGGTTCTTACGCGGTTAAGCAAAGCTTTTTTTGTTGTTGGGTTCTTTTTCGTGTCTTGAAGTTTCCTAGGAACAGAGAGCTTCACCGAAAAAGAAATTGTATAGTGTGATTAAAAGTATTTCGTGTGTATACTTGAAATTAGTAATCAAATAAGATAGAAATTGCATCAAGAATGAGAGTAAATTTTCCACTAGATTCATAACTTAAACAAACTAGATGATTTCCTTATATAGGAAGCAAATAGACACCATGAAACGTTACTACTTATCATGAAAAGGGGTGTCAATTGACAGTTATAAAGGTCGGAAAATGTTGGTTACAACGATAGGGAGTATTTAATAGTAACACCATGGCTAGTATCTTAGATCCTATTGATATCTTGCTTTTCGGCAACAACTTAGATGTTGCATATCACGCTTGCTAATAATATAAAGAGTAAATTACACGAATAGTTTCTGGGGTATGTACATATCTCAACTTTAGTTTTTACTTTAAATAAATTACAGATGTAGGCTAAACTATGCAAAGAGTGAACACTGACTGTCCCTGACACTAACAATGGTTAAGTTTCGCAGTTAGTTTTTTTAAAAAACCAAAATACTCTTTTTTTAATATTCTTCTCCACATTCAACACTCACCACCGTCGGCTCTACCCTCAACCCACCACCACCGTTACCTCTACCCTCAATCCATCACCACCAATGCCGCCTACAGCCTCATACCACCACCAATGTCACCGTAACACCCTCAACCCATCACACTATCAGTGCCTCTACCCTCAACCTACCATCACCACCGCCACCAGCGGCGGCGGTGTTGTTGTAGTTGTTGTGGTAAGCACACATCTCTCTGAGTAAAAGATGCTTAGAATTGAGTAATTTCTTCAATTTTTCCTTCAATTTCGCTGAAATATGCTCCATTGATTCCAACAAGCCTTGATTCTCCACCACTTTACAAGCAGTTCTTTTACCCAATATATCATTAACTTTTTTGTATATCTTGTTCAAATCATTGAATTTATCTTCACATCATCTCTTGTATCTCCGCCGGCACCCTCAACCCTCCACCACCATGCCGCCGGCACCCTCAACCCACCATCATCGTCACTGCCTGCACCCTTAACCCACCACAACGCAATCAAACAACCACCACTACCACTGTGCACGATGACAATGTTATGATTAGTAGTCTTAGAAGATATATATATATATATATATATATATATATATATATATATATATATATGCTTAGATGGAGTGCTGGTGGTGGAGACTATGTAGTGGTGGTGGTGCTTGATTTCTCACATGATGGTGAAAAGGTGGTGGTCATGAAGATGAAGATGAAGATGAAGATGAAAATGTTAGAAGAAGATGAAGGGAGGGGTGAGGTGAAATGGGTGGGGTTTGGGGGGTAAGTTAGGTTTTATTTAATTTTTAAAATTTAGGGATATATTGGTAATTTTATATCGACTTAACAGAAAAACTTAACTTTAGTTAGCGCCGGAGACTACCGATTTGTATACTAAACAAAGTTCAGGCCCGCGTCTGTAATTTATTGAAAATTGGGACTAAAGTTGCAATACGTACATACCCAGAGACTGTCTATGTAATTTAATCTAATATAAAATTCCTACCGTGCTTTCATTTCTACTATTATTTCAGTTGTTATTGATGATTACAATCACTATTGATGACCTTAATTAGGTGATATGGAGTTGTGACGGGGGAGGGTGGTGTAAACCCAGCTCCGAGTGGGAACACCACCTTTAGAACCGGTGAGAGAAAAAATCTTCGACCTAGTGGAATCACACCCTTTTTTTTACATTACCAAACATTTAACTATTCCATTTATATTTTTAGTAATTTAACACTATAAATATAACTCCGTATCACCATTTTTTTAACATTATTCCTATTCCTGTCCACTCTAATTCGAAAAGCCTCATAAGAAACTAAACCTCACAACCACCTTCTCAATATTCTCACCTATTTGACACCCCCAATATATTATCCGTAATTTCAACCATCATCATTCTACAACCAATATGCACACTTTCAGATGTCTCAATCATACTCATGCTTGTAGCTGTGAAAAACTGTAGCTGTGAAAACTCCGGTACTAGTGGCGTAATACTTCCTTCGTCGAGTGAGGAGCTAGAGATGGTGAGGAGGTATTGAGTTAAACGCGAAGGAAGAGTAAAACAAAAGGAAATACAAAAGCTAGAAGATAGAAAGATTTTCTTAAAAGATTTTTGGGCGCAATCATGACCGATGCTGAAAGTTGTTTAACAACGAAAATGGAAAAAAGGCACAAGGATGATAATTTTTGTAGTAGATGTTATTTTATTTTTTTTAAATTTTTCTCTGATGTATTTTTTTAGTTAATGAAAGTTTATTTTAATTTTCCAATTTAGTTAATTTGATTATAAAATATGAAATATAAATACAAATTTTAAAAATAAATTAATTTGAAAAAAATAGGAAAAAGGGGAAAATTTAAAACGACACACTGCAAAACATGAAAAATCTTAGGAAACTTGAAGAAAATAGAAAAAGTTTGCGTGGCGTTGATGTGTCACCTTAGAAAAAATTTAGGAAAACTTCTACCCTTAATTCGACTATGTATTTTATCCTTATATATAATATGTATGTATGTATATATGTAGACACAAAAATATATAGATCCATACATGTAGGTTGATGTATGCATAGACATACATATGTGTGTGTGGCAAGACATGTTAAATGGCAAGACTTATTTGATGACATGGTTACAACAAATAATCAAATTAGGCATACTTGATGGCAAAACGTGCCATTTAGAGATTCGTAAATCCGGCAACGGATGACATGAACCCCTTGATTATTGTTCTTATTATGTGGTTTGTAAGTGTTAAATGGAAAATATTAAATTGATATAATTAAATAGTTAGATTACAATATAGAAAATCATAAGAAATTTAAAAACCTAATCGAGTCCATAAGCTCATATAATATAATAAACAATATACTAATAAATTTTAATACTGATAACATTATCCAACACTTCTCCATAGTTAGAGCAGAAGGAAACAAGAAGTTTGGACTAAAAAAACCAATAAAAACAAATAATAATTAGAGTAATATGCTTCAGTCGACTTGATAATCTGAACTTATGTCAACATATTCATACTATAGTTGAATTCGTTATCCATGTTAAATATGATTGATATCGTTATTTATAATTTGTTTGATTCTGCCATCCAGAGTCTTCAAAAAATTGCATAGCAATGAACCCCAATTATGTCCATCAAAAGCAAGGTTGTGGGACTTAATTTAACATGGTCGGCTTCTAAAGGCATTAATATTCAAAGAAACATAACTGATTTTGTTAGGATCACGCAAGTTGTAGTTCATTGGTACTTGGTTCCAAGAATCTTAAGTCAATAGCCGGCGGTCGTAGTCATGTGCCGATGTGTAAAGGCTAGCAGGTGGTCATCTTTTGGATCTGTATATCAAGAAATAAGATCCGTAGAAAAAGAAAGAAGAAAGCTAGGTTGGTGAACATGGTCTAACATGGTCTCTTGGATCCGTAGATCAAGAGATGAGATTCGTAGATTTAAAAAAAACTAATCAATACTTATATATAATCATAAAAGAATAGAAAGATAGGAGGTCCCAAATGTAAATAAACTGAGCCAAGCCAAGGTAGGGTGGGCTCGAGGTCTGCTTGTTTTAAATTTGAGCCGAGTCGAGCCGACTCGTTTATCTTAACAAGCCTAAAACGTGAGCTTGGGCTCAGCTTGTTTATATACGAGCCGAGCCAAGTCTTCTCACAAGCCAACTTGTCTATTTAAAAAAATTAATTTTGCTACATTTTACATATAGGGAAGGGATTGAATGTTAACTCTCCTTTAAAAAAATCATTATTATTATTATTTTTTTAATAACATTATTACATATATATGACGTTATGTTCTTTTATATATATAGTTAAATTCGTAAGTGTAAAAAAGTTATGATAAATGTAAATTGCTTACACCTGACAAATATTTATAGGTTTAAGATAACTTACACATGTCATAATTTGTTTACATTTATAAATCTATCAATACTAATAAAAAAAGGTTTTTTGATGACACATGTCGCAATTATAAAGCTTTTAAATTTTATTTTATCGTTTATCTCTTCAAATTAATGATTGCATTAACTACTAATAATTTTATTTAATTCATTTAAGATTAAAGACATTTTCTATAAATTAAAAAAAGAGATCCTTTTATAAATGTAATTTCTAAATAAATAATATATTATAAAATAAGAAAATTTTCTAAATATTAAGCTTTTTAAAAATATGAAATATTTTAAAACTTGTGTCTTTAAAAACAAAATTTTCTATGTAACAAAAATGATTAAAATTCAAACTTTTTATAAGAAAATTTATAAAAATAGCATTTTTAAAAACGTTTTGTTTTGAAACAAAAAAACTTTCAAAAAATTAAAAATAAAAGTTTAAAAAATCATGTCGTTGCTTTATTATTTATAGTCCTTATTCGTACGTAATTCTAATAATATCATATCTCAAGACATTGTTTTATAATTTATAAATTTTTGTTCCAAACTATTTAATATTTATTTATACAACCCGTGTAACACACGAGACACTAACTTAGTTTACATATATATACATAAAAGAACATAACGTTATATATGTGTAATGATGTTATTACAATTAAAAAAATAATGATTTTGTTTGATTTTAATGAGTTAACATGGTTATCACAATAAGAAGGGTTAACATGTGTTCCCTACCCTTTACATATCTTCCTAAATATAAAACAAAATATAATATTTTTTTATATTCGTTTATCTTAACTCGTTAAATAATGATACGGGATGTATATTTAATGAACTATGATCATTCTCAATAATTTTTACTTAGGTTTTTCTATTAGAAAATTTCAAATTAAGTATATGTTTATGATCTATTTAAATAACATTATATAAATTTGTTTATAATTTATAAAAAAAATATAGTTTAAACCTTTTGTTTAAACGAGTCAATGAGCCATATAATTTTGTTTAAGGCTCATACCCAAATCCATATTAAAAGTTTAAAACAAATTTTTAGTGGCCCAACATAATAAATTAATGGGCTTTAAATTTATGGAAAGATAAGTTTTAGGGCATCGTTTAAAGGTCCAAAGGAACTTCAAGTTTCAACTAGTGATTTACCTTCGATTTTTTACTTCAGTTACTTCCACCAGAGTACCAGACAACTACTGCTGCTTACTGCCCTCCTATTAATTATAAAGTTCTTTTGCTTCATATCTTTGGGTGATTATTCATTTTGTTTATTTTTTATATTTTATTTATCTCAGTATTTATTTTTTCATTTTGATTGTTGATGTTTGATATGTTTATTCATTTGTGTAACGAAAACAGAGTTCTTATTTATATTATGTTATGTTAGTTACTTCTTTAATTCTAAACTATGAAAGATAAAGAACCCTATCATAATCTGTAATTGGTCCAACTTGGTTTTACAACACGCTTTGAATTTTGCTATTAGGGAAAAATATGTAAAAGTCATTTATCTTATTTTTTTATTCATTTTATCAGACCCTGTTTCATCTTTCCTAAATTAAAATTCTTTTATCACTCTTTAGAAATCACATGGTCAGAAAAAAAGGAAAAAGCTATCTAGAAAAGTTAACATTGTTGATGAAATAAACCCTTGTATAAGAGCATTCATAGCAGGTTTTTCATTTTTATGTGAGTGTGTGCCTTATATTTTGGGGGATAGTTGTTAGTGATTGTGAGTGAAGAAGGAGAATATTTATGGGGATTATACCGTGATTCCCCATATTGGTAATAGTATCCACACTCAAGCATCTTAATGTTTGATCAAGTAGCATATCACTAGACAAGAGAGGAGTTTCACAACAAATAGGTTGTATGTTCTAACCTCACCCAAGACGACGACTACGAACAAAAAAAAAGTACGGCATCACTAGCACCTAAAATATCTAAACATTTATTCAAGCTTTTACTTTATCTACTTGATTTCTCGAGTTTAATATATTTCTTTACATGTTGGTCTAATTTATCTAAATTGTTCCTCTTCCCAATTTGAATCTTTGTTTTTTCAAATGGAATTCTGTCTTTAAAAGTTACCCAGAGGGTTAATAATTCGCTTATTTTATTCAACCTTATAATTAACATGCTTTCTAGTGGGTCCTAAAACTCAAAAATATCATCAATAATTTCAACTAATGATTATTGGCAAACAACATGGTGTATGATAGAAGATGTGATCATACATGCATATGGTCACTAATATTACCGTTGACTATCCATTGTGTATGTTTTCAAACATATATAATTAAATAATTATATGGAATTGCATTCAAGTGCTCTTGCTTTTGTTAATGAAAAAGCAATGAAAATAAATTATTTGGACGCCAACATATACAAGGAAAAAAAGTTGGAAAATTTGCACGAGTGATGATGGATGTTCATTATCATCACATATTAATATTGTTTAAGGTTAATATGATTCAAAAATCAATGATGTTGTATGAAACTCTATCATTTTAGTTTTATATACGTACACACACTTATACACGCATGCGCATACACACATATATACACTGGGGCATACACATGCACACAAACATACACAATCACATGGGATGTTTTATGAGAGTCGGTCGAGATTTTCATGTATATATTTTACCGGATACTTTTTTTAGGGTGGGCGACTTTCCTTAGGTATAGTGTAGGTACACTCATGCATGCAAAATGTAAACTTTATTGTTTATTAAATTAACTCATTTATAATTTTTTCATTAGTTGTATAAATAAATCTATCGGTGAAGCCGTATCTTATTAGTTAATCATTATAGTGATGAGCCAAGGGAGGCAAAAGCTACTTATTTGCAATCGTGAAGAAACCGTGTGTAAAAAGTTGTGTAAAAAGTTACATTACTTCTGTACTTGTGTTTAGCTTCATATTTCTTATGATTGTTAGGAGGGTCACTTCAAGAATTTGTGAAATTGAAATTGACCTATATTTGGCTACTCTGCATAAATAGTTAAACCATAATAATAGTGTGATAAAAAAATACAACAGCCACGTAGAGGTCATGTAGATAGTAAATAAGGTAGGGTGTGTAGACTTATGTTTTAAGACATAGCTTTTAATTTTTTTTAATGCATTTATTAATTATAGACACTTTTGATTGAAAGAAAAATAAATGGTTTGAAAGTGATGGAGAACAAAACCCATTATTACACGGTCACGCTAGGGAGGGACGCACCCGTCTTATGTATGATGTTTCATGCTCGCGAGCTGGCTATGTAGCACTTAAATTCATTGTTTATCGTGACATAATACATGACCTAAAGGAATTAAAGAATAGATTTTAATTATGTCATGTTGGTATTGTTTAATGTTATGATAATTAATGAAATTCTAGATATGATTTGGAATATATATATGTGCGGGTTGGGTTTTATGAAATTAAAATAGCAAATAAGGAAGTTTAAACTCCGAAGAATAAAACATATGTTATCATATTTATTGACTTACAGATAAATTTAAAACATAATTCTAATTTATTCTTATACTAGGTTAGATACCCGTGTAATACACGGATTGAAAATATAAAAACCATATAATTCATAAATGTATAAATATTTCGTATGGTAAGTTACTCATTACATAAACAATACATTTTTAAGTTACATATATTCGAATACTTCTTTAGATAATATAACATACAATTGATGCGTGTAAAGTAAAAAGCAATTGTCTTAAATTGACAATAACCCAAAATATATAAATATATCAATAAATGTTTTTCTTTAACTTTATTTCAATTAAATCTTATTTGAATATAAAAGTATGTATAATTCAAAATAACATATGATTACACAATTTAGTTGATAATATAAAAAATTATATTAAAAACAAAATAAATAACTAATGCAGTTTCTTAAAATAAAAAACTTGATTAAAATAATATATTAGTTTATGCGGAAAATTTTTTTTGATGAGTAACAAGAGAGTGTCATGTGACATCCTAGTTACTCCTTTATTATATATTATAGATTATAGATTTAAATTGCGACGACACATAGTTATGTTGATGGTAAGTTTTTAGTTTTTTTTCTTGTTTGTATGTCTTTTTTCTATATCAAGGTATTCTTTTTCATACACTGTGACGACACATCACGTTTGTCGTTGATTGGAACTGTTAAAATATTAAATTAAATTTTTGGCTAGTCAAACATGTAGTTAAATTTTCAAAACTTCAGCTTTCATAAAAACCACCTAATGGTTCAGATAAAACTTATTTTTTATGTGTTATCAAAGAGTTAGAAACAAATACATCGATAAATTACCGTGTCAAGTCTTTCATTAACTTCAGAGACCCAATTTATTAGAACTACCAATTGCTAAACTCTTCTTATCCTCTCAATCCTTCCTTCTTATTAAAAAGTAATAAGTAAAACTTAATCTTAATTCGTAAAATTAAGTACACATTATAATTAATCATATACCTTTATCCTTCTTTTCCCTAAACTTATTTTATTTTCCATTACAAATACATCTACATTTGTTTTGTTTAAAAGCAAATTTAATTTCTTTAAAAAGATAATGAATCAAAACATACACTATAAACTATCTTTCATAAATTATCTTTCTCAATATTAAATGTTACTCTACTTACAACTATATCACAATCAAACTACATTATCGCGATTTGAACAATGCTTAAGCCTTAATCTCAAAATGAGCTAAATCACTTTAACTTTAATGACTTTACTATCACACCCAAGTTAGTTCTTACTTCTTAGATATTAAATAAGGGGTATTCATATATTGTTCACAATAGTGTGGATGTTAGCAAAATTGGGTATAAGACATAAGGGTCCCGATACCATACACACCACCTATATGAATAACACAACTTGCAATCTATCTCCTCTGTTTCTCTCTCTTCAACAATTGGACACAAAAATTCACAGCAATTGCAGCACCAAAACTGTCGTTTCCTTCGTGTTCTTGCTAATCGACTATACAGTATACACCCAAAAACCCCTTTATCATCATCATCATCATCATCATCATTGTTATTATTATTATTATCACACCCAATCATCTCTCTCTCTCTCTCAATCAATCAGCATGTTCTGCTGCAATTAACCCTCACACTCTCCTCTATTCCACCAATTTGAGCTCAAATCCCATCTGGGTTCATCTCAATCATGGAGAAAAAACAAGGGTTTTTCTCAACATTGAAGGAGGAAGTAGTGAGAGGGCTATCTCCTCGAAGATCAAGAAACAGAGCACCGAAACCGGGTCGGAGCCGAAGTGGGTCTCCCAATTCGGGTCTGCTCAGGCGGAGCAAAGATCATCGGCATCATGGGGCAGGACCCGAACCCGTTATGCCAAGATCCGGGAGCTTGCGACCGTTGGAAGCTCTTTCGCCGCTCCGGGAGGGTCCGGATCCGAATGAAACTCCGGCAGAAGTCGCCGGAGATTCGTCGAAGGTTGAGAGGTGGGGGCATTGGATGAAGGGTCAGTTGTGTCGAGCTCCGGCGGCTGCTTCGGGTTCCGGTTCGGGTTCGGGTCAACGTTCGGATCTGAGACTGCTGCTTGGTGTCTTGGGTGCGCCGCTTGCACCGGTGCACGTTAGCAACTTGGAACCTTTTCCTCACCTAAGTATCAAAGATACCCCCATTGTTAGTTCTTCATTTCTCTACTGTTGGATTTTACTGTCAATATTAACTCTTGAATGTCTTTGTACTTGCTATAACTGTTAATTTTATTATAAAAAGTTGAGAACTTGCATTAATTTGTCTTGAATTTTGATAATGAAAGTCAAAGTTCAACACTCTTTCTTGAAATTGAAATGGAGGGAGGGGAAATAAGCTAATTGGTGCATTTTGTGTTGATCAACTTAAATTTTACCAATGTCTAAAGAAATTGATGTGTTCATATGTAGCATATGCTAATATAGGGTCTTTAAAGTAAATTATTATTCTATCCAATAAAAATAGAAGTAGATAGTGGGAATAGGATGGTTTGAAACTTATGATGGTGTATATATGTTTGGTTCTTTCAAGTGAATTTCCATCTTTTTATTTTCTTTTTATTTTAACCGTGAGAATCTGTTACTGGTAAACTGAATTCTATATATACGTGAGATCATGGACTTGTTGCTAAAGGCTCATATTTTTTTGTTTTCCCCTTTTCTTGAACATGGATTTAGGCACACTGATTCAAGTTTTTTGATATGCATTTTTGTGGAAATTCATAAAAGAGATGATTGTTCTGTTTCTTTTTCATTTTTTGAAGTGGGAATTTGTTATTCTTGAAAAAGAAAAGATAAATTTCTTTTGGGGTAAGAATGTAAGATCAAGAATAAGACTTTTGACCACTTTTTTGTTGGTTTATGAGTAAATACAAAGAAATGGAAGTTGAGCATTAAAGATTGTGAAAAATGGAATTTTATGGTGGAAGTTGTTGTATTGTTGTTATCAGTTCAGTTAATATTGCCATCTTGTGTTTGGTGGCTGTGGTTGCAGGAAACTTCATCAGCACAGTACATACTGCAGCAATACGTGGCGGCATCTGGCGGTCAGAAGCTGCAGAACTCGATTCACAACGCTTATGCCATGGGGAAAGTGAAAATGTTGGCGTTCGATATAGAGACAGCTACAAAGGTTATAAAAAACAGAAATTCATCAAAAACCGCGGAGTCTGGTGGTTTTGTGTTGTGGCAGATGAACCCTGATATGTGGTATGTCGAGCTTGCACTAGGTGCAAGCAAGGTTCATGCTGGTTGCAATGGGCAGCTCGTGTGGCGCCACACACCCTGGCTTGGTGCACATGCTGCTAAAGGGCCTGTTAGACCCTTGCGTCGTGCTCTTCAGGTTATTGATCTTTAGCATGATTTTTTTTTTCATTTTCGGTGGCAAATGGGCCTACCCGTTAGGTTGAGTCATGGGTCAAAACTGGTTTGGGTACGAGAAGTCGAGAATGTTGTTTTTAGTATGGGACAAAACTTTTCAGGTCAGGTTGGACTGACAATCTGACCTGACAGTTCAATTTTTACAAATCTTATAAATAGTTAATGTGATATATATAATTAAAAGATTCTAATTTTAAACAGTACATGATTGGTGCATTTATCAGGGTCTGGACCCACGAACAACCGCGAACATGTTCACAAACGCACGATGCACAGGCGAGAAGAAAATCAACGATGAGGACTGTTTCATCCTCAAACTATGTGCGGACCCCCACACTCTAAAAGCTAGAAGCGAGGGCCCTGCAGAGATCATCAGACACGTTCTATTCGGTTACTTCAGCCAAAAAACCGGGCTGTTAATCCACCTAGAAGACTCTCATCTGACCCGAATCCAAAACAATGGTGGTGATGCAGTCTACTGGGAGACCACAATAAACTCTTTTCTTGATGACTACAAGCCCGTTGAAGGGATCATGATTGCTCACTCGGGTCGGTCAGTTGTAACCCTTTTCAGGTTCGGTGAAACTGCCATGAGCCACACTAAGACCCGCATGCAAGAGGCTTGGACCATTGAAGAAGTGGCTTTTAATGTTCCTGGGCTTTCGGTTGACTGCTTTATCCCACCAGCTGAGTTAAGATTCGCAAATGTGAATGATGAATGTGAGCATCCTAAAGAAGACAGGGTCAAAACTGCTGCCATGGCGGCTGCAGCCTATCGGGCTAAAGTCGAGCAGTTAGAAAGATCATGTGAGGGGCGGGGTCATAACGTCGGCTTGAGGAGGGATATTTGAACCGTATGGGTGGCGTCGGATACTAATAGGGATAGATTTGACTTATAGAACTCCTGATTATGAGTAAGTTTTCTTTTAATCTGTTAATATATGTGAGGATTATCATGTTTTGAGCCTCTGATTTCTGTCTCATAAGTCAAGAGTTGTGTCATGAAGTCAACGTTTTTCTCTATTTGCATAATATCTTGGTCAAAAGTGGTTAAGTTAGGTTAGAGAGATTTGACCCATGCAAAGTCTTTTGTATTAAAGATTGACATTTAGTATCATATTTTTGTACAATACATAAGTGCTTTGAAGTTGGATTTTAATCTTTTGTCATACGTTTTTGTTTGCATAATGATTTGCTATAATCTCACTCCTTCTGATACAATATATGAGTGTGTTGAGTGTAATTAACAAATTAAAGGAAGCAGTCATCGTAGAGCGTATTGATATGGATGAACAAATTACAAAAGAAGTGAGATGAGAGAAGGTATAACTGACTAAAAAATAACCTTATTACCTAGGGCTGTACAAAAAGTTCGCGGCTCGAAGTTCGCTGGAGAATAGCTCGGCTCGAAAAAAACTCGTGTCTAAGCGAGCCGGCTCGGCTCGGCTCGAATTCTAAACGAGCCGAACTCGAGCCAGGGTTAGCTCGGTTCAAGCTCGGCTCGTGTCTCGGTTCGTTGGCTCGGCTCGTGACTCGGTGCATATAATATATATACATATATATAGTATAATAATTGTTATTATTACTACTACTATTATTATGATTATTATTTTTATATTAGAATTTTAAAAAGGTTTTCTTAAAATAAAAATGTATTCTTTTTAGAAACATTAAGTATTTTGTTTAAAAAAATATATAACTTTATAGTAAATTATTTATATTCAAAATAATGATATTTGTTCCCCTAAGTACGAAGTAACCAATAAAAGTTAAAAGCTCTAATATATATTTTTTGTGTTTTCATATAAATAAATTAATGTGAAAAATATAAAAAAAAATTTAAATCGAGCTGGCTCGAACTTTTCACGAGCCGAACTCGAGCTGGTGTTTTCAGCTCGTCAAAATTTTCGAGCCGAGCCGAGCCGGCTCGATAAGCTTCGAGCTCGAGCTCGAACCCATCCTGGCTCGGGTCGGCTCGACTCGTTTACAGCCCTATTATTATCAGATGCTTTCATTCGGTTTTGGGGGTCAATTGTGTTAGGTTGGTGGATTGATGGTTTGGAATATCGAACTCGAACAAGACCTATATTCTTATGTGCGTAAAAAAATTCAACTCCAACATAAACCCATATGAAATCATACAACTTGAAACTGATCCTTTTAACATATAATTTGTAAATATGTCAAAATAATCAATGGTATTTTTATTTCGAATTTCTATTTTCAAAATGCATATACAACAAAACGTTAGATATTATGGTTTTTCAAGTTTAATATATATATATATAATATTTTTGTAATAAACATGTAAAAAAAGATACTTTACAATGAACTTTGAAACTTAAGTTAGAAATTGAATTTCTAACCGAAAAAAAAATAATTTATTAATGTAAAATTTAAAAGACCTATAAATTTTTTTAAAACATATATTATTAAAACGAGTTAACAAGTCAACCCTTTTTTAAACGGGTCAACCCACATCCTGTTAAATATTTTAGTGTAATTGGATTGACTAACAACCAATTTAATCATAATATCTATCAAACAAGTTAGGAGGTGCGAGCAGTGCACACTTGTTTGAATTTATTTTGATCTTTGAAATTGAAAACCTTATTAGGGGCGAAGCCCCTAGGCGACGGGGGTTCCAAGGGGGTAACGCCCCCTTGGCGGGGGTCCTGGGGCAGCGCCCCTGGGAGCGGGGTCCAAGGGCCGGCAGCCCCTGGCGGGGTCCAAGGGGCAGAGCCCCTGGCTGGGATCGAGCTGGATCATTAGAATTTGTTTTTTCCCGAAATTTCACATGTGAAACTTCAGGGTAAAAAGTGTAAATTCGTATAAGAAAACTGCCTTCGGCAGTTTTTCCCCATCCCTGAAATAATCGAATTGGTCATCTTTTTCATTCTGCTCTTCTGGTTCATGATAAAAAAAACACACACGAATTTCATACTTCGATTTCTGAAACTTGAGTTTTATCCGGTTGAATATTTGAAGTGAACCCCAAATAGTTTCAATCTGAAAGCGAATTGCGACTCTCAAGTTTTCCAAGTCATTATTACGATTCCTCTACACATCCGACATGTTTTCTTAAACGGGTTGTACTGCCCAACCCCAAAACTAGTTTTTATTCGCGTCGGGTTCAGATTCGTCTCAGGTATTACCACCCTTAATTCAGTTATTCTTGATGATGTGGCTATACCTCAGTATTCCCTCAACCTGCTAGAGAAGATGGTTCTCTGAGTGTGCTCCTTACTCCACTGTTTGCCAATATAGCTTGCGGTTGTAATGTAATTGTGGAAGTCGAATCAACCAAATGTAGCTTGGGGCTGTAATATAATTTATAACTTATTTTGTTAAAATATTAAATTTATAAATATTTGTTTATAAAAATAAAAAAATAATAGATAGTTAATGATTATATAATCATTAAAAACTGAATGATCATTGTCACACGACTATCATTATTTTTTTAATCACACAATTGTGTGATTTAGTTGTCTATGTGACAACACTTTTTCCTATCACCCTCAACCACTAATAGAGGTGCACAAAGCATATTTTCTTTTTCAATCCGTGCCGGGTTCAACTCGGTTTGGTTTTTGGTCAACAAAATAAAAACCGGTTTTGACCAAAAACCAGTTCGGGTCCAACCCGGGTTCTAGGGGTGAAAAACCCTACCTGATACAACCCGGGTAGGGTAGGGTGCAAACCGGGTTGGTTCTTGAACCGGGTACAAATTGGTTTAATTTTTGTTTGGTTTTTATCTTTTAAATAATTTATTCTTAAAACAAATACAAAATTTATTTAAAACTAACTTGAAATCAAACAACTTATATGTTTAAAAGCAAACTTAAAACTAATAACAATACAATTAATAATAATACATCAACATATGGTTAAAAACAACTTTATTGATTTTAAACTAAACAAAACAAAACAAAAAAAGAAAATGTCGCAAACACAAATTATTTTTCAAATTTATTCCTTTTCATCGTTATGAGTGCCAATGCTTTGAGACAAATCATAAGCGAGTTTTTTGTCTGAGAGCGGTGACGATCGTTCGGTTTGTACTTCTTGTTCGTGTGTTTCTTCTTCAATTGGAATTTCATCTTCAAGGTTTGATTTGTCTTGTATTCGTTCTGCCACATCCAAGTGGTTTTTAAAACAAATATTCATCTCTACCGTCATTGGAGTTAGCATTATTCTCCTTATTGATAACAGCCTGCCACTAACAGAACATGCAGATTTCAAAGCTATCTTAAAAACTTGGACGGTTAATTAATCACGGGCCATAGTAGCTAGAATTGGAAACTATGGTTCCTTTCCTTTTCATTAGGCCAAAATATCTAACAGTACAAATTCCACGGGAGTCATAGTAGATAAAAAATCGGTTCCGATATACCTCCTGATCTCACTACTTGTGTTTTTACCCCTTTTTCTTTTAGTGTTTTCATTTCTTAAAATATTATATAAATTAAGTATGGGATTTCTACTTGAGCTAAACGAACTCAAACCCGATGCACTCGTTGACCGGTGTATGTTTGATGTTATATCATATAACATTAAACATATTATTATGACAATTATTAGATTGTTTTTTTGTATTAGTTGTAGAAAATGGGTTTTTATCATTTAAATCTAAATCATAAGTTATTTCGTCAATTAAAGTTTCCATCCTCGTAACGTACACGGGTTTAGTACGACGGAACATGTAAAAACGGGGGTAGTTTGGAAAAATATTTTTAAAATTTTCTATCATAGGCGTCACCATTGCTGAAACATAGAGTTTCTTTCTTCAATTTCACTTAATTTATTTATCATTAAATATAGTTGATTAAGGGTTAGAGAACTTTTCTGATGATAAACACCCGACAATTTTGTAGTTGTATTTTTGAAACCCTCTAGAAATTGAGTTATATCTTGAATACATACCCAACCCTCTAACGGAAATGGAACAACCCAACCACGTGTCGCAAGACTATCATGAAAAATTTGAAGTGTTTGTTTTTATAGCAAATCACTATGATACATTTTTCAAGTTGAATTCCATCTAGTCGGTACATCCCAATTTGGTCCAAATTAAACAAATGGAATCCGTATCGTATCATATTTTTCTATAATTTACATATCTTTTCCTACTAGTTTTAAAAATATCACATAACATATTTCTGAAAGAAGTTTTGAATTCATCAACTTGCCCAACGCCAAACCCATCTTACACAACTAAATTAATAATATATGCAATACGTCTTGAATGAAAAAAGACGCCATCACAAATCGGTTTATATTTTAATCTTATCTTTTCAACGCCCATCTTACATCAACCGAGGGTTGTCGAAGTGGTTGAATGTCAATCCTTCTTGAATTACAAACTTTGCTATTTGTTCCCAAACCACATTTACGTCGAAGTTTCATATACAACCATCAGTTTTGATTGATGTTTGGCCTAATGGAGGCATACTTTTCAAAGACTTGCAATATTTGGTTATATGATTTCTCAAAGTCGAGTATTAATCCGACTTGAAAAACAAACCACAGGCCTTGCATCGAGCTTTGTTTTGACCATTCAACATTTCGCATAAGTCGAAATTGCATCAAAGCACTTTGTTTCTCGTTGTTGGTAGAATCCTAACAATGGTAGTGGCACTTGAGGATCCACCGGTTGGAATGAATGATTCAGAAGGCATATTAAAAGAGATTAGAGACTAGAATGTAAGGAGTAGAGAGAAGAGAGCTTGTATGAGAGGGGGTTTTTGCATTTTTAAGTATGCTTGTGAGTGTTTTTGTTTTGTGATTAAACTATTACATCCACTACCTATTTATACTATCATATAAATGGAAAAAGATCAAAACAAATTAATAATATAAAAAGGGTTAGAAAATACCCCCAACGTTCATATAGCCGTTTTCTAACGGGTAGTTTTTTAAAAATGGTTTGTACCGGTTTGAACTGGATCTGATTAAAAAACAATTATGTTTGGAATCGGGTTTGGTCTAAACACCTAGAACCGGTTTGAAACCGACGGTCCTTTCGGGTTGGACCCGGTTTGGGATTATACCAGGTTGAACCAGGGTTAGGTCGGATCGGGTTATCAAATCGGGTTGGGGAACCGGTTCCTATGTGCACCTCTAACCACTGATTCCCTTTTGGGCTATGGCCAAACATGGATAATTTATGAAGATCATTGTAAACAGAACTATAACTAGGAACAACAAATAACCAAGTTGAATTAATTTGGTATACAAATTCATTGCTCCAATCAATCGTTAATGCCACTTTCAAGCGATTAGGCCACACAAGGTCATTTTGTTTTTATCGTTTTTCCTCATGCGTGTCATGTCATCGACTCATCGTTTTACTTTTTCTCTTGTTTTCCCAGATTTTCTCTGTTTTGCAAGGTGTCATCTTAATTTTTTTTTCCGTTTTCCTATTTTAAAAATAATTAATTTTTTAAATTTGTATTTATATTTAATATTTTATAATCAATATTAACAAATACATAGCAAAACTATAATAAAGAGAATACCTTCTTGATGATAGGTGTCATCCCAGTTATTCCCTGCTTCTTCACGATCGTCTCTATGCACGTACTTTAAAACATAAATATGAATATAAATAATTATATTAAAAAAAATAAATACATTCTTGATAATGAGGTGTTGTCTTGCACTTCGCTTAATAATAAAGGAATCACGGGTAGTCAAAAACTCGAAATTACGCTCATGCATCTCTATATTTTCCTTCTTCAAACTTGAGGAGTCATAAATTTGAAAATCCAATGGATTCATATATATTAGATAGTAGATAATTCAGAGAGTAGATAATGTAAGAGTAGATATAATGAGTAACAAGAACATAAGTTTGAGTGGTATTTTAGAGGTTATTTTATTTTTAAAATGTGTAATAGTCAAAGGAATTGTTGGACAACCTGTCCAAGTGGGTGTGAGTGAGTGGTGACCCTAGTGAAAAATCATCGTGTCAAGGTTTATTTTGCTCACTAGGTTCCCGCGGAGGGGGGGGGGGGGGTTCCCACCCGGAGTTGGGTTTCCACGACCCTCCCCGATCACAACTCCATTTGGCCATACTACTTTTTCCGAGCTTGATCTGAGAAGTTCATGACGTAAAAAAGATCTCTAAAATCAAAGGATTACAATCAAAATGAGAAAAAAACTAACGCAAAACTACATCAAGTCATTACTGAGCTATAAATTCACAACAAGTTTAAATAGTTGCAACCTTCAAGAGGTGGTGCATTATCATAGAGAACATATTACCTAGAGATAATTGTAATAATATTTACCGTAGTTGGGAAATACGGTTTGATATATTAAAATGATTCCTATCGTAATTTTATAAATTGTTGATCAATATTATAAAATAACTTAATTATCAGATTTTAATTATTCTATAATGCATGGTATCACTTGATTTGATCTCGTGTGTTAGGTTTGACTCTGGTTTTAATTGGTTTCCAGTCATAACTTTTGCCACGTGCCTAACGCAAGCTATGATTTATCTTTTTTTTTAATTAACCATGAAATATTCACGGTCATTTGCTGATGAACTCAATATATATATTTCATGACTTACCCAGAGAGCCAAAAAGATGAGAACAAGATTAATGCCCAAACATCAAAAGAGTCACCTTTGATTTTAATTTAGAATATATAATTTATTAACCATTGAAACCTTCAAGGTTGAAGTGTTCACTTCGCTAATACAGTTGAAGCAACCTAATCATTAACATAGAAATCATTCTAGTTTTGTTTCCATGCGAATGCACCTTAAACATATAAAAAAACACCCACATATAAAAGTGTCCGCGAGTCGAGACAAAACCAGATGTCCTTCTGGGAACTACAGTAGCTAATCATCATGTCGAAAGATCCTAGTAGCCGTAGACTACGAAAAAGGTTAAACATAAATACGCTTTTCGTGCTGCTTCTATCTAGAAGTAGAAGTTGAATGTTCTTGGGAGAATCCCATTTTGTCCTTAACTATGGTTTTAAGTACATTTGTTTATGTTAGGGACCACAATCTCACTTCAGGTTTAAAGGAAACAAAGCCCAGTTTTTAGGCGTGGTCCTTCACCATGCCTTTATAGCCCATCAAGTTCAATGAACCACATTAACATTCGTTTAAAGTACCTACCTTTCTTTAAAGAATAAACTAATATCAAGATTTAGCTCTTATAACACATAAATTTATGACTCGTATTTGTTTCGGATATTGATCGAGGGCTTGAGGCTTTCGTAGAGAATTTAGGTTACGTTATTAGAGAAAATAATATGGTTAGGGTCGTTTATCGTATAAGAGATTTGATTATTTTAGGTTTTGATTATAATTAGGTTCACTTTACTTCTATAAATAGTTGATTAATAATACTCAGAAACTAGTGAAGTTTTCATTATTCTATAACAAATTTATCCTACATGGTTCCACACACATCTCTTAAAACATTTGAAAGATATATTCATTTCAAGATATAAAACCCATGCCTGGCCTCTGCCCTCTATGAATTTTGTTTACTTTTAATCATTCACAAGCCCCAATGATCATTGAAACATAGCAAGTGCTTGTACGTAGTCTTTCCTGTTATTCTTTTGTGAATAAACACTTCCAAATGATACTATTAATTGTATATGCATTATATGTATTCACAACTAATGACTTAATCTCAAAGTTAGGATTAAATATTCTTCTTATTAAGCCGCCACTGGTTTTCTATTGCAGCAGAACGGTAGCCACTTAATATTCACTGTTCTAATTGTTGTCCCCATCATCTTCGACTATTTTGGTTTCTAATCTAGTTCTTGTTACTCTTCCAATTTCTGTCATTGATGTTTATTGTTTAGATATTTTGTTCTAGACCTTATGAGTTTCATTATTGGTCACGTCAACTCGCTAAACACATCTAATGTTGCTATCCTCAAATTAAAAGCAACAAATCAGGCAAGTACTTTTATTCACACTGATAATGAAAAAAATATTTATCCACTGAATTTTATACATGTTTGAAATTCATGATATCATTCACTAGTCTTCATGCGTATATACAACTCAACAAAATAATATTACTAGGGAATGAATAGTCATGTAACACCTAACCCCTCATATCACCAGTGTTGTCTGCTTTTGCCATGAGTAGCTTATGGGTTTACTTTTCTTTTGTTCGCCCGGGTGAGAATTTCCCAAAGGGATCATCCATCCTTATATTGCTGCCACCCAAGGACGTTTAATTATGGAATTCTCTTTTCATCCATAGCCAATACACATAAAACGCGTTGTCGATATTAGAGACATGACATTACTTATGAGATCAGATGTCTCATGTCCACGACCGACGTCGGATTTGTCAAGTGTGTCACAAGTCATTTGTTGGATGTTGGTTTCTAGTTGCATAATCATGTTTCAATTGCATATATACCTCTCCCCCCCAATCGAGTTTTGAGTGATTAGCGCTGCTTAGTGTCCTACTTGATAAAAAGGCTTGATTTACAGCTAGAACATGTTCCTTTTTGCGTCCTTATTCTACTTTCTACAACTAAGCCTAATACACTTTTACGAAATACTACCCTTGATTCACCTTCCTTGATACTTCTCGAGTGGTTATGATCCATGTGGTTTACGCATCTTTATATAACTATTATTTTTGCAAGAATGCGTTTGTTAGATATTCATGATTATGTTGCATACTTTCATCTCACACCTTAATCTCATACATGTATCGATTCCCTTAATTTCTTTACAGTTCCTAGGTGATGTGATGTCAACTTTTTTTGACTGATCGTGGCGACATGGTATGGAAGATGAGACAAAGGCCTTACAACTAATCATACTTGAGATCTTAAGTCGTTTCCTCCTCGTAAGAATGCTATTAGTTTTTGTTGGATGTTCATTTCCAAACTTAACCATGATGGTTCTTTACCTCTCCTAAAAGCATGCTTGGCTATAACGGTTATTCTCAGGCTTATGACTTTGTTTAATGGAACTTACTATATGTTGTCATAAATCTTTATAAAGAGGATGCCTTACATGTATGTAAATTAGCTTTTTAATATAGCCTTAAGTAGTCCCTCAAAGGATGGCTTGGTCAGCATTCTAGTATTGAGGGAGGGTTTTAGACGTTTGTAGAGCATACGTTATGTTGGTATGCCTTAGACACCATAAGAGTCAAAGGATTGTTGTGGTTGTTTATGTGAATGATAAGTTCTGTATTAACAAGCTCAAATAGTTTTTATTGTCTCAATTCCTAAATCAACAACTTATGTAGATGTCTGTACTTCCTTGGCATATATGCAACTCATTCTTCATAAGAAACACTACTTTCTCAATGTAAGTTCATATTTTATATGCTATCAGAGTGTGGGTTACTGAGCAGTAATCAAGTTGATAACCCAGCGCTTCCTATACGGAAGCTACTTTTAAAGGACGGGAACCTGATGAAAGATCTAAAATGATACAGATGATTAGTTGCTAATCTTAAATACTTGAGATATACTCAAGAATAAATTCTATTTATTGTGAGTGTTTTGTTCAACTCATGGCTACACCATATACATTTGGATGTTGCATTTCGTCTACTAAGGTATCTTAAGACCACACTAGGTCGAAGGATTATGTATTCCAATCAAGGTCACTATTATGTGGGTGCATTTATGATGATGGATTGATATGGGGATTCTCAGTTGTAGATATGCTAGGATGTCTTATTTCATAACTATGTATGACTGGATAATGTGTATTTGTTTGTGGAAATTTAGTGTCTAGGAAGAGTAAAAAGCAACACATACCATGTAGATTGAGTGTTGAGTTAAAATGTAAAGGCATACAATTAATCACAGATGATATGGGTTTCTCGTCTTCTTAAAGAACTCAAGGTTGATACTAACAACTTGAAAGGGTCATATTATTATAGTCAATTAGTTATTCATATAATCAAGAATCAAGTATGTAATACGAGGATTTAGTATATAAACATTAATTGCCATCTAATTAAGGATCACTTAGCATGCACTTAAACAAACCCTCCATCTATTTAGTTGCTTCAAGGTAAACAAAGTTTCAACTTTCAGGTTGTCTTTACCAAACATATTTGAAAACCATAGATAGACTTTATTTGTAACAAGTTGGACATAGTTAAAATTAATGCTCTAATTTAAGAAGAAGTATTAATTGTATATAGTAGTTATCAGGATTTATTTGTGTATGCTCCACATGCCTAATAAAGATTTCCTAGAGTTATCGATCACATGTTAGTATTTAGGGTTCCTCTATTGTAATTATCCACATATTTTTCATTTACATTTAAATACATTTAACTTTTAATCTTTTTTGGGTTAACTTAAAATCTTTAACCGTTCAGAATGTGCATTGAGATATTGAGGCCCATACCCTAAAATTTCCCTAACTCCGGTGTTGCCTTCATTTTAAATACTCCATAACGTTAGATACAGGTCATAAACGTCAAAAATATACTAAAGGCGATTATAAAGTCAAGTTGAACTTCGGGTTTGTGCTGCGAGTTTGATATACAGTGGTATCAATAGGAATTATTGATTGGTAGCAATTTGTACTATGGTCGGAAGAAGCTTTATGATAAGTAGTAACACATAAGTATTAGCAAGAAAGCTGCAGATGTAGAATTGATGTTAATGGTATGTTTAGTGCTTAGACAAAAGTAGAGTTAACTCTGACATGAGTTACTATTGATTAAGTTAACAAATTATGTTTTATATTTTTATTATAATTGTGTGAGGTCATAAATAGATGTATACATATAAACGGTAAGGAGAAAATTTCTAATTCAATTCAAGTTTTTGATTCATCTTCTGTGATTCTTTTGTGTGTAAAGCTATTTATTTTAGACTTATTGTCCACAACCCTAGCAAACGACAATCATCATAAAATAGTCATAATACTAGTTGCCATTAATTATGCTCTCAACCATATATCATAACCCACAATTGCCTCCACTTAGCGCCACATTAGTTGTTGGCCACACATTATTTATACCTGCCCGCTTATTAAAAATTTAGTGTCTTTGTAATGAAATCCATATGGTGTGTTTATCAACACCCTAAAGTTCAATGGATGCTACAATAATTTATTGTAAAGATCATGGGATTGTGTTATGGATTCCTAAGTAATTAGTATTGTATTCTGGAATTTATTAATTTGGATTGATTTAGAGTCTTAGTTTAGGATTATATATTATTTAGGAAAATCAATTAGAGCAAAACAAGGAACACTTACAAGGATAGATAATAAGAATTTTAGGTTTATGTATATTTGTCTTTAGGTTTATCCTAGATTGATATCTCTCTCAAGGTAAAGGTTCAAATCTCATATTATAAATAATAATTTAAATATAAGAGTAGTTTTACTAAGTGTATGAATTTACTGTTAAAAAAAACTAAAGATTGAATAATTAGTATGAGTGTACTGTTCAAAAAAAAGCTAAGAATTGAATAGTTAGTAACAACACATGATTTTCTTACTATATAATAGTTTAGAAAATTTACATGAGTTAAATAAATAAAACATTAAATATAATAAAATTTTATTAACTATAAAATGACATTTTAAGATAAGATATAATTGAAATTACGTATTAGTAATTATATAAGTACTTAAATAATAATATTAACTTTTTAAACTATTTTGCTAAAAAAACTAAACATTTTGTTTCAAAATAAACCGTATTTTAAAAAAATTATTTTCATAACTCCTATTTTTAATTATACTTTTTAAAAGTATCAATTTTAAAATATTTTGATGTGTTAAAAAATGTCTTATTTTCTAAAAGTTTATTTATTTATAAATAACATTAATAAATAGAATATTTTTATTTATTAAAAAGTTTTGTTGAGTTTATAAAGAAATTAAATAATATTAACAGTAATTATAGTAACTATTAAATATGAAAGATAAGTGGAAAAAATTTAGTGATGAGCAATATGGTGTTATCATATTTTCTATTCATTTACAATTTTTATTATAGTAGATATGGTCTGGTTTTTTCTTACTTCTATCACACTGCTTTCATTAATTGACTTATTTGTATTAACTAGTTCAGAAACCTATGTACTAAACGAGTTGAATGAAAATATTCAATTAATAGTTGTTTATTAATATTTAGAAATTATAAAATATTTCATTAAGATAAAATATGATTGAAATTATGTGTAATTAACTACTTTTGCTAATAAAATAAACATTTTTCAAAACTGTCATCTCTTAAAAAATTTATTTTTTAAACACTCCAGTTTTGTTAAAAAAATACGTTTTTTAAGCAACGTCATTTTTTAAATCTTATTTGTATTTAAAAACTTTATATTTCATAAATTTTTGTTTTTTAAAAAGTTATGCTTTTTCTAAAAAGAATCATGTTTTTAAAGGATCAAAACATATGTTTTATAATTTAAAACATATATAAATAGTCATTAGCATTTAATGTATCATTAAATAGCTAACTTTAATTCTAGTAGCGACATGTGACTGAATAATAGGTGGAGCCTAGATGTACAGTGTAAAAAAAATACTGTATGACTTTTAGGCATTTTGGTTTATCAATATACGTTACCTTATTTGTCCCTCATCAATGCATCTTGTATGAATATCCATAGTAGATTATCTTATTTATCCCTATAATTTTATTAAAAATCATCATAAATTTATCTTTTATTTAAAAATATTCCACATCTTATTCCCCATATTTATTCATATTTCTATTAAATAATGTTTTTTTTATATTTTTTAGTATCTTTTTACTCACAACCACTCAAAAAATATTAAAAAATAAATATGAGGATGAATGGTAACTCCAAATAAAATATGAGAGATTATTAAGTGAATTTATATGGTTTTTCATGTTTTTATTATAAACTAGTTTTAGTAAACTCGTGTATTACACGGGGTGAATAAATATAAGTATAATTATAATAAATTTATTAATAATAAAACTATATTATAAGATAAAAAATCTTTATCTTTATACTCTAATAAAAGGGTAACTAGGTGTGACACGTGTCAACACCACATTCTTTCTCACCAAATTTTTCCCGCTTCTCTCTCCTATTAAATAATCACATTAATTAATAATAATATCATTTAATTCTTTTTAAAATTAAAATAGTTTTTAATAAATTAAGAAAGAGAACTTTTTATTAATGTTATTTCTATGAAATCAAGATTTTTAAAATAAGAAATTTTTTTAAAACATCAAACTTTTTTAATAATATAAAATAATTTAAAATTAATGTTTTTAAATAATAAACTTTTGTAAACAAAAAATAATTAAAATTTATAGTTATAATAAGAAAAGTGACAATTTTTTGAAACTTTTATTTTGTAAGAATAATTTCATTTTATTTATAATAAAAAGAATTAAATCATATTATTAGTAATTAATGTGATTATTTAATAGGAGAGAGAAGCGGAAAAAATTTGGTGAGAAAGAATGTGATGTTGACACGTGTCACACCTAGTTACCCTTTTATAAGAGTAGAAAGACTAGGGATGACAGTAAAGATAAAAAAAAACCTCATCTCTCTAATCAGCTAAATTAAGAAAGGTGTAATGGAATTCAGAATGTTAAATACAGTAAAAGTCTTCTTTTGTTTGGCTCACTGCCACTTTAAAAGTTTGCCGACTCCACTAATCCTCTTTTTATATTAAGTAAAGTACTGAGAACTCTAATCAAATCCAACTTGCAAATCCAACACTATAGATCAAATCTTCATACCATCCACTATGAGTTGCACAAACCCTACATGCTTCTTCTGCTCCATGGAAGAGCAAAACATAGTGATCAGGAGATCAAGAATCAAGAAATGCTTCAAAGAAATACTATCAATCGACGCGCAAGAGCGTATACTCATTCTAAGTGCTTTATGGAAAATTTCCATGAATCAACCCGAAGATCCCGAGTTTCCTTCTCTAGGCATATTCAAATGCATGGTCAGCTTGCTCCATAAGAGCATCCATGACAAATCATGGGTTCTTGATGGTCAAAACATTTACATCCCATATTATGCAGCCCATATTGTAGGATCCTACACCATGAATAGCTTGGATTTTGCAGAAAAAGCTGTCGAATCTGGCGTTATTCCTCCATTGTTGGATCTTCTTAGAGGAAATATGAGTTGGGTGGAGCAAAGAGTTGCAGTTAGAGCTCTTGGACACCTAGCTAGTTATGATAGTACCTTTGAAACACTCGCGGTTCATGAAGAAGAGGTGGTCAAGCTAACCATGGGTCTAGCTTCAAGATGCGGTGAGTTGGTCTATAACGAGTTTGTAGCTGTTAAGGACACAAACCTGAGGATGAACTATCACAAAAACTTGATCACTAGAGGGCTTGGAGGGTTAGAAATGGAGAACAGAAAGGCTGAAGAATGGGCTAGTCAAATCCAGTGTTGGTCTCTACACTTACTGAACTGCTTTGCCATTAGAGGTAGATCAATAGATCTTATATGTAATCAAGATTTCTTGAAAGATTTGAGTTCAATGTGGGGTGGGCTTGTGAATCACACATCACCTTCTGGAATTGGTTTGATGAGAATCTTGTGTTATACACAAATTGGAAGAACAAAAGTTTCTGAATCTAAAGAGGTTGTTGAATGTATTTGTAACCTCTCAAGGTCTTCAGATGATTGGCAGTATATGGGGATAGATTGTCTTTTATTACTTCTTCATGACATGAACACAAGGTACAAAGTTCTTGAAATCGCATCGTTTCATTTGTTAGATCTAATTGAGCTTAGAAAACTAGGAGAAAGATCAAATCTGGGCCAGAAAATCACAAAAGCACTGCTTATTGACTTCAAGAATGGGAAATCAAGAACAAACAACCCTGAAATCGATAGACGATTAAAAGAAATATGGGTTACAAAAGTTCATAAGAATAGAACCGAAAGATCAATGTCTGATGAGAAATTTGAAGAGAAAAGAGTCCTCGTGAATCTTACGAAGCAGCAAGCGAATCATAGTTTTTGGTTAGGTGATATTGAAACAGCCGTAAAGAAGTATACTGAAGGTTTAAAGTTATGCCCCTTAAAGCTAAGGAAAGAAAGGATTGTGCTTTATAGTAATAGAGCTCAATGTTATTTACTTTTTAATGATCCAGATTCCGCCATTAGTGACACCACACGCGCTCTTTCGATCTCAAAACCTGTGAACTCTCATGCCAAGAGCTTGTGGAGAAGATCACAAGCTTACTACATGAAAGGGTTGGCTAAAGAGAGTTTGATGGATTGCTTGATGTTCATCAATGCTTTTGTTAGTGGAGATAAGAGAAAACATGCAAAAATCCCTTACTATGCAGTTCATATGATCAAAAAGCTAATGGATTCAACATGGTTTTTTGCATCTGCGAAGGCAAAATTATCAAACGAATCAAGCTCGTCTAGTGATTATACTTGCAGCAGTGAAGAATTCACTAAAGATGAGTTGTCAGGTATGAGATTATTTTGAGTTTGTTTAAGAAGAACTACAGAAAAAGAAACATTACTTTTGACTTTTATGATCAAATCTTGATAAAAACATTTACAATATTACTAATTAGAGTAAATAATAGGCAATCATATATGACATCAAAAGTCAAGCATGTATCTTTCTATTTGAGAAACACCCTTTATTTTGCAGCTGAGCTTCTTAGTCGGGTCATCATAACATTCTTTTCTTAACCGACCATAAACTAAGAGATTCAAGTCATTCTACTTTCAAAAAAAAAAAAAAAAAAAAAAAAAAAAAAAAAAAAAAAACTCAGTTTTTATAAATAAAAAACTGACAGCAAACACTCTTGAGTCTTGACCCTACCCAAGTTCCGCCCTTGTTTATATTGAAATATTCATGTGAAAAATTTTGTTTTCAAACATTTTGCAGGACTTCATACAATTTTAGAGGATCCAGCGATCAGAAAAAACAACGATGCTACCAAAAGAAAGACGAATAAATACGGAAAGCAAAAGGGTCCAGTCATGGCTCTTTCAATATAACAAATGTTTAGGTATGCATCAGCAGGTTAGAAAAACATTAGTGGTACCCTTTTTTGTTCTACTTTATTAGTTATATCTGTACGGAGCAGCTTAATTAGCATCATATATTGATTTTCAAATCAATCTAATTACAGTATTTTATGATCAGTTAAGCTGAGAGGTTTTTTTTAATTTCTACACCTCCCATCACTATTCATATGCGCATGCATGTGAGAAGATGGTACAAAGAGGACCACAAGTCCATGATACCTACATCGATTGAAATAATCATTTTGCTTTGATGGCCATAATCATATTTTATAAAAGCTTAATTTTTTGGGTAATTAAGATGGGGTTAACTACTATAACTTGATATGAATATGGATCTCTAGAAGTTCCAATTACATACAGTCACACATCCTTTGCTCATCCATTAACTCGATCACTAGGGTTGCAATTTGAGTAGTGCGGGTTTTTGCATGAGGAGTAACTAATCTTGTGAAGATATCATGCATGTGTATATGGTACATGATTGATCGCATAACCTAATTTCTATTAGGTAGGTGGGTCATGTTGGTTTTGTGGTTAGTTTATTTTGATGGTATTGTCAAAATCTTAATATGTAATTTCAAAGATAAACAAGAACAAGTATGTGATTTTATGTTATATATATATCAAAGTGCATAAGAGGAATAAACCAAATATATCCGGATGCATTCCTTTTTATAGTTGAGGAACTAACACGATGACTAGTTGAAACGACATAATGTTTCATGATCAAAGACTATGTATGTTAGTTAGTGGTTGAAGTGGTTGGTGCTTATTCGATTAGATAAGCTGGAATGTTGTCTAAAGAAACTCTTTCAGCATGAATTATTGTTGATTGTTGGTGTTCTAAGTTATCACTGATAGTAAGGTTGTTGCTTCTATATTCAATGTTGATCGCCTAAGCACTGTTGGCAATCGTTACTTTTGATAACATAAGCTAGTTGCATATCGTAAATAATAGGGATAGCATATTAATGGGCTAGCTCTTGAACCTGTGCCTTGCGGCTTTGCCCCTTCGCCTTGCGGCTTCGCCCCTTCTAACTTCTGCACAATGCCTCATTGAAACCCCATGGTTTTGGGATTTTCCTTTGAACCGTTAGATTCATTGATTGTGAAAATCAATATAGTTTTCTACAAATGTATCTTCCAACTAACGTATATCAGAACGTTACAATGATATATAGTTAAAATTATATACGAACATGTTTACATATAAACAAATAATTAAGTTAGTATATACGTATATATAAATATATGTAATGATAAATTGTATGTACTTGTTTTAATATTATTATTACTTGTAACGATAGTATAAGCGTAGTTATGTATTATTATCCATAATTAATATATCATCATTTTTGTCAACAATTTTATTATTACTACCCTATTACACAAATGTTCTTAAGTCACTAAGTTTAAACACGAATGATAAGATTTTGAAATGATTTGCTACAAATAAATATATACTGTTTTGAAGTTGTTGAACAGCTATTTCATAAAAACAAAATGATCTGATTACGGTTATATATTATGTATTTATGACTCTTTTCTTAGCAATTATTATTATTATTATTTTATGTTGGCATTATTTTTGTTATTATTAAAGATATTTATGTCCGATGCATTTTGATATTAAGTTTTATTAGTAGTCATTGCTAGTATTATTATTATTACTTTTAAAATTAAAACTTAAATTTGTCTTATGTATTTGATATTTATATAATTATATTTATTTAATTATTTATGTCATATATATGTACATAATTTAAAAAAGAAGTAAAAGATACTTTAATATAAAAGATAACTTATAAATGTTGATATGTGCATTTTATATATTAATGTTCTTGGGTTTGAAGTTATCATGAGAAATTGTTTTTACTAGATAAAAAAGTGTGCATCATACCTCTAAGAAAATGTAGTTTTTGTTATAGGTTTACATTGAACATAATCTAGTTTGCAGTTTATTTGTGTTTTAACTTACAAGCAAATCTATATCTATATCTATAGTATCTAATAAAATAAGGTTTTTTTTGCACTTCTCTCTTTCATCTAAAACTTTGAAAATCAAGCTATGTTTTTAAAATTAAATGTTACTAAGAAAATCAAAAATCACATCTTTTTATTAACATAGAAATCATAAAAAAACAAAATTTTTATATAATATGAAAATTTCTAAAATACTAAACCTTTTTAAAACAAAATATTTTAAAACAATCTTTTTAAAAAAAATATGAAATTTTCTAAAAGCAGTTTTATTAAAACAACCAGAATAATTAGAAACTCGAGTTTTTAATAAACAAGATTCTTACAAACAATAAATTCTTTATAAAAAAAACTTAACATGAATGTTTAAAAATAAAACTATTTAGATAAGAGGATTACAAAAATAGTATAATTATTTTATTTATTGAACTATTACGTATATATAATCCCTTTATATATATCGTACTATAACTCTTCATGTTTATTACTAACTATAATCCCTTTAATAAATGGGTTTCTAACCTATCCATTTATCTGTATATCTATCTATATATAACAAAAAAAATAAAATAAGACTTTACACAATTGTAAGTTTTATCATACTAACTTTCTCATTTCTCTTTATTATTAATAATAATATTGAATACTAATAATATTACTCATACCATTTTTAAATTAAAAATTATATAATTTAATAAATTAAAACCTATTTTCTTATTAAAAACACACTTTTTAAATACAAAAGTTTTATAAAATCTATAGCATCTAATAAAACAAGGTTTTCTTTGCCAATTGTCTTTCTTTTATCCCACTTTTTTGCCACTTGTCATTCTTCTAGACATCCACACATCAATTTTCCCTCCAAAAGGGTATTATAGTAATTTAAATACTCATACAAACTTTTCTATCTTATTAAAAATGAATGTTATTAATTGCTATATTTCTCTCTCTTATCTAAATTTTTTTAACATCAAACTATTTTTTTTAAATAGATTATATTAAAGAAATTAGAAATCAAATCTTTTAATTAAAATCTAAATAATAAAAAAACTAAAATTTTATATAATATGAAATTTTTTAAAACACTAAACATTTTTAAATAAAATATTTTAAATCGTTTTGTTTTTAAAAAGCATTATAAACTGGTAAAATTTGTTAAAAACTATCTTATTAAAACAACCAGAATCATTACAAACAAGCGTTTTTAAAAAACAATATTTTTATAAAAAAACATTTATAAAAAAATCTTAAAACGAATGTTTAAAAGTAAAACTATTTAGATAAGAGAGTTAAAAATAGTATAATTATTTATTTCTTGAACTATTACGTATATATAACTTTACTTATATTTTATATTAAAATATTATACTGTAACTTTTCGTGTTTATTATTAACTACAATACGTTTAATTAATGTTTTTTAGACTATCCATCTATCTATAAGAAAAACTAAAATAAGCGTGAAACAATTGTAAGACTTATTATACTTAATTTCTCATTTCTTTATATTGTTAATAATAATATTAAATACTAATAATATTACTTTTAGCATATTCAAATTAAAAATATATAATTTAATAAATTAAAAACCTATTTTTTTATTAAAAATACACTTTTTAAAAACAAAAAATTTATAAAATACAAAACACGATAAACTTTTTTTTATCATTTTTCTTAAAATAAAATATTTAGAAATCATAATTTTTGATAAAACAAAAGTTTTAGAAAAATACATAATTTGTTTATTTAATCAAAATAGCTATTTGTAGGCAACTATAATCATATTATATCTTCAAGCATGATTTTATAATGCATAAACTTTTAGTTCTAATTATTTGATATTTTATTTAGTCAATCCATGTAATAAGCAGGGACTAACCTAGTAAGCATATATAAAATTGTGTGCTTTACTACAAGAAATGTGTGCAGTAGAGATGACATTAATAGTGATGACTACAAACATTAGAGGTAACATCATAAACATGTGTGTATATATGTATGTAATTTAAAAGTATAAAAATATTAATATAAGTGAAAACTTAAACATGTTGTATGCATTTAATATTTAAATAAGTATATTTATTCAACAAATGAAAACTTAAACACGTTATATGTATTTAATATTTATTTATTAATATTTATTTTATATTGTTTATTATATTTATTCAATTACTTAACCATTAAATGTCAAAATTTTAAATAGCTAATTTACTCATATCATTGTCTAAAATTGTTGATTAAATTATCATAAAAAATGATTCATGTACTAGTATAAATTCACATTCCCTTTTAATCTTAATCCTAAGTAAACACAGCTAACTAAAATTATTATCATTATTATTTTGAACGCCATTAATTAAATTTGATGACATTAATTGCCAACATGTCAAACGCATGAACTCGGTTGCATTCAACTTGAATATTAAAATAAAGGAAAAACTTTTTAAAATAGTAATCAAGTTTTAATAGTGTTTTAATCATGTTATTTATTTTTTAACTGTTCTAATCAGGTCATTTAACTTTGATTTGGTGTTCTAATTCTATGTAATTATCCTGATTAACAGGTAAATGTTTTTCCCATCTTTCTCTACCTGCACCATCAACCGCCCTTCTCCTCCACAACTCCACCTTCAAACACCCCTCTCCATCCACCTTTGACCATCTCCGACCACACCATCACTTTCGTCACCCCACCATCGTCGCCCCAAACATCTGCGACCCACCCAAATCCTCGCCCCATCATCTACAGCCCACCCAAAATCACCCCATTATATTTAACTCCGTCACTTATGACCCCTCCATCTTCGCCCCATCATCTTTGACCATCATCACCCACCCAAACTTAAGCTTTTTTAGTTTTTTACTTGCTATTCAGATTAAATACATAGGATTGAAATATCAAAATAAACTTTAGTGAACTGATTGAAACAAAAAAGTTTATAAATGACCTAATTAGGACAATTTTAAAACTTGGTTACTATTTTACAAAGTTGCTCCTAAAATAAACACAAAAGTGACTAGAGGCTTTCAACATGAAACCTATAAATTTGTTATAATCAAATAAAACTATTAAAAACCTATTTACACAATAACACTACTACAGTTTTAATTTGCTCAACTATTTCCTTTTAATACAGCAACTAGCTTTAATAAACCCGTGTATTACACGGATTGAATACATAAAATATTAAATATAATGAATATTTATTAATTATAAAACAATATTTTAAAATAAGATATGATTGAAATTAAGTATGATTAATAACTATAAGTAATAAAAAAATGATATCAATTTTTGTAAAATTTTTTCCCAAAAAACTTTAAACATTTTGTTTCAAAACAAACTACATTAAAAATGTCATTTTTAAAAAGTTTCTTACTATAACTCGTAATTTTAATTATTTTTTGTTTATAAAAAATTTAACATCAATTTAAAATATTTCGTATTTCTAAAAAAGTTTTATGTATTAGAAAAATGTATTATTTTATAAAAGTTTATTTCTTTAGAAATAACATTATTAAAAGATCTCTTTCTTGAGTTATTAAAAAACTATTTTTAATCTAAAAAATAGTTAAATAATATTATTAATAATTAAGGTAATTATTTAATAGGAAAGAGAGCAGGAAAAATTTTAATGAGAGTGAATGTGGTGCTGTCACGTGTCCCATCTAGAAATTCTTTTATTAAAGTAGAAAGATTATGTCATGAAAATTAGCAAGTACACAAGAGTCTTGTGTTATATGAAAATTTAATGCATCATTGCACTCTATGCAATACTTATAACTTACCTGTTCCTATAAATCGTCAAGATCCGTCTATTTCACCAAATACCAAACTTAAACCAAAACCGAAACACCATCTTTAAATTGAAATCAGTTGTCCCATGAGTCATGCGGTTGTTGATATCATTCTAATAATTAAAATACATTGACAGGGATGCAAACGTTGCCATAATAGCTAGATGTGACATTGAATAGAAGACCATCAAATCAAATGATTCGAATCGAAAAATTCAATCCCTAATTCACTACAAATGGAACAAAAAGAGATTGCATTGTTTGTATTCCTAAAACGCAGAACCCAAATTCCAATTCGGTTGTTTCAATCTCCACCATTTCAAGTGCTACTATCACTCTTGCTGCTAACCCTAAAAAGTATCACATAAAAAGTTGAGGGCCCCTAAAATTTAAGGGTCTAAAACGACTATTTTACTTAGACAAGAAAATAGTTGGTCTTACTCTTACAAAATATCGTAGTGATAAGAGATGGCATTGGGTCAAGTATGAGATTGCATATTGATAATCCCATGTCTGGTTATAAATACCGCTTCATACCCATCGGTTACTTATTACTTAATATGCATTAGTTAGTTCCATGGGTATACTTGCGTGTATTAGATTCGCTCATTAGTGGTCTTATATGGTTAAAAACTACTCTTTAGGATGCCCACTATCTGACACTTAATCTAAAACTCATCTCAAAAACCGACTTTAATTGTAAAATATTCAGCTACCCGTCTAATAATTTATAATTTTTATAGTTTTATTTTAGAAACCCGTTTCATTATACGTTCCAGGCGTTTTAGCTTTTGGATTTTCTGGCCAGGTTCAAACTCATGGATCATTTTAATCCTTGTAATGATTTACAATCTAACACTTCCAGGTTAGAGGTAGACGAATTCTTTTGACTTTTGAGTAATTCTTCTAGAAAAAGGGAGTGCCACCTCAAAAGCTACAAATGAATGCAGAAACAATGGTGGGCTAGGGTTCGGTGTATTGGCACCAAGATGCTCGATAGTAATGATTTTTTATGTTCTTTATATAGGTAAACCTAATCCTAGGTGTAGGTTTTGTATAATGAGAAATCAACAAATGATACCTTACTACAAATAAATAAATATGAAAGCTATTTTCCTTTAAGAAGCTTATTTTTAACCTATGGGGCACTAACCACAAATATAGTAAATAAATTTTGTAATAATTATACTCGTGTGTTGTGGTGGCGCCAAACCCGGTGTAAGAATGTATAGACTACAATTGTTACGACTCGTTTCTTAACTTAATTCACATTGAAAAATAGATTTACTCGAATTCATATCGTCGATCAAAAACATATTATATTTGATATCACTTGAATTTATATCGTTAACATATAGGCAAAATCAAAGCGTACATAAAAATTAGTACGAAAGCATTTTATATTTGACTTGACTCATTTTAAAAAAAATTATCGTATAAACGTAGACGAACTCGAATTTACACCGATACATACATAACAATAATGACATAAGAAATTAGTTTTTCTTAAGTTAAAATGTACAACGGGTAAGCCTAAAGTTGTGAAAACTCAAGGAGTCAAATTGACATTTCTTAAAGTTCTATAAAAATCTTAAGGGCTAAAATTGATAATTCAAGAAACTTGAGGGTTAACATTAAGTAAATACGAAACTTTAAATTAATATATAAAAATAAAAAAGTCTATGGTATAAGAAAATAACCTTTTTGTTATGAACATGATGTGCATTAAGTATTTATACTTACTGTTGTAAAACTCGGCCAACTCTGTAACATTTGACACATTTTGAAAATGCCAACCCGAACCATTGAGTCAATCATGAAAAATCAAATTCATTATTTAAATCTTTATGTTATTTTAGTGTTTTAATTCTAATAATTATGTGATTTATTAATATATTTTATATATTTATAAATTAATTTTTATAAATTTGTAAAGTTTTGTTGGTCATATTGTGCTTTAATTATTAAATTTAAAGTTTATAAAGTTTATAATACAATGAGTTAAATGTTTATCAAATTAGGATTCTATAAAAAATTATAAATGATGAAGTTAATTATTAACCAATATATTCAACATATGATTTTAAATCAAAAGTTTAACTAATAAGTTGTTGTTAGGTTAGATCTGTACTAATTTTATAAGGGTGTGCATAATACAATTAGTTTTTAAGGTCTTATCAAAACCGAAACCGAAGTTGAGGTGTGTATACAACAATGTGTGTCGTATTTTGCACTGCTTCTGCTTGTTTATGTTGTTTCTTTTATACATAATGGAATCTACTATGTTAATATATCTTTATTAATGTGAATTAAAAGATAAATATATGAAATTCTAGTAAAAACACAAGAAAATTGGTTTTTGAGTTAATTTCAGTTTTACTCTTTAAGATTTAACTAAAATAACCATTTTCCTCCAAAATATTAAAAACATCAATTTACTTTCAAAAGTTTCATATGTTGTTTCAGTTTAACTTCAAATTTTTTATTATTTTGGATCAAATTAAAACAACTAATAAAACTTTTAGATTAAAATTGAAACAATTTATGAAAATTTTAGAGGTAAATTGATGTTTTTAATTTTTGGAGAAAAATAATTATTTTTAACAAATCTCAAGGAGTAAAACTAAACTTAACTTTTAGTTTTTTTATAAACTTTGGGGGTTAAAGAATATATTTTAAAACTTGAAAACAAAACCATATACATAAAATAACAAACACTAAAAACCATAGGGACCAAAGTGTAAATAGTTTTAAACCCAACCCATTCCCCCTATTGACCCATATTTCCCGCCACTTATCCCGATCAAGCTTCCGCGAGCTCTAAACCATCCAAATTACTCGTTTCCACTCAAATCAAATTGTACCTTAGTCTTTGCGGGTATGTTTCGAACCCTAGACCTTTTACAAAAGAATTCAAACCCTTTAATATCACTTAAATCAAAACCGAAAGATCCACTTCAAAAATCAAAGTTTTTTCAGGTTAATTGTTGACCAAATCATCAAATCAAATAAGTAGTAACATGCTACTAAGTAATCCGAATTCAAACGTTTAATTGATTGCAAGCGAAACAGTAAAACAATCATCAAATTATACTCGAAACACCCAAATCAAGGTCGTAACTCGTATAACATGAAATTGTCCAAATTGAACCTTTATAAGTGAGAAGAAATCATCCATCCTAATCCCTTTAACCTTCTACAACTCCAATTTCAATTAAAACATGCACACACACACGACCGCATACACACACACACTTCGAATTCCATTGTCGATTTAACATGATCTGCAACTATATGGTTCAACCCTTCTAAGCATTTTGAATCGCAGTTGATCGAGAGAATTTGTTCCTTGATATCTATGGAAGCTTATCAAATCATCAATTGAATCAAACTACCATCAACCCTATTAAAATTAATCAAACCTCAAAAGCATCCGTTCTTATTCTTGAAGCTATCGAAATTGTACAAATCCAGGTAATTCCATAGACATACACGCACGAATATACCTATGGAGTAAAAGCTCCAAGGTTAATTTTATTAACACAATCCAATTGGTGCTCAATTTGGATCCAATCAAAAGCTAGGATTTATGTGATTTGGAAAAACGATTAAAGACTGGTTTTATAACTTTCTATTAAGTTTTAGTTCAGAAATAGGGCCTTGGCCCAACTATTAACATATTTTTCCTCTACAGGGGAGACTCGGGTTTGAACTGGGCATTCCCCATATCATTTTAAATTTATTTTTTTTATTCATTTTAAATTTCAAAAATTTTTACTAATATTATTAAATTATAATAAAAATTATTTGTTAACTAAGTCCATTCCTATGATTTGTAATTAATTTCTAAAGATTTTAAAGGTTTAAAAATTCACATTATATATACTTCAAAAGACAAACAACAAAGCTTTTAAGCTTTGTGTACAAGTATATATTGCATAGATACAAAAGTAATTATTTGAAACTTTAAGGTTGTTTATATTTTATGTTCACCGCCTGTCTTCCTCTTATATTTTAAAAACGTAGATGATGATGATCCTAATTCTAAAGCCTTTTGGCAGCATCAACAAAATTGCCCCACCCCATCTAACATTTATAAGTATTAAAAGACTAAGGGGTTGTTTGCTTGCCTCTTAACCATTCAGATTTCTGAATGGTTTAGCATTTAATGGTTCAGGATATTTCTTTTGTGAGCAGATTTTTGAATGGTTAAACATTTTTGTCTCTTAATGTTTAAGCGTTATACTGAGTCTGAATGGTTAATAGCTTTTATCTGAATTGATCAGGTATTTGTTTTATATAATAATAATAGTTTTCCCCATATTGTACTCAGTTTACATAATATGTGATACTAATTATCAACTTTTGTTTGTTTTATGTGTTGTATCATGTGCTTTAGTGTGTTGTATCCATCTTTTTTCTTTTTTCTTTTTTAATTTTTAACTCAATCATTTTAACCCAAAACTTCTACATATTTTATAATTTACCCCAATATTTTTTTTCTTTCAAATTTGGTACCTCATACTTTTCATATTTTATAAATTTTTCGTCTTATGTTTCAGTTTAAATTTTGCGAGTTAACACGTTACATCGTGCGTGTGTAGTTTAACGTATTTACACTTATTTTTTCTCATTTAACAGCTCCATCGCAACACGTTGGTCATTTATCGGCTTACTTATTATTTTATATGTTTTACATTTCCCATGCGTAGTTCAACGTTTTTACGTCTACTTTTCATTAGGTTTTATTTTTTATTTTTAATTTCTTTTTAACACGAATGTTTTCTGTTGTTGGTGGTTACTAACGGTGGTGTGTCATTGATGCTCTTTGTCATGGTGTTATGCCCCCGCTGCAACGCGGGGGGCATAATACTAGTTTTATTTAATTTTAAAGGTTTTAAATACTATAAAAATATTATAAATTTATTTATAAGTTCTATGTTTCATAAAAAGAACTTTAAATCAAGTCCAAATTATTTCAAATCATTTTGATCAATATTTAATAATCATTGTTATTTATTGTTATTCTATTTTAATATCCAATTCAAAACACACTATGTTATTACTTGTAATTATATGTGCATAGTTAGATAAACTAGATGATGACACAATCATGTATTCATTCAGTCATGGTAACAATGATAGATCTATTGGTTTGACAATCCCATCTCGTATGTATATTCGAGTGGTGATTGAAACCGAAATCATTCAATTAATAATAAGGTTCATCTGCGTACAGAGTTAATTCAATCGTTTGGTTTTATTGTGTTTGGTTTGTCTTTTATGTACACTATTATATTTATAAGTTTTGACATTGGCATATGAATTGAATTGTTTTCGATATATGTATCCAAACTTGTGTTTACTCACCGGCTAATTTGTTATCTAACTCGTTATTTTTTCACATGATTTTAGGATTACAGATTAGTGAACTTCTATATGCACATTTAATGCTTGGATTTAGTCAAAGTTAAAGATAATTTTATTATGTTTATTTGTGTTTATAATTGATTGTAATATACTGTTTGATTAGAGACAATTAGAGTAATGAAGCATAAACATTGTAGAATGACGAACTGAAAAGTTATAAAGATAGTTGGAGAAATTGAAATGTTAGTAAAAAGTTAGAAGAGAGATAATTAATTATATTTCTAAAAATAAGAAGTTAGAGAAATTTTAAAAACCCATTTTAAATACAGATAGAAAGTTTTTCTAAAATTATAAAATTTAGAAGCATTAATGTGTCAAGCTATATATTAATTGAATCATGTTTTGATTAAAGCATTCGGTAAATATGTTATATTAGCATATTAAAACCTTAATATTCTTGTATCGTATTATGAATTGTCATCCTAACATGATCCTAATATCATTTGAATTATTAACTCTTTCTCGCACCTTCTACTATATAATTTGTAATTTGTTTATGTTGCAGAAGTCAAAGAAACCAGAACCAAGAGGTCAAATAAAACTTGCATTGGGTGCTCATAAATTGCATCGGTTCAAATTAGGTTGCAAATGAGTTTAACTTGTATTGTGCAAATCAATCTTGAGCTCCTTCGAGTCATGATTTTATCAAAGCAAAACATATATTTTGCTCATTTGAATTGGTGCATGTGGAGGAGAAAGATTTGCTCGTGATATTGGACCAGCTGATATCGTTGACATAGTATCCATATTGATGTTAACATAATGTCTGGTCTGATTTGAGCTGCATAAAATTAAAGAAAGATACACATCTTTAGTAATTAGAAATTTTTGTTTTCGATAATAAAAAAAGTTTTCTATAAATTTAGTAAATTGTATTGATTCATAAAAATATCTAAATATTCAAACTGTTTGAATATAATAGTAAATATCATTCAAGCATCCAAACATATAAACATAGGATAACTAATACTCCAAATATCTAAATATTCAAACTGTTTATATAAAGAAGCACACGAAAAAAAATAAGAGGGTTTTTACCATGACAAAATCCCTTGTTTTGAGAAAAGACTTTACAAATAGAACCCACTGACAAATTATCGATTGTTGTTTCACTTAAAGATCAACAATGACACATTCACCGAAAGAGCACCAATGGATATTACCGAGAGATCATCAATGATTGTATCACTAACGAACGGTGACGAACTAGTTTTCAACGTATCACCAAGTATTATTGTCACCTATAATATATACTTATAATAAAATGCATAAATAAATAACATTAAGGGGTTGTTTAGTTCACAAAATGTTTATGTTGGAATCGGAATCGATATGTAAGAGGAATTGGAATTCTAAGGAATTGAAAAGGATTCTTTTCATGTGTTTGGCTGGGAAAATATAGTATAATTCATTGACATAATTCTGTTTGGTTCCAAGGAATTAGATGAAGATAAGTTACAGAGTTGCCTTGTCATATTTCTTATAATTATATTATAAAATATAATAATAAACACTTGTAAAATTTGTAAAATGCATTTTATACTTTTTATACTATATATGCTTATCTTTCTACTATAATAAAAAGTTATTTATAGGGGATACGTGACAGCATCAAATTAATTCTCATCAAAATTTTTCCGCTTCTCTCTTATATTAAATATTTATATTAATTACTAATAATATCATTTAATTATTTTTAGATCTAAAATAGTTTTATAAGTAAATTAAGAAAGAAATCTTTTTATTAGTGGTATTTCTAAATAAATAAATTTTATAATATAAGAAACTTTTCAACAACATCAAACTTTTTTAAATATAACTTTTTGTAACGATTTGTTTTGAAACAAAATTTCTAATTTATTTCTTGGGAAAAACCAAAGAAAAGTTTTAAAATAAAATTTTAAAAAATTAATATAATTTTTTAGTACTTATAGTCATTAATCATATATTATAATAGAATATAATTTTATAATTAATAATTTTTTATTAAATATGTTATTTTATCAAGACCGTGTAATACATGGGTTTAGTTATAATATAAAAACATATTATATGCTAAAATATTATGATTAAATATTTAAATTCAAAATTAAAGCTTTTCAACGTACCATTAATATTGCGAACTTTGTCTTACAAAAGAGTAATAATATAACCTTACACAAGGAAATCGTTCATGGTTAATAAACAAAGTGTAATCGCAACTACCAAAACAAACATAAGGTAATTGTTTTTAGTTGAAAAAATAGCATACTTGTATCTAGCAAAAGGCTTTCCTAAAGAGTTTAAACAAAACTTAAGGACTGTTTGACAGTCTCTTAATCAGCCTCTTAATGGTTCAGATATCTCAATGATTCAGCAATTAATGATTCAGACTGTTTGTTTCGCGAGCAAATATCTGAATGGTTCAGGCATTTGTCTCTGAATGGTTAAGCATTATATTAATGCTGAATGGTTATGAGCTATAATGCTAAATGGTTAAGAACTCTTATCTGAATTGGTCAGATATTTGCCTTTAAATAGTTAAGCGATATACTAGCTCTTAATGTTCATACCTCTTAATGGTTCAGCACTTAATGGTTCAGATCTCTTATTAGTTCAGCACTTAATCATATTGCCAAACAGCCCCTAATCTTCCATTTCTTCCTCCTTCAAATCCCAAAACATTATCACGCTATCTTGATCCTTTTTCCACATTTGGTTTGCTATTAGGAAACTTTAATTTGACAAATCAAGGTAATTAAAAACTTTTACTTTTGATTTTTCATTTGAGAAACTAATGATTATGCAAAGAACACAGCTTCTGTACAAAACAAGTTCAAATAGTTTAATTTCATAAAATTCAACAAGATGGTTCGTTGGGAAAGCCCTCTCCAACGCAAGAGTCATCCGAAACCCCCATAGATCAAAAAACAGTCAAGATCACCAGATTTTGCTTTTGTATATTTAAAAAATCACAGGTAAGTAAAACGAAAAAAAAAAAAAAAAAACATAGCAATTGAACAATTAAAGGACAAAATCAAGGTTTAGTTGGATCTTACTTGTTGAAGATGAACTAATGTCGCAAAAGATGAAGAATGAAATCTTTTTCGGAGAGAACCATGGAAGCTTAACCATAAAGATGTAAAAGACAATTAGAGAGACATGAAAAATAGGATTTCTTGTAAAGCAAAATAACAAGTGTTGAAAATATTTCAGACCAAATAGAAATCAATTGATTATTATCAATTATTACCAAGTTATTGACCAAATCAGTTTGATCCTTCGTGATCAAATTGATTATAAGAAAGGTAGAAGGAGAGTGTCCCGTTATCGGACGCATTAAAAGTTACGCAATAATGTAAAACCAACATGTTATACGATTTTTTCGAATGACCAACTGCACGGAAAGTACTCCTGTCCTTCAAGGATTTTACGCGCTCTGTTTGCTGTAAGCTGCAGCGTAAACTCCCAGGATTTAATGCAGAACAAATCCGGTGTTCCAACAGCAATGGAAACCGGATCAACGTGAAGCTTGAGAAGAAACAGAAGCAGAGATATTTGTAGCAGAGAAAAGCTTTAGTCTTTTTTCTTTTCGGATGATTAAACCCGAACCAGGAGCCCTATATTTATAGACCAAAACGTAACTAATTTTGAGAAAAACGGGGATGGGGATAACCCCCACCAGTTCGCGAATTCGGTTACGCAGATAACCCGAATTGCTTACTGATCAACTCTATCCATCATGTTTATCTCTTAGTCGGTTATTTCGAGTCTATCCGCAAGCCTCTGAACCGAGCCTTAGTTAAAAATAAAAGCTCCTTAGCTCCTAGCGACGATGCGTACGTGCGAAGTGCAAAGTGCGCCTCAAACGCGCCCATTCGCGAGCTCGCGTCTCCGTCTCGGCTCGGCGCGCGTGTGGGCTTAGCCTTTCTCTTGGCCCAATAATTACTTTGGTGACCCATAAGGGAAAGCCCCTTATAAATCACTTAATGATCTCTCCCCCCACCAATGTGGGACAAGATGAAACATGCCAACTTGCATTATTCATCTTATGAATTTCCAACAATCCCCCACCAAGTTGGAATGTTTCCGTTCTCTAAGACAGATGATGTCACTCGGGTGTCATGGAGATTAAACCCAGTTTATGTGGATAAACAAGAAGAGACAGATTCACTGGTGTCCTATGGAATTAAACCAAGAACCTGATGACCCCCTTCGGTTTACCCCCACACATCACCGGCCGACTTCACGTTCTCACTGAGCGCGAATATGGCTGTGCGCTATAAATCCTTTTCATGACCCTCTAGAAGATAAACCACAGATCTTCATTTGAGGCGGCACCACCTCTAGATCATATAGGCAAAGTTTCCAACATCCACGTTGCTTAGATGTCTCCAAACTTTGTTAAGAGCGTTAGCTCAACCTCGTTCTCAGCAACGACGTACTATCTTACCTCACATGGATCTATCAAATTTATTGATAGTACCTTCTATCGTTAAGTGACTTTGTTGTTACCCATTAAACTTGAGAAATAGGGGCACTAAGTTCAAGTTGGGTTTCCATCACTAACGATTCTATTGTGGCTTTAGACCCATGGCTCTCGTGGTATTTCCTACCAAATCTCTCGTCAGAGGTTTGGTAAGAGGATCAGCCAAGTTCTTACACGTCTTGACATAGACAACCTTGATGGTACCATTTTCAAGTAGTTGTCTCACAAAATTATGCCGAAGACCAATATGTCTTGACTTCCCATTATACACTGTGTTGTATATTCTCGATAGTGTGGCCTCACTATCACAATACATGGGAATTGATGGCATTGGTACATCCCAAAGATGGATGTCCATAAGTAGATCTCTAATCCACTCTGCTTCCTTACCGGCAGCAGCTAAAGCTATGAATTCTGCTTCCATAGTCGAGTGTGCAATACACGTCTGTTTCTTGCTCGCCCAAGAAATGGCTCCTCCAGCTAGAGTATAGATCCACCCACTTGTGGATTTTGAATCATTATTTTGATCAATCCAGCTGGCATCAGAATAACCTTCAAGTATTCTTGATGATGACGTGTATATCAATTCAAAATTACTTGTCCTTTTCAGGTATCCAAATACTCTACTCACTGCGTTCTAGTGCTCAGTACCTGGGTTTACAGTGTACTGACTTAGTTTGCTAACAGCAAAGGCTATGTCAGGACGAGTGCAGTGTGTGGCATACATCATGCTACCAATTGCACTTGCATACTCTAGTTGAGCCACAGCTCTACCAGAGTTCACTTTTAGCTTCACACTTGGATCAAACGGTGTATTAAACTCTTTGATGTTCAAGTGTTGAAACTTTGTCAAAATTTTCTCTATATAATGAGATTGACTAAGAGAAATCTGACTATCTGTTCTTTTCACCTTGATCCCAAGAATGGTATCAACTTCTCCCAAATCTTTCATCTTAAAGTTAGAAGATAAATATTTCTTAGTTTCAGAAATACCTTCTAGGTGAGTGCTAATGATCAACATATCATCAACATAAAGACAGATCACGACTATGTATTCGGGTTTGCATTTTGTATAGATACATTTATCAGCACCGTTGTGTTGAAACCCGAACGCAGTCACAGTGGTATCGAACCTCTCATGCCACTGTTTAGGAGCTTGTTTCAACCCATATAGAGATTTAATAAGTCTGCATACTTTGGTCTCTTGTCCGGATATCACAAACCTTTCCGGTTGCTCCAAATAAATTTCTTCTTTCAGGAAACCATTCAGGAAGGCTGTCTTCACATCCATTTGATGGATGTATAGACCTTTCACCGCAGAAATTGCTTTAAGAGTTCTAATAGAACTAATTCTAGCAACTGGAGCGTAGGTATCAAAGTAATCTATTCCTTCTCTCTGTCTATAACCTTTAGCAACTAATCTTGCTTTATAGGCAGAGATGGATCCATCTGGACGATACTTTTTCTTGAAGATCCATTTGGATCCAATGGTTTCTTTTCCTTGGGTAGATCAGCTAACTCCCAAGTTCCATTTCCCATAATTGAATCCATTTCATCGTTGATTGCTTCCTTCCACAGAGGAGCATCTCTCGACGACATGGCTTCACTATACGTTTTTGGATCATCATCCAAATTAATGGCAAAAATGACCTCTCTTGTCACTTTCCTTTTGTGTTCTCTCAACTAGAAAGGAGATAAAATCATTTCCATAATTCTTCTCTTTTCTAGCTCTAGTACTTCTCCTAGGTTCTTCAACAATTTGAGAAGGTTGAACACTTTCTCGAGAAGTACAGGGAGTTGTGGTGGGATTTAAGTTTTCATCATCTCTAGAAAACTTTTCCTCAAAGAATTCCACATCTCTGGATTCTATAACTGTTCCTGATTCATCATCCAACAGTCGGTAAGCCTTGCTATTTTGAGCATATCCAATGAACACGTTTTTCATAGCTCGTGCTCCGAGTTTGGATCTCTTTGGATCAGGTGTCCGATAATATGCGACACATCCCCAAACTCTTAAGTGATCTAAATTTGGTTTCCTTCCTTTCCAAGACTCATATGGGCTAGTAGGAATCACACGACTAGTGATCCTATTGTGAACATAACAAGCGGTCAATAAGGCTTCTCCCCACAAATTACTTGGTAAACCTGATTGGTTTAACATGCAGTTAACCATCTCTACCAAAGTACGGTTTTTTCTTTCAGCCAAGCCATTTTGTTGGGGAGTAAATGGTGAAGTTCTTTCGTGTATGATGCCATTCTCTTCGCAGAATGAATCAAATTTATGGTTAAAATATTCTCCACCTCTGTCCGAGCGGAGAATTTTTATGCTTTTCTCTTGTTGGTTTTCGACCTCGGCCTTATATATTTTAAATGCGTCAAATGCTTCGTCTTTCGTACGCAATAAATAAACATGTAGATAACGGCTCGAGTCATCGCAGAAAGTGATGAAATATCTTTTACCACCGCGGGTAAGGATTCCATTCAGTTCACAAATATCTGAATGGATTAGTTCTAGTAGTGATGTATTGCGTTGCTGAACGCTCGGAAAAGGTTTCTTTGTGAACTTTGATTTTACACAAGTTTCGCATTTTTCAAAATCTTTATCGTTTAATTTTATTAAGCCTTTAGTTTGCATCTTTTCAATATTTTTAATATTTGTGTGTGCCAAACGCTTATGCCATAAAGAAATCGAACAAGCGATGTAATCAAAAGACATTATTGCATTCAATTCATAACCAATGACATTACAATCAGAAACTTCACTAGCAAAAGTACTAACACTACCACTATTACCACTAGAACTACTATCACTATCACTTTCACTACCACACCCATCAAGCACAGAGATGCCCGCATACTCAGTCTCTTCCTCTTCATTCCCATTTTCAGCTAGGTCAAGTCGGTACATTCCACTCGTGTTTTTAGCTTGACCAACATATATGTTATTCAGAGAGAACTTCACACGCAAATCCTTAAGCACCAATTTGTAACCATTCCGATCAAACTTATCCGCTGAAACAAGACCCTTTGATATACCTGGAACGTGCAACACATCCTGAAGAGTCACAGTCTGACCGTTTCTGAAGCTTAGCCGCACCGTGCCTTTCCCACGAACTCCTACACGATGTCCGTCGGCACATACAACCACAGTTCCATCAGGGACGGGACCATAGGTTTGGAATGCGTGCTGGTTCCCACATACATGAACCGTAGCTCCAGAATCCAAAAACCATCCCCTACACGCCAACACGCGTGTAGGCTGAGCAAGCATGTTAACATCACCAATTCCCACATTTGCTACCAGATTTGTAATATCATCAACCGCATTTGTGGAGCCAGCCGTAGGACCAGATTTCCTGTGAGGGCATTCTCGTGCATAATGTCCAGTTTCTCAACAAACATGACATTTTCCAGATCTTTTAGGCTGTTGGTTATTGTTTTGATATGGTTTCTTGAATTCTTTCTTTTTAGGTGCAAGTGGTTTCTTTTGTTTTGATCCATACTTCCCCTTTTGCCCAGACCCTCCAGCCACATGATTAACACTCGATCCGACTTTACTTCTTTTGTCCCTATTGCGCGTTTCCTCCTCAATTCGGAGATGCTTCAATAGTTCATCCAAAGAGTAGTCCTCAGATTTGTGCATCATTCTTTTAGAGAAATCTTTCCAAGTAGGGGGCAATTTAGCAATAATAACCCCCACTTGGAAAATTTCAGGTAGAGGGATGGAAAGAGCAGTCAGTTTGTTAACAAGTACTTGGAGTTCATGCACTTGTTCCAAGATTGACTTTTCATCCACCATTTGGAAGTCCAAATACTTAGCTATAAGGTACTTGTTAGTGCCTTCTTCATGAGCTTTGTATTTAAGTTCCAAAGCTTTCCATAGATCTCTAGGATTTGTTACCTGCGAGTACAAATCATAGAGTCGATCAGAAAGTGAGTTCTTGATATGACCAAGACAAAGATCTTCAGCTTCCTTTCGGACAAGTCTTCGCTTGTTCAGATCAGAAATCACTTGCTGATCCGGTTCCTTTCCCTCTTCAGGAACCGGGTCGTTAGGGATCGGGGCCAAGCACGGATCAAGAACATAATATAACTTCAGAACAATCAACATAAACTTGACTTTGTCTGCCCAGCGGGTATAGTTCTGACCGTCGAATCTGTCCAACTTGACAAACTCTTGATTCATGAATCTCAGATTAGCGGTAGGAAGTTCAGCGTCCATTTAGTCTGTTATACGTAAACACAAAAAATAAAATCCTTTAAGAATGTTGAAAATATTTCAGACCAAATAGAAATCAATTGATTATTATCTAAAAATAAAATCCTTCGCACGTCTGTTATACGTGCGAAGTGCAAAGTGCGCCTCAAACGCGCCCATTCGCGAGCTCGCGTCTCCGTCTCGGCTCGGCGCGCGTGTGGGCTTAGCCTTTCTCTTGGCCCAATAATTACTTTGGTGACCCATAAGGGAAAGCCCCTTATAAATCACTTAATGATCTCTCCCCCCACCAATGTGGGACAAGATGAAACATGCCAACTTGCATTATTCATCTTATGAATTTCCAACAACAAGTTCCTATAAAAATAAGATATACATTAAACTAAATTATTCATAAAACCTATAAAGGCTTCCTTCTACGATATAAAATATGTTTATAAAATAACAAATTATGTGGCTAGAAGAAGCTGGTCCGACTCAACCAAGTGTGCAGCTAACTAGTAGCGTATGTGACATGCAGACTCACATGCTTCTTGTTTAGTCTAACATTACACTTCAAGGTTTATGGCAAGCTTCCACTCAGCCTCTGGTTGCACCTACAACTCATTCTCATGTAAAGGATATATGTTATATTAATTTGGCACGTATATTTGTTTTTTAGTCAAGATCGTGCCCCAACTCCCTTAGAAACAAAACCACTAGTGGGAAAACCACCTAGCTTAGCACAAAGTATTTTTGTTTTGAGCAATACTCTAACCCATGATCTTCCATTTGAGAAGCCATGGGACTACCACTAGGTCAAAAAAAATTTTATTTCTATACACTACTAAAAAATGGTTATCTTTGCTACAAGAGTTTGCGACAACTTTCCCACAACATTGTATTTGCCACTTGTTTACGATGATTGTTCAACAAAACTAAAAACAACGAAATCCTTATTATGTCACGCATCAATTAGACATAATGACTACAAAACTTGATGTGTATTTAGTCATCAACAAAATGATACATGTGTGTGTCCTTTTTTAATTGATAATCTAAAGTGTTGAAGATTCAAATAGTTTTTAATATCCGTACTCAAACTTTCTGATTAATAAGGTTAGTTTACCATTGAATAACATAAACACGTCCTAATTTAAAAAGTCAACATATGTTGTTGAGTTTCTATTTCCTTTTTATTTAAATTGAAATACAACAAAAGAAGCAAATTTGAATTTTTTGACTAAAGAAATTTCTCCTATTAACAACCCAATTGGAAACATTTGAAAAAGTTGAAAGTTTAAAGCTAATTCCATAAGTAAATGTATAATTCCATACACTATTTATACCCTCAAAAACTTTACATTTTTCAATCGACAATTCACAATTTCAAGCAGCATATGTGAAGGTATATCAAGTTCCTCTCTTCTAATATTCATAAGTTGCTTCATATGATTTGAATTAACTTATTGCCAATACTACAGTGTAGGCTCTAGGGGAGATGCAGCGGCTGCTACGATTGAGAGAGAGAATACACGAGTCAATGTTATTATCGTCGTGGAGGGGACTCTTGTGAATACTGATTTCCGATGCAACCGTATGTGGGTGTGGGTGAACCCTAATGGGGTGGTCGTTAGTCGTCCTTCCATTGGCTAAGCTTAGTGATGAGCTAAGGGCCATTAGGTCTAGTCATCACATCAAAATTTTATTAAATAAATAAATGATGTATATACTTCTTATAGATTTTAGTCCATTTTTTTCGATCATGATAAGATATTTATGATGTATGATCATGTATGATATATGAAAGTTTTAATAAATAAAACAAGTAACATATTAGAAGTAGTGTATTTGTTAAGTTATTTGTGTTAAAGTGTATGGTTTTAGTTACCTTGTTACCTACTTAAAGTTAAGGTGTACATTCAATTAGATCAGTTCAAATTAGGGTCGCAATTATATCAAACAATTCAATCTCAAGCTATTCATTTCATAGCAAAACCAATCTCATAAAATGGGGTCAAAAGATATCTCCACATATATTTATTCGTGTTAAAGACGTCACCGTAACCTAGATGCACTTAAAATCATGTTATTTGTTGGATTGACTCATTTAATTACATGAGTAATAACTAATAACTTAAAAACAATTTAAACAACAAATTGGTAAGGTTAGATTAACTGATATTGTAACTTGTACCTTTTTTAATTATTTTGTTTGTTACCTCTTATTATTACCAAAGAATGGATGCATACATAAAACCATTAAGGATTTCTTGTAAATCAACATAACAGGTTCCAACTAATAAGATATACAATAAGTTAAATTATACACCTATAATGCTTTCCCTCAACGAAAATATATAAAATATTTTATACAATAAGATATTACCCGGCTAGAAGAAGCTAGTCCTACTCACCCAAGTTCACAGCTAACTCGTCCTTGTAGCATATGTGACATGCTATTATTTAGTCTAACGTTGCACCTCAAGGTCTATGACATGCTTTCACTTAGCCTCTGGTTGTACCTGCAACTGCTCCTCATGTGGCCTTGATGAATGAAAGCTTGCTTAAATCGAGGACCCTTATACCGACGATTTTTTAAAGTTATTACGAGGCATTCGACACCAATATATAGCGAGGTGTCGCTATAGGTTCTCTTCCTTGTAATGCAATACAAAGTAAGAATTTAATATCATATGCAATAACACGCTGAACCCAACAACCCTCACCACACATTCTCCATTTTGTAGGTAAGAATCTTCAAAACTTTAAGTAACACTACAAAGATCTCACTTTTCGTGTGTATGTACATGTCGGTTGAATTTCGTGGCAATAAGAGATCATGTCGGTAGATCTCACTTACGCGAGCTTTCATATGTTGTTGTCCTAAACCCGCTTGCTCTCTAATTTACACGCAGAGTTGGATGGGTGGTGGGCATAAAAACTGATTTGTGAAAAAACCTGTCCAGTTTAAGAAAAACGGTTTTAGCCAAACTAGTTTTCAACCCGATTCAAACCGTCGGTTTGTATACCGGTTTGGTAACCCGACACCCAAAATCGATATTATACCAGTTCAAAGGAAGAAAAAACCATCAAAGCGGGAAAAACCAGTTTCTCTAAAAAAATGGTTTCAAAACGGTTCGAGTATTCAGTTAGAAAAACCGTTTTGATCAGAAAACAAAAAAACCAGTCCGGTTAAAGAACCAAACTGGTTTGGGAGAAGAACTGGTTTGTACACCTCTACATCTTGACATGCAGTTGCTAAATTGCATATCATTTATGTTGAAGGAAGTGTTTATTTGATAATTCATCTGGCATTGTTATGATCTTAGCTTAAATCGAACATTGTATGAAAGAATGGAATGTATGAGAAAATAGAATAGATAAATGAATGAAATAAATAATCACATTATATTGTTCTATTTGATTACATGTAAGAATAAAATTAATTATTACTTTGTTTTTTGTTAAGTAGGAAAAGAAGTAATGAAATACAAAAGTGGTTGTGATGGTGAATACCAGCGGACCGGTGGTCGTGGTGGGTGGTGAATAATGATGGCGGCAGCTGGTGTGGCGGCATCTAGTAGGTCATGGTGTCCGGCGATGGTGGTGGTGGTGGCTGATGGTTATTGGTGGTGGTTGTTAGTGGTGTCTGTGGTGACCGGTGGTGGTGGGTGGTGGCTAATGGTGGTGACAGCCGGTGGTGATTGGTGGTGGAAGGTAGCAATCGATGGTGGATGGCGATCGGTGATGGCTTGTGGTTACCTGCGGTGGTTGTCGGTGGTGGGTGGGGATCAGTGATGGTGGGCGAGGGTGGTGGTGGTGGTTGGTATTGGTGGCCGGTGGTGGTCGGTGATCAGTGGTGGTGGGCGGCGGTGGTGGTGGCGATTGGTGGTGGTTGTTTTGGTGGCGGCCAATGATCAAAGAAGGAATGTAATGAAAAAAAACCGGGAATGGGGTGAATGAATTTGGTGTGTTTAGAAAGAATAAAATTACTTATGTAATGGTTCATTTAATTCCCTTCGCCAACTTTTTTTTTCATTCACCCCCAGTACTTTACTTCATTCCGCCTCTTATTCGTGCGCACCAAACATTACCCTAGTCTCTTCTTCGATATTTTCGATCAAGGTTTATATCCTATTGATTATTTCTAGTTTCATCTTATTTTCTTGGTTGGATCATCATTTCAGATTATCACAATGATTTAAGTTAGTTTTTTTTTATGTGTGTTCAAGTTGGTTGTTGATTTATTTTCATATTTGTTTGAAGTCTGTTATTAGGGTAAAACATTCTTGGCTTGAGATTAATAAACATTCTAAGTCAGTTTTTGTGACATGGTATAAAACTTCAATGCTCTAATCATTCTCTCTTTAGCTGGTATATTTGATTTATTTTGTAAGATTAAGGTTTTCATATTTGTAAACTCAATCTCTCTTTCGGCCTAACTGTTCATTATCGTCAATATCTCTTAGTGGCTGTGTCATTCTGGTGTTAGGTTTTTGATTCAAAACCCTAGGTGGTCTCCATCTGAAACAAGGGTTTTCTAAGAAAAATCAACCCCAGTTAGGCATCGACTTTCTATGGGAAGTTGTGCTTGTTCTTGTAGGCTATCTAATCAAGTGTTTCGAGATCTTGGTGCTTGCTCATCTCTGCTGCTGGTGTGTGATCTCATAACTCTTAAGTGAAGGTTACGGTTCACTTGATATTAAAGTGAAGGTGTACTAGTCTCTTGCTTGACAATAAAACTCAAAAGGCTGTTCTAACCCTGTTACTTTCTTGTCACACATAGTATTACAGGGTGTCGATTTTGATAAGAAAGGTGAAACCGAAGGGGCGCAATCATCTTGAAAGCTTCTTCTACATTTAGCATGTAGAACTGAGATTATGTGCGTAAAGCATTCCTGATCAGAAACTTCTATTGGCATGAGAAAATGAAGTTATTTTTTGTACAAATGGAGATTATCATTCATATTTCAACTTTGTTATCAAATGGGTCAAATCGAAAAGTTATATTTTACAACAAACAGGCCAATCAAAAGTTTATGTTTACATCAAACGGGTCAAAACATTGAACGGTATGGCTGAAAACTATATGTTAGTGTTACCACAAGCTACAATTTACATTACATGACCTCATGAAGCAAAGCTTAAAAAGACAACATCTGTACAATGTACACTGAACCACATAAAACTTCCTAAACAAAAAGCTGATGGTGTCAAAATGGGATGTGGATGAGAGCACTAAGCCAATAACTGCAGCTGTGTTACAAAACTAATAGCTGGAAAAAATGCTATAACAAAACAGCATGAATCTTTACCAAGTCACCAAAGGGTAAAGCGTGTAGCTCCACTTTAGAACAAAGAAAATATGACTAAAACTGCACACGAAGATTAAAACATAAGCCAACATGCGAGGAAGATGAGAAAAAGATCATGATTTTGAAATGATTGCAAGTATATTATATTTAAACATCTACATTTCTATTCTGAGTATAAATATATATACTCTAAAATGCCAAACTTGTAATTTCAACCCAGATATCAAGAATAATCAGTTTGAAATAAGTAATCTTAAACAGCTTAAACACTCAAAAGTGTGTATCTGTCTATAAAAAAACACAAGCAGATCAGATATTTAAATCTGCAATCCCAAGCACTCCCTAAATAGAAAAGCTAGTAGAGGGGAAGCAAACTCACCAAGTAAGCAAAGGAAAATGAGAAACCAAAACATCGTGTGGGTGCGCCGACTATACAGCACATAATATTGTGACCTTTGGAATAGTCTTTGAATAGGACCATACCAACGATAAAGTCGTTTATCATAACGATCATCACACTGTTCTGGGCAACTTTTACTCCTTTCATTGCCTGCATTAACCCCCTTTACACAGAATGACAAATAATAATCATCAGTGACAAATGCACGAATGTATATAATCATTTTAATAAGAAACAAAGACTCACTCTAGTCACAGATTGGGTATCTAACGATCTAACATCAGCCTCTTGGCTTAGTTTCCTGTAACCGTTGTTCGGCCACTTCAATTTTGAAGCGGATTCCAATGTGTTTAAAAGACCCGAAAAACTTGGAATCTTTCTAGGGGGTTTCTCTATTTTCCCATCAGGAGAAACGTTGTCATTATCAACATTTATCTTCCAAGAACTGAAGTCTGCACTCGCACTTGCTGTTCTTCTGTGCCCTGAAAACTTACCTTTAGCCTCCACCTGGACACACGGCAGATAGTGAGACTACATGTAGCAAAATGGTTAGGGATCGCAGGTTGGATAATGGATCAAAACAGGTCATTCAAGAGTAAGGCTTAAAACTTGTCAGATTGGGTTGACCCAAAACATGTTTCTGACTATAAATTATTACTATGTCATATATCATGAATAAAACTATATTATTTCAACTGTCAATGAATTAATCTGGAAAAAAAAAGATCATGTTCTATGGGTAAAAAATATACCTTATGAGACTTTCGCCCCATGTTTCCTTTTAGCTAGTTTCTATACAAGATTTAGGCATTAGAGATAAAAAGACAACTGAATCGACCCAAATTGGTTATAATTGTCATATCTAATGAAAGATATTGTTGCACATTCAAGTAATCAAATCTTGAATTGCTCAAGTCAAGTACCTGTTGTTTCCTTCTTCCCCTATGCTCATCATTGAACCGGTTTTTTGGAGGTTGTTCAACACCAGGTGATTTTGATCCCGAAAGAAATAGCGCGAGTTCCTTCCTCTCTCGTTCATCAAGGCGCACCCATGGTCGTGGCGGTTTCCCTGCTGAAACAGATGAATCATTCCATTCATTCTCAACTCTGGAGATCTGATTCTCTATTGCATTAATGAAATCACGGTGTCTATCCTTTGTATCATCTGCAGAATTCTTTCCATAACTGGATATAACTGCCCTTTCAAATTCCTCCAACTGCAAATGTTAAACAATTAAACAAATTCACTTACAAAAACACCATTCAATCATGACAAACAACGATTGTATATGAATCAACAGCAAATTACTCAAGATATATGAAAAAATTGACGAATAACAACATAGTGAGGTGTGAATCACCTGCCATTTGGTGATGCCAAGGGCATTACGTAAATCTCTACGAAGAGCATCGGAATTCCACACAGAAGGTTCTTTAGATGCATGAATCAATGTTCTATACGTGGATTCCATCCTTCAATCACATAAACACAAATTGGTAAAACGAATTACATGAAGAACATCATAAACCCTAATTTAGCAATCGGAAAAATGCGATTACCGATCGGCGGATTCCTGAACTTCTTCTGCAGCACGAAAGAACGGATCTCTCTCCCATCGATCCAAATGCGACGCCATATATTCAATCGATCGAAGAACAAAACCCCCAAAATCAAACAACAATATATAAATCCTCAATTGCAAAAAATCGTCAGTAATGAAGGCAATTTACGATCGATTTGAACGACGATGGTTCGATGGATGGATCATGGAGGCAAAATTGATATGTTATCGGAATTTGATAATATATGCTCTGGCATTAAGATGAGATTAGCTCTCCTAATATGAGTTTTAAGTTTAACCAATTTATCCATAACCCCAAGAACACATATGAAACTAATCATATGTTTGTATCACATTACGACTATAGTAGAAACATTATATCCATTCGTTATCACCTATTATATCAAAAAATTAGAGACACAAATGAGTTTTATTATTGCATTGAAAACTAAAGGTAATGTAATATTATAATCTTATGACCTTTCAATATTATGTTTAGCTACTATTAATTGAATGTGTTCGGACAATCGTTTATTATTATGGTCTCTAATTACAAGTGATTTTAAATTTTGACTGAACATACTATAAATTTTAATCCTAGCATAGAATAAAAACAACATTGTTTACAACACACAAGGAACTCCTAGTTGATATCTTTCAATTGAATTAAGCCTTTAGAAAAACTTGTGAACATGTAAAAGTCATTTCACATGATCTCCTAAGACTTGGAGAATACTATTTCATCGTTTTAAATAGTTCTCATCTTAAATCTTGATATAATAACAACTTAAACTTACCACCGGATGAAGTTCGATAATCTTGACAACTAATTTTTATATCCGATGCGCGTTGCTGCGCCATCATTCGTGGCGTGATAAACTATAGACTACAATCGGCCCGACTTATTTCTAAACTAAATTTACGTCAAGACATTGAGTGACTCGAATTTATAATGCTAAATGAAATCGTATTTTATTTAACCCGACTATTTTCCAAACAAAGTTTATATCGAAACATAGACTAACAATCACTCTGACTCATTTCCAAACTAAATTTGCGTCGATGCATCGAGTAAATGAAGACTTAGCAATGTAGGCCAACCATTTTTATAATATATAATTGTTAGAAAAAATAAGTAATAACTGATGTCATGCTATGTAAGTAGGTTTTTTATTTTTATTTTTTTAACACCTATAGTTAGAAACTCAAAAAAACTTATAAACATGTCTAGTTATCTAAGCAACATCATAAACTTTCTCAGAAACTATTTTTGAACAATTATTTCATTCCGCATACATCAATACGTTTTTCATATCATCACTAATTTCACAGACTATTCCTGAACAATTATTACATTTTTCTAACAACTAGCTTGTTTTCAACCCGCACTCCGCGGCAGGATTCGAACATGACGTAGCCCAAATTCCTGCAAAAGGAGAAGGACAACATCAAACAACAACACAAAACAACAATGCCGAATAACTAAAGACAACAACAGCTTCCGATAACTAAAAACAACAACAGCTTCCGATAACATTTTCCAACATAAAACAAATACACGCAAAAAAACAACAAAACCATTACAAACAAACACCTAAATACGTTTTCTTTTTCTTTACACCCAAATACTAATATTTAAGGCTCGGAAATGGCAGTTCATCGTGGCTGCAAACAGCTAGTTTACCACGTCATAACGATGAACGTATCACTTTTCTTATCATCATTGCCTATATTATGATATTAACACGGTCATACTCATCTCAGGGCATGTTGCCTGACCGTAATCGACAACAATTATACACCAACATTAACTATCACCGACAATAGTAAGCAAAAGAAAAAATAGCACAACCATGGCAATGCACAATCACGACACCACCATAGTTGCAAGCCTAAAAAACTACATAAACGAATAGATTGGCACAAACTGATCGCTTCGGCATCGCAATAGCCAACGCCTGTACTAGATCCGGAAAGGCGGGTAGCGATTAATGGATCGGAACCCACAGACGGTCACGGCGGGCCTCTAGCAACAAATAGGTTAAAAAAACCCAAAAATCGCTGCCAATGAAGCCAACAACAACGACCACAGATCTGGCTAGATCTGAACAAAAACAAAAAGTACATTGTAATCACACTACTTTCTTCTAACGGCAGCCACCACCTCCATGCACCAGCCATATGTAGGTTGAATCTGAAAGGTTTCTCACACAGAGACGGAGATAGGAGGGTGGTGGCCACCACTTTCACGCATCAGCTAGATCCAACCGGAATCTCATAGGTCACACAGACAACAGGTGGAAATGGCACACAAAGCATGATGTCACCGGAATACGCACCGCTTCCATAAACCGACCAAATCCCATCGGAATCTGAGTGTCGCCAACACACACGTGGAAACGGATGACCGGCGGCCACCGCCCTCATTCCATCGTTGACTAGTAACTTAACCGCAATGCCTGAAACCCTAAAGGGTTTGAACGCTCGAGATAAGTTGCTTAACACCACAACCGATAACCTATCATAGACATGCAGGAGGCCAAAGGTTGTGGGCGGTGAGAACCATCGGCAGCGGAGCAACCACCGTTGGCAGAAAGACCGGCAGTGAAGCCCAAGAGTCACCCGAGGAATTGTCGGCCATAGGCCGTTCCCGCAACACTAGAAGCTGAACGGGAAAGAGACAAAACCCAACATAAATGAAAACCAACTTTGTAAGAAGACAAAGAGGGGTGTAATGCAAATAACTGAAAGTTTTGAGGCCAAACTCAAAACCACCAAAAAAAACTACTATTCGTCAAACTTTCTTTTTTCATATTATAGAATAGAATGAGGTTTGGTTTGTGTAAACAAGAAAAAGATTAATGAACGAAAACAATGGTTGATGGTGCTTATCTATAAGTAAATAAGTTAGATATTTATGAGAAGACATGTATCAAGAAAATAGTTTCGTATGGTAGTCGATCTTACAATCAACTTAAGAGAAATAAGAAAAGAATTTACAAACATTAAAGTCTATTTTTGCATGTTGTTTCATGAGCATATGCTAATTAGCATGATCGTATTTGGATTGTTTGTCTTCTATATATGTTATGTTTCATAATTTAATTACGAGCTTATGCCCACTAATACATTTGCCATATCAGTTTTACTTTAATTGGTATCCTTTCTAAATAGTCTTTGATATACAGTAACTTGGCTTTGGGTTCCATTTTGTTAAACATCTAGCAATTGAGTCCTTGATCGGTGTGGATTAACCAATCAAAGATAAATAGAATATGAGCATATTTACTTAACTAGATAGGGTAAGTAGGGTGTCGAACCACAAAAAGTTAGTGGACGGTGCTTAAATCAAATTGAATTGCAAATACTAAACCTAGCATATTTAAATCTTATGATTGATTGATTGATTAATTGATTAATTTAGATTGCATAAACAACTTGAAAATGAGAAAAAGTTACTTATAAATAATATGTAGTCACTACCAGGTTCAAAGCTCTATAATCAACTAGCAAAGTATGTTAAGTTATTTATTACTTGAAAGATTACATAGACATAACCTAAATCATCTTTTACATCAATTGGAATGATACAGGTGTGTACATCTAGAGTATCTTTAAAGTGGAATAATACATGTGTGTAACCTTATACTTTTCATCACTAATCATGACAAATACCAAGCAATTAGAACATGTACAACAAACCTAGAGTCTCTCTAGATTGGAATGACACTAATTGAGATTTCTACATATGAATTGTACTCAAATTGATATAGAATATGAAATTGCAAACACAAACATGAACATTCATAGACAAATATCTTAATTTGTGTCAACATTCATGGAACAAACATGAATCAAGTCTTACAAGATGTGATAGAACTACTACACCGATTGTGACTACGAACAATTTAGCCAAAGATGATCTTTGTTGAATTCGTGTGATTGATTTGCAAGTAGTGTTGATAGTCTTCCATTTTTGAACTTCAAAAATCACTCATTTCTCTATTTTTAGGTCTCCAAGGCTTCCCCTTGATTTCTGGTCGATTTTCCATTATAAGCCGTCCAAAACTGCTCCATAACTACGCCAAACCATCACATGGCGTATGATACGCCACCCGGCGTACCATATGCCAAAAACAAGGTTATACGCCAGCCATACGCCATAAACATTCTGTCATACACCAAACTGACAAATATGTGATTTTGACTCGTTTGCTTCGTTTTCTTCTCTCTTGATGTGGTTTCTTTACGTTTATAACTTGGGTATGAAATAATTAGCTTCCTTAATTCCAAAACCTCTCACGTACCCTGCACATGAAATAATTCTTAAAATACAATGTTTTTCTATAAATTTTATGCTAAAATTATAATTTAAACCTAATTTCATATATACTTTGAAATCACACATCAGTCCTGCATATACATTTATTTTAGAGTTAATTGTCATTTTCGTCCCGAAGTTTTGATTTGTATTATTATTTCCATCTAAATAGGTTTTTTTTTTCTTCTAGTCCCTGACTTCTTAAGAAGTGCCATTTTCATCCATTCTGTTTACTTAGTTAATTGTGTTTATTACATTACGGACATTTAAGTCATTATACAAATAAAAACTTAAGTTAAATGATTTGTAATGACTTAAATGTCTCTAAGTTAACAAACACAATTGAAAGTTCTTGGAAATAACAACTTTACGAGAACAGTTCTTGGAGTTGATGAAAGTTCCAATTGAGAAGCTAAACTCACGTTTTCTCTTATAATTTTCAGTTCCGTACACATGTTTGGAAGATATTATTCTTATGCATTTTTCTGCTTATTATAATAATAGTTGTTTACAACTCTAAACAAAGTATATTTGTCCATCAAGTTATATCTTTTCTTTGTATTAAAGATAATTAGTGGTAATTAATTGAATAAAACTTTACATTTTCATGTATACTAGCGGGATATGATCCCGCGTTGTGGTGGGATGTGCATAAAAATCATGTCATAAAAGTATATTTTTAAAATTTAAAGAGTAAAATGTTATTTTCGTGTCTGACGTTTTGTTGAATTTCCCATTTCAATCCAAAAACTTTTTTTACCATTTCAATCACTGTAGTTTACCAAATGTTGCTATTTTCATCCACTCCACTAACACTGTTAAAACTTCGTTAAATATAAGAGTATTTTAGTCTTTTTGAACACCCTAATTATCCAATTAAAACAAATTAATTAATTAATATTCAATTAAAACTAAAAAACACATGAAACGACTAGTGAGACCAGACGCTTCGATTTAAAAGCTTCGATTAACTCTAACCCATGTTGTTCGATTGAGGTTTGCCGTGGGATTTCAATTAATCTTCACGTTTTGTTCGAATGTATACCGTTATTTGATTGAGATCTGTTGTGTGATTGAGGTTTGTTGTTGACATGCTTTATTTGATTGAGATATATGATTGAGGTCTTTGAACGTAACAATAGTAGACATCAATAAAACAAAACGTGACAACAGTAGACCTCAATTGAATAACAGTTCACGTCCAAACAAAACGTGAAGATTAATTGAAATCTCACAGCAGACATTAATCGAACAACATGTGTTAGAATTAATCGAAGAGACCGGTCTCACCAGTCGCTTCATGTGTTTTTTAGTTCTAATTGAATATTAATTGATTAATTTGTTTTAATTGGATAATTAGGGTGTTGAAAAAGACTAAAATACCCTCATATTTAACGGAGTTTTAACAGAGTTTTAATTGTATTAGTGGAGTGGATGAAAATAGCAACATTCAGTAAATTACAGTGACTGAAATGGCAAATAAAAAAAAAAATTTTGGGTTGAAATGACAAAATCAAGAAAACATCAGGGACAAAAATGATATTTTACTCAAATTTAAAAGAACATAACATTGTTGTGAAAAATAAATGTTAACAAACATTAAAGTGAACCTTAGAACAACTTAACTCGTTTTGAATAAACATGTTATAAAAGTTTATTCGGAATTGTAAATATTCCATTGTTGTAAACATATGTGTTAATATATATGAAAGAAGATTTAAAAAGAATGAAATTAAGATGTATTAATTCAAAACATATCTTTTACGTTGAAACATAGGGCATGTTTGGCAATGACTTTTGAGAACCTACTTTTGACTTGTTAACTTTTGAAAAGTTAATAAGTTAAAAAAAATGTTTGTTAAACCCAAAAGTACTTTTCAAACTGACTTTTCATATAAGGTAAAAAGTAGGCTTTGAAAAGTAAGTAAGAGGTTACTTATTGACTTTTCAAAACTACTTTTTGTTTAATTTTTCCATTATACCCATATACTACCTTCTATTAACTCCCCTAATATTTAAATTATGTCTTTTTTAGTCATTTTACAACGTTTTAGTTTATAAGTTAATCCAAACACTTTTTTTAAAAACTACTTTTCAAAAGTTATAAGTCAATAAGTTTTTTCCTCAAAAGTCCTTTTCAACAAAATAAGCAATCCCAAACATGGCCATAAATAAAATAATCACATCTCAAATGCATGAACTAAAAACATGTATTAAATAGAAGTTATAAGAGTACACATTATATGTTTAAACCTATTATTAAAATATTAAATTTAAAAAGAAAAAAAATAAAAAACGCTAAACATAGGTAAGATTCGTTAAAAGTATATAATGAAATAAAAAAAGAAATAACATGTCGCCGAAAAAAAGTAATAAAGAAAAAAATTGTAAGGAAAAATATAAATAGTTGTCATTAAAATGCAGATTAGAGTTAAACGATGGACTAAGGATGAACTAACTTTTTTTCTTTTAAAAACAACCTTTATTGTTTATATTTCTCCATCAATAAATATATATTAAGATAAACTAATTATTTAAGTATTGTAGTTTATAGTCCATTATTTAATAAAAAAATTTTAATACAAAAGTATAAAATAAAATAAGAGATCTTTTCTCTCTGTTGGCAAACTCAAAGTCAAACTCAAAACTGTATAATAAATAACAATATAATATAATTACTTGAAGGGTACTTTTTATTTTTCTTTTTCTACTCTCTCTCTATACCCAACCCAAAACCACCACTACCGCCTCCCACCACCACTACCACGCCACTGCCACCGCCACCACACCGCTGTCGCGCAAGGAGCACCACACTTCGCCATACCATCACACCAGCACCGCCGCCACCAAACTCCGCCATTCCACAACACCATCGGAGTGTGAGTTGGAACACCGAAACCCTCACCATATCTGAAAGCCGAACCCCTCTGAAACGCAATCTGCGAGATCCGTGTCTCCGATCCATCATCTCCGTCTTCATCCTCTCTTTATATGAAATCAATCGATCCCCGCCGCCGCCAGACACCAACACCATAAATCTCGACCACCACGACTTCCGACCACCAGGGCTTACGGCCACCGCACGCTTGTTGTTGCCATCTCTCTCTCTCTCTCTCTCTCTCTCTCTCTCCCTCTCTCCAGTTTCGTATACCATCGTTAACCACCACCGGTTACCACTTCTCACATCCACCATCGCCAACCATCGTCAGTATCTCATCTCCAGTTTCGTATAAATCTAATAGTAGCGGTTGCGATGGTGGAGGCGGAGGCGGTGACAGAGACGAAGACGGAGGCGGCCTTGACATTACCAGCGGCGGAGCAAGGGGAAGCTTAAAAGTTGATGCATAAGATGGTTGTACTCTGTGCTTGAGAGGAGGTACTGTTAGCTACAGTAACCTCCTCTCAGACCAATATTGTCTTTTAATATATATATAATTTTTATATCAGATTAGAAGTTTGGTGAATTGTGAAGAATGATCCTAGCAACAAGAGAACTTCAATAGTGGAATTTACTTTTACACGTTGACTTCCAAATTTCTATTAACATAATTAACGTAAACATTCATACCGTATATTATAGACCATATCACAAATATGGAATACATTACAAAAGATACTTATGTTTTTATTTTATCTAACATTTTAAAGAAGCATAAGACGTGTCCACTATGTTGCTGCGCGTGATAGCGAGGCCAATAATCATCAGGTTGTATGCAAACTCTTTTATCTTGTTGGTAGCTGGAACTTTTGTTATTAAAAAATGGTCAAATTGAAAGAAAGAATAGTTGAAGGCATGGTAAACAATAAAAGTGAGGATTTTAAGTTAGGTGGGAAATGAATTTGGGTAGCCTGGTATGTGGAAGTATGAGATGGATGAAGGATGATATTTTTTTAAGAAGTTGCATATGTTTATTTATAGAAGATTAAAATATACACCAAATTTTTAAAAAAGCACTTTTTAACGATTATATAAATATATAAATTTTTATGTATATGTTAAAATATGTTATAAAATAAATGGAATTGTTTATAGGGTTATTGAATTTTAATAATCTCAAGTTTTATTTATTGGCTGAGATTAATCTCAACTCAGAAAATATTTGTAGACAATTCAAACTTTAAATTTATTTTCGTTCAACGATTACTAACTAACTGAGAGTTAACCTCCGTTAGTTTTTTTTTAATAAAATTGGGCCAACATCGAGTTATTTTTCAGCTAAGTCGCCGAACAGCCTCCATCAAGTCTGTTTTTCGGTGTCTAGCCTCCAACATCACCTGAAATCTATCTCGAATGAGTTAAGTGGTTTAGATCATAAGGTGGAGATTGACGGGTTTTCGGGTACAAAAGTTTCAGATTGACAGACCAGATGGTTGATTTTAATTTTTGGTTTAATGTTTTGGCCATATATACAGTCCACTTCATCGAAAAACCAACGGTGTTAACTCTCGGTTAGTAAGGGATCGTTAAAGGAAAATAAGCTCAAAGTTAAGAGTGTCAGTGAGCATTTATTGAGTTGATATTAATCTCAACGAATAAATGAAAGTTGGGATTATTATAATCGAATAACCCATGTCTATAAAGTTGAAAATAGAATTAAGAATAAAATTATATTTGCACAGCCTACACCCACCACCTCGTCCTCTAGTACCGGTAACTCTTGTCTCAAAAGCCCTTACCGACTAGCGTCACCAAGGGCCATCTCGTCATTTCGTGCCACATCACGTCCTATATTTTCACGAAACACATATTTTATTTAAAACAAAAAAATTCAAACTAAAAGGTCATTAAGATTTTTAGTTATTTATATATAAATCGAAACTAATTTAAGGAAAAAGGAATAGCAATAGAACCTTTATCTACGAGTGAAAAATAATCATACGATAAAGTCATCTTACTAGCTAATATGACAAGCATACTCAAACAAAACATTAGCTTTTCTTTAATTTTCAAATTAGAAAATTGGTTTTATATTCCCTAAGGGTGGGGGGTGTCCCTTAGCTTCACATGCGGCTTCACTCGAGTTGGGTAGGTACACCATCGCAAGCCCTTCGTGTAAGGCAATCGACTTCATCTCAAGGTTCATCAACTGGTATTGAACCTGCTTTTTGTTCTATGTTTTTTTTACTAGTATTGACTGTTAGTTTTGGGTTCAATGGGATTATATTATATAATTGAATGGTACCTAGGATGGTTTACTGGTTTGGGAAAGTAAATTTAATATTTTAATAAATGTATATTATTTTTAAAACATATATAAAAACATCTTTTCGTAAATAAAATAGTTAATGGATACTTGAAGTTTTGTTGCCTCTTGCATATTCTAAGGACGGTTTTCTTAGCTAACAAAAAAATATTTGTAGTTGGGGGAAGACAGTACGCTTCACGTCAGATGTGGGAATGGTTTGGCGTTGGACGAGCTCCGTTTCTTCTCCTTTCACAACTTCACTTTTATCTACCCATGAACTGTCTTTGTAGACAAACTTTCTCGTAAATTCCTAAGATGTGTAGTTGCCAACTCAAGCCACGAACATCACTGGACTTTCCCTTGCATATGGTTAAAAGGATATTTGACCAACAAAAGATGACATCAGCTACATTTCAAGACTTTCATCGTTTCTTTTAATTGGTAACATCTTTACCAAAAAGATAAACAATGATAACATTTATTTAAAGATGTTAATTTTGATAATAAGCTTATTCATTTCGTATTAATATTAGCATGTAAAATTAAATTAAAAGTGTAATAATACAACTTATGTAACCCATACTCAACGAATTAACTATTTCATAACATACTAGCTTTAGTAACCCGTGGAGTACACGGGTTAAATTAATAAAATATTAAATAAAATAAAATTTTTTTAATTATAAAACGATATTTTAAGATAACATATAATTGAAATTACTTATCAGTAAGGATATAAGTAATAAACCAGTGATATTAACTTTTTAAACTTTTTTGTTTAAAAAAATTAAACATTTTGTTTCAAAACAAACCGTTAAAATTTTTTTTTTATTATGATAACTCTAAAATTTAATTATTTTTTATATACAAATATTTTACTTTTTAAAAACACCAATTTTAAAATATTTTGATATTTAAAAAAAAGTTATTTAATAAAAATTCATTTCTTTATAAATAACATTAATTAAGAGAGAGAGGCGGAAAAATTTTAATGAGAAAAAATGTAATGCTGCCACGTGTCCCTCTCATTTATTTTTTATTAGAGTAGGAGATTCAAATTCCCATCTTCACATTTCTCCTAATTATCTGAATGCAAAATGTTTAACACTTTCAAGTTTCAACAATACACAAATCTTGTATGTATCCAACTTTTGGATGACTTAAAATGGAAACAATTCATTCCCTAAATTCAAGAATACAAAAAGTGACAAACAAATAACCCCAAATTACCCGTTCAACCAATAATAAATCAATAATATACCTTAAAAAATAATAAATGAAAATAAATCTAAGAAATCAAAGAAGGTGAAATTTTCATTGCTTCAAAACATGAAAGTCACACTACCAAGAAGCAAAGCCAAAAACACCATCTTTCCAATACACGCATCTCGATTTCGCCTAAATGCAGATATTAATCTTCACTATTACACTGCAAGAATCTTGAAAATCACTCAAATCACAAACCCTTTTAATCGTCGATTCATTCGCACATTCATCATCTTCTTCTTCCTCATATTAAGATCAAGAAATGGGGGTTCTTTCATGGTATTTAAGGATGCTTGATGTTCGTCCGGTGATCACGAAGAGCGTCTCCGCTGGTGTGATCTATGGAGCTGCTGATTTGACTGCACAGGTATGCTGTCTCAAACCCCTTTTTGTAGCATCTGAATTTGGGCGTTTTATGAGTATTTTTGTGGATAATGATAACTAATTTCGAACTTAATTTTGAGATTTAGACATGATTGTTGCCAAATGCAGATTTGATCTATCATTGCAAGTTATCTGTTTTATAAATCTTGATGCAGTTAAACATAGATATGAAGTTGTTGTTACAAAAAGAAAATAGTTTCTGTTGATTTCTGAAAGTGGAAAACCATTCTTTTGACTCTTAAAAGTCAAAGTTTGTTCTTTTTTCCTATTTGGCACTGATTCTTGTATTTAATGTTGCATTTTAATTTGGGCTTTCATTAAAGATTATTGAGGTTAGTCAAATTAGCTGAATATTAAATGAAAAATATACATGTTTTCCTCAAATACAGTTTTATGATTTACAAACTGATGGTAATCATTGTATTTCCTCCGATCTTGAACTGCTGATATCTTGAGCTGATAATATCTAATGTTTTATGTGGGCATGGTTTGACAAATTGTTGTGTGTCAAGATGGTTTATATGCAATTTCATTTTTGATCAATGATTCTTTAACCATGTTAAAGTTACCCATTGCATCTACCTCGACATAACGTGTATTGATTTTATTATTAGCATAATAGATGGTCATACAATACATAGCTAGTTTGAAATATAGAACTACGATAACCACATAAACACATATGCTTTTTGCTTTAACTATGATACTTAAGGCGGTTATCTATTCTCTCTCGCACTATATCTAGCAAGCACTGCATACAAGTGTTTATGTGGTTATCTGCTTCAAGTTAGTTATACATTGAATACGCCCCTAGAAAAATATATGCTCTTAAGAACTCAAAATAGTATGTTCTGTAATATGATATTATGTGGACTCCATGTCTTAAAGAATAATTCAAAATGGAATTTTAGTACTTCTAAGCTTAATATAAGTTATATTGACTATATATCTTTCTCAACAATCTGTGGTTAATATGATGATTACCTTATTTTATGCATCAGTCTATGACCAATGGAGTTTTCAGTTCTTTAGACTTGATAAGAACATTACGAATGGCAATATTCGGGCTGCTTTGTTTAGGGCCTGCACAACATTTGTGGTTTAATTTCTTGGGTAGAATCCTACCAAAACGAGACATGACTACTACCTTCAAGAAGCTTATTTTAGGGCAGATCTTTTACGGGCCTTCATGTACTGCTGTTTTCTTCACTTACAACGCGTTTTTACAAGGTATCTCAAGATTTCTGCAAGTTAAGATTTCATTTATTATTAATTTCCATTTTGTACAAGGTTAAGTTCTATCTTCTGTTATGCTTTCTCCATCGCGTGAAAATTATGACTTTTGAATAGGCACATAGTTTTATAAAAGATTTTGATTACAGCTCTTATGTCTTCATGGGTTTTTGGATTTGCATTTTGACGTGGGTTATCTTATTACTGCAACTTATGGTGGCGATAATCATTTTTCTTTGAAGCACATCCAAATATTATTTCTACAACCCATTTTATTAAAATTACAAATGATGTATGATTTTGATTATTTAATATCACTTGCTCACTAGCAAAACGCATATCCAAACACCCCATTAGTATCCGTTAGGGATGAAAAGTGCTAGAGTCTTGTGGATCACAGTCATTATTAACCACAAGTACGCAGTAGTGATGATGATACAGGGCTCATACGTAATTCCCACTTATAAAACACGCGAAAAACAATCTTAACAATAGAAAAACTTAGGAAATCGATTATTTGAATGATTATTTTTATTAAAAAATTTATAATTTTGAAATTCATAATCAATATTGGGTTCTAATTTTGGTCCCAAATCCAGGTGAAAGTGGTAAAGAGATTGCTTTGAGATTAAAGAGAGATCTTTTGCCAACTTTAACTGGTGGTCTTATGTACTGGCCAGTGTGTGATTTCTTCACTTACAAAATAATCCCAGTTCATTTGCAGGTATGCAATGTGAATTCATTGTTTTTGTTTTTCTGATTTTTTATTTAAATGACACATGACTAATGTAGATACGCATTACAATCATTTGCAGCCATTAATGAATAGTTCATTTTCATTTATGTGGACTATATACTTGACATACATGGCAAGTTTGGAAAAAGCATTAGGAGCTTGATTATTAGTGTTTTATCGTCTTTTATCAACCACACAATTTCATCCACGTTTGTGGAAGTTCTCAGTGTTTGGAGGCAAGACGGGTGGCACAAAACCGCCAAAAGCAAAGGTATTATTCAACTTAAGAGACGTATCTTTTGTTATTTCCGCTTCATTTCTTTATGTCAAAGCCACAAGATATAAATCCTGCTCATCACAGTTATTTGATCTCATTGATTAGAAGTATATTGGTGGGGTCCTGTAAGTTTACCTGTAATGATTCTCACAGTAAATCAAAGTAAAAAAGGCATAAGATATAAAAATTATGGAACTTTTTGTGTTTACTGTACTTCCTAAAGATAGATATGACCTGGTGGTTCTATATCTGGAGTCTTTATTGTGTTCTTGTTAGGGTGTGTTCAGATTTGTGGTTTAGAATTGATTTTCTGATCGGTTTTATTAGTGGGAAAGATTCTGAATTTAATTGCTTGATATTAACACATCTAATCATCTGCCGACAAAATCTTTATTGTTTGATTACCTATAAAATAAGAATGTATTTTTGGTCGTTTTATCTGATACTTTGTTAAACACACATCCAAACGCCCTTTAGTGACGTCTTTGTTTTGTCTGTTACTTTCTTAAACACACATCCAAATAGCCCTTGTGATGACGTCTTTGTTTTACCGTTGCTTTCTTAAACACGCATCGAAAGACCCCCTTTAATGGCGCGTCTTTGTGTTAGGTGCAGGTGGATGGAATTTAGAGATTTATATGACAATAAAAGCAGCAAAGAGTTTTAATGTAGAATGTAAGTGTTTATGAAACTTTGTTACCATACTAATAAAATGTTTGTTCTAGAAGATTCTTAAATTGCAGTTGTGTCTTTTGGGCATGACCATGTTATATGTAGGCAGTTAGATCACACCTTCTGAACATTCCCATTTGTTTAGTGTTTACCACTTGAGTCTGTGTGAGTTGACGAAAATACCATCATGATGTTCTTTTTAATGATTTGGATTTGAAGTAGCAAACTAAAAAGGAGTAATTAATATTTTGGATAATTAAACTTTAAAACTATCAATTATATATTTTGAAACATTTTTTCTTCCTCTAGTAATCAAGAATATGAAATATTATTTATGTGATGTAGTTTTTTTTTAATAGTATTTAGGTGGTTTATTATTTATAGATCTGTAATTGGATAATTCTAATAGAGAATAGGGTGTTTATCAAGTTGATTTTTAGGTCGTTTGAATTGGATTATTCAACTTTATAAATTTTGCAACTGAGTTTGAATACAGTATCCGTTTCTTATTGGATAGTCAAAAAAAATTTTTTTTTGTCATACGTAAAATTAGTGTACCCAATACCTGTCAAACAAGTTGGTGGGTTGATAGGTAAAAATCAAATTGTAAATATGTTACTCGGATTGGTAAATTCTAAAAAGTGGGTTAAATAGGTAGTAAATTGACTTGTTTAATTGAACAGATTAGAAGGAAGACTTATTTAACTAAACAGGTTAAACATATAAACTCAAACATGACTTTTTTTTTAATAAAATAGGTCAACTCAAACATGACCTTTTTTAGTGGGTTGGATAAAACAACACAAAGCGTGTTTATTCTTTTCGGTTTGTGTCGTGTTAGAAATTACCATCCCTATTTACCACTAATGACTAGTTACTATTGATGACAATTTAGTATTGCTCATTAATTGTTTTTCTTATCATACTTGCCATTGATGGACTCAGTTGATGTTGATCTTGGTTACCTCTTAGCATCGATTATCAATTTCTATATAACTTACCATCAATCATACGTATTTGAAGCAACTTCTAATGACATACCATCAACTTCGATGTCCCTTGGACCTCGCCTTGGGTGTTGTTCACAGATCCCCACCAAAGGGGCACAACTCGCTTAGAACCCTTATACAGTAGTGGGCTTCACCCACTTGAACACACGAGTATTTTAGTGCATGAAATAAGAATAATTTTGAATGATTGTGCACTTCACACAATCTAACTCATATTTATATATATTTTTACTTTTCTTTGATTGTAAATAAATCTAATTAGATTAAAACATCTTTGGTCACACTAAAAATCATTCAAATATGATATATCATGGGTTAATGATAAAAAAAAGTTTTTTTTAATACAATCTAGCAGTTTTGAAAAATATTATAAGATATGGGTTAAAATAGGTAAAATCTCCGGTCTCGCCAACACATCCTAATCTGTATGGTTTATTGTACCATTTTTTTAAACCATAGTTACCAATTAGAACTATGGCTTTTGTCAAAACCACCCGAATTAAAACTTGAACACCGTTAGGTATATTTTCCCTTTCTTAAAGTCAATAAAACAAATAAATTCATTATCAATTATCAAATGACCAAAATTTCTACATGTTTTTAACACCTCAATCATGTAACTTTAGTTCAACACCTCTTTCCCACGTACGTGATAGAAAATTTAGTAATTACACCTTGTTTTTACCATGTTATTTATTAAGGCATGTGTACGTAGTGAGTTCGTGAGATGGGGTGAATATTTTCAACATGGCTTTGATGTGGCTCCAATGAGCGTGTTGCAACACCGTGTGGATGGGCGTAAAGCACGGTGGTGTGAGTATAATCATAATAGCAAGGGATTGAAGGTGGGGTGTGGTGGTGGTGTCTGATGTGGCATGACCGGTGAGAGAGCAATCACACCCATCTCATGAACCCATTACATATTTTCTTACGTTACTCAATCATAATCTAAACTCATCCTTTATGTATAAAAAATTATAAACTAAAATCAAAATGAAAATGGTTTAAGTTTGAACAAAAGTACAAAACCATCACTATACACATTAATTACTGTTTTTTTTTTCTATTGACTTAAAGTGTGAGGTATACTCCTTGAGAGGGTGTTTGAATGGGTGACTTGGCTCATGTTCACTCGAGGAGTTCAAGCTGCAAAATACGATCGTCGTGGTGTGGTTTATGACCGTTGAACGATAAAAACATAAAATAGAAAAATGTTTTAGAAAACTAATACATGTAACAAATAATATCACATTTTATACATAACCAAAACACATTTATACACACAAATGTTATTTATAAATTTCAAAAATGTTTCGTCGACATCATCATCCAAATTTGCCGATGAGATGTTCTTCAATACGTACGTTGTCGCGGCCCAAACTTTAGTACAACAAGGTAAAACTTCACATCGGAAAACCCGAAAAGCTTGTTTCAATTGGTGAGTAGTGTATGACCACAATAGTTTTAACGTTTGGAGAGAGATATGTCATGGCTACAACAAAGATTTGATAGAAGAGAGATACTTAGTTTTACCACTTTACAAAAATGTATGACACAATTCGTCATGTGGGAATGTGTACCATTACTGATGTAGTTAATGAACACTTAAAAAAGGTAAAAACAAAACTCTACTGGTTTAAAAGAATTTAAAAATATATTTATTTACTAAATAAGTTAATAGTTGGAGTTGATCTATTATCTACAAAGCATCGATATGTACAAGATTGTAATTTTACAATAATTAAAATATGATATGAATGGTTAGAAGCTTTAATTTCTAATATCATAAAAAGTTCTTTTCATTATGCTCCTATCCTGCTTCAAAGAGTTGTACCCTATGATTTTTCATTAATATATCTATACTTCAAACTTTAATCTCTAATATCATAAGAAATATTCTCATCTTAGTATTGAAACAATTCAACCTATACTATGTTGAATGTTAATTTATTTAGAAATATTCGTTAAACTTAAATCATGTTTAACCCTTTTGTTTACTTAAAGGGTTGAATCACTCAACTATTCTTGTTAATGCTAATTATTTTTGAAGCAATATGTTAGCTTTAAGATATGATAAAGATCATAAGCCATATAAGAAATGTAAATCATAAAACAAAAAAATTGATAAACTAAGCGAAAGATAACAAGTACCTATTTGTAATCCATTATGTCGCAACGTGTAGGTTATCCATTAGTTAATTAGTGATTTTAGAAAAAATAAAAACTACCCACTCACTAGATACACCTCTCACTAGTGAGTGAGTGATTGACCGTAATGAGGTGGCGTTTACATGGCAAACAAAAATCAATCATACTCGCTAACTATATCATTAAAACACATGATCATGATAAAGGTAGGGGGAAAAAAAAAAAAAAATAGATGATAAAAACCGGGTTAAATCGTCCAAAATGCTCATCACTTGTCAATCATGTGATATACGTAAAAGCAGGCAACTTGAGTTTAAGCTTACCAAAGTCCAAACTTGACTCGCTCAATACGACGAAAGCTTAAATTGAGGTTGAGTCGTTTTTTATTTATAAATTATTTAATTATATTATTTTTATATGTATATATTATTAGAAAAGTCGTTAAAAATGAGTTTTTAACAAAATGGAAAAAATATTTTTTCCTAATACGGACACAAATTAATATACTTAATTGAAGTTAATATATATTTTGTACCGGGTTTGTGTTTCAATATCTAAAACTTGGTAATTAACCAAACTATGTCTAAAATGAGGATAACATAAATGAGATAACAATACTTAAAATACTTAAAGTTGGATGTTTGACATCTAGGAGTGTGAAAATAAACGGAAAAATAAATGTAATGGGTGGGTACTTGTTTCACTGAATAGATAAAAGTGAAAGTATTAATCTATCTATATTAATAAAAAAAAAATTTGTATGCTACTTGTCATAATTTTATAGCTACTAAATTTTATTTATTGTTTTCTCTCTTAATAAATATCACATGAAATACAAATGATATAATTTAATTCTTTTCATATTGAAAATATTTTTTTATTAAATTAAAAAAAGTAGATCTTTCTACAAATGCAATTTGTAAAGAAATAATTTTTTTATAAAATAAGAATTTTTTTTAAAAAATCAAATTTTTAAAAATGCAATATATTTTAAAACAGTGGCTTTTAAAAAATAAAATTCTTATGAAATGAAAATAATTAAATTTCAAAGTTATAATAAATAAATTATTAAAACTGACACTTTTTAAAAACTGTTTGTTTTGAAACAATTCGTTTAAAAATCAACTTTTTTTGAAAAAGAATTTTAAAAAGTTAAAAAAATAATATCATCCTTTACTACTTTTATCACTCGTACGTAATGTCTATCATATATTATATCAAAAGATTGTTTTATAATTTTTTAAATTGTTATTAATAACTATTTAATATTTTATTTATTCAACACGTATTATACACGGGGTACTAACCTAGTTATTATATAAATATTGCTTCCCTGAGCTATTTTATATTATCTTAATATTGAAATAATAAGAAAAATTAACTTGACTAACTATCAGGAATTGGAATTGGAATTGAAAATTTTTCCATCCAAAATCATGTTTGTTTGGTCAACGGATGGAATTGGAATAGAAAAATTTTCCTTCATTTTTTAGAATTCACATTTCTTCCACTTACCTATGGAATGTTTAACAATCCAATGGAATGTTCAAAATTAAAATTCCAACTTCACTAAAAATTGACCAACCAAACACGTTGTCAACTTTAACAACATTCCAATTTCAATTCCAATTTCATTTCCAATTCCAATTCATTTACAAAATATTCAGCGATTCAAACGGCTCCTTAGTGACCTTAACTATCAATTGTAAATTAATTACTTGTCTATATACATTTTTTTCATTATACACTAATGAAGAAAGAGAAACACCAAACATTTAAACCCAAATTTAATTTTAGTTTAGCAAACTGAATTTCTCATAGTTTCATATTGATATACATAATTACAAGTTTCATAAATTTACCCGATATGTTTTAAGTGTATCGACAAGTAAATACTTACGTATACTTCATTATTATAAAACTATATATGTGGTATTGTGTCAAACGATTTGAACAATACACGATACGTTAACACGACTAGTGATCAAATATGACACGCTTAACATGATTAACCACAAATAGTTCAATAGCACAAGTGACACAACACGAAAGGTTTAATAGGATTGTTAAGACAATTAATTAAACAAACATAAAAAAACAAGACACAATTTACACAATTATACAAAAGTTGTTAAAATCACAATTCGACTTGTATATAATGTATACTAGGTTAAAAACCCATGTATTACATGAGTGGAATGAATTTAACATGTTAAAGCTATTATTATTTTATAATTGTTTTCTATCTTACATGTCACTAGTTATTGGTAAAATAAAAATATTATAAATATCTAAAAAATTATAAAAAATTATAAAAAAATAATAAAAATTAGAAGTTTTAATATTATATTTTAAGATAAGATATAATATAAATCATATAGTTTAGTATGTTTTAATAAATTATTAGAATGAAAACATTTATAATTTAACTATTTGATTGTTTAGTTTACATATTTATAATAATTCTCATTTAATAGAAAAGAAATGCGAGAAATATAATTTTGGTGTTAACCAGAAGTTGCTAAGTGTCAATCTTAAACCTTATTTTATTATAATAGATAGATTTGATATTTTATTATTTATAAAACTATACAATTACGTCCTTTGATAGAAGGACCATATATGTGTTGTGTTGACCTTTTAAGATCTATCACCATATGTTTAATGTGTCATACACTACAACACTCGTGTAACACAACAATAGCCTATACATATTTATTTGGAACCATGCCATTTTAACGGGGGTTATATCATTAATTGTCAATCCTAAATGCAAAACGTGGTGGAGTTTTTTGTAAACATTATATAAAAAATATAAAGAATTTATGTGATGCATTTAATAATAACAAACATTATTATTTTCACAAAATATAATAAATAGCATAAGTATAAACTGAAAATAAATCTTTCTACCCTAATAAAAAGTTATCTATAGGGACACTTGGCATCATTACATTTATTTTTATCAAAATTTTCTTACTTCTCTCTTGTATTAAATGTTTACATTATGATTTAGATCTAAATTAGTTCTATAAGTAAATCAAGAAATAAATCTTTTTATTAGTGTTATTCTTAAGGAATTAAATTTTATAAAATAAGAAACTTTTCAAAAACACCAAACTTTTTTAAATATATTTTTTATAACGGTTTGTTTTGAAACAAAATGTTTAATTTATTTTTGGTAAAAAAACATATAAAGGTTTTAAAATAAAAGTTTAAAAAGTTAATATAGTTTTTTTATTACTTATAGTTATTAACCATATCTTATATTAAAATACAATTTCATAATTAATAAAATTTTATTTTATAAAATGTTTTATTTAATCAACCTATATAATACACGAGTTTACTAAATTTAGTATATACATATTGATTATATCTTACAAAAAGAGATCGCCGGAAAACGCAAACAACCTTTGGCAACTTTAATTATTATTATTATTTATTATATACCATTATACCAACCATAGCTATAAAAGTATAAAACATAGATCGCCGGAAACTGCAAACTACCACCGTCGATCATTAACTCCGGCAACAATATTATTCAAAAAGATTCAACAACTTAGGCTCTTCACCGTCGTTGCACCGTCGCTGCATTAACGGAAAATTGCCGTCGCCACCGTCAGCTGTCATTACAGTTATCGGTAATACACCTCTAGATTGAAAAAAACCATCTGAAGTCTCGTCAACTTCCGGTATCCTTCCGTCAGCATGAGGCTCCGGTGAACCACCGGCGAGCACCGTCTGCACCGCCGCCTCACACAGGTCCCAGTTTCCTGTTGATAGCAGTCCCATGGCTCCACTCACCGGGTTCGCCGTCCGCCCGGCGGCTTCATACAGCAGCGATTGAAACAACGCTGCGAGTTTTAAATTTATGGAGGGTTTAGAGTTTGTACGGTGTTTCTAGTTTAAAAATTGTTTTGTAGCGCACAGTTTATAAATAATATGTTACTTCAACAAAAAAAACAGACTAGACTCTACTTTGTTAATTGTACTTGTTATAGTAAGTTGACTCAACAAGCATGTCACAGTCTGCTGGTCATTTAATTAATGTTAGAAAAATTAGAGTCCGCTGGTTGAGATAACAGACTCTCTATAAACTGGTATAAAAACATTTTCGGACTAGATATGTAAACATTTCCTACCATTGAATTGTAGAATTCATGCAAGATTGAAAGAAAAACCAAAAACCGAAAAATCCTGTTGAAATCGAAGCGCGATAGGGGTGGAGGGAGTGCATACGTACCGGTAAGTTGATGGCCGGAGGGGGCGGCGGAGAGGAAGTTGATGAGATCGGAGCGACCAAAGAACTTGGAGAGGAAGAGGGTGGCGTGGGCTTGGGCGTCGGGTGAGGGGATCGACTCCAAACACGGACGTAACACGCAGTCGGGATCACACCTCTTGCGGAGAACTCGACAGCCATTGCAACTCATCTCCGATCAGTTGGTCTGATGTTTGGTTTTGTGAAAGAGGTGAAGAAAAAGAGAGAATTTAAGGGTGATGAAGTATTGAGTATTGAGAGGTTGATTTTGGCATTTTATGTGTGTTGGTGGGATTAAAGGGTAATATGGTAAATGTAGGCTATATGTTATTATGGTATTCTATAAATAGTAGTATTGCATTTTGTACAAGTTATATCTTGTGTGCCATCAACATTACTTTCTAACTTCTCGATTAATTATATACATTTATAATTTATTATATTTCTTTTCCTTTATTATATCTTTGTTTGTGTTAGGTACAATTGCTTATACGGTCTTTTATTAGTGATTTTTCTAAAGATTTATGTAAAAGATTTATGAATTAATATGTGCGGCATTCATTTATATCTTCATGAGAAAAATAGGTAACAAGACATACTTCTCTTTAATCCCCGTAAACCAGGCGCTCATTCTCCACTTTCGCAAGTCTCATCCGTGTAACTTTCTCTATCTTGTCGTCACACTCGATCGAGTTTCTTATCCGACAATTGTCTTCATCCAACAGTGTTTTACAGAGTTGGATGAGGGAACTTTCTTCAACAATTGTGACGTTAGTTGCATACTAATTATTTGATGACAAAGGTTTTACACTTATATTGACGAAAAGTAAGATGATTTTTTATATTATTTCCATTTTTACATCAGGTTTGTCGTTTTACATACGACAAAAAGGTCACATATGTTATATATGATTTTTTTAGGTGAATATCATATATACCCTATAAATTTTAAAAATATCATATATATTCAAATAAATTCTAAAATATTATATATACCTTCAAAAACTTCCTAAATATCATGCATATCCCAAAAAAAATATCATATATAATCAAACATACATTATAATATCATATATACCACTAGAAAACATCGTAAATATTATGTGTACCCATATATAACTTCTCAATATCATGTAGCCCAAACCAAATTTAAAATATAAAACCGCCACTAGAATCTTGCTAATAGCATATACACTAATTTTTTAATAATTAAAATATATTTTTTTATTTTAATTTATTTTATTAAAAATAATAATATAACGATTCAATCTTTTATTTTTTCAATAGATCAAAATTTCAATTTATGATATTTATTTATTATTAATAATACTAGTACTATATTTATTATTTTTTATTTTTAAATGATTATGATACCAATCATAATTTATTAATAAATATTAGTATTTTAAATTTATGAAAAAATATATTACTAATCAATAAACTAGTTAATAATCATAATGAATATATATAGTAGACAAATATTTATTCTATTAAACTAAGATGTTTTATCTTGAAATTTTAATAAGTTCTCTTAATTTATCGTAATTAAATTTTTATTTAAGAAATTTAAGAATTTTGTAAGGTGAATAAATTTAATATTTTTAAATAAACTTTTGATTCCACACACTCATAAATATGTTTGTTTTTGGGAATAAATATGACAAAATTGCTAAATATAAAATTAAGTTTTAAGAAAATTATAAGTAGAAAGAAATTTTCTTAAATTATTTAACAAAAATATTTTATTTTATTTTATAAAAAGGAGTATATAGGATATTGTAAATTTCGTTTGGGCACTATGATATTTGAATAGTTTTATAAGCGTATATATGATATTTAAAAAGTTTGTAAAGGTATATATGATATTTTTAATTTCACTTGAGCATATATGATATTTCGAAAGTTTTCTAAAAATATATATGATAGTTATGAAATTTTCTAGGTGTATATATGATATTTTAAAATAGAGTTTATTACGGAAATGGTCCTCGGTTTATTTAAAATAACAGTTTTGGGTACTAAGGGGTTTTTATAACAAGATTGGGGTTTGTATTTTCATTTTGCAATGAGTTAAGATATTAACACTAATAGACGTTGACTTTTCTGTTAAATCTAAGAGCATTTTGGTCTTTTAACTTTACAAGAACCGCTGGTGCAACTTAAAGGGACCGTTTGTGTAATTCAATATATATAAAGGGACTGTTTATGTATATACATACACACACATATATATCAATTAAAGTACATTTTATGTTTTAGATACTCTAAATGAAACAATCACCCCAACACCATCTTCATCGTCATTGCATCGCCACTAACCACTGGCCACCGCCACTGCCACCATGATTGACAACTACCAATCACCACCAACAACTACTGCGACCACCACCACCACCATCTCGCCATCATTATCAATGTATCATCACCAGTTCACCACCATTATACCATCACCATCATCATAAAATCACTACCATCACACCGTCACTACCATCACATCGTCATCATCATCGAACACCAAACCTGGTGGTTTAGTCACCATGTTCAAAGCTCTGCCTACGAGCCCTAACATCAAGAATTCCCAAATAGGTAATGTTTGATTTGGGTTTTAGGGTTTTGAGAAAAAGCTTTAGGTTCTAAGGATCTTGAGAATAAGATTTTGACAGAGATTCTGTTGGTTGGGCTCACATTTGGTTAGTACTCACCGAAGTGATTAGAGATGGTGTCGCTAGAGGTAGGGGAACCAACGGTTTGCTTGGTACTATGGCACCACGATTGCTATTGGAAGTGGGGGAACCAGGTTTATTTTGCTTGTGGCTTCGTCTTAACAAGGTGGTGGCTGGAGATGATGGAGGTGGGGAGAGAGGAAGGGGTGACAGACAAAATGGTTGTGGTGGTGGTCGGACTTGAGGTAGACGAGGGTGGGTGGGTGTGGGTTTGAGTGGGGTTTTCATTTTATAGTTACTACACAAATGGTCCCTGAAACAAAAATATAGATGTAATTACAAAATTAACCCTTTAAAGAGTATTTTAGTCATTTTATTTAAATTTAATAGAAAATCAAACGTCTGTTAACATTAATACTCAAACTTGTGACAAAATTGAAAACATAATACCCAAACATGTTATTTAAAACTCTTAGTACCAAAATATGTTATTTTGAATAGACCACAGGGACCATTTGCATAATTAACTCTTAAAAATATATATGATATTTATAATTTTTCTAAGGGTATATATGATATTTAAAAATTTTGTAAGGGCATGTATGAAATTCTCGTTTGGTTTTTTCACTTTACAATGTAGACCGCATTATTTAATTTTTTTGGAGTGCTAAAGCAAAACAAATCAATACGTAAAGAACTAAAGATTGATTACATGGGTTTGAATCAATACATTAAATCTATAACGTTTAACAGATTATTATATTGGTCTTAATACACCGTTACATAATTTCTGCATCAAAAGTCATTAATTATAACGGTGATTCAAACTTGTAAACTTTAACTCATATTATTTTAAACATTTGTTTTTAGAGAAACTATCATACATCTACATTATATAAATTTATCATCAAAAAAGTATTAGTCTTGTAAAGTTTGTTTATTATTCACATGAATTCCACGAGCCCTATGGTACTCAGGCCAGAGCATGAAAATTACAAAGTTTAGATGTATAGATGTATAGATTAATTATGAATTTTTTTTTATATACTCTTACAAACATTTAAACCATTATATATATCTAAACAAAATTTAATATATTATATATATCGTAACAAAACTTTTAAAATATCATATATCAATAGAATTTTTCTAAATATCATATATACTCATAAAAAACTTTTAAATTTTCATATATATCCTTATAAAACTTTCAAATATCATATATACTCAAAGCAAATTTAACAGATCCCACCCTTCATATATTTGTGAGTGTGTTTTTTTATTATAAAGAATGGTTTAAGTTGTTAGTGGATGATAGAGAATATGTTACTGTTTATCTATTTATTTGATAAAACACTATTCATCTCTATTAATTTTTTAATATATTTTAAAGTGGTTATGAGTATAGGAGAGAGAAAAAGTAATAATAAAGATATTAGAAAATATTACTTAATTGAAAAGTAGAAAGAAAAAATAATAATTTTAGTGTAGTTATAAACATGAAGATGAAAAATGAGATGCGAATGCTCTAAAATGAATCACAACATATCCGCTTTACCCATAACTTTTCTCCAAACTTTAAAGTTTCATTTAGTAATTTTTTCATATTTTGACTCAAATGCTTATATATTAACGAGGTATATGATATTTTAACATGTTAAAATACTTAAATTTCCCAAATAAAGTTTTAATTGTGATAAATAAGCTATATATATATATATATATATATATATATGATATTTTGATTTTGGTATGAGTATATATATTATTAACAAGATTCCTATGAGTATATATAGTTTTGAATTTGATTTGAATATACATAATATTTTAAAAGCTTTTTAAGGGTATATTTGATATATGTTATTTTAGTGTTAGTTTGGATATAAGTTTTAAGGGTATGTATGATACTTATCATAGGAGTGTATATAATATATTAAATGTTACTTGGATATGTATAATATTTTACAAGTTTATAACGGAAAAAATAAATGAAATTCTATCATTAATTTTTATTGGTATTTTCATTGAACACCTGCATCACGTGTCTAATTGTCCGATATTAGATTATGTATTACTTGCATGCATATTTTTTTTAGAAGAGCGACACAAAGTCTCTAATTTTACGCCATCTAAACACCCACAATAACGTTTGACACTCACCAGTTGGTTGTGAACAATCACCAATTCAATTGGGCCAAAGACATCTTGGCGATAATACTTATATACAGGTTAGGGTTATTTTGATAACTACGTTTTTTCGTAAGAACTCTAAGAATCAATATTAGTTACACATTTAAGTCACATGTCATTTTCACATTTTTTTAAAAAATGTCATAACTTTTTTTCACGACATTATTTTTTTCAAAAAAATTTCACCATTAATTTAAGTATTTTTTATCTTTCTAACGCGTACCATATTGATATACTTTTTTTAAAAAATCGTCCACCAGTTATTGACACATATGTAAATTAGTCATTACACATGTGTGTGTAAATCCAATTTTACACATGTGTATTTCCAAGTATTACATATGTGTAAAATGATATTCATAAAAAAACAAGTTTTTTTTTATTTTTTATAAATTTTTTTTTATTTTTTTATGAAAGATGGAAACAAAAGAAACATTTTGTCATTTTATTTTTTTTATTTTTATGTTATTTTTTAATTATAATTTTTTTTTATTTTATCATTATTTACCATTTTATTTTTGAAAATGTGTGACTAACATTGGTTTTTAAATTTCTAATAAAATATGTGAGTTTTCATTTGATTCCTTTCCTTTGTATACATACCTTTAGTGTATGTTATCTTGAAAATTTTAGAGGATATTGAAGTCATAAATTTCATATAACAATAATGATGATGATAATAATAATGATTAATGAAAATTTATAGTTGAGATGAAACTATAGTATTTAAAACAAAAATCCTTCTTACGTAATACGGTAATAGTAGAAGGGCCAATTTGTATTTTATTAAAAAACTTGATTAAGGGGAATATCAGCTCCGAACTCTGGGATCGAGCGGCTCCGTGTTTTCGCGGATTCTTTATTTCTACTTTTTGTACCATTTTTAATATATTTCACAATATTATTCTTTGTTATATTACTATTTTTGTTTTTTTTTTTCCCTCAAAATCTTTATCATCAGATTGTAATTTATTACACAAGTAATTAAATGCAAAGATAAAAATAATAATATAGTGCCAAAACTAGCATTAGTTTACATGTATAAATTAAGCTTCTTTTTGTTGTTGGACAAAAGTTTGAATTGAGGGGATAATATTTTACTTTTATAAGTAAAGATATTATTATGATAACTTACATATATCCCAAATAAAGAACGAACATTAATTCTCTCGCTAAGATTTTGACACGTTGAATGACTGCTCAAATACATTTCTATTATAAAAAGCATTCACCTTAAAATATCCCTATTCATCTCAAACCCTTAACTATTAAATAATAATAAACTTAAATCTAGAATTTTGGATAAAAGAAATATGAGAATTGATTTGTTAACATACATTAAATATTAACTATAAACTATGTGTGTATAATTGTAGTTCTGAATGCTCTACCAATTGGTAGAGGATTTAATATATAAGAGATAAATTTACAATATTGGGTTACAACAATAAAGTAATTACACACTAGTACATATAAAATCAAAACTATACATTTTATTCTTTAATATCCCCCTCAAGCGAGAGGGTGGCTGTCCAATATGAAGCATTTGGCGAAAGAATTCGAATTGATAGCAAGAAAGACTTTTAGTGAAGATATCTGCCACTTGAAGCTTGGTTGGTATAAATTTAGTATGTAATTTCCCAAAGGCCACAAGTTCACGAATAAAATGATAATCAAGTTCAATGTGTTTTGCTCTACGGGATTTTGCGTAAGAAATAATGCACTTTGATTGTCACACAACAAGGTTGGGCGATCTGGAGGTAACGCGTGTAACTCACGTAGAAGATGAGTCACCCAAATTATTTTTGCAGGGGTGTTTGCCATTGCACGATACTCGGATTCACAGCTTGACCAAGAAATGATGGGTTGTTTCTTTGCACTCCAGGACACAAGATTTCCATCAAGAAAGATAGAGTATCCATATGTTGAACGACGTGTTTCAATACATCTAGCCCAGTCAACGTCAGAGTAGCCAATAATAGATGAACTGGATGGTTTGCAATTATACCATGTGTATAATTGTAGTTTTGAATGCTATACCAATTGGTAGATGATTTAATATATAAGAGATAAATTTACAATATGGGATTACAACAATAAAGTAATTACACACTAGTACATATAAAATCAAAACTATACATTTTATTCTTTAATACTATGGTTCATAAAAGTAGATTATCAGGTATATTTTATCTCATTGTAATCATGTAACCACGTTTGGACAAAGAAACATTAGACATTTGAATAGTTTTGTCGTGTAGAAATTAACTTTGGCTCTAAACAGGTCAAGAACAACTAGGGAGTGATTTATATGCAGAGTATTGATATCACATGACAAAATAAAAAAGGATTACGATGTGTGTATTTGGTGTTTGAATATAAAAATAAAGGTAAGAGGTAAGATAATTCTTTAACATGACTTGAATGTGAGACAATGTTTATGTGATATTCATTATGTGTTTTTCTTGATTAACATAGAATGTGACATGCAATATGTCAAGAAATTTGATTCGTGAACTTGAAGAAATAGAGTCCGTTTAAAAATGGGAAATGAATGAGAACCTTAGCATGGATAAGTTTTAAGTTATGACAAGTAGCGGAAGTAGGTTATGAGATTCTGTGTCACCAGATAATTTTTTTTTTTATTTTTTTGCATTTTATGTAGAATGAATAATATGAGTACTTCGAACGACACTAATATTTATCTACAATTGAAACCATTCTTTTTTGAAATTATATGACCCCAATGCCCATTGTTTTTGACTTTATGAAAAGCTTATATAACTTTTTAGTAAATAAAAAAATTATATTAAAGTTTAAGTAGCTACATAAAACTAAAAAAATATAAGAATTATAATATTGTGTATTAAAGTTTTATTTTGTTTAGTAAAAGTCCAATTGTGAATTGTAAATTATTCATTTATCTAACTCTTATCAATTAAAAAGACCCGAGAATACAAGCCCAATTAACATAGAAAAGAGCAAAAGGCATAATTAAAAAATAGGTAAACCGTTTATTAGGTTTTGCTTTTTCTTATATAAAGCTTTCGTTAAGAAATGCTTTTAACAAAATGATAAACATGTGCAGCGTGCGTGATAGGTTTCGTTAAAAAATGTTTTTTCTCTCTCTCTCTCTTCATCATCATCTTCTCTCTCTAACTTGCAGACATCTATCACCATTAGTTCACCCACCCCACCGCCACACATCCCATAACCAACTCATAGTCGGCTGCTCAGATCTAGTTAGATGCGCCTCACCCAACCTATCTTTAGACACACACACACACACACTCTCTCTCTCTCTCTCTCTCTCTCTCTCCTCACTATCTCTAACCTTTCAGAATGAAAACCATAAATCAAAAAATGTCAAAAGTTACAAAATCCAAAAATCGTGATATTTTGCCCAAATCGAATAAGAAAATTGATTGTTTATAAATAGGGTTGTGGTACTGATTCTCTAAAATAGATCTTGCCGGATTTGGAGGAACTCGTTGGATTATGTAATTGAAAAGACAACATGTTCGTTTTTCCGACAAAAAGGAAGGGTTGAACTCGTTTTTAGATCACAAAGCGAAGTGGTTTTAGAGGCCAAAAGGGAGGGATTATATAGATTTGTATAAAAATGCAGCGAAGGGTAGTATCTTAGGCATACCCCAATCACTCTATCTTATTGAATAAAGAGTTACACATAATGTTTAAACTCTTGTAAAATACTGTAATTAATGTTTATTATTATACAGATAGATAATTTATTTATGTTAAAATGTGATAAAAATAAGAAAGGCACAACGTATATTTTTTGATTTAAAAGAGAACCACGTTGCGAAATGATGTGACTCAACTATTTTAGAATAAATTTATACCGAAACATAAATAAAAATGATAACATCAAAAAGATATATTCAAAACTTTAAGATATTACTTTTTGAAAGTTATAAGAGAACAACAAATATTTTTAAAGTAACTAAAATATGTAAATATCATATAGCAACACCCTAAGGGGGACTTTGGTTTATGAATTGAAATTGAGATTGTAAATGAAAATGATAAGCATTTGTTTGAAATTTAATTGTGTGTGTAGTTTGTAAATAAAGTGAAATTTTCAAAAGTTAAAAAGACAAATTTGCCCCTCCCACACTTCTCTTCAATCATCCCTGGTCCTTTTCAGGCCTCGTCACTAAAGTCAATTAATCTTTTTCATCTTCTACACCATTCAAATGGAGATGAAAGATGAGGGCTTGAACAACAGAAGAACGATTTTTCAAAGAACATTAACATTCTAATCCGGATGTTTTTCTACTTCAAACAACCCGAGATGTGTACGCCAGTATGTTTCTGTTTTTGTGATTTAGTGCTTCAATCTCTACTTGGATGTGTATGTTTAGTAATTATCTAATACTACTTATGTTGAAGCGATAATACTTGAGATAAATCAATGAAGAACATGGGTTATGAAGCTTGTTTGATTTTTTTGTTTTTATGTTAAACCACGGCATCCAATTCTATGATGAAGCTTGTTTGATTTCACAGTTTTCATCTTCATGTTCTTCCTTTAGTTGAACAATTTTATGTTTTGTTTCATCGTATTGTGCGTTCGTGAAAAACAAGGTTGTTGGCAATGTGATGAGCAGATTGGTTATCACGAAAAGGAGTAGTTGACCCGTTTTGCAAGACATTCAACTCATTTAGAAGCCATCTCATCCATATAACTTCACTAACCATGGTAGCAATGGCACGATATCCTGCTTAAGCGGAAGAGCCCAAGACCACAGATAGTTTTTTTTTTTTTTTTTTTTTTTTTTGTCATCCACGAGCCATGAGCACCACCTAGAAAAAGTAGGTATGCTGTTCTTAACCGCCTAATGAATGGACAACCTAGCCAATCTGAATCCGAGTATGCAACTAAATTTGTCCCTCCTTAACGTGGTAAAAGAATACCTTGACAAGGTGTTGCCTTGAGAAATCGTAAACTCTAGTGGTGACATCCAAATGGTTTTGTCGAGGATCTGCAACAATAAACTAACTGAGGATAGTAACCGTGTATGCTATGTAAGGTGTAATGGCTTGTAAGTATAGCAATCTCCCTATCCAGCGCTTATAGTGGTTGGCGTCAACCTTAGGCTGGTTGTCGTCCTTGTCAAGCTTCAAATTTTTTCAATAGGAAGGTACTTGATCGGCATCCTTCCATTTAACCATCCTTTAGGATATCAAGAGTGTATTTCTCTAATTTAACACGAGACCTTCAGGTGTTATTGCTACCTCTATCCTAAGAATATATTTCAAATCTCCAGGTCTTAGTACTAAGCTTTCATTGAGGCACCTTTTGATTTTGGGGGTTTTTTGTGAGTTATTTCCCACGATTATAAACATCATTAACATAAATTAAACTAGCAATAAAGGTGTCATGATCATTGTAAATAAAAAAAGAGTGGTCGGACTTGGACAAGTTGAAACCGAGATTGAGGAGGGCCTTTGTGAAATTTTGGTACCAATTGCGTGAGGCTTGCTTTAATCCATAGAGAGACTTACGCAACCGGCAAGCTCTGGTTTCATTTTCTTTGCAAAATTCTTGGGGAATTTTCATGTATACCTCTTTATCCAGGTCACCGTGTAGAAAGACATTGTTGACGTCTAGTTGGTGAATCATCGAATTTTTCTTGATGGCAACGACATGTAAGGTTCTAACGGTCATTAACTTTTCTACGGGAGCGAAAGTGTCATGAAAATCCACTCCTTCAGTTTGTGTATAGCCTTTAACCACGAGTCTTGCCATTTACCTTTCGATGTCTCCATTTGGCTTGTATTTGATCTTCTAAACCCGTTTTGAGTCTACAACATGCTTTCCTTCCGGTAATATTTCAAGAATCCACGTCTCATTCTGTTCAAGCGCTTGAATTTCTTTTTTCATTGCTTCAATCCATCTCGGATCTGCATGGCTTGTTTATAATGTTTTAACTCATCATTGAGGTGATGCCCGCCAAGAATGCTTTATGAGTATGAAAAATTATCATAGTTAGCAATAAGATGTACCGTCGAGGCTTCTTGAGTAGGCGCGGTAAGTGCATGGTGGACCGAAGGGGGTAACTTTACAACAAAATCATTCAAGCGCTTTGGTTGAGTTTGATCTCGCTTGGGTCTAGTGGTGGAAGCTTCTGTGTTCAAGTCATCAATGCCATGTGTTGCATATGCATTCTGATGGGCCACATGTTGCTTATTATTGAGAGGGCCTAAATGAGATTTGTTCTTGTTGGGCCATCTCTTCTTTCTCACTTTCTAGGCTTTGGTGTTCTGGGCCAGAGATGGACTGTTCCTTAATTTCCTCATGTTCCATGTTCTCAGTTTCATCTTCTTAATGGACTGGCCCAATGTTAAAGACATCAGGTTTGTTACAACTTTGTGACAAAAAAGAAAAAAAGGAAATTGTTTTCATGGAACTTTGCCTCTCTTAAAACCACAATTATCTTGCTTCCTATATCAAATATTTTATACCCTTTTGTTCCTTTGGATATCCTAGGAACACTTCAGGTCTCCCCCTCACTTCAAACTTGTCGCCTTTCGTTTCATTACTCCTATAGTATGCTAAACAACCAAAAATCCTCATGTGATCATATTCGGGTTTTCAATTGAACAACAGTTCATATGGAGTCTTATTGCCAATTATTTTTGAAGGTAAAGGGTTAATGATGTAGGCCGATGTTAAGATACATTCACCCCAAAACTTCTTGGGTAAGTTGGCTTCAAACATCAAGGCACGAGCTGTCTCTAGTAAGTGTCTATATATTCGCTTCACAACCACTTTTTGTTAAGGTGTGTGAGGGCATGTGGTCTCCAATAGACTTTCATGTTTATTATAAAAGTCGATCATAAAATTGGATGGAATTCATCACCATTATCACACCTTATTCTTTTTATGGATTTTCCAAATGGTTTCTATCATCTTGTGAAAATCAAACTAAACACTTACTTGCATCACTTCTATTCTTAACAAGAAAAACTTATACTAATCTACCAAATAATCAACAATTGTCAAAAACAATCTGAAGGTATCTTGATATTGCTTCTATGTATTCTCAATTTTTAATAATGATGATACAGGGGAATGAAGCTTAAGAATATATACACGGAGGAAAGGAAACTAAAATAAACTAAAAGACTTAAAGATAGGAGGTAAAATAGGAATAGATTGGTAATTATGGAGGAATATTCGAGAAGTTGACCAAAATCCTAAAATTTTATATCTTGATATTGGTTCATTATTTTCGGTTTGTTTCATGGTTTTGGTGAGTTTCGAAACCAAAGTTTCTTGTGTTTTGATTAATTTATATGATCTGATAGAATTGACTTTTTGTTTTTGTTTAAAGGTCATTCACTCATTCTTGTTATTTTGTATAAAAATCATTGAAGATAAAAACTTTATTATGGGTGGTGGAAGGATTCTTGAAATCTCTTACTAGAGGGAATTTAGTGATAAAGTTTCTATTCTCATGTCTACCAAACATTAATTTTTATGAAAAGAATTTTAATTTTAATTTTTAGAAGTTCTATTAACCAAACATGCCCTAACTATTTTATAATTAACAAGCAGAATTCTCTCGCATAGTGTGAGCGGAATTTCATATATGCTCAAAATAGTTGAGTGATCTTTAATAGTTAATAATAAAAATAAAATTCTACTATTCATCAGACTTTGTTAATAATATGTACATATAATGTTCATTAATCAATTAAAATATTACATAACAACACCTTAACTATTTTATAACAAGCGTACGATTATAGTAAAATAGTATTTAATTTAAAAAGATTAAAACAATTATGGGTTTGACATATGTTCTTTTATATATATATATTTTTTTTGAGAGAGGACATTTTAGTCATATTGTCAAATACATTAAGTCATTATGCCTAATATGTTAGGTTTTTACATCAAATATTTTTAATCATTTATTATATGTATTTATTATTGTGTTTTTTATTTTAAATCATTTGTGTTTAATTTCGACATTGTTTTTATATATTATATAGGTTTTTATTTTATCATGTGTTTAACATACTACAAGTACACAACAATGTTATTCATTAATATTTTTAATTTATTATTTTAGAAAAACACAATCATATTTAAAAAACAAAATAGCAAATAAAAAGATATAATAAACTACACTAAAGACACAATAATAAGTAGAAATCATGTGAGATGAAAATTGAAATTTCTATCTCTTTGGTGAAATTTTTTTAAAAAAATAAAATATGATTTATAAACGTTATAATCATTTAAAAAACTGGAAGAATTTAAAAAAGTCAATCGCTAAAATACTTGTTTAATAAACTTTTCTCACATTTGATTTTAACAATTGATAAAAAATTGATGGTTGAGATCTTTTTTATACTATTTAAATTCAAAACTTTTTATTAGAACCCTTATTATATTAATGTTCTTATATATTTTACTATCATATTTCATTGATTAGTTAATTCTATTTACGTTTACAAACAATACAAAATAAATAATTTAACTTTATATTTAAATAATGGGCTACCCAACACTCATGGCAGCAAAGAAACACCCCAACCTCAAAGTTAACCCCATGTGAGGTGTTAAGTTGGGGTAGACACATCCACTACGCTACAATATATTAGGTTTTCATTATGTTCATTTAGGTTTTCATTATGTTTCATTTCTTATGCAACTATAAATATTTTATAAAAGTAACACTAGTAGTATTCCATATAACTAGTAAGCAATCAAATGTAACCATATCATTATCAGGGTTCACAAAATCTAAGTAGATGCAAAGACTCTTAGATTGAAATCATGGTCACAAATAGAATGCAATGAAACAACTATAGTAACACTAGACACATGATTCTACTATGAAGCACTAAGATTAAAACCCGTAAGTCTCTAGAACTCATTTCCTAGACCACTTACAACCGTCTCATTTTTCTTATTTTATCCCATGTAACACATCAGCGACACATAATTTTTTCTCATTTTCCCTAGTTTTTTTGTGTTTTCCATGATTTCGTCCCATTTTTTCGCACATTACCCCAACATGCATCAAGTGTGGTACCGTATAAGTTGCATTTGGGGTTGTGCAAATCGGTGAATTCAGGTTAAAATTCATGGGTCGGTGAGTAATTAAACCGGGGGAACGATGTTCCCTACCGGCCCTGGTTTTCCCTGGGCATTCCCCATCATGTCCCATGTCCACACCGTAAGGCCTTAGTGCCATTATAAATCACCTTGAGAAATAAAATTACAATTTAGTTTTTTTTTTGTATGTATTTAAGTTCTTGACTTTTCACATGTAGACTTCACATCTGTGAATATGAGCCATCAAAGAAACTCTATTCGTGATAACATTGATAGTGAAGATCCAAACTTTGCCGGTAAACTTCTTATGTTTGTTTTTTCTTAAAGAAATATTGTATTTTAATAATTTTAATTTTTATTTATTGGTCAGGATTAATTGTAACTCAGAAAATATTTACTGACACTCTTAACTTTAAACTTATTTTTATCCAATCATCCCTTACTAACTAAGAGTTGAACATCGTTAGTTTTTTTTTTTTATTTTTTTGATGAAATGGGAAAAACTTCGGGCCATTATTCAATTCCGTCGTCGCCCAACTTATATCGGGTCTCTTTTTCGGTGGGTCTATTATCACCTGAGATCTACCTCTAATGAGTCAAGTGGTTCAAATTAGGATGTGAAAATTGACGGGATTTAGGATGCGTAAGTTTCCTATTGACGGATCTGATAGTTGATTTAAACTTTCTGCCTAATGTTTTTGCCACATAAGTAGTCCAAGTCATTAAAAAACTAACGGTGTTAACTCTCAGTTAGTAAGAGATCATTGGAGAAAAGTAAGTACAAAGTTGAGAATGTTTGTAAACATTTCTTGGGTTAAGATTATTCCCGGCCAATAAATGAAAGTTTGGATTATTAAAATCTAATAATCTTTTCTTAAAACGGCTCTTAATATATTCCATTACCTATCACTTGTAGGATTTAAATTTTTAACAAGAAAGAATAACAACTTACCACTTAATTGAACTATCTCAATAAATCTTCACAATTGGCTCAAGGTTGGGAACATGTGTCATGAGGACTTGTTGTTATTCAAGTGTTGATGAATCTTCATAGCTTTTAAATTTTTATGTGTAAACTACTCTGATCAAAACTCGAATAATAACAAATTAAATACAATATCAACATGTTTACCTATAAGTGTGATTAAATTTGAGCATATCCTACCTATAAATTAAGCAATATCACCAATTAACACGTCCCCACATCAATGTCCACAAGAAATCCTCCTAAGACATCAATATGAACCATTAGTTCCTCACCCAATCCCATAAATCACCAAACATTATGCCTAACATTTACCATGTCTATCAACAATTTTGTATATCATGTATATAACCCCACGAATCAATTTCCTTTTTGAACAACATAATATTTACTAAAAGAAATAATAAAACACAACAAAACAGAAGAAAAACATGGATTAACAAGTGAACAAAACAATGATCACAAGACACCATTACATCTTGTCTGAGAAATCAAAACGAACCCAATCACACCAACTTAAATTCTCAGACCTATATGTAATAACGGTATCGTTTTGTTAAAAAAAAAAATTATTTCTTGTGTTCCAGATGCACCCACGAATCACTAAACACATATATACACCAGACCATCATGAATAAAATGTTTTTTTTTCCATCCGTGAGACCAATGTGGCATCCCCAATGGCGTGTTTTGACCATTCATGGGGCCGGCATGGCTTAGGTGGCGCTTAGGTAGCGATGGACACACAACAAAAGTTAGTTAGGGTAGAATTTAGCAATACTCCATTATTGAGGGTCTAATTAGGCAAGATTACAACACAAGTTACTCTGTAACCTTTTTGACCTAAATTCAGTTGAAGAACACGATGATCAATTCATTATACGCCACGCGATTCTTCAAATTGCGTAAATACAAGAAACAACGGTGAATCACAGAACAATCATTATCACCAATCATTTGAATTTTATGAAAAATCAATCGAATTAAATCCAACAATTATTTACAAAGAATCAAATCATCTCTGCATCAAAGAATTCTACTCGATGAATTTCTAACATAAATCTCCTAGAAAGTAAAATCAAACACCAAGAATTCATGATCGGAAAACTCAATTGTGTGTGGTGATCTCCGGCAACCCCGTCGGAAAAACTCGAGCTTTTTTCGCCGGATGTGGGCTTTCAACCTCATCGTCGGCGAATCCGGCGAGAGATTCCGGCATCGCCGGGAGATTCAGGTCAAACCCACGTTGACTGTTGGTGGATCCGACGCCTTCCGACGTCGTAACGCCGCTGCTGGCCCTGCCGCCGCCGATTAACACCGTCGTAGTGCCGCCTCTTGTGGCCACCCAACGCCTGTCCGGTGGGGAAACACCGGTGGCAACAGAACACTCGTGGCTCCGCCCACTTCCACCGCCGTGTGTGCCGCTGGTGGAGGAGGTGGTGGGGTTCTCCGGCGTATGTTCGCCGTCCCCTCCGGCGTCGGCCGGAGTGTTCTTCCGGTGACTAGCCTTATGACCACCGAGAGCCTGATAAGACCCAAAGGTTTTATCACACACACTACACTTGTAAACAGTCACCTGCTGCTGCTGCTGCTGCTGCTGCTGTTGCTGCGGCGGCGACGGTGGTAAACCACCAGCCGCCGGTGGGGCTTCACGGCGGCCGCGGGAGAGAAGCATGAGACAGAACGCAAGATACTCCTCCTCCGACGGCGGTTGGTCGGCGCGTGGGCGTTTGGATCGTTTGCCTTTGGTCCATGAGTCTAAGTACGCGAGGTGTTGCCGGAATCTTGGCGGAATAAAGGGGTGGTTGCCGTCGTCGGAGAGTTCAAAGCTTCAACGGCCTTGATGGAGTTTGAAGGTGGTTTAGAGAGAGAAAGTAGGAGATTGATGTGGGGTGTTGAGTGTGAAAGTGTGGTGGTGGTGAGTGAGGGTTTATAAGGGAGGGTGGCGGGGCGGGTGGTGGAGAGTTGAAGGAAGTTGCGTAACAAGTTGGAGGAAAGTAGCCTAATAATAATAATATTATAATTATTATTTATTATGATGGTGTATACGCACACGTTGTGTGTGCGTTATGTGCGTAAAGTGGGGTCTAAAACTATTTTCATTTACTTAATGTAACAACTTAAACCATAGGTTATTAGAACACATTTACTTATAAATAAAAAACATTATAGTTTTATATGCGTTGTATTTGTATACGAGAGTCGTATAGTCCTATATAATAATATAGACGCATAACTCTTTTGATAGCTAATTGAATTTTTTTTTTGTGGTTAGTATCGAAATATGTTATATGCATCGTATAAACCATATATGTGTTGTGTATGGGGTAGTATAGCCTCTGACAACTCGCCTAGAAATTTTTCATTTTCGGTGTTTTCGACTCTATACGCCTCATATATGACTATACCAGACGTATAGAGTATCGATCTATAATAGAAGGTGTGTTAATAATATTAGGACCCTAACTTAATAACCATTTCATGAAATGTGGTCTCATGGTAGGACGATAGGTTATTTAAGTAGAGATCTTAGTTTGATTATCTTTTTTTTTTTTTTAACGGCAAATGTGCGACTCTGTTTGGAGAATATGTGTTATCTTAATTGGAAACTCATTGATTATTCTCTGATAAACAATTTGCGTGGTCTATTCATTGGCAATTAAGATCGAGGAATATTAGGTCAGGGTCTGAGTATTGTATGATTGCAAGGTAAAGATAGTAATTTGATACTTTATCCCTTGGTTTGGTTTAAAATCTTGAGTTGGTTGCTTGTTGTGACTTTCAGAGGTCATGTGTTGCAGGCCGATTAGCGAATCTGGTACAACTCGTTTATTTACTTGATGTAAATCAAGATCTTTATGTAAATATATTGACTAGTCTCCATACTAAATATTATTAAAATCTCTACTTATGATACTATTAAGATCATCACATATGTAATTTCTAATATTTGAATTCGTAAGTTGTGGTTGCGTAGTAATGTAGTATACCATTGTATTACCAGATCCTTTAGGAACAAGATTTTTATGTAAATAGAATGTGATTTGTTATTTACGTCATATACACGTTTTGATAATATTATTTGGAAAGAAATCTACTAGGGAACGTTATGCAATCTAAGACAATTTTTAATCTACTAATTTAATACTTACCTTTGATTTTTTTTATATGTAAATATTTACGGTTTGTTATATATATATATATATATATATATTTATTTATTATAAAATATTTATTGTACTAGCTTTTATGCTAATTTCTAATAGGAATATATCCCATTACATAAGAAGTATATATTATTCATGAATCAATTTACTTACCGGTACAGCAATACTTGATATATAAGCAGGGCATGCTGTAACAAATTTATCTCACTATACTTTTAACAACCTCTATTTTAAGTTTAATTGCTCAAAAATATAAAAATATGAGGGTGTGAATGAAATAAGGAAGATAATAGAATTTATGGGATTGTTGTACCTACTAAAAGTCATGCTTTTCAACACGTGGCCATAAATGTACAAAGAATAAAATATACAAGAATTGTCAGGAAAGAGAAAAAAACAATATTTATAACTAAAATACAATCATATTTATTAAACATCGGTCAAGTTTATAACTTTTTTTATTAACCATAGAAATAAACGCGTAATGATACAAGTTAGGATCGATGGTTTCTTGAGTGCCAAGTGGTGAAATAGTGGAGTTGAGTCAACCCAAAAAGAATGGACTAGAATCGGTATTGAAGCTTCTTGTTGTCCTCACCTTCAAAGATAGGTTATACATGTATGTATAAAATACAAGGAATCACTTTTGACGTAATGACACGTGGCGTTTATTTTTATCAAATTGGTACGGGTTTGAGGAGGTGGGCAAACCGGGTCCGGCCCAATACCCGAAACCGGGTTCGGCCCAACCGGTTTTTTTTTGTACCGGGTACGGGTGGAACGGGTTCGAACCCGGGTCGGGTTCACCCAAGCTATTACCCTACCCGACATACCCGGTTAGGTCGGGTCGGGTCCGGGTCGGGTACGGAACCGGGTATAATCGGGTTTTGAATTTTTTTATTTTTTTTTGTTTTTACTAATATAATCATTATTATTATTATTATTATTATATTATTATTATTATTGACTTGTTGTTGTTGTTTTGTTATTATTATTATAAATCATAATAAGTATTATTGTTATTATTATTAATATATTATTATTGTTATTATTATTAATAATATTAATGTTGTTTTTATTTAACAATATTAATAAACATAATTTTTCATTTATTTATTTAAACAACTTAAAAATACATAAATCGATCAATAAAAAATAACATAAACTTTTATTTAAGTTATCGTCTAATGTTTATTTACTACGAGACGTTTGATCAAATGCTAATTCTTCATCCGATATGCCAGAAGATACTTCTTCTTCTACCTCTTCATCGTGTACTTTAGCTTCGAGTGCAATTTCATCTTCGAGGCTTGTTTGGTCTTATATACGATCCATCGCGTCTAAGTGATCCTTTAAAACAAATGCACATCTCAACCGCTTCTGGAGTTAGTCTTGTTCTCCGTAATGAGATTACCCTGCCACTAAGAGAAAACGCAGATTCCGAAGCTACCGTAGAAGCTTGGACACTTAGTAAATCACGGGCCATAGCGGAAAGAATCGGAAATGAGATTCTTTCCTTTCCACAAGCCAAAATATCGAATGCACGATAATCTTCGGTAGTCATAGTGGAAATAAAATCCGTAGCACTATATCTACCGAGCTCACTTGTTGGGGTGTTACCCCTTTGTCGTTTAGCCGTCACATCCCGAACAACATTCAACATGGTTATAACCGGGTCTTTCATGAGGTACTAGCATTTGAGGTTGATTCTCTTGGTGTGGTTATATTTACGTTAGGCCCATATCTATTTAAATAAAAATTATATATTGTTTCAAGCTTGCATTAAAACTTTTTTTGGCATCCCTTGAAAAATTGGGGTTTTCGTCATGCATATCTAAATGTCATTTATCTCGTCTATCAAATATTCAACCCCAGCAACATTTAAAAACGGATTTAAAGCGGCGGCACAAGTAAAAACGGGTGGTAACTCCTCAAAATATTTTTTAAACTTTTCTTTCATTGTTCTATCATTTGTGTAAATATCATTTTTATATTAAAAATTTTTTAAAATCAAAGCCATGAAATATAATTCTTGAACCACGAATAACTAGTGGGATAATAAACTCCCGATAATTTTGTTGTTGAGTTTTTAAACACTTCAAGAAAATCGGAGAGACTTTGAACATTTTTCCAACCCGCATCGGAAATGGGTCGGCTTCACCATTATCCGAAAAGACTATTATGAAAGCTTTCAAAGTTCCCTTTGTTTTAAAGCACAATTAAACATGTGACAAGTCGAATTCCACCGAGTAGGTACATCCCAATTAGGACCTAAAAATACAGAGTCCGTATCCTTACAAAGTTTTTTATAATCTTGATATCTTCTTCTACTTTTTTATAAACGTCGTGTAACATAAATCGAAAAGCTTTAATAAAGTTATCAACAAATTGCACGGATAGACCGTCTTGCACTACTAAATTAATAATATGTGCAACACAACGAGTATGGAAAAAATCACCGTTGCAATCGGAAGATATTTTAATTTTATTTTTCAACCGCGGTTGTGTTGTTGGAAGCGTTATCAAATGCCATTGAAAAAATTTTATTTTGTAAATTAAAAGTAGTTATTACATTATACAAAAAGTAAAACAAAAATTCTCCGGTGTGTGGATACGGAAAAAGATCAAACGCAATCGTACGTTTCATCAATTGCCATGATTTGGGATCTACCGAGCGGTGACGCAAAGGTACGATTCGGGTAAACCGTGTGGAGCCGACCAAACGTCACTAGTTAAGTTTACACCGGTATTTAAATTTTCAAATAATACAATTAATCATTTTTTGCTTGCTCCATAATTTTAAACAATAACGTCTAAGGGTAGTACGACTTACATGGTTGTAACGAGGTTGAAGCGACTCTCGAATTAAGTTGGTCAAACGAGGATTGTCGAAGTGACTAAAAGGCAAAGCTTCTTGAATCACGAACTTCGCCATTCGATCTCGAACCCTATTACGTCGTAATAAAGATTCCACCGTCTCCACCTAATTGTGTTTGTTGCGAACCGGATTACTTTTCAACGACTTACAAAACTCTTGTTAATGTGTTTGCTTAAGTCGTGTTAGAATCTTTAGCAAGCAAAGCTCCACAAAACTGCAACGAGCCTTTACAGACCCGTCACTCAACTCAACCATGTCCCAATTGCACCATACATCCATGTTACGATTGTGTGGAAGAACACGAACGACGGTTGAACGTTGGACGAACTTTGACCAACGGAAGATGTGATTGAGCCATAACAAGATTCAAGACAGTGAAAAGTGTAAAACGATGAGAGGTGAAAATGTAAAACGAGAGTAAACTAGAGTATTTTGCTTTTTTTGCGTATGTTTTTGCGTTTGAGAGTTGGGTACTCAATCAAACCAACCCACACCTATTTATATTACCTTAGGGGGCAAAAAAACAAAAAAAAAAAAAACGGTCAAAAATGAGATCCAAAGGCTATATAGCCGTTAAAAACGGCTAGTTTTAAAAAAAAACACGAAAAAACGGTAAAAACCGGGTTGGACCGGGTACGATCGGGTCGGGTCCGGGAGGGTCGGGTCGGGTACGGTTCGGGTTCTAGAAAAATATAAAAACCCATAACCGGTTCCTACCCACCGGGTATTTTCGGTTCCAAACCGGGTACACCCTATACCGGGTTGTACCCGGACCCGGGTCCGGGTTGGGTTCGCCGGGTCGGGTCTGTACCCGGTTTTTTTACCCAAGTCTAGGTTTGAGTTCTATAAAATAAGTTAATAGATGGATTTTCAAAGTAAATTTCAAGGATGTGGCTTTGAAATTCAAAAAATCATTTCATAATATAATATTTTTATTTTTACATGCTTTGTCAATTAATCAACTATGCTTACATCATATGAATTTAATTGAATGAACGTCCTTACGGACATGGTGTTGAAAGATGAATCTTTTGTGCGCATAAAATTCTTCTGAAACCAGAATAATATATTGTTTTGAAATAAGTATGAGTTTAGAAAGAGTTTCATTTTATTTAACCTCTTAAAAAATGCAATGCTTGTCCAATACTATAATCGATTATAGCAAAAATTGTTATAAAAGTAAATTAAATTTGCAATCATTTTCAAACGTAACTAGAGAAATAAAAGTTCACAATGAGGTTTCCTGATGGTATGATGATTTTATAAAAGAAATTGAGTGTTAAAATCCTATAAAGTATATATGTAAGTGGTTAGTAGTAATAACACTGGTTAAAAGTTAATAAATAAAACTATAGAAAAGAACTAGAGAAATACAAAAGGAACTTTGATGGTAAAGGACATATTCAAAGAAGATTCTAGTGGGTTCGGAAAAGTCTACGCTAAAAAGGAACAAGTGTGAACAAGTGTGATTGGACTATCAGTTGACAGATCATTTGATTTGCTAAGAACTCAGCAAGATTTGATTTAAAAGAAGTTGTGATTGAAAAATAAGAAATGCATAAATACTCCATATCATATTTTTCCCATTGTATTGATTTTCTGTAAATTTCTTTACACGTTTGTGGTTTATTTTTCTTATAGTTCTTTTAAGTGTGATCTAACTAGATAACTTCTACTAACTAATGCCAAGAATACGAGAAACAGTATGTTGTTTCTTGTAAATACAACTGATAAAGTTAGACCTAAAAAACCTAGTAACAATCAATAAGGTTTTTTTTTTTGTTTTTTTTTACGTTTTATTTTATAAAAACTGAGTAGTTTTGTTGAGTGCACAATCACTCAGGGTCGTGTTAAGACAAAATATCGTAAGGCTCTCACAAAGCTCGGATATAAAAGACCACAAGAAAAGCAGAATAACCATCGTTATGTGGATTATTACCAACACGAGGGTCACTTAACCCATACCCAATGAAAAAAAAGAGTGCTAGATTCCTTACATGGGTTGCTCTAGTAACCTTGAAAGATATACAGATCATTGTAAGTGCTATCATGAAAAACCTTAGAATTGAGAAAGAAAATAATCACATAGCAGACAAGAAGCTTTATTGTCCATAAACTACCATCGAAAGACGAGAGTTATCATGACCATCACCATCATTTGTCAACTTTTGGCCACCACATGTTCACCATCTTCCACCAATATGATTATGATTGGAACTCCATTCTAAAGGTGTAACTTAATAGAAACAATGTGAGGCTTTGTGCCCTAGTTCTCACAAATATGACAGATGATTGAGAAGTCCTTATTTTTTTTTATCTTAATCATGATGTGGTGGTCGATTATTTATAAAAACAACGACGCTTGTGGATGGTGAAAAATTCCATTGTTGAGCCAATCGTCCTACATTAGCAAGCAATTTGATTTCAACTATCGAAGTTAGGTCTAACATCATTATTATCGATATTAAATCAAACATGTTAAAATTAGAACTCAAACATAGTGAAACCCTAGGTGTTTTTGACATGACATCCATGTTTCTTTACTAGTAATAAAAAGAAATTAAAACTTAAATATTTTTTATACTATGAACTTTTAACTCAATAGACACCCTTTCACGGCCGAAGAGAACCCTCCACCCCTTTCAAAACTGGCACTAAAGAGAAAAGCCTCGCCCTCGACACGGCCACTTCTGCCACCCCTCTAGCCTCCTCCACTATTTCCATCTCCAAGCTACACCCTTTCTAGCTCATTAATGGTCTAACATTTTCATTATTGTTTCTCAGAGATTTCCGATCCACCATTTTTAGGTGTTTTTCTTGTCCAAAATTCCTTGAATATTGATTAATTATTTAAATTGAATGTTGATTATTTTAGTTAAAAGTTTAGATTGATTACTCGATGGACTGATAGTTAAAATTTAAAACTTGATTGTTTGGATTGAACCCTAATTACTAATTTAGTCATTTGAATGAAACTTCTTTGAATTGTTTAAGTTGATTAATTGCCCCTTTTCTTGACCGGAGTTTGATTTTTCAAGTTCCAGAAATATTGGAAGACATTACAAAAGAAATTTAACGGGTGTGATTAAAGACTATAATCTAGGTGTAATTAATTACTAGAATCTATAGATTAGTAAGAGCGTTTGGTTCGTAAAATATGTTGTAAGGAAATTGAGACATAGAATTAAAAATTAGAATGGATTAATCTTGTTAAAATTGATAAGGTGTTTAGTTGGTAATTTTTTAAGTGAATTTGGAATGTTTATTCATATTTCATTGGATTATTAACCGTTCCACGGGAAAATAAAAGGAAAGTAAATTCGAATGAATGTATGAGAAATTTTCAATTTCACTTTCATCTGGTAACCAACCAACAAGATATTAAATGAAAAGTTTTCCTTCAATTTTAATTTTAGAAAATGTTATGAATCAAACAGTGCTTTATATTTGATAATATCTCGTGAAATTGATAATCTTTAATCTATATCATTAGTGCATGTTAAGATCCTAAAATGAAATCAAACATCACAATAAAGTGATTACTAAGAGTATCTATCCATCGACTAATAGTGTATGATCCACAAACATTTCTTAAAGAGGGTTCGTGAGGGGACTTTGACTAAAGACCGAGTCAAGGTCAAACCCATGAAACCGAGTAAGCCGACGCCATAATAGAGCAAAGCCGGCAACTACCAACATGCTATATATGTAATTTACTAGATATTTTATGTTGTGTGGGATGTGTATATAGACAACTACTTTAATAATAACATATTTTTATTACATAGGGACTTGACTAAAACATGCAAGTGGGATAGAGTGCAATTAGCAAATTGTGTATCTATTTTATTTTTTATTTTAAAATTGGTTTTCGTCATGTGAATTTTATTTTCAATGTTGCAGCAAGTGGTGTTTAAGTTTGTAACAACTGCAATGTCGTAAAGTATGATAAAATCCAATTTGCCAATTTAGGCAAATTGTTACAAACTTAAACACCACTTGCTGCAACATTGAAAATAAAATTCACATGACGAAAACCAAATTTAATAAGTACATATAAAAAACCGGTTCAATCGGTTTGACCGGCTTGGTTCCCGTCCGACCGCCGGTTCAACGCCAAACCGATTTTTAGCACCGAACCGGATCGTATTGTGGTCCGATTCGGTTTCAAAACAATGCAATCTAGTGATAATAGCATAGTGCTGGTTAAATATAAACAAACAAAAAACAAAAATAGCCAGTAAAATTTCACTTACAAAATAGGGTCTTGAAAAGATTGTAATGTAAGCAAACCTTACATATATCCTGTGAACAAATCGGATGTAATAAGTTTATAAGTGTTTATATGGTTTAACAATATTCAAGATGGTCTTAGGTGTTGAAAATAATGTGGTTAGGTGGCATGCTCGTGTAGAAAATGTTTTACAGATCTTCACATATGTCACATGTAACTTTTACATCATGGCTGGATAAGAATTTGCAAACCATGTTTAAAATATATTAAAGTTTTTAAATTGTAATATTCTAATAAATCAGTTTTGAAGTATATAAACTTTTCTGGAGTAAATTATGACTTTCATCACCGTGGTCATCCAAAATATTAAAAATATTCATTTTAGTCGTATAGTTTTAGTTATGTAACGTTTACATCAACTACATTAATGACCATCCATAACATCCGTTAAAACCCATTTATGTGTCCTTCACATGAGTGTTTTAGTCGATTTAACATAGGAGTAAAAAATAAGTTTAATTCTTTGAATATACCATTTATAGTCAATTGACTAACATTCCCCTTATATGAGGGCTCATAGGTGGGATTTAATAAATTTTATGGACAAGGTTAACAGAATGAATGTAAAATTTAGTTAACAAAAACTATGTTATTGAAATGAGTATTTTTATTCTTTTGAATAAAAACAATTTTTCTGTACGAAAAACAATGATAAACATAGTAATTTACCAATTTTCTAACTCTAAATTTTTGCAATTGTTTTAAAATATCATTCTGATAATATTTCAAAAAGAATGACTCCTACACTTATCTCATTAATAAGGATACATCACACACACATACACACATATGTTATATTTTAGTGAGTGTGATAAATAATATTGTTGCCTTGACATCACATGAGTAGTGACTCATCAAAAGTGTTACGGTGTTTGTGTTAGTGAAAAGTTAATAAAATAAGAGATGATAAGCTGTAGTGTATTAAGCTGTAGATGAAGAAAAAATCAAAAGTATTTCTTATGTGAACACGCTTGTGACCATCCTCACAAAAACACCTCATGTTGTCACTCATGTTTTAGGGTCGGTGTTACACATCCATAACTAGCCTACATAATAGATTCAATTTCATTTCTTTTTATTTAATGGGTGTGCTTTATAGATTTCACATAGATGTTCACTTAAGTGGCACGCTTTTGACCAATAATCTTCAATACCACATCTATAACATAATAAGTGTTTTAGTTATTTGTAAACTTAAGTCAAGATCAATAATATAATTTAAATTTAATAGTTTCCTCTCACGAATATATTTTAAGGTGACGTGTTCAATAGTATTACAAAACAACGCAAGTGGTCAAATGAAACACCTCGGTGGATAAAGCATAAAATTTGGCAAATAGAGAGTCTGTGTAAATTTTTTATTTCTTAATATATTTTTTGTTAATCACTTATACACGCTGGTTGCATTATTTAAAACCTACACATGTTGGATGTAGGATAGGTCTGATCATTTAGATTAGAGAAAATTATATAAATGGTCCCTATGGTTTAACTATATTGTATGATTGGTGCATAAACTTTGAAAATTGCAAAGTTACTACAAACTTTTATGTAATTATTATTTTGGTCCCCAATTTTTACAAAAGTGCAAAGTTAGTCCAAACTTTTATGTGGGCGTTGCACTTTTGGTCCTTAAAACTAACTTTAAAAGTTAGTTTAAATTTTATGAAATGCATAAAAATAAATACATTTAGTGCTAGGGACCAAACATACAATGATTACACAAAAGTTTGGACTATCTTTGTAATTTTTAAAGTTTGGGTACCAAATATGTAATTTGGTTAAGCCATAGGAACCATTTATTCATTTTTCTCTTTAGATTATACCATTTCTCTATAACGAAACAATTTTCATATGATTGTATCTTTTAATTAACTTAAATTATAAAATCTAGAAGAAATGCGAATAAGGTCATAGCTTACATAGGCGCTTGTATTCAATAACACGTGGTTTCACCTTATTTCAAAGATGTATCGGATAAAGATGAAGTTTCACATTTAGCAAACGTGTGAAATACTTCTACAAAAAGAAGCACGAAAGCCACATGGTTTATCTGGGACCATCAATAAAGACCAGGTTTATATCTAGTTTGAATTTTGTATACTTCTTTTGAGAGAATTTTATGTTTATAAAAGTATATATATCATAGCAAATTTAAACACTAGAAATCTAAGGAATATTTTTTCTCCCATATTGGGGATGCTAGGTAGGGAACTAGTTCTAAATATAAATCGTGGAAACCACGTAATTACTTGTATATATATCTATATCTATATATATATATATATATATATATAACTATATATATATATATATATATATATATAATATATATAAGAACGTTTTTGTAAGCCACTTGGTACAATTTTAGAGCTCCTAAATTTTATTTTCTTGCTTCTCTCTTATAATAATATTACATTAAATACAAATGATATTATTTAATTCTTTTCGTATTGAAAATATTTTTTATTAAATAAAACAAATAGATCTTTCTACAAATGCAATTTGCAAAGAGATAATTTTTTTATAAATAATAATGTTTTCAAAAAAAATCAAACTTTTAAAAACACAATATATTTTAAACCCTTGGCTTTTAAAAAAAAATAAAGTTCTTATGAAACGAAAATTATTAAATTTCAAAGTTATAATAAGAAATTATTAAAAATGACAATTTTTTAAAAACGATTTATTTTGAAACAATTTGTTTAACAACCATTTTTTAAAAAAAATTAAACAAAAGTTTAGAAAATGATATCGTCATTTTATCACTCGTACATAATATCAATCATATTTATATCAAAAGATCATTTTATATTTTTTTTAATTTTTATTAATAACTATTTATTTTTTATTTATTCAACACGGTAATACGCGGGACACTAACCTAGTATATATAAATTAACAACAATAACATTTAAAAGGAGAAGAAAAAGAGATAATAAAAAATGGCCTTACAAAAAAAAACGACCTAAATATCACATTTAAAGTTCATATGTATATGATTCTTACTATTTTTAACTTAAATTGATTATGTATTACATATATTTTTTGTAATTAAAAATCTTCAGATATATATTGTTAATGTGTTCATTGGTTTTTTTTATAAAATATTTGTTATTTAGATTATAATAGTTTGCATTGGTAAAAAAATCTTAAGCGTGGGTGTCAAAAATTATTGCTTGGTCGTTGTCAAAAGTTCTTTAGATCAGGTTAAATTTCATGGATCGGTTTGAAATTTTTGGGGTCTATTGGGATTATATTGTACGTATACTAAGAAAATAAAATTTTCATAGGAGTACGGGTGACCCCATTGTGTCTTCTTAGGTCCTCCGATGATATGAATAAATTTAGAGTGGGGTTTATATTAAAGTGTGTGTATGTTTGCGAGTAAAAAAGATAGATTGTTTGGTTTTTTAATAGATGAATATGAACTGTTTATCGTATGCTAATTTACGTTTGTTTATTTTTTTAAGTCATAACTACAGTTCTTGGTTAAAGTTCTAAAAGCTGTAATTTTTTAATCTTTCTAATTAGCGAAAATACATGATTTTAAACACGAGAAGAGGAACATATTGATCATAACAAAGAGAAACACAATAAAGTGTAACTGTATAATTTTGTAATATATGTAATACACTAAAACTAATAGTTATATATTCATATGTCAAAAAATGATAAACGAACAATGATAAAACCAAAAATTTCGATTAACCCCAAAAAAAATAACACTATAGATCTGAGAAACAGAAGCAATTGCAGTCATATTGTATCAGAATTGTTTATATGAAAAATGGCATAAAACCTAGAAAGCTTTGATAAAAGTTCATTTATATAAGTGATCCAATAGCAGCTCATTGTGGGAATGTGGGTTATGAGGTCCTCTTCTACAACAAAAAAATTTGTTCTTCAGCCAACATGACAGCACGGCCCGTTAATCAGGGTCAGCTCATTAAGCTCAATAATAATAAACAAAAAAAAATCCTCAATACAAATTATATGTAATTATGGGAGTAACACACTTGACATTGAATTGTAATAACTCATATATTTCAAATTATCTAACTACTATATAATACATATTAGAAGATAAGATGGTAATTTCATTTAAAGTGTAACACACTTATACAACATTTTAAGCATAGAGTACAAGTACTTTATGCATAATCCACTTTTGCCCCCATTTAATTAACTTCTTCTAATTATTATATTATTTAATACACATTATTAATAGATTATTTAATAATGTGATATTATTTATTCACTTCATTTAGTTTTTTTTTTTTATAATAATATAATTGCATTTAAATTTAAATTACTAATCATACTTTTAAAAATAAAGTTTTATTTTATTTATAATAATATAAATTTTTATTTAAATTTATAATTACTAATCATATTTTTTTAACTAAATACTATTAAATTAACTATTATTTTATTTAAATACTTATATTATATATATATACTACTTTATAATAAATCTATCTGGATAGAGATGTAATTTAACCAAACATACAAGTTTTGAATCAACATATACAAAGGATTGCAAGACATTTAAAAGGTGTAGAATAGAAAATTGATTAAGATTTTAAGATTTTACGGGCAATATGGTAAATTATCAATTAAATTTTATATACCTTGACATCCCTTATCTCTTTTATGTATTTATAACATTATTAATACATTATTTAATATATGATATTATTTAATTCACTTCATTAAATTTTATTTTATTTATGATACCATAAATTGATATTTAATTTATATTTTTATAATTAAATATTATTTAAATTAAGTATTATTTTGTTTAAATATTGAAGTATATAACTTATATATATTTATATATATATCTCATGTTTATAATAACTATAATACTAATATTTTTCTAAGGACATACTGTGAGTTTAATAATTTTAATATTTATCTGTATCTTATAATAAAAGTGAAAGAAGGATTGAATGATAATTTTACATATGAATTAAGACACTCATATGAAAAGTCATGCTTAAATTTCAAAAAATTAACCATTTTATTTCATTTATACCCTTATAATAAGTATAATATATGATGCTATAATACAAATGCTAAAACATATACACGTGGCCAAACAAAATGCTATTTACTTCCAATTCCGTTCATTCACTGCGATTGAACACTAATCCCTCTTTCCCTTTACGTTGCTGGTTGTTAAAGCTCAATAACAATCAGATGTAATTGTGTTGTATAATTTCTTTATTAACTTTCTCCTCGGTCTATGCAAATCACCACCGAAAACTGCCTCCGATGATCATAAAACTCTAACTTGCATTCATAAAACTCTAACTACATTCATAAACGAAACCCTCCTAAATTTAGGTAACAAGGATTTTCGGACCACAATACTACCCATTTTTTACTAATCTTGTTGGGATAATACTTGTCTTAAAAACTTTTGTAATATACGTAATTGTTTATTTCATTCGATTTTTTTCAATAATTGTATTTTGATTTTTTAATTTACATCATAACGCACTGAGCCGATACTAACTAAAATCGAATTCCCAAAAAATCACACAACATCGTACCGCCGCAACGCGCGGGCATTTCCACTAGTATATTTTATTAGTGATCCTTTAGCCGTGTAAAATTTATTTTTATTAGAATAATATAATATATTATATGGGAATTGGTAGTATGATACTATGATACTATCATATGATAGTATGATATACGATGTATATGTAAAGTGGTTTTGTGAACACATCAACATCTAAAATGGACTTAACAAAATATATAAGCCCATGCCATAACATTGGGCTTAACTCCAGTCTCCAGGACATTAGGTATTTACAACTTCTAACCCCATAAGAACATTCACACTAGCAACCCCATTATCATCTTCATATTTAAATTAAAAACATTATTTTTTACTATATCTTTTAATTAAATAATACTTTTTAATATTTTATTATTACATTTTTTCTTCCCTCTACACACACTCATTTTAAAAATATTAAAAAAATTATAAGGGTTGTGCTGTGTTTTCCTAAATATGGGAAATCACGTACAGTCCCCATATATTTTCTTTCTACTTCACTCACAACTACTAACAATCATCCCCCATAATATAAGGCACACACTCACATCAAAAATGGGAAACCTACTGTGAATGCTATACGACGTATTGAACCTTTACGGTGTGTAAGTTTCAACTTCAGACTAGTTAGTAATAGAGGTGTACAAATTGTTTCCGTTTTACAAATACTGGTGCGGTTATGACTCGATTCAATTTGACCAAGTACTCTAGCAAAATCGATTTGAGGGTGAATTGACTTTGGTTCAAACCGGTTTGAGCAATGGAGGAACCAAACCCGATAGAAATCAATTCGGATAGGGTTGGATTCAAGTTAGGTCCAAACGATTCTCAAGCTGGTTTCTAATAAACTACTTGATCTATGTTTTTGAAATCATTCCTACATCCAACAAATTCAAAGGAAGAAGTTCAAGAAGTGCAAGAATTGACGAGAAAGATGTCGACCTAGCTTTTGAAGTTTTGAAAGCTACATAGGGAATACTTTAGTGACATGCCCGGTCTTATAAGTGGGAAAACATTAGAAATGCTATGCATGCACGCATGATATTGCACAATATGATTTTAAACACGACGACAATGCAATATCATTGGTCTACGTAAGAGATCCTCCGACAAATCAATTGTTGATGATAACGTCCTTTCGGAGTTGCACAATTTGATCTAGTGTACATTTTAGACTTTGATTTGATCTTGTGGAATATATTGCAAGTCTAACCTCCTGGATTCAGAAAAAAAAGTAGTTAAAATTAGTATTTATGTATTTTTAGTGACATTTTGTTTTTATTTTTTATAATCCTATGTATGTCGTTTTTAAATTTTAATTAATGAAATTTTTTTTTGTGTTTTTTAAATATATTAATTAGTTTTGTTTAACAATAAAAAAAATATTGAGGTGGTTGGGTGCTCCTATCAATTTGGATAGTTTTGGTATACTTGAGTAAAAGAAAGTTTTCAGTCATGTTAATTTGATTTGGGTACTTTTCTTGTGATGCAGATCAATGTGTTGTCTAGAAAAACCTTATGATTAAATTCTAGATAAAAGGGTACTTGTGTTACTATACATCACAGGCTGTAAAAAAAAAATAAGTGTTATTCTATCATGGTTTAGTAACAAGGTAAATTTGTAAATTGAATAAAATATAAAGACTTATAAGGATGTAACAAGTGTGTTGTGTCTGTACGTTGCAGCTCCTCGGTTTTTGTCAAAATTTGTAATAGAAGTATAGCTGGAATAGAATGTAGCAGCAAGCAGAAGCTTACTAGCATTTTATGAGCATTCGAAGTAAAAAAAAATTCATCACAGAAATACAAATTACAAATTTCATGAATCAATCTAATAATACAATTGTTTGATCTTAACAAGTACCGAGAAAAATTTCAAAACAAGTGAAATAAACACAAACAACTGCATATATGCAGAGTGAAATTACCTCTACTGAATGAGATTTGTGGTTATCATCTTAAAAGCAAAAGAAGAGCACCATAACGCCTTCGCATTAGACTCTTTCGAGAGATCCAATTAGTATTAGCATTTTATGCGCCTGAAAAACAATAACAAAATGTTTACGTGTTGCATACTTTAAAAGCACATGTATTTTGATTCATTGATGCACGTAAATAATAACTCTACACTTAAAACCTACATACACCACGATCACAGTAAAATGCAGAATTGACGAGCCCTATAAATCGTCCTCATCCCCATTAAAACGAGGGAATTCGACCGTCCCAAAACGAGGGGATCAAAAGGAACCATCAAAGATAGGTTGCAAGAGTCAACTTGAGCCCTGAAAGAATTTGGATCAGACCTAGGTCTTTTTCGTCGGTTCTAGTAGATGTAAACATGCATTCTTTTTGGCTCACTACCACTAGCACTATTATTTACCTAATAGGCCTGCAAGTAATGAAAATATCAGGACATGGTGCTCTTTCCTGTATCAAATTAGGGTTTCTTCAAAATTGAAAACAAAGCATAACACCAGCTTATAAAATCCCGTGATTTATTAAAATTGTAATTGGGTTTAGGGCAATGGATGAAAATAAGCATAGAGTGAGAAGTGTGCACTCAGTGGTATACTTATTATTAGGTTTAAATATTACTAATTTCTAAAGTCTAAATATACTCATATTTACTTCCCGCTTGTTTTTGTTGGTTTTAAACAAATTTATATGGAAACATAGTAAAATAAACACGTCGAAATGAGTTTTCAAAATAAAAAAAATATATATATGTTGTTATGGAAGAATTGAAAGAATTTAAATATATTATATCTGGCTCGAGTCAGTTTAAATAAAATTTATATCTAAAGACAGATAAATGAGCAGTCCTAATAGTGTCTTGGAATTTTGTAAAACATAATATTTCCAAAGTTATAAAAGAAATATAATATGTTCAAATAACAACTTAAGTAGTTATATCTTGTGTTTAAAGATCTTGAATTTTGACCGATAATTGTTTGTAACGACTAACAAACCGCATATAATTTTTAATTACTTCTTTTAAATTTTATGTTTTTACTAAAACATTTTGAAAAACGTATTTAGAGATGAATATATGAAAATTAGAAGCGGTGGCCACAAAATACAAGGATGATGCTTGATAGAGCTCATAAAAGAATTTTACATGTCTACTTTTGTGTTTAGAGCTCATGATCTCCACCACTAGTTATGCAATTAAATGCATAAAAAGACAGTAAATAAGAATGAAAAGACAAAATATATTTCTCATAGGTGCTGACTTCTGACATGAAAGGATGGATGTTACTATTCATAGCCTTAGCAATATAATATATAGCAGATCAGATTGTAAATACTTAAATTACTGTGGTCAAAACCATACATCAAAACCTAACTATTTCTCAATTGTTTTTTTTTTCATATATTAGTAATGTAATGTAATAATAATTAGTAGTTTTTCATCTTGCGTGAGTGTTGCTTTTTTGTTTAATAGTGCGTTTTTTGCGTCTCAACAGAACCATCTTTTTTAGCCCATGTTACATGCACCAAAATTTGTTTGATGCATATATACTTGGATGTTCCGTTATTTAGTTTTATTTAACATGCTTTTAGTATATCCAAAACAAAATAAAGTTTAAAACACAAAAACAAAAAACATAAAGTTGTTAAGCAAATCAGTTACGTTATTGGCTGTTTTTGTTGTGTGAATTTTATCGCTTGTTGTTAGTTACCTAGTATGCGTTCGAGTAGAAATTTGACAACACGGTTGTTGAATTTTTTCAAAACCTTTATAAGTTATTGTTATAAATATTTTTTTCTTGTATTCGCTTTTCATATTTACTTTTTAGTAAAACCTAAGTCGAATTCTTAATTTAATATTTAATATACACACAAAAAGAAAACATAATGAAAGAGGCAAAGCTTCAAAGAGCATCACTTCGGGAAGGTTCAAAGATTAATTCAAGTACGATGTATATATGGTGTAGTTTAAACATAGGAATACATTTGTTTAAAAAAAGAGTAATTACATAAATGGTCCATGTGGTTTATCCAAAATAACAGGTTTGGGTATTAAGACTTTTTTGTAACAAGTTAGGGTATTGTGTTTTAAATTTTGCAACGAGTTAAGGTACTAGACTAACAGACGTTAGTTTTTCTGTTAAGTTTATGTAAAATGACTAAAATACCCTTTGAGGGACTTCTTTTGTAATTTTTTATATTTTTTTATACAGGGACCATTACTGTAATTACATATAACTTTAAAATCCCACCCCATTTCCCCCCGTCGGCCACCACCACCACCACCACCACCACCACCATCTACCCACCACCACCACCATCTACCCATTGTCACCACCACCCGCGCCTCCAGCCCACCAGCCACCACTGAACAAACCCAATCTCGTTTTCCCCATCAGCCACCATCACCACCACCTACCCAATCCCCTTTTCCCATCAGCCACCATCACCACCACCTACCCATCATAACCACTATCGACCCATTATCACCACCATCTAGCCGCCATCAGCATCATTATCCCCACGCGTCATCACACCAATCCCCTTTTCCCCGTTAGTACCACGCGTGCCCTAGATCTAAAACACCACTAACTGAATGGTTGGTGGTGGGGAGAGTCGTCAGTGGCGTTCAGGTGGCAGTGATGGTAGTGGCGGCTGGTGGTCGTTGATGGTTGGTGGTGGGGGGGTCGCCAGTGGTGGGGGGGTCGCTAGTGGTGGTGGGGTTAGCGGTGGTGGTGGGGGTTAGCGGTGGTGGTGGTGAGAAGATGTTCAGGCGCGGCAGTGATGGTGGTGGCAGTGGTGGTCGTCGTTGGTCGGTGGTGGTGGGAGTCGCCGGTGGTGGTGGGGGTTAACGGTGTGGTGGTGGTGGTGAGAAGATTCCTGCGACAGTGATAGTGATGGCAGCTGGTGGTCGTCGTTGGTCGGTGGTGGTGGGAGTCGCCGGTGGTGGTGGGGGCCGTCGGTGCTGGTCGGGGTCGGTGGTGGTGGTGGGGGTTAGCGGTGGTGGACTGCTTGTGGTGAGATCTGCAACTTATATATATGTGTTGGTGTGTGTGTGTGTGTGTGTGTAAACACCAACACAAACAGTCCCTTAGATATGTTAAATTACATAAATAGTCCCTTAAGATGAAAACACTAAAATGCCCTTAGGTTTAACAGAGAAAAGTTAACGTCTGTTAGTGTTAATACTTAACTTGTTACAAATTGAAAACACAATACCCCACTTATTACAAAAACTCTTAGTACTAAATTTGTTATTTTAAATAAACCACAGGGACCATTTATATAATTAACTCTAAAAAAAATTCAAGCAATACATACTCACACAAGCAACTCAAGTATCATTTTTAATTGATTACTTGACACGTGTTCAAACGATGACACCATTAGAGTAGAGAGCCTATGCTTTGGCTTGCATCAATGAAAAAGTGTCACACATGATAGACACATTTATTTCCTTTCTAACTTAATTATAGAGTAATTGTAATATATAATAAAAAAAAATTTGTATAAATAATGTATGTGGTTTGATCAGATTGCATGATTAGTTTCTAAACTTTGAAAATTACAAAGTTAGTCCAAACTTTTATGTAGTCATTATAAATTTGGTCACTAAGTTTACAAAAGTGCAAAGTTTTTCCTAAGTTTTATGTGAGCGCTGTATTTTTGATCCCAAAAATTAAATTTAAAAGTTAATTTAAATTTTATGAAATTCATATCAAATGAATAAATTAATGTCAGGGACTAAACATGCAATGATTACACAAAAGTTTGAACTGTATTTGAATTTTTTAAATTTAAAGAACAAACATTCATTTGATTAAACCACATGAACCATTTATGCACTTTTTCTATAATAAACTACAAAAAACTCTTGATTTAAATAAACACCACGTGTATATACTATATCAATAACAAATGTTCATTTATTTTTTTATTTTTTTGGTTACTTGTTTATTATATCTAGAGAACATATACGAATAAATGGTAAAATCACAAGTATTGACTTTAAATGCCTGCACTTAGAGATAAGCCTATTTAACACAGTTAGGTACATAGTATTCTTCATTAACCGAATAATATAATTATGCTCTACGAATGAAGATAATATAGATTTATTCGTTAGGCTATTCCTTTTAATTAGGTTTAAGAAGCGTGACTCTTGAAGAAGAATTCATGGCAGACAAATTAGCATTTCATTTTCTTTTAACCGTACCGCATTAACATGGTCCATATATCTATCACTAATAAAATGGCTCCTAACGTTAGTTCATATTTGAATCAGCAATATATTGTATTGGCCCGTCCTCGTACGAATGGTGATTCCATTCAATGTATATGTACGCAATATCCTAGACACATTGCGTTAATAGATCTCTTTATTTCTAGATAGATATCTAAATCTTGTCACTGTTAGATAAAAGTATTTCATACATATACGAAAGTGATAATAAGATATCATGAACAAGATGAATTTTTCTTCCAAAATTTGTAATTAGACAGATGATTCTTTTTAGATTGAATCTCGCTTTTCATTCCTGAGTTTTGCATATTGACTCCATTTGAATTCCAACATCTAATTTGTCTTCATTATCACCTGAGTTTTGCAAATTGTTTTATTTCGTACTTTTGATAATGATGTTAACATTTTTATTAGAATATTTTGAAAATACCAAAATACCCCTACTGCATCGCTCTCTCACTTTTCAATTTCTCTCACTTCTCTCTCTCTCTCTCTCACACACACACACCAACATACATTCTCTCTCTCCCCCTTTCTCTACCGCCACCGGAACACACCACCTCCCACCACCACCCTCGGGCAGCCACCTCAAGTGCCATTGCGCCATTGTCCCGAACTATCACTGATCACCACAAACATTGTCACATCTCTTTTTAGATCTGTGACCACCTCTACCCCCCCTTCCGACAGCTACTTGCACCGCCACTGCCTTGTTGTCTCTTACTACAATTGACCACCACACCACTAACGCATCTCCTTTTTGATTTGCGACCATCTCCTGCCCCATCCTTCGACAAGTACCTCCACCGCCACTAAACCGTTGTCCAACTACAACTAACCACCCCACCACCGTCGTGTCTCCTTTTCAAATCTACGACCACCGTGACATATAGTAGAAACCTGCAAAAACCTTCACAAATAGATAAAGAGTGAAGCTGGTGCCAAATCAAATAGACGAGTGTGATCATGGAGGTGGTTTTTGCACGATTTCAAGCAACAGTGGCTGGTTGAGGTTGCTTCAAGCGGGGTAGAGATGTTGATGTGAGCAAGTTGATGATATGATGATTATGATGATGTGGATGATGAAGATTATGAGTAGAGGAGGGTTGGAGTGGGTATGGGTGGTTTAATTTAGAGTAAATTACAAATTCTGTCCTTTATTAATATATAAAATTACATTTATATTCTTTAGTTTATAATTAATAATGGAATTTTATTTTTAAAACAATTTGCACATTTATCATCTTTTATACTAACCTTCATCTAAATTCATAGTTAAGTTAAGCATGTGTCACTTACACGAGGGACCATAATGTTACATGCCTACAATGAGTCAAAATATTTTTATATCGCTTCGTTCCCGTCACCTTCATGTTAGGGTGTTCAAAGTTGGATATATAAAATTTTCGAATAGTATAAATCACTATCCGTATTGATCAAATTACGATTGGTGAACTAAAGATGGTTGTGCATATTTGAAAATTCAGATATCTTATAATTTGGAAATCTGCATTTGGGATATCCAAAAATTCAGATATTGATTTTTGAAAATTTTCAGTTATTAGGATATCGATTATCCAAAAACTTAAAAATATTTTTTGTTATTTTTTTTAAAATGTTAAACGTTTTTTGTATATTGGGACGTGTATTGTATATGGGACTTTTTTAATGTGTGTTGTTTTATATAGTTTTTAAATAACATATATCTAATGTACGGATACGGATGGGGATTCGAATATCCAAAATTCTTCTTTTTTTTTTTTTTTTTTTTTTTTTTTTTTTTTGCAATAATCCGATGAAGGAAGAGGAAGATGATGGATTTAGTAATGTTGAGTTGTGCTTTAATTCGGTTGAATCTGAGGGATAAGGAAGACGTTGGATTAAGTGATGGCACAAGTTAGCATTTATAATTGTAGTTGTTGTCATTGGTCTAACTTAAAAATCCGTCTTGACGTCAGGGCATTGTTTTCGCTTCTAGCTTCGTGTATAGTGATATCGACTTCTCTACTTCACTCTAGGCTTTCAATTGGGATTTAGGGTTTATCCCTACTGCTCGTTCTTAAAAAAAAAGACATAAAATCTAGATAATTTATTAAAGTCTCAATTATTCAATACTTTATTAATTACAAATTATAAAATTACATAAATACCTTCATGTGAGGGGCACATTTCTGATTTAACTATGAATTTAAATGAATGTTAGTGTAAATGACAATATGTGTGCAACTTTTATAAAAAAAAGACAGAAAGTGTAATTTCATGTATTAATAAAGGATACAATTTGTAATTTACTCTTAATTTTATTTGTAAAATAAAATATAAAATTTAGAATTTAATATTTAGTTTTTTTTGTTTTAATAAGTGGTTTAGCATTTAGTTAACGGAAACCGTAAACATGGTTAGTCAAAAGGACGAATTTGACAAACTAAGGCCAATAATAAAAAAAATTAGAGGTTGGCACTCAAATGAAGAAAATTTGCAAAACGAAAGGACGAAAACCGAGATTAACTCTTCTTTTATAAATAAGGGGAACGCATTCAATAAATCTGCAATTCCTCATGAAATAGAGTAAATGCTAGGTGGTGGTAATTGTAAACTGTTGAAAGTTATATCAGTAGAAATTTTTGATAGTAACATTATCTCTGAGTAACTTAGTGGCTATGTTACTACTGATCAGACTTGCTACTAATACACAAACTTAGTCATGCTTCAGTTGCTTAGTGATGATGCTTTAATTGGCAATGATACTTCAGTTGCTATTGATAACATTAGTACTGATAATGATCTCTGTTACTTCTGATGATCTAAGTTGTCTACTCATGATTAATAGTAAATTAATATTATTTTTATAACATCAACTTTATTCACCTTTTCACCATCCATGCAGATTTGAAGCATTTTCTAGACAACACAATAGACTCTACCCCTTAGACCCCATAGTCAGGAACCCCGTCGTAACCTCCTCGAGCCAATACTGGTCTAGGGACTTCATCACTTAAAATCTTAAAGGTTTCTTATTATCCAAAAATCAAAATAGTTTATTCCAATTTAGTCTTAATAAGAAAATCCAATTATATCAAAGTGACATCCATGAAACTAAAATCACCAAGAAGACTTGTTTTTAAATGAGAGAATAGAGATATACACATACATATTATTATAAAATATGGCCTAAGAGGGTACCGTCGAAAGCATGCCCCATATTTAAATATAACTAACATTTCAAAATATTATCGATCAGGAAAGTTAATGACATTAGGTTAACCATTATAAAATATGGATTGTAATACGAGCGTTCAAATATTCTGGTAGAGAATGTCAACACAATATTATATAGACGGCACACTCAAGAAACAAAAAACAAAAAAGATAGTATGACTATGGATCCAATCTAAAAATTCACCTCGTTATTCCATCAATATGCAAAATATTATTAATCATATTATGAGCAATGATGTGTTCACCAAACCACTTCTTACTTTCTTAGTCTTAGACTCTTAGATTTGTCTCTAGTATTCAAACTTGATGTCATTATACGCCCTAAAAAAATTAAGAGGCGTAGGAAGTTGTGTATTGCAGCTACTTTTCTATTGGGTTGGTATATTATATTGTTATTACACTAATATAATTCATAGTTGTAATGTATTACATATATGGCAAAACTACACATTTTTACGTTGATGACGTGTGTATTATCGGCCTCAACAATTTGGCTCTAGACGAGGCTAAGTATGGAGCTAACACAATCAAGTAACCCGCATGTTTTTTTTTTTTTTTTTTTTTTTAATAAAAAAAACATCTAATCGTCACCATCAGGACTTTTCCCTCTCCTCTTTTCCACCAACCTTGTTCTCCCATGCAACTCTTTCTATTACTTTCATGATATGTGTACATATATATTTACATTTATTATATATGGTTATATGCTCTTGAATCCGATAATGACTTGACTATCAGCGAGTGCTCCTAAGACTATGCCCACATCCGCTTCGCTACCCCTTTCAGTGGGTTGTCACCGTGTTACAACTATATATAGGTTGAAGAAATGCTAATGCGTATTCAATGTAATAAAAAAAATTTACATTGGTTTAGGTCCATCACGCTTCAGGACTTAGCCCCGACAATCAATTTAATGAAAAATATTTATTGTGTATTCCTCTTCGCGTATTCGAGATTACACAAATCGTGAAATTGCCTAATTAATTTTTTATTTAAATACACATTTTCTGAAACTATAACCATGAAAATTTAGTCAAATTGCAACCACCTTTGTGATTATTTTGTATAAAAAAGTTAAACCTCCGTGTAATAACAAATTCCATTGTTTAAAAAATTAGCTAATATAATATATATGATTATCGTTTTGCTAATCGGGTTGGCCCTTATGCAGTTATGCATTTCAGACTTTGTGGAATAATTATTTATTTGATTTGTATCAAGTAATAATTGGTTTGACTAATAAAGGTCAATACGAGTCCTCCTACTCATTTCATTTTCTTTTTATTTTTCAAAGAACTAAAAATCATCTCTAGTTTACTTTAAACAAATATATACATGCGTGATGCGTGATTCATGAAGCTAATTAACAAACAATTAAATTTTTTTAAATAAATAATCAAGCTTTTTAATACAAATATAATAAACAATTAATAACTGGGGTAAAGTTATAGTAAAAAATATTTAATTTAAAAAGCCTAAAAAGAATTATGGGTTTGCCATATGTTCTTTTATTATTTTAAGGATGAGAGCATTTTGGTCATATTGTTAAATAAATCAGCTTATTATGTATTATACGTTCATTGTGTGAAATTTTAATTCATTTATTATATATTTACATAATTTGTTATATGTATTGATCATTATGTTTTACGTTTTAAATTATTTTGTATTATTTTGTCATCGTTTTTATAGATTATATAAACTTGTTATTTATCATTGTATTTTACAATTAGAAGTATACAATGATATATTTTCACTCATACATTTTTTAAACCTTATAATTAAGTGTTATATTTTGACATTGTTTTGTTATAGATTATATAAAGTTGTTATCTACCATTGCGTTTTACAATTAGAATTACATAATAATATTATTTCACCAATGTATTTCAAAACTTATATCGTTCAAGATAACACAATGATGATAGAAAAACACAATGAGACATTGTGTTATTTTGTTTTACATACTAGAGATACTAGAGATACACAACAACACACTAGAGAATTCATTATTTTAGAAAAAATAATAATATTTAGTAAAACATAATAACTAACAAAAATATACAATGGATTGTACTAAAAACACAATAATAAGATATGAGTTTAAAAACTCGTTAAAATTTATTATTTTTTTATATAACAATATTATACTTGTTTTAAATATTAAAAGCATTTATTTTTATGGTGTAGTTAATTAATATTATACATAAAAGTTATGAACGCTTAAAAAAAATAAAAGAACTTGCAAAAAGTTAACAAAAATAGCTATTCCTAAAATACCCATATGACAAATTTATATTTATAATTTGATCTCAACCATTAATTAAGTAGATTGATCATTTAGATTAACTAATAAACTTTTTAGTATTAAATGTCTTTTTATTTGAACTTTTATCTAATAAGTGAGGATAAGCCCCCTTATTATGAAATATTCATTAGAATGTTTTTTTAAAATGATCGGGCATATTTGTCAATTATATACTACTAAAGAAAAAGCTATATATATATATGAAATAAACGAGTTCGTTTTAGGCTAGTGAGAGGACATATTTGCCAACTATATACTACTAGAAAACATGTATGTGTGACCCTTAAACGTTCATCGATTGACCATTGGACCATTGCTAAGACCATTTGTGAGAAATTTCTCCTTGCAAATACATTTGCCATAGTCCGTTTCTCAATTATTTTTGCAACATAAGTTACTTTTCCATAAAATCTAATGAATAGAAAATCATCTTTAATTCAAGGACGGATATTTTGCTACAAAATTTGCAACAAAATCAGTTACCCTTAATTTGCGACCGAACTGAGTTGCAACCTATCTGAAGCAACTCAGGTTTTAATAGTTATGATACGTTTTAATGGGCATGCTCGGCCTTACTTCTTAGTAGCTCATGTGGGATGAGTTACAACAATCATAGAGGTGTCTTAGTCATATCACATTCTAATAGCTTAGGTTAGGAGTTAACGGGTCATACTAAAATGTAATGGATCGTAATGGCTTGTAATTGGTTCTATCATACTGTAACGATCATATGGGTTGTAATTACTCAAACCGGGTCTTAATTAATATATCATATTAGGTTCAAAATTGCCATAATAGGATCTAGTAGTTAATGGTTTGTATTATGTTGTAAGCAGCCATGTCAGGTCTTATAATGAACTATAATGGGCAATATGATTCATGATAACTCTTAATGGAAACATGGGTCCTAATAGGGTCATTTTGCTTTTAAAAGGTTAGATTGAGTGTGTATGTCACATAAGATCATAATGACTTATAATAAATCATACATGATCTTTAGTAGGTCAAATTGGGTTTTAATAGTCCCACTGAAATGTAATACGACTATATGAGAAGTAATGACTGATACAAGTCATGATGGCTCTTAGCATGGTAGGCTTAATATTGTCATATAAGGTTTTAAACGGTTAGTTAGGGTTGTAATGTGTCATACTCTATCATACATGTCTTAATGGGTCATGCATATCTTTAATGGTCATACTGAGTCATATACTAAGTACGTAATGAGTTAGCATGCATCATTCTGAGTCTTGTTGATCCGTAAGGAGTCCTAATAGGCCAATTATGTCTTTCTTTTACCAATGCAGACTAGATATAACATATATTAGCCATGGTTGACTTTGAATTTGTCTTGGTTTTTCTGAAATTGTTTTGATAAATTGTTTTATTTGTATTACAGAAGGCTAAACCATTTGTGTTTAACAAGAATCATAACGAGATTGCCTATCTGAGTGAAGTAGAAGAAGATAAAGCCATTTTTTGATATTTGATTGAAGAATTGAGGACATCACAGATCTATTATGCTATTACTACTAACCCAAGCATCTATTCTAAAGTCATTAATGACTTTTAGAATACTGCTGGAAATGAAAGAGATGACCAAGGTAATGAATGTATTGTTGTTACAGTTAAAGGAAAGTTTGTGGCTATTAGTGTTGAGATTCTCAATTGAGTTCTACAAATAGGAGATCAAGTAAATGCATTGATAAAGATAGACGATGATGTGACACAAGATTGCTTAGAATAGATGGATTATGAGCACCGTTATCCTTCATTGGAGAAGAAATACTTACCATTGTTCTCGAAGTATCTATTTTATGTTGTTGTACATTGTTTAAGCCACTTAAAGACTTGAATGGATAGCTTAAGTGCTATTTTTGGATCACTGCTTGTATGTCTAGTTGATGATCTTCCATATAGCATATCAAAGGCTATATTTGCTGATATGCAGAAGAATGTGCTTGTTGCAAGTGGGAAGAAGTTCTTGATGTATCCTAGATTCATCAGCTTATGGTGAATGTTGCACATCTTGACTTATCTAATCTTGGAACAGCCACGTATTCTATTATGATAATGAAGAAGGATGTTTTTACTTATTTGTTGGAATCATAGGGAAGTGCCTATAAAGGTGATTCACTTGTTAAGTTAGGGAGGTTTTCTGATGATTTTCAACAACAATCTCCTTAGCAGCAGCAACAACAACAACAACAACAACCATCTTCATAACAACAACAACCATCTTCACTACAGCAACAACAAGAACAATCTAAGAGACCACATGAAACTGAACCTGTTGGAACATCATCTAGAACTCCCAATGATGCTCTTGGGAAGTTCTGCCACGCAAAAGGAGATGACCACAAATGATGAAATTGAATAAATGTTTGGTGAAAGCTCAGATTCAGGAATAGCGAGTGATGAAATTGGGAATGTTCCATTTATTCTTCAAGAAAGGCCAAAAGAACCTGTTGCTTCAATATCTACCAAACGTTCAATTGTTGAAACTGATTTAAATTATCTGCTTGAAGGCTCCCCAAACACCAAGAAAAGAAAGAAAATAGCGGCATGAAAGAAAGTGATTCCTGATAGAAGAGGATGTGGTAGAGGAAGGGAAAGAGGAGTGACGTTTAGAAAGCCAAGGAGTCCAATTTTAACTGTATAACAAATTAGAGATATTCTTGTGACTAATGAAAAAACTAAAGTTAGTCAATGGAGATTTCTGTGATTGTTATTGAAGCAACTTCAGTTACAGTAACAGAGACTCCTCCAACATCAAGACTTCCAACATATGCCACAACACCAAGAGAAGAAGATGAGAACTTGGAGTTTGATGTTAAACTTACATTAATATTATACTCCCCACAACAGAAAAAAGAAGTTGGTACTTCTAGTTCTCCAAATATTACTCCAATTACTTTGGAGCAACGAGTTAATCTGTTGGAAAGAAAAAAATTGGGCGAAATGTTACAACTTGATGGTCATGTTCAAAATGCTTGGATAAAGATTTTGAAACACCAAATGCAACTTATTTTTTACTATGTTCAGAGTTTGGAGAATCAAATAAGGGCATTTCTCCTTAAACTTCTAAACAACCAAAACATTCAGAGCCTACAAGAACAATAGAGATAGGAGAATCAAGTGGACAGCAATCAGTTAATACTGAACTTGTTATGAAAGCTCAAACTACTGAACAAGTTGTTAATCCAAAACCTATTATTGAAGCTCAATATACAGTTCAAGCCTTTGAATTTGCAACAGAGACTGTTATAGTTACTCATGATACATGTAGTTGAAACTAAACAAACAGTTCAAACTTTTGAGTTAGTGTCTGAAGGTGTTGTTAATGAAGAAGGTAAGGAAGAGGATGAAGATGATGGGCTTGACAAATTTGATTATGAAATAAGTAATGATGAAGATGATGATGGTGACGGTAATTATTGTAAAGGTGATGATAAAGGAAAGAAAGATGATGGTAATGATGATGATGATCAAGGGGGAGATTAGGGTTCAACGGCTGGTCCTTCTAGTGAGATGAAAACTGAAATGTCTACGAACCAAGTTCTGAAGCACTAGAGTATTTTCAACCTTTAGATCCAGCTGAAAAAGCTCAGTATGAGAAGGAATTATATACATTTCAACAACAACTTCTCGCAGAAGATTCAACAGATGACTTAGTTTTTCTTGAAGACTTACCGGTTGATAATACTGATGTACTTGGAAACAGCTTGAAGATTTTATTTTCTAACATCCTTTTGGAAGAAGGGGAGATACCTTTTTGAAGACGGGTCATTTTCTCCAAGACTCTATTGAGAAGATGAAATGCTTTGAATCTGTCGAATAGGGCCGCATCAAATATATTTGCATAAGTATAGGAAGAGCGACAACCAACAACTAAACAAACCAAGAGGACATGCATTTATACTAACCACCGATGATGCCCAAAATGTAAATGACGCAATTAAATGTACATACCTTATAAATGGCATATATACACGAGTGTTGCTTGACACTGGTGCAAAATTCTAGTATCTGCTACTTTTAGACCTTAGTTGGACAAAAAATCTCAAAAGCTAGGTCATATTTCAATAGTGGAGATGGTCGATGGAAGCCAAAACGAGATAGTAAACACTTTTAAAGATTGTACAACAAGTTCAAATGACCATTTGGTTCCTGTAGAATTAATATTAATAAATCTAGGAGAATTTAACATAGTAATAGGAAAGAACTCAATAACCCCTAATAATCCAGATATAATATATGATAAGAAGATAGTATTAATTCAACTACCTAGTGGCAAGAGGTTAACTATGCTTGGTGATCAAATGAAAAAATAAAAAGTATCATTTCCATAACTTAAGCGCGGAACTATCAAAGAAAAAGAAGTACCCCCCTTTTAACACAAGTCATTAACAATGTTAAGAAGAAAAGTATTAAAGATGTACCCAAATTTTTAAAACCCCGAAGTATTTCTAGATGAACTTCTAGTATTACCCCAGACTGACAGGTTGAATTTTTAATTGACCAAATCCAAAGGACTTGCTAAATCCATTTATGGATTAACTCCAACAGAGATCATGTAGGAGTTAAAAAAACAAATACTAGAACTTTTGGAAATAGGTTTATTTGGCCAAGTTCATCACCCTTGGGAATTGACACGTGAAAGCATGACAAGAACAGGTTGTGGGTCGTAATCCCTTAGTGTTACGGTCCGTAATGAAAGCTAATTTAGCCTATAAATAAAAATGCATAGTTCTGGCCATTCTACACCACATCTCTCAATTGTAAACTTCAAGTGTCGTATTTCCAAGCTACAAGCCATATCGTAGTGCAAGTTAGCCTCAGGTTTTCTTTCTAGTTACTAAGTTTAAATTACATTTATGATTTGGTTCAGATTCAGGGTTTAGAGTCGTAACTAGGGTATATATTGCGGACTTGACTCTAGTTTAGACATAGACTGATCACCCATGCTTAAAACAAGAAAGTGTATCTAATGTTAACCATAGTAATGACTAGCCATACCTCATAACTTCCATAGTCATCATCTATAGTCCATGTTACTTCTAATAGGATCAAAAGACTCACTTAGGCATAATATCATACAAACTCAAGTGAATTATTCTGACTTATTTAAAACTATGATAGTATACTCATCCTAGTTGTCCTCATAATTAAAAAGAATGTTGCAATCTGCACGAGTCGATATGTGTATGTTTGGATCCTTATATGCTTCATGGGGTCTATTAAATTTGCCTAAAAGGCACCATGGTGTCCTATATGCATCAGAACACATTCTTATATTCATTCGATTGGTGGAGGGATTGATACGCCCATTTAAGGTGGTTGTGACGAAAACTAAGGAAGGCACTGTGCATATGTGCCCATATATCATAACTCATATATTGTATGCATAAGTGTCAGTTTAGTTTATAAAACTGTTATCATGAACTCAAGGGCAATAGCTAACTTCATTTTAAGTAGACCTATCACATGTAACTGTTGATGGGTTATTTAAGAGCTTGTGATGATAAACGGTTTTAGAAAAGCGAGAAGACCTGAGATATGGAAATTGTTTTTGGTTCACAAACTGTTGTAATAAGATATTTTAAAGTGAAATGAAATGTTTTATTTATTTAGATTATGTCGTATCAATTGTGCATGTTCATCTGATTATTGGTGGAGTGTCACAAAAACGCCTCGTAATGTACTCCTATTACACTTATACTTACATCTTTTAGAATTTAAATAATTGATTTTTTGAACATATATATCTTACCATTAGAATGTCTAACTTAAAGACTCATGTTAAGCATTTAGTATGTATATATGTGTGTATGTATGTGTTTGTTATATTCTAATAAAATTGTTTTATTATTATTCCAAAAGAAAATTAATATTATGGGTCATCTAATATGGAGAACGTGCAATGGGCGGTGCAAATCCAAAGGGAGTATAATACTTGCCCTTTACAGCCTTACAAAAGCTTTCATTGAAAATAAAAACAAGTAAATTATAATAATTATTGGTATTATTAATTATTTGTTAAGAATTAGTCTGTTTTTTTAATGTTTGGACGCGTAATCTTAAAGGCATGGGAATCGGCAGATACTGCGGGAGTCAATTCTCATGCAATTCCAAGTAATTAACACGTAGCATGGAAATTACATTACAAGGTTTCGCTTGTTTATGCCTTTAGTGCTTTGTTCATTGCACTTCACTAAGATTGTTCTTATCGGCACCTTACGTTTTAACTTATTAATAAACACAATACAAAAGGTTAGTAGTTTGTTGATGATAAACAGTAATTAAATTATATAAAAACATAATTACATACCTCCAAAAATGACTAGGAGTGTGAGATCTCCTAATGCAAGAAGTACCGACAGGTGGGGATCGTGAGTGGTCTTAAAGCCGAAGAGGCGATATTTCCAACCTCTATAACTCTCCTATATATAGTTGTTAGTCATCGTCAAGCTTTTGGACCAACATCAACATACTTTGGATTATATAGATCGTCACACAATGTATAAAATGTAATATTTTTATTACATGTGTGTTCAACAATTATCCTACGGTCTAACCAAACAAACAAATACAAAACTAAACAGTACAAACAAGTAAACAAACTTACCAAGTAAATCCCACTTATAGCAAGCTATCTATAGGATATGTGAAGGGTAGGATTCCTCTATTCTAGAGAATAGAAAGACTGTTCCCACTGAGACCTGTGGCTCACATAGATCGCTCAAAACTAAACATAACGTATTGATTAAAATATGAACTTTAAATTCAACCGCCCTCAAATAAACGTACTCTAGTGTAGACGCGATGCCCTCCCAAGGTCTCCTTCTGTGTGTATCCTTTGAAAAACCTTGGTACTAGTGGGGCCGTGTCCTAACTCCTTAGTCTGCGATAACATGATAACTTGTTAGTTATTTTAACATATACATTTGTAAAACCAAGTAAAAAAATCTAACTAGCTTCTTCAGCTTTAAAATAATTAAATATATGTATAGATTATTGTTGATTGAATACATGTTTAAATAAAGTGCATTACTAATTGAAAAAATATATATATGATCTTAGCTCTTAGTATCCCTTAGTTTTAAGTGTTATGCTTACCAAAGTCGCCTACAATAACAAGTATAATACATGCGGTACTCTCTTTATGTATACTTGCGTTCTCCTTGGTAAATAGTACAATGATTTGATAAAATATTTGGTGTTTTTCTTTTGGAATATGACTTTATAATAATTTGTTGTTGATAACATTGAATATTTCTGTCGGTTATTTGTTATGGTATATGAGTATTATTATCTTGTCTAAATATATTTAGGGCGGCTATTATGTTCTTCTAGATATAAACGCGTTTGGCGTAATAATAATATTCATTTAAAGAAAAACAGAAACCAACAAACTGTGGACGTTATAGATCGATGGAGAAGATGACAACTTTCGTTTTATTAATAAATTAGTATTAAACCCAATGCGTTACGATAGCGTAAAATCATGTCAAATAGCATCAATATTACCGACCATCAACACTATAAAAGCTCGTGAAACAAAAGAAATAAAACTAAAAGAAAAATAAACATAAAAATTTTAAACCATATATGTGCGTTGCAGCGTGTTAATATGTAAAAATTAGAACGAAGCGTATTACACAACACGGACAAGAAAAAAAATACATGTAAAAACGTTAAACCACTTACGCATGTGCGTGTATGTTAACTCGAATATTTTAGACCGACATGTAAAACAAAAAAATTATAAAAGAAGAAAAGTATATGAAACTAAAGTTGAAAATAAAAAAAGTATTAGGGTTAAATGTAAAAGATGAAAAGTAAGCATTAAAAGTGAAAAAATAAAGAAAAACCAAAATGAGATACAATCTATAAATCATAAGATACAAACCATAAGGCACAACTAAGTTGTTAATTAGTATTATACTAGAATTAAGCCGTCCGTGCTAGGGTGGGGGCATGCCAAGCAACATCAATGTCACATCATTGTTAGTTTTCATCAACATCAAAAAGGATTGTATTAAAAAAGAAAACAAAAACAAAAAAAATAAACCAAACGAAAAGTAAACGTAAAAACGTTAACACACACGTGAAACGTAAAAATTGTAAACAATAGCTAAGTCGATATAAGACCCACATGTTGGGACGGGGCCATTAAAAGGGGAAAATGGCCTAAATATGTTGAATCACATTCGCACGTTATGGCATATTAATTGTCTAAATTTATATGAAATGTAAAATGAAAGTTTTATAAAAGATGAAAATTATAGGAGACCTAAGTTGAAAATAAAATATTATTGGGGTTAATTTATAAAAAATATAAAATTATTGGGTTTAAAATAAATTTTAAAAGAAAAAAAAACATATAATATATACAACCTTTAATGTTTATGGTATAACAGTTGATGCAATTTTAAGTTAATAATCAGTAATACTATATAAAGTTTTACTAGCTTTAGTAAACCCGTATATTACACGGGTTGAAATAAAATATTAAATAAAATAAAAATTTATTAATTATTAAACGATATTTTAAAATAAAATATGTTTAAAATTATGTATGAGTGAGGACTATAAGTAATAAAATAATGATATCAACTCTTTAAATTTTTGTTTTTAAACTGTTTTTATTTAAAAAAAACATTTTGTTTCAAAAGAAACAGTTTTAAAAATATATTTTTTTAAAATTCCTTATATAGCTCCAAATTTTAATTATTTTTATTTATAAAAAAATTTATTTTTTAAAATATAAATTTTAAAATATTTCATATTTTTAAAAAAGTTTAATGTTTTAAAAAAAGTTCTTATGTTATAAGAATTTATTTCTCTAAAAATAACATTAATAAAAAGACATCTTTCCTAATTTATTAAAAAAATATTCGTAATCTAAAAAAAATTAAAATTATTTAATCTTTATTAATTTAGGTAATTATTTAAGAGTTGAGAGATGCGAGAAAAATAAAATTAGGGGGCCTAGGAATGTGACTAGTGTCACCCTAAATTATTCTTTTAGTATTATATATAGATATAGATTGTTTATGGTAATAATTAGTCATTTTTAAATAAATAAACTATATAAAGTTTTAAGTCAAATACTCAAATGTAAACCTGTAAATTTGATTTCAGAATTGCTAGAATTACCAACGTTTTAATAAAATTTTAACTATAAGCAATCTCGAAGATGATTGTTTTCTTTCTTTCCATCTTTGTCCAACTTTATATGACTGGTTTATATATTGTGTTATTAGATAATAATTGTTTTATGGTTGTTTTCAATGTATTGCAGAATAACTCTGTGCCGACAACTTGTCGTCGGGGTAGACCTTTATGATGACTAAGGTTTTGGCGACGACTCAAAAAAGAGCTATAGCGACAAGAATGTAACCACTAGGTCTATGGCAACAACAAACCAACTCTATCGCGACGACAAATGTCGTCATAGCCCTTATTTGTTGTAACACGATATTGTGCAATATGCTAAGTTACGGTTAGGTAGGTTGAAAAAAGTTGAGAGATTCTTTAAAGGAAAATATATTGATTTAATTTAGGGCTGTTCTCGTCGTGCGTTTATGTCTTGACATTCTTTAAAACCATAATTTAATAGTTTAGGAAGCCGACATATGGGAGCACAAAGAGTGGTTTTTGTCCCCTGAGATGCCCTAAAAAATAAATCCATATATACTATCCCACAAAGATCTTCCATTTAGAAACAAATAACTAAAAACAAACTACACTGAAAAATAATATTCACTGAACTTAAACTTTTTTAAAATATACAACTGAATGAATACAACCAGACTACCAGAGGACTCAACCTAAATGAATCCATCACTTGTAAGATTTATCTTAGTACGTAACTTCACAAAATAATAATACTATAGTTAAAGTTTTCTTTCTACTACACTCGGGCAACTTTCATTAAATGCTATAATCTTGTGAAATCTTTTATAAGCGTTAAATTTTTCCAATTTTGGCTGGTTTGTTGTACATTAAAAGTTGTTTCGGGTTTGTTTGTATAATGAAAGTTGCATGAAAATTGATGATAAAAAAACGATAAATAATCAGTGATAACTAATGGCAACACTCTGTAGCAACTAGCAAGCAACTAAACATCCACATCAATTGCACGTTGCAACTTAATAACGAGTCGCAACAAATCAACAACTAGGCAAGCCCTCGATTAGGGACAAGCACTAGCTACTAGAAAACTGGGCGTATGCGATGGCCTTTTCAGTCGTAAAACAGTCGCAATTGCCCTATTGTGACCGGAAATGGGGTGGGAAAAACACACGTCGTAGTTGTCCAATTGCAACCTTTTTGCGATATTTTTTCACTGTGTAGTTTATGTCAAAAGTCGAAGATCAACAACCATCGATAATAGTATATTGTTTTTTATGCAAAAAAGTATGATGTTTTTTTACATGTAAAAAATTATAAATGGATTTTTGTAAGAAAAAACTAAAAGTATATTGGTTTTTTTTAATGCTATTTGCCCTAATTTTTTTCACATGTGGTGAAACAAAGTTAAACAAACATATATGTAATTATGTATGAAACTATAACCCATTCAAAAGTTACATAAATGTATGAAACTAGATTGTACCTAGTGCTTCGAGGCGTGGACCCGAGCGAAGCAAGCAATAATTTTACGTACTACACGGTTGTATATTATAAAACGTTGATATGGCGAATATGTTAAATTCTGTAACACAAAATTAAAAAAAATAAATCATTTTTTCATATTAAAAGAAAAGATTAAATAAAAAACCTAGGAAAAGAAAACTTAAATAAATAGAGAAAAAAAACAACAAAAAGAAATTAGAAAAGAGAGACAGAACTCATCAAATAAAGAAAAACTAAGAAAAAAAAAAGAATAAAATGGAAAAGATAAAAGTTATTTAACATATATAGCCAATGAGTCATAGATCAATTGGTTCGGGAGGAGGCACCCCATGGCTTTCCAAAGTGTAAGTCATGAGTTCGAGTATCAATTGGTGCAATATGCTTTAAATGGGTCAGGGTTTTTATCATAGTGGGCCTTCGCGTGGTGGGTTTCCCTTGGATTGGTGGGCGGGCAGGGTTACCAGCGCTGTCTGTCTTCGCGGTCGTGGGTGGCCTTTAGCCATTGGGTTTACCCGAGTGACCGGTTTTAAAAAGTATTCGTTGACCATTAAAAAAAAACCACATATAATAATTAGGACAAAAGATAAAAAATAAAAATAAAAATGAAATGTTGATCCAACAATGAAGAGACATATGCCAAATTCAACCGATCACAATTCACAACTATTCATGTCCATTTGAAATGTATATTATTAGTATAATTAAATCAAGTAATAAAATGGTTTAAATCTACATATACATATGTAGATAATAGAAAAGCTAAGTGTTTACACATATGCACATCAAATTATATGCAAAATTTAAATAGATTTTTTTAACATAGGCATATACATTTTTTATCCACTTCATTATTTTTCGTTGAATTTTGCGGCACCTACAAAGTAATACGATAAGACTAAAATAGGTAAAAAGCATGAAACAACACTAATAAAAATTGCATTAAAATGCATAAATAAACAACAGATAATAAATAAATGAAATCAAAAGATTAAAAGAACATGTTACTTATTTTTAATTAACTATTTACGTATGCGTAAATTAACATATTATCATCTATGCAAGACATATTTACATATGTATAAAACAAATTACATATGTGTATAACAAATATACACATGTATATACATTTAATACAATTGTACATATCTGTATAACATATTTATATATGGGTAATAGTGTATGATAAAATAATTCAACAAAAGAATCATCACTTATATATCCAATACAACTTACGCATATGTATTAGGTTCTACGAATTGCACAATTTATTCAATTCACATATATGTATACATGCTATATCGACCAATATCATAAAATTTTAAAAAAAATTGGTTTTATAAAAACATTATCAACTATTGGCATAACTATGAAATAGAACAATAACTTGCAACTAGATAACATAAACAAAAACAAACAACAAACTCGTTTTAAAAATCAATCGAGACATCCAAAAAGTCGACTGAAGCTTAAACTAATAAATTGATAAAGATGAAATCTTAAAATCCACGTCTATTATTTTTTTGAATATAGAACCTCCAAATTCTATAATCATGATCAATTTAATTCTCACTAAACATAGCAAAACTTATAAATCTACACAATTAATTTACAAGAAATATTACAATAATAAGATTTATCCTCAGGTTCAATGATGTCCTTGGGAGAAAAAAAAATAGTATTAGAAACTTAAATAATTTAATTATTGCGCAACTTCTAAACAGTAATATTAAAATACAAAATCAATATTAGAGTAAATAGATGAAATGGAGTCTCACAAATAAACTATAAACATATCTTTAAATTCATCATACTTAAAAAGTTTGGTTAAATGCTTAATGATATTTATGATGATGGTTGCTTTAGTGTTGTCACTTTTTAATAAACAGACTTAGCAGACAAACATATTTATTTTTCGGTGGTTCAAGCAAACTTAAAAAACATATTCTCTTGATAAAAATTAAAATTGGGAAAGAGGTCTAACTTTGGCTTGCATATGTATACATGCTATATATATACACATTAGAAGTTATTTAAAGATGTTAGTGATATCAACTTCCATTTTCCAGATGTATTTATTTGTCTTGCATATATATAGTAGCAATATCTTTTATTAAACTACATGTTTATTCATTTATTATTTTAACCACTAAGACCAATACCCTTCTTAATTAAATGGTATTACGATATATTTTTCTTTAATATAAGTATTTAAAGATTAATACACTAATTAAATAATCATCATCCAATGATTGGACTAGACTCATAAGACTCTCCTACCATCATCTCATGATATATAAATTAATGTGGTTTTATGATACTTTTCATCATACAAAAAGTTTTATGTATTTTATATAATTTAATAATTTACACTCTTGGCTACAACTATTTTTATTTAATCAAATATTAAATCATTTAGTGCCCTTTATAAAAGAGAAAGGGTGAGTTTTGTTACCATAATCTAGCCTTGCAAATTTAAGAATGCTCAACATTCGACAATAATAAAGTTAAGTAAATTTAATTACTAATTTGATCAACTTTTTTAAACGGCGGTGGTAATTCTGGCTTAGTGGCATGATTCTTCATAGCTCAGGTATGTCAATACATCAGATGGGATTTCAATCGTCAATTGTTAGTTTAACACCCAAGGATAGCATCAACCTGTTGCGGGAGGAAATTGACTGAGCTCGTAAAACCTTCTGATTTGCATATGTCTGGAGAGCTCAATGACAATCCATATTAATGACCGCAAGAATTTTGGCTAAAGTGTGATTTGAACTTGTAACCTCATGACAGAAAGCTCTTATTCACACTAACTGATAAATTTTGGGCCACCGGTGGACCAAATGACCACCGGCATTAATTAATTTGATCATCTAATTTCAAGTAGCTTTTTTTTAACTAAATAAGTTTGACACATGATAAATTTCTTTTATGCACAATTTTTAATGTGTGTGTCACGTTTCGGACATCACATATCATCAAGTTTTGGCATTAATCAAGTCTAATACATTAAGAAATTCTGATTCCAACACAAACAAAATAATCACTTAAGCTTAATGCCATACGCCATGTAAATAATATTGTATATATGTTACACAGAGCAAAAGCAATACTGGGGATAATTAGAGAAAAAAATAACATCTTTCAAGATTCTTAGACCATTACATAAAGCTTCTTTTCATAAGTCGCTCTAAACATTTGTTCATAAGGCGCTCTAAACATTTGCAAGTGGGGTTAGATTTTTTAATTAAAATGAATTAGACAGTCTAACTGTGAAATGGGTTTCCTAAATAAATATATGAATTACTTAAAATAAACTTTTGCGGTTCACTAAAAGGAAATAAACAAAGATTTGAGGAGAATCTTTGACTTCGAAATTGGGGTTTAGATATGATAGAATTCGGGTCCGACTGCTAGGCCAAAGCACCTATGGCATAACCAAATGATTGATTTGGCCGCAAGACGTTTCTATCCGTTATTTACGGGCCTATAAACTGTACATGTAGCTCAAGTTATGCTTTTTTTAAGTAGAGTCATTCGGCCATGGTTAGTTTGTCTAGATACAAGTCTACTAATGTAATTTAAAGATCTATAACAACATGCCTTATGTGTCGCTCATTTAGACCTCTGATTTTACTTAGTCTTTGGGTGTCGTGGTAAGTGTTGGCAATATGAACTTTTATCATTACATCAAATACCCATAGTTATTAAATCGATCGGTTTGGTTTAAAAAATTTCATGAAAAATATAAAGGTTATCATGATTATGGTAAAATCACATATAACGAATATCAAGGGAAAGAGATGAAATACTATTAAGATTTAAAAGGACTTATTAAGGCATGTGTATTCAATCAACTTTCGTACAAGCATATAATTATCATGAATATTTGTTTTATACAATCAAGAAGAAATTAATAAGAAGTTAAAAGTTATTTTGATAAAAAGGTTCATCAAAGACTTATTTTGATGTACACTTGCAACGAAATCTAATAAACTTGATTTAGAAACCTAGTCATCTAACAAACTTAGTCCATCTAAACTAAACTCTAAAAGTATATCATTTCAAGTTTTATATTCTAGATGCACAAATGGATAGGTCCCACTTATGAGTTGTAATTTACCTGTGTTACCTTGTCCCCACAGTGGACTACTTATTTTAAAATACCCATACAACTCTATGATTAGGAATTAACTAATCTAGTCAATGCTCAATAACATTCTTGAAACCTTTATAAATGATATAAATAGGTTTCATTCTTCCTCAATCTCCCAATCATTACAAAACATTCTTTTTATTATTAAAAGAAAAAGAACCAAAAAGATGGAGTCTTTTGCAAACTTCTGTGAAGAAGAATGGCACAACTTAGATAGAATGTTCACCACTGATGAGAGTTTAGGGTTTAGAGTCGATGAAAGTTCTAATCAGTTTCTCGCTGATGGCGAACATTTAGTTAATGCATCTGATAGTATTAACCCTAGTTTCTATCATTTTTTCTCTCAAGAAAATAGCATTAGTAGCAGTGATGCTAGTAATGACACCATCTCTATTCTGTATCCAAATCATGATAGTTTCCCATTTTGTCCTTCTAGTATTGTTCCTCAACTACCAAATGATGTGTGTGATCAGTCCATCCAATTTGGTATGATGAACGCGATCAACAACTCATCATCGACCACCCAATTGTTTCCTGAAGGAAATCTCTACTTGACTCAAGATGTAGCATTGGAGAACGTTAGAATGGAGAATCCACTTGTTTCTTGTAGAGAAACCGCTCTCAAAAGGAAACTTGAAACCCTAGAGTTTTCTGATGCGGTGGAGGATGAAGTTAACGATGAGGAAACTGATAAGAACCCTAAGAAGAGAATTCGAGTTTCAAGAGACAATGTAAGTATATTATGTTGCTCATCTTCAAGAATGTGTTATATCACAAATTATTAACTATACTTCAAAAAAGTTCTAATAAAATCTTTTTTGGTGTGTGATATTTACAGAAAAATAAGAAGAATGAGCAACCAAAGAAGAACCAGAAGATGAATGAGACAAAAGAGAGAATCCAGAAAAACATTGGACAAAGTTCAAGTTCTTGCAGCTCCAATGATGATTTAAACAGTAAAACAAGAGCGAGTAGAGGCACTGCAACTGATCCCCAAAGCGTCTACGCAAGGGTAAGCGCTTTTGTTCATCACTATACATTAACAATTAACACAGAAACATTTTAAGGAGTGGTCCATTAAAAAGCATGAACGAAAGATTAGAATATTATTTTCACTGCTTTCTGTCATAACCTCTGGTTAAACGCCCAAAACGGTGTTTTGTTTTTGCATTTCAATGATTTGTATATGCAATATGGTGATTCTTTTTTAACTAACAATCATGAATATCTCTAATTATACAGAAAAGAAGAGAGAGGATAAATGAGAGATTGAGAATCCTTCAGAACCTTATACCAAATGGTACAAAGGTTGACATTAGCACAATGCTTGAAGAAGCCGTCGAATACGTGAAGTTCTTGAAGCTCCAAATACAGGTAACTAATACTATTGACTTTAAATAATATTAATTAAACCCTCATTAGTTATAATTATATAACTTTTTTTTCAAACTTCATTAGCCAATTATTATTGTTTTTGTGAATGTTTTTCAGCTGTTAAGCTCTGATGATATGTGGATGTATGCTCCTATAGCTTACAATGGAATGGACATGGGTCTCTACCAAAATATTTCACAAAATCTACGAAATTGATCAGTTTTGGGTGTTTAGTATTATAAAATATCTATATCAAATAGAGAATACGTTACCATACATATTTTCTTGCATCTTTCTGTTTTTCAGAGAAATATGTTAATGATATTTGGGAATTCAAATATTTTATGGATGTAGAAATTAACTTTTGTATTGGACTTTGAATCTATAGAATATAATAAAAGAAGGTTATTCTTTACCACTTGTCATTCTCTTAAACAACTTTTTTGACACATGTCATTCATTTAGACATCATTAATTCATTTTCCCTCCAAAAGGGTATTATAGTAATTTAAACATTTAAACTAATTTATCTCTCTTAATAAAAATTAATTTTATTAATTGATACATTTTTCTCTCATTTAGATTTTTTAAAATCAAGCTATGTTTTTAAAAATAAACTTTATTAAGAAAATTATAAATCACATCTTTTTATTAAAATAGAAAAAATAAAAAAATAAAATTTTTATATAATATAAAATTTTCTAAAACAATAAACCTTTTTGAAACATAATATTTTAAATCGCTTATTTTTTTAAAAAATTTTAAACTTTTCGATACAAACCTTTCATTTTAAAAATCATATCTTTTTATTCATATGCAAATACAATCATATTTTATCTTCAAACATAATTTTATAATTCATAAATTTTTATCACTAATTATTTAGTATTTTATTTATTCAACCCATGTAATACACGAGGTAATAACCTAGTTTGGAAATAAATAGAACATTCATATTTAATTATCAGTTCGAATATACCTCTTACATGCGTACAACATAGATAAAAATATTCATATGACACGATGACATACTTGCATGTTGGTATGTCATGACTCATGGGCCAAATATAGTTTTGAAGTCAACAGATTTATTTAATAAAGCAAAGTGTAAATCTATGGAACTAAAATTTTGAATAATAGTTATTTTCTGATGTGTATAAATTACGGGTTTTTGGTATATAAAAAAGACTTTCATGGACTAATATTTACCGATGTGTCACAAAATGAAAATCAACAGCAATGTTTTCTTCAAGATTGTTGGAACAGCAACAACTATAACAACTTAAAAGATTCTTAGGTTACAATACTAACAATCAGATGTTTATATAGAAGATAATATGGTTTGAGTGAGAAGAACTCTAAGATTGAAGATGAATATGATGTGGGAGAAGGGAGAATTCTGATTATTGCAATGCAGCAACTCCCCTTTATATATAAAGAACTCAAACAAGAACCGTTGCACCCATGCGAGAGATCGGGAACTCCAAACACAGCCGCCCAGCATCTTTTATATTCCTAAACCCTTGAGCCTGGCAAAGCAATAAATGGAGATTAAATATGAAAATTAGATGATAATATTTCAAATAAAAAACTATTTGTTTGACTTTTGAATTGATATTTTAACATCCCCCTTAATTCAAACACCAAACACCAAACACCAAACACATCAAACATATTTAACTTACGACACATATCATCATGTAGATTAACAAGAAGTCCTTTTGTAAATATGTCAGCGAGTTGATCTTTAGAATCAATTGAAATAGTTTTAACAACACCAGATGCAATTTTTTTTCTAAGAAAAAATAAGTCAACCTCAAAGTGCTTAGTTCTATCATGAAAAACAGAATTAGCAGCTATGGATATAGCAGCTGTATTATCACAAAATAATTTTATAGGCAGAGATATAGGGACAAGAACTTTCTTTCAAAATGTTTAAAAGCCACATTATTTCACAAGTAGCCGAACACATTGCTTGGTACTCGGCTTCAGTAGAAGATAGAGAAACGGTGCTCTGTTTTTTACTTTTCCAAGATACTAAGGATTTTCCCAAGAATATACAATAACCTGTGATGGAACGTCGAGATCCTAAACATTTTGCCCAATCGGAATCAGCATAGGTTGAGAGTTCAAAAGACGTAGCTTTTTCGAACAACAAACCTCTACCCGGAGCCTTTTTTAAATATCTTAACAACCGAAGGGCAATTTGCAAGTGTGAGGCAGTAGGTTTATGCATAAACTGACTTAAAAATTGAACAGTATATGAGATGTCTGGTCGAGTGTGAGATAAGTAAATAAGCTTACCTATTAACCTTTGGTAGCTGGTAACATCTGATAAAATATGTTCATCTTCTTTAAACGAATTTGTCACAACATGATTCTGCTCAATTGGAGTGTTAACAGGTTTACAACCACTAAGACCAAATTCATTTAATAATTCTATACAATATTTCCTTTGAGATAAGCAAACACCCGATTCGGTTCTAACAACCTCAATGCCAAGGAAATATTTTAATATGCCTAAATCTTTAATCATGAATTTAGATTTTAATAGATGTTTAATTTTACTTATTTCACTTTGATTATTTCCAGTAATTACAATGTCATCAACATAAACAAGAATCACTAAAAACACAGAACCAGTTGACTTAATAAACAAAGAATAATCACTTTTACTTTGATTAAAACCTAGTTCTAAAAGAACACTTACTAATTTTTCATTTCACATGCGTGGAGCTTGTTTTAAACCATACAAAGACTTATGTAATTTGCAAACTTTATTTTCATTTTTAGAAAAATATCATTCGGGAAGTTTCATATACACATCTTCTTGTAAATTACCATAAAGAAATGCATTGTTTATATCCATTTGGTACAAAAGGCCAATCCTTTTCAACTGCCAAGCTAATAACACATCTTACCGTGACCATTTTCACAACAGGAGAGAAGGTTTCGTCAAAGTCAATACCTTCTCTTTGACTATACCCTTTAGCAACAAGTCGTGCTTTGTATCTCTCAAACTCACCCGTAGACTTATATATTATTTTATATACCCATTTACAACCAATAGGTTTTCTTCCTTTAGGTAAGTCAACTAACTCCCATGAATTATTTCTATTTAGGGCTTCCATCTCCTCGTTCATAGCATTCACCCAATGAATATCAGTAATGGCTTCTTTAAAGGTTTTGGGTTCGATACTTTTATTTAGCATAGATGTGAAACACAAATTTTCAACAGACAAATTAGAATAATTTACTACTTTTTCAAGATCATATTTGACCTTTCCTTCTACAATAAAATCTTGTAGTTTTTTAGGAACAGTTGAGTTTCTTTTAGATCGTCTTGGAGCATTTGACACATTATTTCCCTCAGGAGAGCTTGTCTCGTCATAAGAGTCATTAACATTGTCTACCCCACTAGGATGCTCACTGCTATTGTCAGGCTGCTGATATTCAACCCCGCCAACAATGTCAATGTTATCACTAGGTTGCTGATCAATGTTAACGACATCATTAAGCACCCTCCTCTCATCATTGGGATGATTTTCTTTTGAAACTTTGGTTGTTTGTGACTCGAAAACATCAAAAAAGTTAAGAGCAGTAACAGAGATATCATTGTTTGAATCCATTTGACACAAATTACTGTTATCTTTAAAAGGAAAAACTGATTCGTAAAATTTTGCATCTCTTGAAAAAATAATTTGTTTTTTATCAAGGCTTCAAAGTTTATAACCTTTTTTATCATTTGAGTAGCCTAAAAAAACACATTTTTTAGCATGATATCCAAACTTATCATTATTATTTAGAATTGTATTGAAGCATAAACAACCAAAGTTTCTTAGATGTTCGAGAGAGGGTTTAAAACCAAACATCATTCATATGGGGATTTGCCATTTAGAATAGAAGATGGGGTCCTGTTAATGAGATATGTAGCAGTTAGAATACAATCAGACCAGAACCTAAGTGGAAGGCCTACTTGAAATAGAAGAGATCTAGCAACATTAAGGAGGTGTCTATGTTTTCTTTCTACCACTCCATTTTGCTGAGGTGTATAAGCACATGAAGTCCGGTGTGTTATTCCATTTTTAGCAAGAAAACTATGTATTTGATTATTAACAAACTCAGTTCCATTATCACTTCGAAACACTTTGATCCTTTTACCAAATTGAGTTTTAACCATATTAAAAAAGTTTTTTAGATTGTTGAAGACTTCATCCTTTTTTTTTAGTAGGTACACCCAAGCAGCTCTAGAGTGGTCATCAACAATAGTAAAAAAATATCGAAAACCTTCCCTGCTAGCAACCTTATAAGGACCCCACACATACAAATGAACCAAGTCTCCCACATGTAATGATTTGTGATCACTTATAGTAAATGAATTTCTATGTCGTTTAGCCCTATGACATACATCACATGGAGACATATTACTTGGAATGTTGATTTTTAAATTGTTTTTTAACATATTTAGCACTTGGTTCGATGGATGTCCTAACCTACCATGCCATAGGTTCATAATATCAGCACTACTAAAACACACCTTAACCGATTTAGAGGAGTCCCCGCAAAAATAAAGTCCATCAATTTGATTACCAGTCGCCAGGGTTTTCTTTGTGTATAAATCCTGAATATAACATTTACATTCATCAAAGGCAATTAAGAGATTATTATCTCTAGCAAGTTTGTAAACATATAACAAATTGACATAATATTCTGGGACTACAAACACGTCTGATAGTATAACATTATCACTTAACTTAGAACAGCCGATTTTAGTTACTTTTGCATCAGTTACATTTGGATGTTTTAATCTTATATTAAAATCAGAAACATCTATTTGATTGAAAAGACCTTTATCAGACATGACCATGTGTTAATTTGCACCAGAATCTATTACCCAAAACTTGTATCATATTTAGAAGACAAACTAGAATTAAAACCAAACACACGATTAACAAAGCAGTTAGAAGAGAAAGCATTAAAGAAATTACCTTCAAAATTTGGAGCTTTGAGATTCTTCACCTGATTTCTCATTTAACAAACTCAGCAACTTAGAAATTTGATCAGAGGTTAGAGAGTTAACATTATTAGAGGAAGGACTGGTTTTATTACTGACAGAGTTGCTTGGATTTGCAAATTTATTACCCTGAATAGACGATTGCCCAACTCGTGGTTTATGACCTTTTGGATATCCGATTAATTCAAAACATCTATCCATAGTGTCTCCAAGTTTATTGCAATGGGTACATTTAAGATTAGGATTTGGACCTCTGCTAGATTTCTTTTTAGTGTCAAAATTTTGATTAGACTTTGAGATAAAACCAACATTTTGGACTTTTGAAGAAATACTAGTGCCCATATGAGACTCTTCTCTTGAAATGATAGAAAAAATAGTTTTTATAGAGGGAAGGGGGTCTCCAGTTAAAATGTTTGTTCTAATAGGTTGATATATATCATCTAGACCCATGAGAAATTACATCAATTTTATTAAATGATTGAAATCATTAAAGTCCTTTGATGCATTACATGTACACGAGGGTAATTGAACCAATGCGTCAAATTGTTTCCACATCGTGTTAAGTTTATGGTAGTATTCAGACACAGATGTACCATTTTTTGTGATGGAATTCATTTTTTGAAATAAACCAAACACAACTGATCCATCAACTTTATCGTAAGTTTCTTTTAAATCTTCCCATACCTCAGATGCTAGTTTAGAGTAGACTTGACCCACGTATAATTCATCACACACAAAGTTAAGAATCCAAGTTAGTACAATTAAATTACATCTATCCCATTGCTTGTCAAGAGTTTCATTTTCAAAAGGTTTTTTACAAGTTCCATCAATAAATCCAGTTTTATTTTTAGCTTGTAAGGCTAGTTTCATTGAGTTTGCCCATACAATATAATTCTCGATCCCTTTTAGTTTAATGTTCACAATGGTTAAACAACTAGAGTCACTTGGATGTAAATACAATGGATCACTAATATCAAGTTTACTAATTTGGGTCTCAATATTTGTTATAGTATTTTCTAAAGACATGATATCAGACAACACCAAACACTTAATATATAGAATAGGCAAGAAACACAAGTTGTAGCACCAATAAATGTTATACTGATACAGATACGCAGCAAAGGATCAAAAAATATCAAATAGTATGCAACACATAAGATGCAGCACGTAAGCAACACATAAAAAAAAGGAGATGGCTTCCCTGTATCAAACCAATGCTGGTCCTAACCCAGCCACAATATGCCTATCAATATATATTTGTGTAGCAGAGAAATAAAGAGGGAAGAGATATCCTCACAAGTGAGGCGCCCAGAATGGGTGTTCCAGCAAAGAAGCAGATGCAACTCGTAACAGAGTTACAGACAATAACAAAATCAGCAACAAAATCAACAATCTGACTCTCGACCAAGATAGAATCGAAAGCACAGATGAACAACAGATCCCAGCGAAAGACAATGGTTCAAAGCATTGCCTCTGATACCATGTCACAAAATGAAAATCAACAGCAGTGTTTTCTTCAAGATTGTTGGAATAACAACAACTATAACAACTTAAAAGATTCTCAGGTTACAATACTGAAAATCAGATGTTTATATAGAAGATAATAGGCTTTGAGTGAGAAGAACTCTAAGATTGAAGATGAATATGATGTGGGAGAAGAGAGAATTCTGATTATTGCAATGCAACAACTCCCCTCTATATATAAAGAACTCAAACAAGAACCGTTGCACCCATGCGAGAGATCGGGAACTCCAAACGCAGCCGCACAGCACCTTTTATATTCCCAAACCCTTGAGCCTAGCAAAGCAATAAATGGAGTTTAAATATGAAAAATTAGATGATAATATTTCAAATAAAAAACTATTTGTTTGAATTTTGAATTGATATTTTAACATGATGGAATTGAACTATTTGCGGGTAGACAAATAACTGAGGCTTAAGATTCTAGATGAGATTTTGATCTGACCTTTTTTTATTGTCAGTTAGTACAAATTTCAATATAAAAGATATATCATTGATGTTAAAGATAAGTTCTTGGATAATAATTTTGCCTTGACTTTTTAGCTTTTTGTCGATGGAGGTAATCCATCCGAAGACATGACTATACATACTTTCGAACCTCAATTGTTTTCAATATATTCCTCATTCAGTGCTTGTAAACATATTTGGTTTTTAAATGTATTATTCGTCTCCACAAATCTTCATGTTTTTCACATGTATTAGATGAACCTCCTTGTTTAGTGGTAACTACTTTGTTGGGATTGATTGTCTTGCAATTAGAATCGATCATGTGTATGGAAAAGGAGGCCTACATAGGTCATGGATCCTTCACGTGTGTTTTGTGGAACCTTGTTTGCGTTGGACTTCTACATGTACCGACACTATGCAAATTGGGTTCTCACGTGTGTTCATGGTTTCTGTTTTTAAAAGATATGCGCTGGATTACAACAATGTATGTAGATTTCATCACTCTTTAGAATGTGGATTACAACAATGTATGCAAATTGGGTTTTCATGTATGTAGATTTCATCACGTCTTCTTAATTACACTATTGTGGATATAAGAATCAGTGGTACACATGTACTCACAACATAAGATAGGATACCAATGAGATACACATGGCATAAGTTTCACTATAATGTAATGTAATACACAAAATTTTTGTATTTATTTGTAAGACTTGAATGTAATTAATAATGCATGCATGCATGTATGCATGATTGCATGTATATGTAAGAAGTAGAAAAAAATGCAATAGAAAGTGTCATTAACACCAAATGACTTGTTCTGACCTAAATTGATTTTATGTAACCTAATATGACTCACTAACCAGTAACAAAGACCAACCTATTAGTGTACTAATCGTTATAAACATCTCATAACACTAAATTACTTGTTATGACCCATGAGACTTTGTGTAACCTTAAATATCTCATTAACACTTGATAAGGACAGGCCCATTAAGACTTATTAGTGTACTAATTATCGTAAACAAGTAACTAAAAGCAAAATGACTTTTATGAACTAATATGACTTTGTTACACCAAACAAACTCAATAACACTTGACAATGCCCATTAAGACTCATTTGAGTACGAATCATCATAAACATGTCATAAACATTAACATCAACATCAACATGGCTTGTGATGAGCTAATTTGACTTTACAGAACCTAAAGCAACTCACTAGCACTTGAGAAGGCTTCAAGGCAAATAAGTGTACTACTCAACATATAAATATAATTAACATTTAAATGACTTGTTATGACCTAATATGACTTTTTGTAACAAGAAGAACCTGACTAACACTTAATAAGGCCAACATATTAGTGCACTAATCATCAAACATATGCCATTAACACTGAAATGACTTGATAAAACCTAATTTTGTAATGTGTTACCTAAAAGAATTCACTGACGCTTTACAAGGATCATTACTGTCATGATGTATCAATGTTTTTCAATGTATTAACATAATTAACTATGTGTTTTTACGCGGTTATTAATATGAAACATAATAACTTTGAGAGTTTATTGATTTTCAGGTTGAAGAGCTAAACAGACACAATTTGGGTGTTTTTCAAGAGTTAGGAAGGAAGTTAAACGCTCACGAAGGAAGCAAGAATTGAAAAATGAAAGAAATGAAGACAAAGTGAAGGGGGATGTAAATGACATCCTATGTGAGAATCAACCAAAATAAAGTATGCAAACTAGGACGTAAAACAGGAAGAAAATGTGTTGTTTTATAGGGGGACGTAAATCACGTCCCTTAGGATGTAAATTACGTCATTGTGCTGACTAGCGCGAAATTTTAGGTTTTGTGACCTAATTGAAGGTTAAGAAGGGGGCTGCAAAACTATTCTTCACCAAGTCATTTTTTGCCATAAAAGAGGCGATTTTCAAAGCAAAGAACACCTACTAATCCATCATTTCATGCAATTGATTTCTACAACAACTGATTTTGATTCCATGACAACAATCAAAGGCTAAACCACCTGTGATCTTTTTCGGATGTAGGGTTTATGTTTATGACATTCGGTTAACATTAGTTGTTCTTAGATTGTGTTGAAGTTTTGATTAGCATGTTAAGCCATGTAATTTCATTTATTGAATGATTTCTTTAAACTGTTTTTATTTGTTTTGAATCTTAATCAAATTCTTATTAGTTTTTGATTTCTTTACATTATTAATATTATAAGTGTTAAGTGTTGGTTGGCAAATAAAAATTGATAGTTTGTGAATAAGTCCGTTTACAACTCGTTCTATCTTTATCACTGAAATCAATTAAATCAATATAATTATGTCTATGTGATTATTTGCTAATTATAACTAGCTTACAACTTGTGTTTTACAAACTTGAAACCCGAAGTGGAT